>JBBDHG010000046.1:315000-915000 GCA_037951165.1 Lophius americanus
CTCTGACAGCCAGAAGGGAGGGGGTAATCCATGGAATACATGAATCCATACATACATACATACATACATACATGACGACTGACTAAATTTTAATGCTAAGTAATTCTGACCATCCCACACACACTGGCCACTCTGCCAAATGATTACAACCATTTACTACATAGCTTCGGCTATGATACCATGACAATTGGGGAATCTGCTTAAACATGACCACTGACAAAATATCCACAGCTAGGACATCATAACTTCTGGCCAATTAGCCAAATTATTATAACCACTGAAAATATAGCCTCAGCTAGGACATCATAACTGCTGGCCAATTAGACAAGTGGGTGGGTTTATCCTGGGTTATTGAGGCAGAGATGCCTGCTAAGGTTTAACTGTTTAGTTGCGTGAGATTCAGTGCTGGGAGACCAATTATCTGAAAAGTTTGCTTCTTCATAATTATCGGATGGCGGGGTGAAGTTTTATTGCCATTGAGGTGGAGATGGGCTTCTCCTCACACCACTGGGTGAAGTATGTAACGTGTGGTGTTAGTTCAAGGCAGAGTGGTCATCTGTTAGGAAAGCAAGCATGGCTGTACTATTTGAGTATTTGAAGGGTGTGTTGACGGGTGATGGACGGGTAAAATCAATTGTGTAGAGTGTTGACAGGAAAGAACTCACACATCACTGCAGTATTTCAGTTTTGGAGGTGAGATCCAATTATGTGGTCTTCCCCACCTGCACAGCTTGCAGTCTGTCACTGCAGAAGCTGTAGATGAGATAGGGAGAGAAATTTGAGTTGGTGTAGGTTTTTGATCATCAGATGCTTTTGATTATATCAGCAGTTATAGCAGGTAGGCCAGAGCACCTTCTGTGCCCCTCTTAGCCAGAGAGGCAAATTGGAGAGGATCCAGTTGTGGCGGGAGTACTACAAGGATGATGCTGAGCAGCAGTTCTTTCAGGCACTTCATAATAGCAGATGTACGGGGAATGAGTCAACACTGCTTTGACCAGATCGATCGACAGAAAACTAAATCAATGGGCAATTAAGCTCAGATGGTTACGAATTTCTGGACACAGTAACTAGCCGGAATTTTAATAGTAACGCATTATATTACTCTGTTACTGCCCAAAAGTAATATATCACTGTATTGCGTTACTTTTGTAACGCGTTTTAATTCTGCATTGGTTGTAGTACGACTACAGAAGAGGTAGTGTTGTTTGAGTATTTAATGTCCAGGTTATAGACTGTATGTGACAGTTTTAATTGGTCTCCTGTGCAAAACGTCTTCGTGTGCAGAGCCCGTTAGCGCCTGTTGGAGTGGAGAAGTCGGAACACTCTATGTCCAGAGTGTGAAGGGTCGGCATTAATGCCTCCGGCCTGTTGCCTGGCCATGGACATATTAAGGTCCTGGATGGTTGGCTGGCTCCAATAGCATGCTCTGCGCTCCTGACATGCATCTGAAGACTCTTCCTGTCTAGTTTGATGTCAGATCCAAACCACACAGTGATGGATTTACAGAGGACAGAATGGATTGTCGTCATGTAAAATTGTATGAGCAATAATTAACTCCTCTTAGTGTTATGATTCACAAATAATTGAATATATCCATTTCCTATTATTCAGAACTGGAAATCTGTTTTCAGAATATAATTAATATTGTTTCTCCTCAGTTAAGATTCACATAGAAATAAAACAGTGTTATCTAAAACCCTTAAAACCATAATGATTTAATGACTTATAAACCGCTGTTGCATCAGTTCACTTTATTCAAGAGAAACTTTACTATAATTCAAAACTACAACCTTTTTAAGAAGAAGAGAGATCCTTTATTGATCACACACATCCAACGACTAGTAGACACTGGTGGGATTCAAACCGTCTACCTGCCGACCTTCGATTTAGACCTCCATTTGAGGGATGGGCGCTCTACCCACTGAGCTACATCCATATCATGGTTAAGAGGCTGGAGGAGGGACTTATTCTATAATCATGGGGATCGCAGCCTTTTAACATTACATTACATTCAATTTATAGAGAATATATATTACACTTTTCTGCTGTCTTTTCATTTGATTCCTCTGCTGTTTCCAGTTTGGAAGAGTCAGTCTGAGATTTGGGGAACATGAGGTTGAAGACCACTAAAGATGATGACTTGGTATCATCTAAACACTAGCAGAAATAATATATTTGGTGTCTGTGGTCTTAACTCTTTAGAGTCAAGCTAAGTCATTAATGTTAAACTGTTGTAACGGCTGACGGACAGGTGCAGTCATTTGTATAGAGTTTAGACGGGAATGGACTTCACTGCAGAATTTCAGTGTTGATGTTGAGACCAAAATTATGTAGTCTTGCCAACCTGCACAGCTAGCATATTGTCGCTGCTTAAGCTGTAGTTGAGGTGGATCAGTTGGGGGGAGAGTGTGTAGGTGGTAGGTTTTGGATCATCTGATGCTTTTGAATTATTATTATTATATAATTCCAAAAAGAGTATCCTGGCATGGGTGCCCTGAGAGTCTATGTGCTTGAAATGTAGGTATAGCAGGCAGGCCAGAGCACATTCTTTGCCCCTCTTCGCCATAGAGGTAAATTGGAGAGGATCCAATTGTGCGGTTGAAAACTAGAAGGAAGCTGTTGAACAGCAGCTCTTTCAGGAACTTCATAATAGCAGATGTACGGGCAATGAGTCGGTATTGGTTGAGTTCTTTGGATTGTGTTTGTGGCTGTTCGGTGAGATTCACAGATGAGTGAATTGAGGAGTGGTGACAGCTCCATGACACAGGTCTTCTTCTGCCACCAGGCCCAGTACCTCCTCTGTAAAAGGGGCTACTTTGTGCGGTTCTGGTGGGGACAGGACTCTCAACAAATTTTTACATTCGTCTCTAATTCCTGATCATCAATGCGGGTACAAACTGGATTCAGTTCCTTTGTGAAGGATTCTGGATTGGTTATTAAATGTAGATTGAGTTTGGGTTCCCACATAATATTAAAACATAATATTAAACAGTACACAAATTAAATGAAACAATAAATTTCCATGGAAACCTTATATGTTTATCTATGGTTAAGTCAGTTGATCTATGACGATCACTTCATTGTCGTTTTTAAACATTAACTTGTCATTGGTCTCGGCACAAACATCTGGGTTTCGAATAAACTGCATGACCCCAGTTTTAAGCTCAGGTGAGGCTGTTTTACTGAAATTCAGCACCTCTTGAGGATATCAAGTAGGAATTATCCTTCCTCATCCCCCTCTGTGAAACACGCTGTGATGTCGAGCTGAGATGGCAGCTTGTAGGCCTGGTAGCTAATACCCATGGAATCCAGGTAGTTCTTGACATCTTCAGTAGAGTAGCAGTTTTCTTCTGCACTAGAGAATTTGTTTGCCGTAAGCCTTATCCAGTTTTACCCAACCACTGTCACCTGGCCCAGGAAACAAGACTGAGAGTGTGAAAAATACTCCAAATAAAGCCAAAATGCTAATGCCACAATGTTGACAGTAAAGTTGCTATGTGATTGGTTCTCAAGGATTCCGCCAAATCAGCCAACAAGACAAAATGTCTGACTGTGACTGAGTTGATACAGCGACCATCATCTGATCAGAACATCTGTGGTTCGATCCCTTCACCAGGACAGTTTGTGGTCACCTCAGCTTCTGGAGGAGAGGCAGCCGTACAAGCGACAGCAGGACAGAGAGGACTGCCTCTAGGATGATGGGCATAGGATGTGTCAAATTTTGTTTGACCAAAGCTTCATAAATGGTCCACTTTACAAGCGCAAGAGTTGGGAGCACAGGTACATGTTATGGATCGAACCACCAATGTTCATATAGGTGGAAAGACCGCTCTACCAACTGAACCACAGTCGCCACAAATGTGTGTACTACTACAGAGTTTAGGCTTTGGATTCCAGTAGTAGTTGATTCCCGATAATAATAAGATATGTCCCCTACAATCATCAGATACCCAACAGAAATGATAAGATCTCAGTCTCAGGAGGAGATAGATTCATCTGATATTTAGACATAAAACCCTAACGATGCAGGAGGACTGGAGCCGAAGTCCAGCACACTATGAGTAAAACAAAGAAGTACAATGAGGATTAGTGAGTGTCAGATCAATAACCCAGGATGAGACAAGGTGTCCCTAGGTGTCTCACATCCTCATCTAATTATTAGCATTAATTTACGTCAAACGTTTACAGAAGAACTAACCTGAGAGCAGAAACATGATTAGAGAATTTATGATCGGCATTTTGCTTACAAGACAAGAGACTGATGAGCATTTTCCCGTTCTTATTGAGGAGACTCTGGTAGAAATTGATGGTGTTTTCAAAATCCTTCTCATAGTACAGCATCTGTTGATTTCAGCACATTAGATGAGCTGTTACCGCCATGCAGGTCTAGATGTTCTAATAGCAATAATATCTGTGGTGCACTGATAAATGAATGAACCAGACCAACATCTATTCAAAAATTCAGTCTATCCTATGATGTTAGAACCAACCTGGAACATGTGGATTAAGTCTGCCTTCTTGGTCATTTTCCTCTCCTTCCAGTGCTCCTCAAACTCACTGGCAGTCATTGTGTTCCAGGTAAATTTGATGGAATCTAAATCTGAATTCTGTGACATCAAGTCTGTACCAACAGATATGAAACAGACATAAGGGATGTATGGGAACAAAGTTGAAATATAAACTGCTGAATATAAAATTACCCTGTTGATAACGGATGAAAGTATACCAGCAATGTTTAAAACTGAAATAAAGAGAACTTGAAATTTCAATGTCCATTTAAACATGGGGCACTAGATAATTTCAAATTAGTCAGGTCGGACTGACCAGTTCCCCCATGATTATGTTCTATCATCTGGTTGGAAGTCCATCCATCCATTTTTTTTCTACTTACACAGGGTAAGATTGCGGTGCAGGCTAAAGTCTGTAGGTTACAATTGCCTAGGGCTTTTTAATTACTTAGGTTTTGAAATACAATGTCTTGTTAACATGTTTGTTTGTGGCGCTGCTCCTTCACTGTGAAAGGAGTCAGTTGAGGTGTTTCAGGTATCTGAAATGGATGCCTCCAGGATGCCTTCTTTTGGTGCTTTTCCCAGCACGTCCAATGGGAGGAGACCGGGGCTGGACCAAGGACTCTCTCATCCGGACTGGGACCATTCTGGCAACCCCCAAGATGAGCTGGAGAGTGTTACTGGGGAGAGGAACGTCTGGAATACCCTTCGTAGCTTGCTGCCACCGCAACCTGACCATGCATAAGGGGAAGAAAGTGCAAAAAAGAATGAACGTGTTTTGTTTGGATACAAGCCACCGCTAGTATAAAACTGCCCTTTTAACTGGCAGAAACCTCGAGTAGATCAAAGACTCAGGGTGGACGGCCTAATGCCATGACCGGTCGGGTTTGAAAAAAAAAGAAAGAGAGAAAGAGAGAGACACGGGGGAGGAGAGATACAAAGCAGCAAAGATATCCGCTATAATCCACTTTCTCCAACCGCTCCATGGTGGGGCAGCAGGGATCCCAGGTTGATAATAACATTAATATTAATGTAACATATAGTGATAGCTTATGAGGAAATACTATACAATAATAATAATAATGATAACAACAATAATCATCATCATGAGCATCTTGTGATCATTGGACATTGAGCAGGTCCACAGCAGCAGATGCAATCACCAACCATGTGACCTTACAGGGCGAGAAAACACAATGACTCCAGGGAAGATGTCAAGTACCTTTGTAGTCACATGAACTTAATCGCTTTTTCCTAACTAAAAATCCATTATATGCCATAGACCTAAACAGATCCATTGACACACTTTCTATCAGTTAAATTCACAGACGGACTGACAGTCACTCACATGTTGGTGCAGTCGTGCGTGAGCCTGTTGAGATATGCAGTCTGAACTAAATTTTTCCCACAGCTGAACTGAAAGGAGGGAGATGGTTTGAGAACGCCAGTCCAATGAGAAAGCACTGTAAACCCCTCTGGAGTCTGGATTATGGTGGTGGTGGCTGATGACTCTTCTGAGGCTGATAAATGATGAAACGAATGGATCTTGGAGGACTACGTGTAGAAGGGGACGTGGATTTGTACAAATATAAGTATGACCCTCGCCATCCATCTAGTTCTTGCATGCTGCTAATATGTGCGCCCTCCACGTCCCCATCTACACTTAGTCCTTCGAGATCCATTCGTTTCAAAAGAAAAGGAGTGAAATGCAACTCCAACTAGTGCAGCTGTGTGACAAATGTTGATAGAAGATGGTGTCCAAGTCGCATTAATTCTGATCTGAGGGTTCAGACTGAGGTATGCATTTTAAAACATTCGGTGTCATTTAGGACCACATATGGAAGAATCAAGGTCTTAGCGTCATGCAGTACTTCTGCAAGGAGTATTAGCTGATGAGAGTTAATCTGTGAAAATCAAAACATGAGATCAAAACAGGCAAGGTTAGTGGGTGAGGTGATGGTTTACAAGCGCCACAGCGTGGTTAATGACGAAAGCATTGTAAAAGTGGATGTTCATAAAAATATGTGAATAGGTCTTATTTTCTTATTTCTTTCAGGTTGGTAATATGAGTGAGCATTTTCGGTTACACCTATATTCTTAGAAATATAATTTTATTTGAAAGCACCGATAGATCTTTCTTAATTCTAAACTTTCTTAATCCAGTTTATAGTGTGGTTTAGCTGGTCATGATTATATCCTGAGTACTGTTCTGCATGTCCACATTATATAGAATATACTCACTCTATCCTAATAGACTGGAAATTATTCTCTTGAGCCCTGGTGAGAGAAAATAATTCCACTAGAAACATTATTATTATTATAATTATTTCTTTTATCACTATTTCTCCCTAACCACTCATTTGGTTCATTATAAAAATAATCAGATACGTTGCTCAACCTCGCATGCATTTCATTTACTTTGACAGGACGTGTATAAAATTGGACAACACCCTTCCCTGGCCTTTTTTCTCCCCCCTCATCTTTTTACCCTTATTATCTTTCTTATGTATGTACAATTGTGTACAATATATAACGCAGATCAGGCTTCACTTTAAATACCCACTTGTATATATATAAAGTATAACGTAATGATTTAATGACTTACAAACTGCTATTGCATCAGTTCACTTCATTCAGGAGAAATTTTTAATATAAGTCAAAAGCACAAACATTTAAGAAGAAGAGAGATCCTTAATTGATCACTTACAGCCATACTCAGTACAACACAGTGAAATTATTTCTCTGGATTTGACCCATTCCTGGGGGAGCAGTGGGCAGCCCCTTTGAAGAACACGGTGAGCTAGGGTTTAAGGATCCCTACAACAAGAAGACCCTGGTGGGATTCGAACCGGCTACCTTTTTGAAGGATTCCAAGTTGGTTATTAAAGGTAGATTCGTTTAGGGATCATGCACCAGTTTGAGTTTTCACCCTTCAGAATACCTGTGTTCGGGATACTTAGCCAGGATAGCGTTTGCATGCCCTGTTATCAACTCTGCTGCTTCTTTGCAGTTAGTGCTGGGATGATCTAAACAGAGCTGATACTGGGACAGAGTCAGCATATCCAGGTTGGCTGCACATACCTCACGGTGTAATTTCATACATAGCCTGTAATCCTCTAGCTTTCAACAAGCCTATTTTATTCCGGAGTGAATGGACGTTTGGAAGGATGAAAGTTGGTAGGGAGAGTTTGAATGGATGTTCCATTATTCTACTGCAAATACCTCAATGTCTTTCGCTCTTCCCCGACATCCGTATAACTACAGCAGGCTTGATTGTGCACAGTAGCGAGGTCCGCTTTAGAGGGAGATGATCGCACCTGTAGGTGATTAACCTGTTGCTGGTCTCAGGCTGAGGTGTGAAGCTTTCGCAGACCAGCCCTATAATTGCAAGGGAGATAATAATATTCACTGTGTGATATCTGTTCAGTCAGTCAGCTCAATATGGCTTACATAAAAGACTAAACATAATATTTAACAGTACTGTAACTAGATAAAACATAGTAAATGTCGCAGCAGTGCGACCATCTTAGTTTTCCTGACTTTAAGACCTCAGAGCTGGTTGGGGTGTTGTCTTTTAAAGGGTTTTTCGACTCGAACAGAGTGCATTAAATCCATGGAAACCTTTATCTGTGGTTAAGTCAGTTGATATATGACAATCACTTCATTGTCGTTGTTAAACATTAATTTTGATTTCCAACACAATTTTGGTGTCCATTTAGACATGGGCCACTTGATAATTTCAAAATAGTCAGGTCAGTCCAGTTCCTCCACGATGAGGTTCTACCATCTGGTTGGAAAAGTCCATCCATCCATCCATCCATTTTCTTTTCTACTTACACGGGGTTGGGTTGCGTTGCAGACTAAAGTCTGTAGGTTACTATTGCCTAGGGCTTTTTAATTACTTAGGTTTTGAAATACAATGTTTTGTTGACATGTTTGTTTGTGGCGCTGCTCCTTCACTGTGAAAGGAGTCAGTTGAGGGGTTTCAGGTATCTGATCAGGAAGCCTCCAGGATGCCTTCCTTTGGTGCTTTTCCTAGCACGTCCAACTGGGTAGAGACCGGGGGTGGACCCAACGCTTGAAGAGGACTATATCTCATCTGGAACCCCCAGGATGCGCTTGAGAGTGTTACTGGGGAGAGAAACGTCTGGAATACATTTCGTAGCTTACTGCGACCACAACCCGATCACGCAGAAGAGGAAGAAAGTGCGACAAAGAATTAACATGTTTTGTTTGGCTGATAGCAACCGCTAGTAGGAACTCCAACTCATCTCTGATGAACTGACATATTTTTCAATGTCTTGCAAACACAAATTAAGATGAAGATTAAAGCTGTGGACATAACTGTCAGCAGGATCGCTTCATTTACAGCTGGTCTGTTCATATGAGCTAACATACCTGCAGATCCATATTATGTGGCTGAATATTTGTATATAGTGTAGAATATACATATGTGGTAGGGGAGATGAACGCGTTCCCATTCAGGCTGCACCTCTGTAGTCACGTAGCAGCTCGGAGCTGGGCTCCACCACCTCATTATCCACCATCACTTGTGGATACTTCTAATAAAGCATGGAGAGTATTTTTACGTCAATCTCACCTACTGGATCAACACAGATTGAAAAGTCTTGGTCTAAAGTAAAGATGTCTCAGGTAACATCCTGTCTTTTATTTAAGTTCTTAACAGATCCACTTCCAACTCCAATGATGTTTAAATGGAATGTTGAGGGGAGAGAAGAAAAACTGTTTGAGTCTGGAACTGAGTTGAATGTTGAAATTCCTGCCCTGCAATCTGGTACTGTTAGGAACTTTCTTGGGGTTTAACTTGGACCCAGGTGCAGACACCAGACAGTGTGGCAGAGCAGGTGCAATTAAAATATTTATTATAAACCAAAAAGGCACAAGGAAAAGGCAGGGGGATCAAACACAAACAATAGGATTAATTTACAACACACTGGGAGAAGGCTGGGGCGCGTGATGACACGGGGGAGCATCATACAACAAACTAGCACAGAAGGGAAGGTGAGGACAGACTATATACACTGACGTAACGAGACAATTAGACACAGCTGGAGGGGAAACACAGGTGAACACGATGACTAATCACACACGAAGAGAACAATCACAGGACACACACAGAGGGAGAAAGGAACACAAGTGAAACACACAAAGACTTCACTAGGAAGGACTAATAAAATAAAGAATAAACAGAAAAACACACTAAAAAGGCAACACAAATCAAAATGACGGAACTTCCCGAAATAATAAATAAATACAAAGTCTTGACAGCTACATCAATTCTGATTCAATCTCCTATTTAGTGTCTGATCTAGATTTTCATCTTGTCTGTGATCTAGTCTCTGATCTAGATTTTTTAGTCACATCTCGTTTTTGAAAATGCCTCTGCTAACCAGTCCACTCACTCATCAAAACTCTCCTCTACTTCAGGTAACAGTTAACTGGTCCAGTCACTCATCCAGGCTCTCGTCTGCCGCAGGTCTCAGTTAACCGATCCAATCACACATTCAGTCTGTGTGTCTCTACCCAGGTGTTCCGAAGTCCTGTTGTTTAGTTGATACTGGTTTGAAGTTTAGCTTTTGCAAAAGTTCTTAAAGTAACCTTACTACCCCATATATAAAGTATTAGCAAATATTCAGCACAGCCATCAGCAGGTTGGAATCTGTCACCAACCACTTCCTGTTGATGGCTATGTTAACAAACAGTTGTATACTGCTGTTGTGACCCTGAATCATAATTCATATTTGCTGGTGTGTTATCTGGGTACTCTTCTTGTGGGTTATATTGCCATTCAATTCTGAGTTTTGAGTCAGAGGTCGAGGATGTTGATTGGATGGGAGGCCCTGGATTTCAGTGGTGGACCGCCGATCTGAAATATTGTTCTGAATACTTTTGTGGAGATGGTAAATAGTTTTATAATCCTTCAGTCCAGATCTTTGAGGGGGTGCAATGTTCCATTTATTTATTCCTCTTTCTCTCCATTGGTTTGGAGTTAAGTCATTATATTAATTTATTATCCACAACCACTTGTCCGGTTCAGGGTTGCAGGGGCTGGAACATATCCTAACTGACAATGGGTGGGAGGTGGAGTACGCCCTGCACTAGTTTTCTATTTTAGTTAGTTTTGTTTAGTTAACGTCTGTTAATTACAAAAGTCAAATCGACCACGAACTGTTCTTCCCCTCCTCTTCCTGTCGATACAGTTCTGGGCCTTCATCAGTCAACTGATGTCATGACTTCTGCTCTGTGTTATATAACTATGTTGCTGCTTCCTGGCTGTGGTTGGAGAGTCTCAGTGTTTGTGACGAAGAACGACGAAGAACTGGTTATCAGGTAGATGATGTATGATCTACCTGATCATACATCATCTACCTGATGTATGATCATGTAGATCATACATCAGGTAGATGATATCTGATGATATCTGATGGCTTGTGTGATATTGATGCATACATATCAACGGATCAAATAAACTTGATCCATGTGCGTTGACATCTTCAACACATCTAGTTTATGAGTATATAACTCATATTATCTGACATCATCCCCTCTCTGTGGAAGACTACTTTTGCTCTGCCTTTAAAATAATAGCAATATATATACACAGATAACATAGATTAGAAAATGTATTGTGCAGTTTTGAAGCTCTCCTGTCTCATAGAAACACTTGAATCAATTAAATCATTTTTTATCTAATCACTCTGTATTATTTCAGTCAGACTGGTTTTAGACCCAGGCGAAGAACCATGTCTGCAACTTTCTAGTTATCAGTGACATCGTCTCAGCTTAAGATAAAAAGAACATGATGCAGTTTTTTTTTATTGATTTGAACAAATGCTTTTCATGCAGATGACCACCTGCTGCTTATACAACGTCCATTTAGAATTTTGAATATAATAGCTGCTTATGTTTTGAGAAATATCTCTTTGGTCTGGTCAAATATGTCAGAGAAGTTAATATTCAGTCTCCAGTGCAAAGGGAGTTCCCTAAGATTCTGTCCTCGGTCCAGATATGTTCACTATTAATACATACAATATTACCTTTACATTGCAAAATTGTAACTTCCATCTTTATGTTCAGGATATTATCCTTTATTGCATGGTCCGCAGCTCTAAAGCTGTAGTTATTGTTTAATTTCCTTGAAAAACAACACATTAACTTGAAACTGGTCCTAAATTCTGCAAAGACAATTGGATGTTGATTTCAAATTGGAGCTATTTTGAACAGGGAAGATTACAAATTCACCCTTATCCTGTTAGTGAGGACAAACCTGCATGTTTTGTATTCACTGTTAAAGATATTTTACTATTGCTCAATCTTCTTCGATCAGCCATGCTGTACCTGAGTATTGCTAGTCACTGCACACAATCTCAGGTATGGCTCCCCCTGCAGGAGACGAAAGCTTCTATAAGAGCTGGGAAAAACAACTTTCCTACTCTACTTAAAAAAACTTTGCTCCAATTGTGGTTCAGGTTAATCTGGGTAATAAACTGAGACAGTTACAGGTTTAATTGCTGATCTTATTCATCGCAAAGGGCATTATTCGTAATTGTTTTTAGTTTTTATTATTTATTTTACTCTCAATTGTTTTTATTGTTCTGGTGTATTTACTTATGTACCCACAGGAACACTTATTTGAGCCTTGTTAAATTTTGTATCCAAATGATTAATCATGATCTATTCCGTTACTGTTTGTCTTGAGATATGTTTGTATTTATTGTTCTGTATTAACCGCAGCATTGTTAGAAATTAATTTCTGCCACAGTGAGTATTCAAAGGTTTTAAATGATTGATGAATGAGTGAATGTTTGTAAGATTACCTATCTAGGATGTCAGGCAGCTGATTGCCGATAAAGTCCTGTAAAAACTGACATTCAGTGTGGGATATCAGGAAATTGCTGAAGAGATTTCTCATTACTGCTATCATCACTTTACAGACTCTTCAGTGGAAACGCCATGGCGGTTATCTGTTACAAGAATAAAAAAAAACATGAATTATTTTATCAAGTGCATAAATATTCAGAACACTTGTATATAAAAGTTTTGTGTATGAGTGTTTTCTAGTCATTATTTGTTCCATACATTTGTCAGCAATGTAGTAGTTCAAGAGTTTCGATTGATATCAGCAAAGACATCTGTAGCATACAATTGTATGAATTCTTTGTTGCGGGACCACTACATTTAGATTCCTTAGATATTTAAAATGCATCAGAATGGGTATATTGTTTGTATTTCCTATTGAGCCAATCAGAACCTAGAAAACCATTGAGTCAAGAGCTACTTGTTTTGTCTCATTAGTCTCTACATCGTAATGCCAACATTCAGGTTCTCTCTCCCTCTCTCTCCTCACTCTTGTTCTCTCTCTTTCCCAATCCCTCTAATCAACATAGGCTAAACTACATGCCACCAGTCATATCAGTTTCAGTGAGATTATTTTGATACAGTCAAAGGAAGGAAACAAATACAATAAGTTATTATATTTACATCTCTAAGTCCAGCACTAATAAGTGTATCCACCTATGATAACTTTACGCATCTAAGATTGTTTTGCACAGCTATAAATATTACCTTAACTAAAATTACAATTACTTTTGTTCAACTGAAATTACTTTTACATGAACTGAAGTTACTTTTGCTCCAACTGACATTGTTTTGGAAAATGACACATTTTCTATCAGTTAAATTCACTAACAGACTAACAGTTTTCTCTCACTCACAGGTTTGTGCATTCGTGCGTGAGCCAGTTGAGATATGCATTCTGAACTAAATTTCTCCCACAGCTGAGCTTAAAGGAGGGAGATGGTGTGAGAAAGTCGGTACACTGAGAAAGCACTGTAAAGGCCCATCCTTAAAGATTGAGGAAACAACTTGTGGCTGACTTCAGAGTCACAGCACTTAAATCAGACAAGACGAGATGTCGAAAAGATGAATGATTTATTCTAACAACAGATTTGTGATTCTGAGTCTATTAGAAAGTCTTTGGCGCTCAGACTCCTTGGGGAGATTGTGATTGAAGGGTCTCTGCCCTGAGCAGCAGCATGGATTACCCGCCTTCTTGAGACTGGATCATGGTGGTGGTGGCTGATGACTCTGCTGAGGCTGATAAATGATAAAACGAATGGATCTTGGAGGACTACGTGTAGATGGGGACGTGGATTTGTACAAATATAAGTATGACCCTCGTCTTCCATCTAGTTCTTGCTTGCTGCTGCTTTGTGCGCCCTCCACGTCCCCATCTACACTTAGTCCTCCGAGATCCATTTGTTTGAAAAGACAAGAAAAAGAAAAATGAGTGAAAAGCAACTCCAACTAGTTCAGCTGTGTGACAAATGTTGAAAGAAGATGTTGTCCAAGTCCCATTAATTCTGATCTGACGGTTCAGACTAAGGTATGCATTTTAAAATATCTGGTCTCATTTAGGACCACATATGGAAGAATCAAGGTCTTAGCATCATGCAGGACTTCTGCAAGGAGTATCGGCTGATTAGAGTTAATCTGTGATAATCAAAACAGGAGATAAAACAGGCAACGTCACTGGGTGAGGAGACGTTTTACAAGCGCCACATCTTGGTTAATGATAGACTTCAGAGTTCCAACCAGAACTCAGCGCTCCCAGCATGCAGGGTTACTTGTAGTACCTAGAGTCTCCAGAAATAGAATGGGAGCCAGAGCATTCAGCTATCAGGCTCCTCTCCTGTGTAACCAGCTCCCAATCTCGGTTCGGGGGGCAGAAACCCTCACTACATTTAAAAGTAGGCTTAAAACTTTCCTTTATGATAAAGATATAATTAAAGCTGGCATAAGCTTGCTCTTAGCTATGCTGCTATAGGTTTAGACTGCTGGGGGATCTCCGATGAAGCACTGAGCTTTTCTCTCTTCCTCTCTCACTGTCCCTCTTATACATCCCTCTCACTTTAATGCATGTTACTGGATTAATGCATGTTAAATGGATTAATGCATGTTATATGGATTAATGCATGTTAATGGATTAATGCATGTTACTAACTTGACTTCTTCCCTGGAGCCTTTGTGCTTTCTCGCCCTGTAAGGTCACATGGTTGGTGACTGCATCTGCTGCTGTGGACCGGCTCAATGTCCACTGATCACAAGATACTCATGATTATCATTGCTATTATCATTATTATTATTACTATTATTGTATAGTATTTCCCCTAAGCTAAATGTTACATTGATATTAATGTTATTTTCAACCTCGGATCCCTGCTGACGCGGCCCAACCATGGAGAGGTTGAAGAAAGTGGATTATAGCTGATATCTTTTCTGCTTTTCTCCCCGTCCGCATCTCTCCTCACCCACGCCTCTCTCTCTCTCTCTCTCTGTCTCTCTCCGAGAGACTGGATGAGCTGGATTATCTATTATCAGGAGAGCAAGAGAGAGATTGAGAGAGAGAGAGAAAGAGAGCGCACGCCCTCTGCTGTGACAACTACAGAAACAAGATTGCACTTCGGGCAAATTTAACTTTCACACAGCACTATTCCTATTGCTGGTTTCAAATTCATCCATCTCATTATGACCCACCTGGGAAACACCCATCCTTAGAGAGGATGGAAAACGGTGAGGTATGTAGTATGTATCTTTTCATATTGAGAGGCTTTGCTTACATCACAGTGGAGATGAGTGTGACATGTGATAAACCCAGACTGACAACCGGTTGTCACTCTTCACTAACTCAATACTGCCCGGCGGGGATCCACAAACGATCAGTCCTCCAGCAACAGCAAACATGGAATGAAGTTCAAAAAAGCAGCTCTACTTTTATTTATAGAGAAGGAAATTTGACATGAATGCATGAAAAATATATTTTAGGAAACATGGAGGTCTCAGCCAGCCTGTTATTATTTATACACACAATAAATGGTAAATGGAATGTACTCATATAGCGCTTTTCTAGTCTGCTCGACCACCCAAAGTATTTTACACTGTGAGCCATCATTCAACCATTCACAGACATTCCCACATTGTTGATAGAGGCTGCCATGAATGAATGGTTACATGCTCATCAGGAGCGGTAACCATTCACGCCATCATTCACACACCAATAGCACAGCCATTGGGAGCTACTTGGGGTTCAGTTTCTTGCTGAAGGATAGTTCAACATGTGGACTAGAGTGGCCTGGGATTGAACCACTGACCCTTAATTAGTCAAAGACCGCTCTACCAAAAACAATACACACTGTGTTGTTTAGAGGAACCTTCTTGTGACTGCACTGACTCACTAGGACTGACAGCTGTCACCGACACCCATGAAGTTATCTGCTTATATGGTTACCCATAAATACCTACTGCTGTTTGCTGTGGCGTTATAAGACTGTGGCATTATGGGGAGAGAGGACTTGCAGTTGATTAATATGAAAGAAGAAGATGCCCAAGACAGGGGAAGATGGAAGCTGATAATCTGCTGCTTCTGTGGTCTGCTTCTGCGACCACAGAAGGCTGTGGTCTGCTTCTGTGAAGTTGGTTTTTAGGTTTGTCAGTAGGATTTTGTAGAAATTGACTAAACAGCTTTTCATGAACTTGGTAGGAACATGGGTCTTGGCCTGGAGGAAAACTCATAATATAATAATAACTAGGCCTACACGGTCCTCCCCAACCGCAAGAATTTATCCCCGAAAAATCCTCAATCCCCCTGACTGAAATCACCTCAAACTAAATGTGATGGTGTTTCCACAGTATGTTTTGTAAAACAGCTACCAGAAGTGAGTAAAATATGGACAATTAGAGTAAAACACGGAATACTCAAGCTATTGCTCCTTGAATTGATTGACCTCCAACAAATATTGGCTAAATTGTAGCAACAGTTAGGAAGTTATGACTGCAGAACAGTGTTTTTTGTAAAAAGGCTGGCCCTTGTAAGTAAAATATGACCTTTCAGAGTAACGTACGATGTATACAACATTAATTTGCACCGAAATTTGGACTAAATCGGACTAATACATTAGAGATGAAGAAAAAAAGCTCTCCCTAGTGTCAGAAATATACGACCCATCTTTCCAAAAATCAGTCCAGTACTTCCTCCCGCTAAGATCTATGTGGGTTTAAATTGAAAATGATCCATGAAATTGCTTTTGAGTTATTGCGTTAACACGAAGGATCTGCAGCGGTGATAGGTTAGAAAGTACACCTGGGTGTTTTTCTTCAATTAAGCATTTAACCAGCGTTTACCATGGTTTGGGTCAACTCTGACAACTGTGAAGGAAACTGCATGTCTTGGCCATTTATCGCATTGAGATGTTCTGTTTATCAGGTGAACAGGTAGTTTGTCTATAACTCAGAGCTGTTGACAGAACAGATGTTTAGTCATGTATGCAGTTCTTCTTATAGAAAAAAAGACGATGACGTATCTTTAAATAGCTTCGATGACTCCATGGATGGTTACCTAGGGTCAACAAATGGATGGACTTTGCTATTTCCTAATGTTGCACCCAATGTATTCCTAAAAATGATTAACCAACCAAAGCCGTTGTTTCCTGTTCAGCACACTGGTATAAAATCTCCCCTCTTGTATTACTAGCTTTGAGAGAGACCGCTACTTATCCTGTTCCTGTGAGCAAATCCCTCCGTGAGCAAGTACTTGGCAACAGTGGTGAGAAAAAACTGCATTGTAACGGGCAGAAACCTTGAGCAGATCCAAGTCTCAGAGTGGACGGCCTACTGCCATGACCGGTTGCGTTTTTTTTGGGGGTGGGGAGAAAAAATGATATCAGCTATGCTAATCCACTTTCTTCTCTAGGATCGGGCTGGGGTGGCAGCAGGGATACCAGCTTAATAATAACAATAATAGTAATATGACATTATGCAATAGCTTATGAGGAAATAATATACAATACTAATAATAATACTAATAATATTTGTAATCCTCATCATGATCATATTGTAATCAGTGGACATCAAGCAGATCCACAGCAGCAGATGCAGTCACCAACAATGTGACCTTGTAGGGTGAAAAAGTACAAAGACTCCAGGGAAGAAGTCAAGTTAGCAACATGCATTAATCCAGTAACATGAATTAAAGTGAGATGCATGAAGAGGGACAGTGAGAGAGGAAGCGAGCCTGGAAGTAACAAATGCATGAACTAACTTTTCTGCAAAATTTGCCATATTTTAGAGATATTACACAGATTAAAAAAAAGGCTGTCCTAGAAATCTGTTTTATCTGGGAGTCGAAGGACATATGCTGATCAAAGATAACACCCTGATAAGCACTGATCATTACATTTTGGTGACATTAAGTGTTTCAATTAATATAATAATAATAATAATAATAATACAGATTAAAAAAAAAGAAAAATAATAAAAAATAGAAATAGCCTACAGAGAGCACAAACATCCGCCAAGGAAAAACAGTACCGGGTTAGGGTTAGGAAAAATGCATGCTGATTTTCCGTATGTCTTAGTTATAGCCAGCTTCTAAATCTAAAGACAAATCCAACAAACTCTCTGAGTATCTCTCAAATACTCTGTAGCAGCTCATCTCCTATGCCTTCCACTTCAGTGTCACTAGTCAGCCAACTGAGACCTCAGCTGAGGAACATCAAAGGAATCAAAGGAACAAAGGCAGCAATAGCCACCTTGTGACGACTCCAAATGGCTTCTTTCTTTTTTTAATAGTGTGAAACACGTAACGTCACCACAAATGTAATCACTTCATGGATATGTCAACACACCAAACATCACCGTGTAAAAATTAATGCAAATCAGTGGAATTCTGTAATCTTGCCAAGAAACAAACAAACACTCACACCCATGTACACAAACAAACAAACAGACAAACACACAAGAATGAAAACAACCCTCCTTGGTGGAGGTAACAAGCCATGTGGAATTTTGACGTCACAAGGTGGCTTTTGCGGCCATGTTTGTTCTTTTGATTCCTTTTTTTGTTCCTTTTTATGTTCCTTAGGGGCTGTAGGTGGAGGCTCAGTAGGCTTAACAATGATGCTGAAGTGGAATTTAGTTAGAATGAGTCCCATCATTGTAAAAAGTTGTCTCTGCTATCCAAATCTTCAATAATCTCTTTGCTCTGTGTGTGTTACCAGAAAATGTTTCACCAGTGCAGAATTCTATGTTTGAGCCCTCCGAAGAGCTGAGCAACTAGACGAAGTAAGGAATGACACTGGACCCCAGCAACTATGGCATTCATTTCTCCATCCACATTTTAGGTCAATTTCATTGGGAGGTATTGGATTTGTCTTCGGTTGTGTACTTGTGTGGACAGCAGCGTGGTGGAGGAGGAAAGTGAGTTTTCAGGGTCCAGTTTGTATAATTTGGCCGTGGGGGCAGCGCTGTAAGCTTTCTCTTTTCCCTTCTCCACTTCAGTTGTATTTGAATCTTGAATATTTTACTTTCAAAAAGTACACACAAAGAAATAGATATGAATATTATATTAAATGAACTCAAAGGAATACCCCTAGATCCCCCCTAAATTTTACACACTGGACCTTTAAAATATGAAGACTACGTCTACCGAAGAAAACTGAACTGTCCTGATAGATATGAAAACTATGCAGTTAGCATGAGCTATATTTATCAGGAGAGATGTCTATCAAGATACTTTGTAATAGCTGTAAAAACTAATCTCTATGTCAGCTCTGGTAGTACAACTAGTTACGCTGTTCGATCATGCTGCTTTTCAACTAACCCAGTGTTTGGACAGAAAACTGCAAAAAAACTGCAATTTCCTCCTCTGTACAAGGGGCTTTGAACAATTAGCAAAAGGACTTAAACTGGTTTAATTTGTTGAAATTTGTATAACGTCTAAAGGCATCATAAAAAATGTGGTGATGGAGACATGTACTTGTTATTCTTGGGAAGCCACTATGTATGAATAGCTCTTGTTTTACTGTGGATTATCCTATGTGGAAACCTATGCCAAATCGGTTTGCAAAATGAGATGATCTGCGGTGACGACCCCTAGAGGGATAAGCCGAAAGAAGACGAAGATTTTTTATATACCATGTTTTGTTGCATTTTTGAATGAGATTGGTTGCTACCTTGGTCAGGTCTCTCTTTTAAAAGAAACTTCATCTCAACTAGAGGCTCTGGTTAAAAAAAAGGTAAAAAGAATCCATGAAATAAAACTTTGTATTTAGGGGCAGCTGCAGCTGAGTGGGTAGGGAGGTCGTCCTCCAACCGGAGGATCGGAGTTTGAGCTTTTCCAGCCTTATCTTTTGCAGTCTACATGTCATAGGGAATGCCCTCTATGCACCTTACAGGCTCCGCCCCTGCTCCTCAGGGATGGGTCAATGCAGAAGAATAATTTCATTATGCTGTACTGCTTATTACTGTATGAAACTAATAAAGGTCACAATATAAGAATTATTATTAGCATTTACTATGTAGACTATCTAGATGGTTAACTGTCTATATTTACACATTTTGAAGTGGATATTTCAGGATTTAATGAATTTGAAAACACGTTTCAATAAGCAAGCATGTGAACTGCTCTTACAGAAACAGAATGAGGTGACGGTTCATCATCATGATTCGAAGAGGATCATATTTCTGATTACATTCTGAATTATAGTGTTAAAAATCTGAAACTTACTGAGAAACGATGCAGTCCGAAGGGAAATTCTTTTGCCGAGAGCAGGATTTTAAGGTTTTTGCTGATGACCTGAGTCTCTTTGGGTAGAGATCTCGCCTCTTTACGTCTGCATACTGAGCATCAGCAGACTTTACTTTCCATCCCGGAACGTTCCTGCCGCCATGCATCTGTTCCCTCGTGAGGAACAGAAGGGTTTCAGGCCGAACCCCAACAGATCTCAATGGAGGTTACACTATAGAAAAAAAAATCCATATAATTTACAGTACAATAACGTAAACTGCTGTTGCCAAATTTCACCGTCAAATATACACTGACCCTGTACAAGACCTTACAATAAACTAGCATGGAAAAAAAAAACATATACTGTAAACCTATTGCAATAAATCCAGACTAAAAAAAAAAAAAATAAATATATTTAATAGAATGAACTGCAAATACATACATATTTTAACATCATATCTTGTCAGAGTAAAATAATTGTTATTGCTCATGAACTGTAAATTTAAATGTTCACATAATCTTTCCATTGGGCAGAATAATACTTTTATGGTAATTACTATAAAATCTAGCAGTGCAAAAATCAAGTATTTCATAGAGCTTTCAACAAAACTCGCAACAACAGCAACAGATGGTAATGGCAATAGCATTAGCAACAGCGAAAGCGGTCAGTAATAGTGCAATTTCCCCAACCATCCTCTCTCTGCTCATTCACAAAACTGACAGGTGACACGTGATTTGCTAATTACTCCCACTAATAACACCATGTGACCCAAATACCATAATTGACTAAACAAAGACATGGACCATACCTTACCTGGCTCCTACAATTACCACATCGTGAGAATATGGTGAATTTGTGTGTTTGCATTTTCACAATCAGATTCTGTGATTTCAAACTATTCTGACAACAAAAAATTATTATTTACACCAAGGAGATGATGTTTTGTTTATTTGATTACTATCAAGATTTAGGATAAATTGGCATTTAATTTTAACCAGCGGTATGTCTTAAAATATCCTAGAAATGATTCAAATTTGGTGATGTAACGTGTGTTGCAGCATTTAAACTGAAATAAATTAACATAAAGCCGGCTGGAGCGTTGACACTACCTTGTGGTGAAAGTGCTGATTAAAAGCTCTTGGTTTTCATTTGGTTGTAGTCCCGATATATAATCTGGAGATATAGACTAATGAGGTTGATGGTTACATCCTCTATGGGCCTGTACAAAACTTTGACAGCTTGGATACTTATATTTTCAAAAGAAAAAAGGGGTCAGGGATGGGGGGTGGATCTAAGCGGAGATGTGGCAGTGGAAGGCGCAAGAGAATTAGGATGGACAAATGGTTCAAGGGTATTTGGGAGATACTTAGAGAGTTTGTTGGAGTTGTTGGTAGATATAGAGGCTGGCAAAAACTCAGACATTAAAGATGGACTCTGCATGACATTTTCCTAAATAAAGTGATCTAAATGATTCTGATCACAATAGTGTCTACCTTGGGTACTGTTGTGTCTTAGCAGTGGTTTGTGCCCCCCTAAGTCCTTTTTCCAAGTTCAAAAAGAAATGTTTTGTTCTCTTCTCTTGACGTGTTTTAAGATTGTTCACTAGATGGCGGTACCGCATCACAGTTACATGGTATCATCAGGGCCCTGATTTTCCTCCAGAGCAGAGACATGAAGGCTGGTATTAGCAGATGCTCTGTGGGACCTCCAGGAGACCTGTAGAAGAAAACAAACAATCTAATAAGGCAGTATAATTATCAAGTTCAGATCTCCTATGACATCAGCCAACACCAGGAAGATTCATCCTGTAATGATATCAGCTTTCCTGTAGGGAAGATAATCGGTGGCATAAGTTCACTGACAAACACCTGTTCCTCTTTAATGCTTGATATTTAATTAATTTTGCGTTATATAAGGAATAAAAAAATAAATTTTATAAAATAAATATTACCCCCAAACAAGGAGATTATGTTTTCATCTAGGTTTGTCTGTTTGTTAGCAAGATACAAAATACAACTAATTTACACACATGGATGGATTTGCATCAGTGTAAATTTTTCATGAAATTTACGCAGTTAGGTTTTGGCCTATCTAAGAGATGATTCAATTTCGCTGAAATTACGTCTTGACCACATTGATTTTAATATAACATAGTACCATTTTTTTAACCATTAAAATTATTTAATGACTTTAAGTCATGCCGTCACAATGCAATGTCATATTAACTTTTTTTCAACCATTCCAAATTGGACAATTTTATAGTTTTTGGCTGTAGCTCAAATATTAATTAGCAGATTTGCATGAACATTTATCCAAATGTAGTGTACTCAAGATTTGACTACTTTTAAGTGAAATTATGTCATGAGGTCATGTCATAAAGTCATACCATGAGGTCTTAAAACCTTTTCTTAACCTTCTTGATGATCAACTTAGTTGAAATTTTCTATTGTAATTTGTCATTACATCCAACACTGATGATCGGTTGATGACGTAGCTCCTTAACTGTAAGTGGATTTCTCATACCACAGCTTATGTTCAATTTTCTCAAACCAATATTTTCTTGTTTCCAACCACATGATGCTAGTAATCTAAAGGCTCACCAAATGTACGCCTAATAAAATACAACATCAGGATCTTTAAGCGAACCATCATGCTCTCCTGTAAATTAAGGCATACTTTAACAAGAGAGATGTTGTAACAGCATCTCATGTTGAAGAAAAAGGATGACGTGCGATTCTGAGAGAAAGCCGTCTGTTGTCATTTCAGTGCCCGGATCAGGGCCTAGAGATGTAACTTGCATTAGCGTGAACGCAACTATAGATCCCTGACCTGCCTCAAATTAGGGGGTTTCTGACATGATTCGTCCTCCAGTTGTTTGTTGGCCTTTGTTTACTTGTGATACTCACCGAACCCTAAACCATGAACGTACATCCCTGATCCCAGTGTGACCTTCGCTGAATTCATGGAACCTGATAGGTTAACATCCATCATCTGCTGCTCAGCAGCCTGTCAATCACTGTCTCTGCTGCTCAGGCGGCTGCAGTGGTGTCCCATGACCAATCCTGACAGCTACATGCCGGCATTGTTTATTACTGAGAAAAACAAGGCGAGAGGTCAAACGTCAAGGTAGTACGCAATGTCTTTATATTATTGGTTACTCTTGGTAACTGCCGCACAGATGGATGTCATCGCTGAATCATGAGTAAAAACCTTAGATATTTCCTCCGTACGTATTGAGACTGACTCTCACGTCTGCAGAGGCATGAAGGCAGCAGGTCAGGGACGCCAAGCCATTGTTAGAGGTTTAATAGCTTCATTGTGGAATTCTCTGGTATTTCCTATTGTCCTGAACAACACCTAATTTTCCCGAAGTCATGTGATCCCTCGGTTGCTGAATGACTGTTTGGGGCAGCAGGACATGAGATCAACAAGCACAGGCATTCCAAAGGTATTTGGAAACATGGACTTCAACATGCTTTTAAAACACAATGGCTTTTGTTTGAACACGGATACACTCAGTGTTTACTCGGGGATCACAGAGTCAAATGACGACCTTGCTGATACCTACGCTCAAACAGACTGAAATCAATCAACAGGAAATGTTTATTTAGATGACATCTCTACGAGAGAGAGGCGACTTATCTCCGTGTTGGTTAGTCTCAGCCCCCACAGCCCGTTTCAACACGAGGAGTAAGACCACATGTGTGGATGTGAGGTTGCAGTTTTTTCCTTATCGCAAGAAAACTGCTGCAGCAACATGACGTCAAGTAGAGGAAGGAGTCCTCCACCCTCTCCATCAACCCTTATTTGGACTTTGACATCACACCCACATTTCTGTTAGTATGCCAACTTAGAGCGTCAAGAAAGCAAGAAGAGTAGTGTTAAATAAACGGATTCATCCATCCAACTGAGACCCCAAAAAACTGCACAACAGATTAATCAGCATCGGACACATCCTCCATTCCTTTGGTGAACCCATCCAGATGTCTGGCAGATATGAAAGTTTACATAGGATGGACATCGCCCAAAAGAGGTCACCAACCTCCTGTCCAATGTCCAGCTAACATTAGATCACCCACCCTTTTGGTTTCTTTGGGTGGAATTTTAGTTTGAATTTGTATTGAAAATTTTAATTCCAAAGAAAAAAGAAAAAGTAAATTTTGGCATACAATGTACGATTTTAGATATGTTGTCATTTATTGCCAACTCCTACTGTACAAATAAATCATCTGCGATGTGTGTATGTATATATGTATATATATCTATATATACATATATATATAGATATATATATATATCTATATCTATATATATATATATAATACTTTACCTAATACTTCATATATCATATAAATATGATATATGAAGTATTAGGGTGTATGCCAAAATGACTTCTGACCCCAAATTGACTGTGCGGGTGTAGTTAACTTTCATTTATATGTAGGGGCATAAAAAAGGAAAAAGATATAAAGTAGACTCTTAACTTTTTTGTTATTTGTGTGTGATGTTTTTCATTAATTTAATGTAAAATTCCTGTTTAATATGAGATTTTACTCTGTATCTCTAAAGCGACTTTGAGTTTTTATGAAAGTGCTCTCTAATTAATTTTATTATTATTATTATGTTGAAATGTGTCGATTGAGTGGTTTGATTTGAGAGCTCACACACTAACGTATGCACACACACTCACAGACACACACCTACATATAAGGCATCTCCAACATTCCGTAGATATATATAGTCGTCAGCACACAGTCACAATAACACAGGCTGCAGTGAGTGAACACTCACTGCAGCAGTCCTCCTTTCAAAGAGGACTGAAATGTTAATTTAATCTTGATTTAAAGCTCCCTGTGCAACAAAACTGTCAGCTATATTTCATAAATCTGAAATGACTGACTGAAAAACAGGTCGGAGGAAGAGAAAGGGAAGGTGGAGTATTAGTATAAATCTAGTTTTGCTGTCACCGCAGTGTTTAGTGGAGAAAACAGTATGGATTTACATTTCTGCCAAAAGTTTGCAAACAAACAAAACATGTTTTATAAAAAAGGTTAAGGATTAAATAACAAACACTAAAACAAAACATGATACAATAATAAATAATTTGTGTTTCACAATAGTGTTCATCAAACCAAAAAAACACATTTTACAAATGCGCTATGATTCACTAACAAACACAATATGGTTTACAAATCAAAAAAACATGCTTATCAAACAATCACCCAACATCTTTCTGACAGTTTAAATGGTGCGGCTTGGACACATCAGTGATGAACCCAGGGTCCCGCATTTTTTCGGGACCCTACTGACCCCTACTGAGGTTGATTTCCTTTCCTTGGCAAGAGAGGGTGCCATTATACTTCTGCCCAAGCAGCTGTTAAGTAAATCCAAAGCGATTTGCCATGAAGGCAATTTGCTTGCGAGCCCTCTCTCGGCCCCTTCTCCTGTGTCACTGTCGGAGGGAGATGAGCTCCTGGAGATGAGGACTGGTCTTACCTCTTCTCTTGTTTTGCTGTAGTTCTGCTTTAGAGACCTTATTTCTTTCCTAAGCTTGGTGATCTTTATCTCGCGCCTTGCTGTGCTGCTAGCTTTGGGTTGTTTGATGACGAACCTCTTGATTACCCCTTGGATCGCCCTTCTTGATCCAAAACCGCCACAAATCATGCTTCAGAGACAACTACAGCATGTCTAACAAGAACAATTAAAAAAAAAAACGACAGAAAAACGAAAAAATTCATTCAAGATTTGGCACAGTCTTTTCCACGTTAGATACGCCTTTACTTGCACACAAATGTCCTCACCTGGACTGTCTATGTGTACTGTGTAGTTCACCTGTTACAACAGTAGGTGTCGCTTTGCCATGAAATTGCACTGCTGTGATCTAGAAAAAGCAATCAGAAATGGAAATCTCCGCCATGGAGCAAACCTTGTGCTGAACCTACTTTGTTTCATCCTAGCTCATTCTCTTCCTGTGTTCAGCATGTTATTTTTTTGCCTGGTCCACACTCGCAGAGTGAAATAAATTCAGCAAGCTTTTGGAGTTCATTCATTTAAACTTTGTTTGCTTTGTCCGATTTTCCTGTTTGAGTTCGAATTTTGTTTAGAACGAAACCATCTGGATAGGAAGGATTCATTCATGGATATGACTCTCGATTGTCTCAATGGTTTCTCCTGATTATATTTATTGATCAACTGATATGGTGATAGGTCAAACTGGTTCCAAGCAATCAGTGCCCGGATCAGGGCCTAGAGATGTGAACGCAGTGGAAACACAGTAGACCTGAGGTTGGTCCTATTATAGCATGTGTTCATTCTGGTCCTATGTATTTAATGTTCCTGTTTGGGAGGCTTGCTGGCTGCGGAACTGATTCCGACTCAACCACAGCTATGGTGTAATTACAAAGACCATGAAGTCTATAAATACTCGGGTCTACAGAGACAAGGCCCCAGTCAGCCACAGCCACAGAGAACCTCACTCTTCAACCATTAAAGCTTGATTTCAGGAGGCTGGATGAGATGATTTAAGCCAAGATTATTTTATATTCAGAGGAAAGCAGAGTCAGGATGGGTTTTTACATCCTAGACAGATCCGCTGAGACTGATGACCCACAACCCCAGAGTCCAGCTGGACTGGAGCTGTCAGATCAATAATTAAACCAACAGGGAGAAGATGGTGTCTATAATTAGTTACTGCTGCTCAGTATAGCCTCAGATCACACTGAGGAGATTTCTCTCAGATCTATTCAGACCCTCAGCTGGTCTGAGCAGGGCAAGAGAGGGAGGGGGGGGCAGCAGCCTAAGCCACTGTTAGGAAAAATACCTTTACTCAAGTTCTGTACTTAAATACAAACCGGAAGTATTTGTACTTTTCTTTAGTACTTCCATTGTATACTGCTTTGTACTTTCTATTCCACTGCAATTTGTCCCACTGCTTTAGTCCCTAGTTACTTTCACAGCACAACGTTTCGTATCCTTACTGTCTGGTGAAAACCAAATATGTTCACGTGTTTGGATTTTATATGATTGTGTTTTTAAGAGAAAATTCTTGCACTTCTTATGAAAACTGAAAAGAAGTAAGTAAATCAAACAAATAACTAAATAAATGAACTTTAAGAAGAAGCATCCTGGTTTATGTGAAATGTCACAGGGCTGCATGCAGGCTGGTCTCACAGGACAGAAATTATATAAACAGGATATGATCTCGTAGATTCAAATACTTAATTGATTAAAGTTAAAGTAGTTAAAATACCTCAACCTTTCAAATCTACAGCTGCCATATAAACCTACACATCAATGCAGCAGGAATAGTAATCCAAAAACACCAACAGGAAGCGTTCTACAGCACACTGACTTAAATTACTTTTTAAGATTTGGAGATTTTCCTTGTACTGGAGTATTTTCCGAGTATGGTATCTGTACTTTTACTCAAGTTAAGGATTTTAATGTTTAATCCACCACTGTGCACAGAAGAGTAAGTGGGATGGTCCAGATTCTCCAAACAAGGTGAGGTCTGTCTAACAGATTCTAGCTAGAGTTGATGATTGCAGTCATCAGACGGAACAACGGTGGGTTTGTTTGTCTCCTGCAGGATGGTGAATGCAGTGATATCTTCTCGGTCACTTATGCTCACAGGTCTGGAGGAAAATGGAGCAAACTCCTCCAGGAAGAGAGGAGCCGCAGAAGCATTAGGATGATTCACAGTTTATGATTGAATCGAAAAATGATATGTTGGACATGGACATGCAGGTCAAGGGTCAAAATGTTCTCCATCACCTTATCTCCACAGCTGGTTGTTTCTTCCCTCCGCTCACTGAGTGGCAATCAGGCTGTTCGCTGCTTCCGGACTTGAATGTACAGAATGTCCTCTGGAAAACTGGGACACTTGCTCCTTGTGACAGGAAGAGGAAACGTTAAACTGTATGGAGATGACAAAGACTCCCGATGAGTGCGTCTGACAAAATGCTTCTATTTATTTCACAAGAGATTAATTCCTTTACCTTCAGGGCCCATTAATGTATTATCTATATTTATATCATATGTTGAAGTGCAGACAGACTCAGTTTTCAGTTTTGGGAGAAGATAAATAATTACATCGGATGAACATCCGGCATTAGTAAAACAACGAGATACGTGTGTGGGAAAATATCACACCTTGTCTACCAATCATTCATTAAACCACATTAGAAAAGGACTTTCATGGACCTTTGTCTAGTTTTAAGGTCCATGAAAGTCTTTTAATGTACTTTCATGTTATTGTTTTTTTAGGACTTCCAATTCTTATTTTTCAAAATGTGCATAATTAGTGATTAAGAAATGCATTTTACACTCAGTACATGAAACAGACACCAATGCTCTCACACCCCACCCGTACCAAACACAGAAACACCAGGGCTGATCTGGGGGCTGATCTGTGTCTCTATAGCCAACTACACAACTGCAAAACAAAATATGAATGAGGTGAATTCCACAAAAAACAACCTATATAGAAGTATAAGCATATTTCACACAAATTAAAATACATAAATGAACAAATTCATAACAAAACATAAACATAAAAACATAAAAACATAAAAAAACTATGTGCTTTCAGCCTAGCTTCCTGAGAAGGAGGTTCTCCGGCTTCTTCCAACTCCCGTGGATGGTTTGCCTTCCTATCATAATTACAGTTCAGGACTTCACTGTTTTTGGAAAAGCTTATATAACCCTACTGGACTTTAATGTTGGTTTTAAGTAATTTATTAATATTAAATTGTAATTTATTTGCAAATATGAAAACATATAATTGCTTTCATTCAAGAATATTTATCTTCTTTCTAGTCTGACTGTTTATGCAGTGTATATTATATAGATATGACAGATATCTATGATATAAAAATTAAAAAAATCAAGTTGCTTCACAAAGTTAAACAAATAAAAGCAACTTTCAAATCCGCAGTTGGCAAATAATCTGCAAAAAAATGTCATGCATTCAGAGGCTGTTAGACACCGGAGAGAGTCAGGATGAATGTAAGAGCAAATATAAAATACAGAAATTTATCAGGTCAAGGAGTGAATTCTTTGGAAAAGCTTTGGTAAAGAAATCAAAAATGTAGTTCACTATATTAATTTTTTAAACAATGTTAAAAAAATATATATTGTGTGTGAAGAAGTATATAGAGCTTTTGCATTCTCTTCCATTGCTAATATATACAATATTTGTATGAATGTGTATACTTTATTAATTATAATTTATATATTAGTTTTAAAATATGAATGTATCAATTAAGAACAAAGATTAAAATAATATGGTAAAAAATTTATGGTTTTGAATAAGAAATGTAAACTTTTATATGTATATTTGCTTGATTATTTTGAAATAGAATCTGGTATGTAAAAATAGTCTGCAAAATCATCCTTATATCCAAAAAGAAAATTTATATGAATCTATGAATATAGAAATAATGATGACAGTAGCACATAAAAATAACAGATAAAGTAAATAAAAACTTAAGTAAAGATCATGTCTGAAAAACATGAAACATGATTAACAAGTGTTGGAGGACATTTAAACTCAATGAGATCAACTAGGTTTCCTTATCGCGCTGCAGGCACTGGGCCCAGCGATTAGCAGGGTTATCTCCCATCCTGCACTGGGGCTCAACCCTGAGCTGAGAAAGGAAGGAAGGCAGGGGCAGCGGATTCTGGCTGCAGGGTACTGTGAAAGATAGATTTGAGCCCACCGGGCCTTTCTGCCTAATGGAAAAAAATACAGACATGAGCCAAATACCAAAGAACCCCTCAGAACCAGGCTACAGAGATTGGGGGCAGCAGAGAGGGTGCTCCCCCGCTCAGCCCTCCACATGGAACCACTGCTTTGGCCTCTGTCCAATCCTGGATGTCTGCAGCATGATATTAGCACTGATCAGAACCATTCGAGCAGTATTTGCTTTGCCTACATAAACCCACTAGAATTTGATGATCAGCTCAAATCGGGACGTTCAGATCAGATTCAGATCATCTGACACTGAAGTTGATGATCTTTGAACTTTCTTTCTGCAGAACATCTTCATGAGGACGTCAAGATAGCTAACAACTCGGAGTCAGCAGGGGATTCAGAACCAAGGGCGGCAGCCAACCCCCAAACCTGATGCCAGGACTCACCCTCCCTAATCCTCTCTGTGCTTACCTCTTAACCCCACCCCCCTTCCAGATTATTATATGCATTATTATACTCCAGCAGGCTCTCTGTGACCTTGTCATCACGTCAAGACGCCCTATCACAAACACACACACACACACACACACACACAGACACGCACACACACACACAGAGACACGAGCACACCTACACTCACATACGCTCACACTTACACAGACAAAAACACACACACACACACATATACGCACACAGGTACACATACACCCACACACACACACACGCAGGTATACACCAAACACACGCATCCACACACACAGACACAGACACAGGTACACACACACGCACAGACACGCAGGTACACACCAAACACACGCATCCACACACACAGACACGGACACAGGTACACACACACGCACACAACACACACACACACACACACACACACACACACACACACACACACACACACACACACACACACACACACACACGCACACACACACACACACACACACACACACACACACACACACACACACACACAATGCACAATGATGAACATCATTCTGTTTCTCTGTTGAGGCTTATTGGATGTCTGTTCTTTAGAATTCTCTACTGTGTGATGTTTGGCTGGTGGTTCTTGGCTCTGCTTTCAGCCTCAGTTGGACACAGGGACAATTAGCTGCTCTCTTACAGATCTCAGATGGAATTGAGACCCTCATCTGCATGCAGGACTGGACCTCCACCAAACAACTACACCGTCTGACTACAAGAGCTCCTCTGAAAACTTTCCCAGAGAAAACCCATGAGGCAGGAATGTTTGGAGAATGCTTCACAGAGTGGGATCACTCACTTTCTTCATCGTCAACTAACATCTAAGTCGCCCATTACATTATGGCCAGATGAAGTCATAATAATGTTGATTATCTGGTTACCAAGGTTACCTGTCAGGGGGTGAGATATGCTATCTAGTTACCATGGTTACCTGTCAATGGGTGAGATATATTATATGGTTATCATGGCTTCTTGTCAGTAGGTGTGAGATATTAAGAACCAGGTAAACATTTTGTCCTGAGGTTGATGCTGGAAACAGGGAAAATGGACCAGTGTCAGGATCTGAAGCTCGGGCAGTCTTTATGATCATATGTGAAATATTAGATTCTTTCTTGTATCAGACTCACAACAGGTTTCACGTTGTAGATATTAACATGGAAACCCACTCCATCATCTTGACTCCAGCATCCCAGTCATCACTGATTTGATTGAATTACATGTACATGGAAGAATTCTCTTGTTATCTCTCATCCTGTTTGGACATCTGATAACAAATACATTATGCTTATTTCCTCTTAAATAGCCTACATTATCTTAAAATATCTGAGGATAATAGTTGATGCTTAAATTGGTATTATTTATTTTGAAGTGCAGTAGAGACTTGGCCTTTTCTGACCGGGTTCTGAGACACAGACTTTGACTGATGTGTTATCTGCTGACCAATCACTGCTCCTCCCACCTCGTGATCAGGAGCTTCCTGCTGAAGACTGTAGGAGTTATCATGGAGATACCACCACCTCCATTATGTAATTATCTGTGTTGTTATCTGCAAGTTTACTCTACAATTATGGATTTACTGCTCTCTGTTAATCACGTTATAATCAGACTGATGAAAAATAATCTCATCTCTTTTAGCTAAGGTTTATTTTTAATCCACACAGCAGTGAAACCCCCATCATCCAATCATATATTATATAATCATTGATATAATCAATAATACAATACTACACAAATAAATCATATAATTTAGATATAAATACACATTAGTTAATTGTAGATGGGTTAATATTGGTTTATACTTCTTTATATATTGATGTATATATTTCTTTAAAACATGTATTTATATGTTGTATAGGGTTTTATAACTTTACATTGTATTTATATGGGTGGGCTGTATGTGGCTTTAATATATATTCATGTGTGTTCATGGGTTTACAAGTTTATATGTGTTGGGTTTTATCTGATTTAAAACATATATATAAAATGTTTGGGTATATGAATGTGTATATCTACATACGGCCTTTGTGGATTTATAGGTAAATGTTTATAAATATTATGAATATTTATAAGGTTATATTTTTATTAAATTCAAATGTGTTTATTTATAGTTGTAAACATAGATAAATATGTATTTAGTATATTTTATAATGAATACGTGGAGTATATTGTATAGGCCTATAGCAATAAATAGAGTATATAACATGTATGAGATACGTAAATACGTGTGGTAGCCTATATCGTTTATAAAATTAAAGGGAGTAGATTGTACAATGGAGTCTATACATTTCATCAGAGAGGTTCTTAGGTTCTGGGTGTCAGGTGCGGCTCCATCGCCTGCAACAGCAGTGCATGATGGGAGGAGGAGTTTAGGAGCAGGTCACACCTCCTGCACCACAAACCGGCTCCTCAGAAACACCGGAGCACACAGTCGGACTCCGCACCATGGCCCCCTCCAGACCCTTATCTGCGCTCCGCTACTACCGATCCCTGTCCGAGTAATCTAACTGTTTCGGTCCAACGACAGCATCCACCCGCTCTACGCTCCTGGATCCTGGATCAGTCGGGACACACGATGTGCATGGAGAGCGATGGCTGTGAGATTGAGGGCTGCAGCAGTTCGGATGAGGTTCGGACGTTGTCGGGCAGCATGAGCCCGGGACTCAAACCCAACCCGGACCTGCACCCCTGCAAGCCGGGACACAAATTCCGCGCCGCACTGCTCCGGTGCCGCTCACCAGCCACTGCTGCTGGGATCCTCAGCTTCGGGAACGTCCTTAACTACATGGACCGATACACTGTAGCCGGTAAGAGAACAGATCCAACGGAGACACGAGGGAAGAGATGGGTTAAACGGTTTTGTATGGGTTTATAGGGTTTATCTGCGTTATTGAGTTTCACGTATATTTATGCTATATATGGGTTATATGGGGTTTAACTAGGTATAGATAAATGATGTTAAATTATATCAATTGGCTTCGACTATATATTTTTATTTTTATTTTTTTATGTTTGTTTGTGTGCGCGTGTGAGTCTGTGTATAAATGTCCCTGTTTGCTAAATCCTCCTCTTCAGAATCATTGAGTTCAATCTTCAGAGCTCCAGGCTGGCTGTCAATCAAATACGTCTGCCATAAAGTATTCATGTTGATGATCTCAGAGCTGATAATTATCAATCAATAAATTAATTATATTATTTATACATATAGCTTACTCTTTATATATACTTTATATATTAGTCTGTGTGTGTGTGTGTGTGTGTGTGTGTGTGTGTCTTAGTCGACCATATAGAGGCTGTGGAATATTCTGTGGACAGTAGCGTGTAGTATCAGTGTTTTAAGTATTGTGTAGTAGAAGTGTGTGTATGGGGGTGGTAGTAAGAGTATGTGTAGGTGTAGTCTTACACTGTGTTTTTATCTGAGGTGATTATAAACATTTGACTCTGTTATTATGGGATGTTTTAAGGTTCAGATGTGCTGCTGACTCTGAGTGAGTAAATATTAGGTCATCATGTTATTTTGGTTGTAGTTCCACATCTATCTGACTGCTTGGTTGTCTGCTGATGTCATCAGACCATTTTGTGGCCCTGAAAAGGTTAAAGATAAAGCTGCATACTGCAAGAGGAAGGGGAGGAGGCCCCTGGCTCTGACTGACTTGCAGATCATTCCATTATTTTATAGATTAGACCTTTTTAATATGTACAGTCTGTGACTGTAGAGACTCCCTGATGCTGAACTGGTCTGGTCTGTGACTTTAGAGAGTCCCTGATGCTGATCGGGTACAGTCTTTGGCAGTATAGAGTCCCTAATTCTGAACTGGTGCGGTCTATGACCGTAGAGAGTCCCTGATGCTGATTCGGTCCAGTCTGCGACAGTGAAGAGTCCCTTATGCTCATCGGGTCCAGTCTGTGAGCATTGACGCCTTGGGCGTTTGATGATGTGGACAGGAAATAGCTGCAGCCACCCGAAGAATTGGTTGATGAGTTTATCTGACCATCTGCAAGCAGCAGTCCGTTCCAGCAGATTGGAGCTACGTTCTCAGTCATGGGGGCATCTTCTTGCTCCGCCTCTCGCTTTGAATTCAGGAAATTCCCTCATTAACTGCCCCACGTGACCTCCATCATCATCCCACCTCTGTCCATCATCTCACTGAGTCACCGCAGCGAGCTCAGGAAGGAGGAGGCGGTGAGGCGTTGTTCTAACCCTCCTGTGGAAAGGTGAACCCAGTTCCTCCCCACCCCTCTCACCTGAGTGCTGCTGGACTGATATCCAGATTCTCACACAGAATGAACATTTAATTTGGAGAAGCTGAGCGGCTCTACCCTCTCTCCATTTTTCTACCCCCTCCCGCTGTTGGAGCTACATTTCAGCAGCAATTAGGTGCTGGAGGCTGCACATCTGTTCTGGTAGCATAGTCTTATCTCTCAGAGAGTGTGCGGATGGGCTTCAACTGGGAGCTGAGACACTGTAATGATTCATACGTATGCTTCCTTTAATTTTTGAACATATGTCATTGTTGGAGTGAGTTAGGGATTGGTTTTGTAGAACCCATCTTCCCCTCCTCTTCTTCCCTTGTCTACATCAAGACGGTCACAGTTCACATCTCATTTAGACCTTCTCACATGCAGATTAGAAAATCTCATCGATCTTAATTTCACTTATGCAGGTGTGAGCACTCCAGCACAGAAAGCTCGCATTCGAGAGGTAGGACTCAAGACTGGAGCTGTGAAGGATGGAATCAGTGAGGGAGGGAATCAGTGAGGGAGGGGAACAGTGAGGGAGGAGAACAGTGAGGGAGGGCATGGATTCTGCAGTGGTAGTCAGAGGGAGGTGGATGCAGAATGAGCTTTGTCGTTCGCCCGACGTCAAAAGGTCTTTGTGCAGACAACCTTTCTCCAGTGTGTGGATCAGTGCAGCATTGTCTCTGAGGCAGAGGGAGACCATTCCGCCCAGAGCAAAGATGGAGAATCAAAAACTGCTAGAGTCAGGAATGAAAACTTCCCATTTACCCAAGTTGATGGGTAGAAGAGCTGATGTTACAGTGGTGTGGAGGGACTTCCTCAAACTGTAGGATGTGCAAGTTAAAACTACTAATAATAAAATCATATTTCCAGTGGTGAATTGTAACTTAGTGCTTTTACACCAGTACTCTAATTAAGTACACATTAGAGGTACTTACACTTTACTTGAGTATTTCTAATTTATATACTCTTTGCTTTATTGTTTCTACTTGACTGTATCTCAAAGGCTTATATTGTAAGTTTTACTCCACTACCTCTTTCTAACTGCTGGAGTTACTAGTTACTTTTCAGATTACCGTTTTCATACACCTTTGAAGGATTATGTATTTCTTTATTTTGTAGAAAATTTTCCCACTGTTAAGCTAAATACAGTATTTATATTTATCTTGGATTATCTGGGGAGTTTAAAAAAGTTGAAAGCGGGCTGGCGTAATGAGAGGTTTACTTTTTAGAGACCGGGACAAAGATGCTATAAACATGCTTTGGTTATCTAATTCAACTACTAAACAGTATGAAGTAGTTAGATTACATCATTACTTCACAACTACGGCAGCAGCATTGGCCTACCCATACCCTATGATAGTAAAATCCTGGTAAGAGCCATTCTTCTGCAAAATGGGTACTTTCCATCGGAGGCTTTATCTACATTTTGCTGATAATACTTTCATTATTTGACTTTCATAAGTAGTTTTCAATCTGGGTCTTTTACTTGTAATGGAGTATTTTCATTTCTCAAGTTATCGCTGTCATATCCATCCCTCTTTGTGATGGATCCGATTAAAACCCATTCAGTTCCCTGGTTCTGCTCTCTGGTTCTGCTCACATATATGTGAACAGGCACTGTGTTTGAGGACGTGTGAAGATTAGGCTGTGCTGTCCTGACCCGGTCGCACCTTCATAAGCCTAAATTGGTTTTGAGGCCTCTGACAGGAGGAGTGTCTGGGTCTCCTCATGAAGGGTATAGGGGATTGAGATTAAAAACCATAAAAATCAGTGGGGAGTGGAGGTTTGGATGATGTACAGTTAATCGGTGGGGTCAGCTGCCATTTAATCCTCATCCTCTTTTGTCACATTAGCTTGAGAGAGCAAGTATGTTTAATTTAATTTGAATTGGCTTTGAAGGCTTAAATCCTGTTGCTGGTATCTGAAGTCCCTCTCCAGACAATCCGGATGAGTTAGGTAGACATTCTGCACTTAAAGGTATTTGCTTCTCAAGTCGGTAAACCTTGCTGTGTGTTAACTCCCACCCCCACCCCCGCTGTGTGTTTGGCCCCTCTTTTATACGGTGGATTGGTGTTACTGTCTAAACTTAATCTTTGGATAGAAATATTTGGAGCTATAGATTAGCACCAGACACCTGAAGATGAAGTGTCTCTGTCAAGCTGTCATTCCAGGAAAGCAATAAAAAAAGGATTGCTTCCCCCTGAAGGGTGCATGTGAGCTGCAGGCATGCAGACAAAGATGACCGTATGGTAATAATCCTCTTAAGATTCTTTGTAACAACCACGGAGCCATCTATCCAGTCTGACAGGCCATGCACTGTCATTCCTCTCATCTCAACTGTCCATGGACGCCTCGGCATAAAGCAGGCGCAGGATCCCCATCATGTTTCCTGTCTGCTGTCACAACCCAATGCGCTCTCTCTGCCGGCAAACGCTCAAAATGAAAGAAATAATGAGTCTCAGTTCCACAGATAAAAGCTGACTTTTCGCCATATGTGGGTTTCAAGGGCTATGTTATGAAATGGCTATGAAAGTGATTAGATGACCTCATCATCTACATCTATCTACAGTGTCAACGTAGTTCCCTATATTAATGAAGCAGGAAAATTAATACAAAACATCCTATACCAAATTAAAACTACCGCAAATTTGTACTTAAGAACAGTACTTGAGTAAATAAATGTACGTAGTTACTATTAAATGCACAACTTTTCCTTCGGGGAGTATTTTCAAGGTGCAGTATTAGTACTTTTACTCAAGTAGAGGATCTGAATACTTGGTCCGTCACTGACGACAATACTTTCGCAGCTCCAGATGTGTACTGAGATTCTGTTCCTGCCAGTGGAACCCAGTCACCACAAATCTTCAACAACGTGAGGCGTTGCAACAAAACATGTCAGGATCAGACAGGTGGAAGGGTCTCCTCACTACAAACGGTGTGAGAGAGTGTGTAGGCCGCGTCCGTGCTGCCCTGGTGCTTAGAGTCAGCCGTTTCACCCTTCACTCCTTCACCCTCCCTGGTTTTATAGCGTTCAAGTTAACACCAAATCATAAAACACATGGAGGCTCTTAGATTCTACTTTATGGGGTCGCTGCCTCTGAGTGCCATCGTCACACATCTGAAGCGGATCTTCTTCGAATTAGATGTCTCTTTTGATGGAAACAGAATAACCTTTGCAGACTTTTATTTCAGCGCTGTTTGCTAAATATTGACATTATTCAACAGAAGTCTCACGCTGCCTTGAAACAATCGTTGTATAAAAATGGCCCAATGGATTTTTCCACCTCTTTACCAGAGATCATACCAATCTCTGAGACTGTTGTCTCAGTGCTGTGAGACAACAGTCTATGCGTTCTTTAGACTCTGACATAGTCCCAATCTGTAATAGTAAATGGTAAAATTAGATGGAATTTCTTCCTCTGCCAGCAATCGCTTTTTCATGTGGCCGCTCCAGATTTCGGCCGCTAAAATTCACCGTTTCATGGTCCTGTCATTGCACTTTGACCTCCCTTCTACACAGCTGTTATTCTGGCATCGTCCCACCTTTGCATCCTATCTGTCTTCACTGTGATTAGGTCATTACATATGTTGCAATCTGGTTAGGATATTTATACTCTGCTCTCTAGACCACAGGTTTTCTAGCTGTGAGTTAAAGGGGAGAATATTGGGCACAAATTTTAGGCCGACCCGAGTTACCATTGCAACATTTTTTGTTTGTTGCCAGTTTTGTAGTTCTTGATGTGTCCACATGGCCATTAAACGATGGCCTTCCATAAGTTGTAGCACGTTTGTTCCTGTGGGCCACCCTACGATCAGGCTGATGATAACAGCTTTGACAAACGTGTATTTTTTGGTTTTGGCGATGATGGTAATGGTACCTTTTAAATGAACAAAACTGGTTTTAGATATTGCTCCAAAGATACTTACTTTCTTAACAAAAGATCACACATGATGACCACAGCGGAGACCCTTCTGCACGCAATTTTTTTACATTACACATTCCAGTACCCACAGTTACACAGTTATTTTTAGATATAGTTACTTACAGTTACGAACAGTTACTGACAGACACTTACAGATACAGTTACTGAAAGCTACTGAAAGTTACTTAAATATATACTTACTGACAGTTACTTACAGTTACTGACAGTTAGTAACAGTTACTGATAGTTACTTTAAAGTGCATTATAAATTAAATGTATTATTATCATTATTATTATTATAGGTGTGGTTACTCATAGTTACTAACAGTTAATGACAGTTACTTATATATATATAATTACTGACAGTTACTGACAGTTACTTATAGCTAAAGGTATTCATAGTTACCAACAGTTACTGACATAAACTTATAGCTACAGTTATTGATAGTTACGAACAGTTAATGGTAGTTAGTTACAGTTATTGAAAGTTATTTATAGCTGCAGATACTGATAATTACTAACAGTTACAGATAGTTACTAACATTTACTGACAGTTACTTATAGCTACAGTTACTGATAGCGACTAACAGTTATTGACAGTTACTGACAGTTACTTATGGTTACATTTACTGACATTTACTGACATTTATGTTTAGTTAAACTTACTCACAGTTACTTGTAGTTTTAGTTATTGATGGTTATGTATAGTAACAATTACTGACAGTTACTTATATTTGCCGCTTATCATAGCTACAGTTACTGATAGTTACTAACAGTTACTTATAAAGACAGTTACTGACATTTACTTATAGCCACAGTTACTCAAAGTTACTCACAGTAATGTATAGTTAAAGTTACTCACAGTTACATAAAAAAAAAACAATAAGGGTAACTTATAGCTACAGGTGCCTACAGTTGGCTAAAGATGACTCATAGCTAGCTCAGTGGGTAGAGCGGCCATCTCCCAATCGGAAGATCGGAAGGGTAGCTGGTTCGAGTCCCACCAGGGTCTACATGTCGTAGGGCCCTTAAACCCTAGCTCCCCGGGTGCTAGGTATCAGGAGTATCTCCTGATTCCATGTTCTCCAAGAATCAGGAGATACTCGAAAGAACTGTTTCTTCATGGAGTCTTTTAACTAATCAGCTCCAATGCCTGCTGCTGATGGTCGACCTGTAAACAGAGCTGTCTGCTGATCTCTTACGTTTGAAGGTTATAGCCTGATGATCACTGACCCCTCTAAGACCTCCAGGCGGAGTGTGGACTTAAGAACGCAGGGCTCCTGTTTGTCTTTGGTGTTGCATCCTCCATCTACCAGTTTGTTTTAGGATCAGAGCCCAGAGATAAAAACAGGTCTGAGAAGGTGTGCCTCTCTTCCTGCCCTGTTAACCTGAGGAGAGATCATAAGTTCATCTTCATGCAGGTGCCACACTGTAGGAAACAAAGGAGGATGTTTTGGGATTCGTGGGGCACGTTTCTGAGTTTGATAGGATGTCAATTAACAGCCTGGAGAGTAGTAGGAAAACATTTGGCATGCTGCTTACTCCCTGCACGCTGTCTCTGATTATCAGCAAACCTTTGAGCTGCAGTCTCGCTAAATTCAAAATAAATATGGATTTGGTTTGTTTTACAGGCATGAAGCTCCAAAAAGGAGCAAACTGAGATAACAGCTGCAGCATAGAGCTTCATTGTACTGATAATGACTTGAAACAGTAGGCTGGGTGTGAAAGCAGAGCATGATATTAGACTCTCACTGCTGATGGAATAATATTTACAGCAGCTCTGGGTTTTGTTCCTGCTGAGGAGACATTTAGTCTTGCCCATCATTTACATTTGAAGAAGCAAATTATGGAGGCGTGTACGCCAAACAGTCCAATGATGAAATCGTCTTTTGTTTGTGCATTTTCTGCCTCATCAGCTTGATTGTTGATTTCATTCTGTCTCGCTGTTAGAGGAGATGAGATTAAAGCAGGATTTTCAATACTAACTTTGGCGTAAGTGTTAAAGTGTTTGTGGCAAGAAACGGGGTTGCATGAGGGCGCGCTGACCTTGGTCAAAGACCTTCTGTTAAAGTTTGGTCAGAGGTCAACACACACACACACACACACACACACACGCACACACACACACACACACACACACACACACACACACACACACACACACACACACACACACACACACACACACACACACACACACACACACACACACACACACACGCAGGAGTGTGTGTTTATACTGCTACAGGTTCACGCTGAGGTTTGAACGTCTGTGAGGTTGTGTCCCCGGTCTCCATAGCATCAGTTTTGTTACAGACACTCTGTGGGTAGACTTGCAGGTCCCATCGTAGAATTGGCCCAAAGTCTGACATCACTTCACTCTTCTGAGCCACACACTCGTCAGACAGGATTATTTACAGTGATTGAACTAACTTATGGTGTCTCCTTTGGTAAGTGGTATATGGACCCTACTTATATAGCGCTTTCCTAGTTGGCTCGACCACTCAAAGCACTTTTACATCACGAGTCACGATTCACCCATTCATACAAACAATCAAACAGTGATGATAGAGGCTGCCATGCAAGGCGCCACACGTCATCAAGTGCTAACCATTCACATACCAATGGAACAGTCATTGGGAAATCAGTGTCTTGCTCAAGGACACCTCGACAGATGGACGTTGCCGGGGATCCCTTAGATGAAGAAGAAGAAGAAGAAGAAGATTTTGATGTTTGATTGGAAGCTACAATGACTATGATAGTCTGGTGAGAGCATATTTGTGAAATGTCCATGTGACTTGGAGTGGTCTTTAAACTTTGCTTTTGCCAGTTGTAGGCTTTGGCCTCTTTTTAGTCACGGATATCTAAATCATATTTCTGATTCATATTTTATTTATTTATTTCATCTGAGGGCTCCACAGACGACTGACACATTTAAAAAAGGACTTAAAACTTTCCTTTTTAGCAGAACCTATAACTTTAATTAACATTGCTGCTTTTTGGTCAGGTTTTTATATAGTTATTATTAAATTTTTTATTGATGCTTTTATCTGCTTTTACTTTGTAGCACTATGAGATTTGATCCAAATGTAAAGTGCATTACAAATTAAATGTATTATTATTATTATTATTATCATTATTATATTTCTGTTGATTATACTCACTGAGTTCATCTCCAAAAATTTAAATTGACACAAATATGTTTTCCAGTTGTTGATCAGTGTGGATGTCCTCACTCCTGTCAGTTGATTGAAATCACTCTGCTGATCCTTAGATGAGAGCAGGAGGTTATTTCTTTTGACTTGTAGCTCCTGATCAGTCTAGTAGACTTTGGGTGCCCTCACTTCACTTCTGGCTGCAGTCCAAAGTAATGGATGTCTAGTAAGAGCAATCCAAAATATGAGGATCTAAAGGTTCCAGTTAATTATTTTTAGAGTCCAAGATATTTTTTCCATTAACAAATTAATTTGCCTTTGATGGACACATAATGGTCTTTATCATCAGATTTTACGATTACAGCGTCATAAACACTGGACGAGTTTTAATCAGAGAACTGGAAAATTACAAATTGCAGTCCAATTGTCAATTGTGGCAACAGAAATGATGGGGAACTCTCATCTGTGCAATACATCACAGATCTGTGCAAGATGAGATTTATATATAAGGTGCTTGTCTAAATCATATGCATGTAGCGGGTATTATGGGATATTGGATTATCTTATCCTATCTTATCTTTTCCAATCTCAACTTATCTTAACTTATCTTATCTTATCTTATCTTATATTATGTGTCCCGTCCCAGACAACACATTGCTGTTTGTTTGTGATGACATGCTTCTGGAACGACCATCAGCCGTTGCCATCATATTGGCATCTACCAGATTTTGTTAAGGATATTAAAATGTATGGCTTGGAGGTTTGATTACCTGCCCCGTTTAGGTTTTCAATATCTTAATTTATGCAGGTGCCTCATAGTGTATTTATATTAGTGAACGTCTCACACCATGCTGGTTCTCCTGCTGCGTGCTATACAAATGTAATAGTTTTGTATTTACATAAGATGTTTTGGAGGCATCACAGCAGCCCAAGGCGGTGATTTTCAGGTATGAGGCTGAGCTTTAATCACACGGAGCTGGTATTTGCAGGTATCCACAGAGAAACAAAAGACGCCACCATATGTTTTCCCACAGTCACAAAAAGAGAAGCTCGCATCTAACAGAAACTGGGTCATATAGCTTCAATCATAGAGGACTAGTTGTCAGAGAAATCAAAGAGTGATAAGAATAATTCCACTGTGAGGAGCTCTGAGATCCTGAATTACTTAAGAGGTATTTTTACAAGTTTGTGCAAAGAAAGATGAACTCACGGCCTTAACTTATCCAGCCCTCATATCCAGACTAAGAGTCTATGCTATACTCCGTAAAGAACACTCAGTGTGCAGCATAGGTTTTAAGGATTTGGCCATGTGAACATGTCAGACTGAAAATATTTTGATTTGTCCTCGTAGCCATGATGGGATACATAAGGAGATGGAAGAAAGATATTTGACACTCACATATATACGTCAGTAAACTCTCCAGTTTACACACACACACACACACACACACACACACACACACACACACACACACACACACACACACACACACACACACACACACACACACACACACACACACACACACACACACACACACACACACACACACGCACAAACACACTGACAGATATGTCCCATTACTATTGTCCTACATGTTGAGCAGTGGTTGATATGTTGAAGCAGAAACAGATATAAGCTTACAGAAAAAATAATTCCTTCGTTCTGCTAGTAATTTTACTTTTATTACACATCTTAACAAAATTGATGGGTTTTTTTTTTCATTTTGACGATTATTGTCAGAGAATATAAACTTTAATATTTTTTTGCTTAGATTTCAAAATACCCAAATCTTTAAGTACAGCATATTCAGCATCTCTACGAGGTACTGTAGATCTTTTTTTTTTTTTTTTTACCAATCACTATGTTACTATTAAGATTCATGACATATTTCTCATTCAATCTTTCGTTCTCTGTCTTTTTTTTGTTTTTTGCTTTCAAAAATAATTTCACTGAAAAATCAAGCATTTTCGCTGAAACACTTAAATTTTTCAGATGAAATGAAAGATTCATCGGAAATGTTAGATTTTTTTTTTTTCATTTCACCTCTCAACAATTTCCTTGCCTGAGAACACAAACATTTTATTTATTCACTTTCATAATGAAAGTTTTTTGTTTTTTTCATTAGATTTATTATTATTATTATTTTTATTATTATTATTTTCACAAAATTCAACATTTTCTCATTTCTAAAAAATAAATATACAAATATAATATAATATACTTTTTTGGGACGTATTGTGGTTTTGTGCTCAGCAATGTTACCTCCTTGAGTCTGTATGTTATCTCCGTTTCTGTGTTTCTGCTCCATCCGGGTTCTCCCACAGTGCGAAACTATTCATAAAGGTTAACTGGTGATTCGAAATTGCCCGTAGGTGTGAATGTGAGCCTGAATCGTTGTTTGTCTCTATGTGTCGGCCCTTTGATAAACAAGCGACATATCTGATGGATAGGCTGCAATCCGACATGATACTGCAAAGAATCAGTGGTTACAGAAAATGGATCCAGCAAGGCTATTATTTCCATTAAATTGTCCTTTACATATGGAACCAAACACTGTGATCATCCAGTGTTTGAAGCTCAATTGACTGGAAAATAAGAATCTTTTCCACTTTCGCACTCTTTCTCCTGTCTTTGGGTCATTTTCTATCCTTATTTTCAGCAAAAAGCACTGTGATCAATGTGACTTATTATTATAAAGGTATATGCTTATATAGTCCTGTGACAGAGTCAGAGCATAGATTAGACAGAATTATAATATTTCTACTGTGGATGATTAAGTTATCTAGTGTTTAGTTAAAAGTATTCCAAAGTAGGCTGCCTTATCTGTGGATAATTAGAGATGTCTGTCTCTTATGGACTGATAATTATGCAGAATCGCCCCTAAATTCCCTTACAGTGGATTCTCCATATCCCATAAAACAGTGATGTCATCCTCATACAGGACATATCGTCGTTTTGGTCCAGACTGAAACTCCTAAATCCATCCATCCGTCAATCCGTTTTTTTTGTCTTCTTTGGAGTTGGGTTGTGACGTCATCAGGGTTATGATGTCATCGTAGGCGTACTTATCAGTCCTGGGCTGGACATCTATAGGGTCAGGGTGAGCCACTGTGGTTCCCTGCCGCTGGTAACCATGGCGATAGATGACTACTGCTGAATGATTCCTTAAATCCTTCGATGACATTGCTCCTCAGACCTTCATTCATGGCTTGTTTTTGGCTACTTTTGTACGATGCTAGGTCAACCCTGACCCTTTACTGTCGCAAGCCTTTCCTCCATGTTTACGTGCACACTGCACACATGCCCTGATGATGCATTTCTCTCACGCTACTTTGGTTTTGTCTGGGTGAAGCTTTTCTGAATGGCTGCAGTTTCTTTATTAAGGAAATGACAAAACATGTGCATCCCAGCTTATATATCCTCTTGAAGGAGTTTTTGTTTATCATTGCAGAAATGGTCCATGTTGTTGTTTTACTAATAGTGAGTATAGTAAGCTTGAGTTTTTGTCCTGGTTAGTCAGCATCAAATCTGTGTGATTTGATGCTCGTAGATCCATATATTGGTTGTAGATGACACTTGAATAATGGGTCAGTCTCTCCAAATGCAAGAAAGAGGAAGGAAATATTACTGAAAGTGAAGGTCTAGGTTTTTTGGATGGTTTGTGTTCACATCACTCTTGGATAAAACAGACTCTATGAGCTCCACATATATGAACTCCGTGTTCCAATTCAGGAGTTCTTGTGCTGCTCAGTATTTTTGAGAGATTCAGTCACGGACACTAAAACAGTCTCATCTCATCTCAAATTCCTTTGTTTCGCTTCACTGCTTCTGTCCAACACGTCTCCTGCATTATCTCATGCGGACTAGCGGGCCGTTCCTGCCTGTTTTATAGATAAGCTATAGGTTTTGTCTGCTTCACCATGCATCCTCTTAACTCTCATCAAATATTCAGCAGGCTTTGGCTGGGGCTAATGTGGTGAAGCGCTTCAGCTGAATCCAAGTATTTTCATCTGTGAGAAGTTAAAATGATCATGAATGATGAATCATGTTAATCAGAGGCTGGGACCCTGAAGACCTCTTGATGTGATATCGACCCCCCCGGCTGTGGAACCTTTAGACCATCAGGGTGAAGCTGTTATCACGGTTTCATCCCTCAAATAACAAAATATTCCTCCTCACCCACTGGATCTGCTCTCACTGCAAGGACTAAAGCCACCAGTTTTATTTACACCTCACTTTTGACTCAAACATACTTTAATTTCACAATCTGACTCTAAACTACTAAACTTCCTCACAGGCTGAATACGGATTATAATTTGATGAACTGTCATTCTCGTGTTGTGCCTTATTGTTCTGTTTGAGGGATTTCACAGGTCAGTCCTAAGTGATAAACAGCTGTGGGAGTCTTCTCTACTTTCCCCTCCACATTCTGCAGACAGAGCAGGTAGCACCACTTTGGAACAAAAATACAATGAGGGTACCTTAATTTACCTGGAGGTCTATCAAACGTTTAGAAATAATTTCCAACTGCATATAAGACTTTCCAAGCTTCACTTAAGTCATTTTGTAGTTCACAGAATTAAAAAAAACTTTAAACTTCTGGATGGATTTTCACTTTACTTGTTGAAAGAATGTTCCGTGGGCTGGTAAACATGATAAATGGGTCGTCTGTGGTTTGTGTGCATGATGCAGACCAAACGGTGACCTCCTTGGGTAAACATGGCTCCATGCTGCTACTATATGTCAAAACTTACACATCTTTCACCAGTCTAGTGCCGCGCTGCGTCCATATCCTCCTGTACTTAGACCAATGGATTGGGGTGAAGTGTGTGAGCTTCCAGCGGTTCCACAGGATTAGGTCCCACTCCTGCTGGTTTTATTCTCTTATACAAGCGGAAGCCCTCCGCAGTTCCTAGCTGTTTCCCAGACATCTGCAGCACGTTTTCTTTCGGTGTGGTCTTGAAAGGAAGTGGAATGGAAAAAGTGTTCCCCCCGCCCTCTTAGGCCGTATGGCAAGGGAGAGGAGTAGTCGGTCAGGAGCCCGCCGGTCATAGTCGGGCATATTTGTGGTCAGCTTTCTGCTGGCTGCAGTCTGAGTCGCTCTCCAGCCCGGCCTCTTTCACTGCATGGAATCTGATTGTCTCCCACCACCAAGGTCCAAAAACTGTTCATCAGAAAAACCAAAACGATGCTGTCTCTCCCCACTCATTATGTCCCTTCTCTTACTCTCTGAGAATATTTATACTGAGGGGTTTGACACACGAAAAGGGATCACCCCTCAGGAATGGAGGGAAGGATTTGGCCATATCAGCAGTGCGGTTCACCGTTGCCCGTCATCGTCTGGTCAGGATGAACAACTTCCATCCACTGGCTCCTCTCACTTTGATGCAGAGAAAACAGGGGAAAGGGGAACACAAAAACTACACATTAAAAACAGAAACAGGAATCCAGTCCAGACTGACCTGATTGTGGCCCCCATCTCCATCTAAATTTCCAGAATGCTGTTCCCGCTGTCCTCTTAGCCTAGATTTACAGGCAGAAATAGAAGCCAGTTACTCCTCGGAGACTTTGGTGGGGGGTTTGATATCAAACCTGTCCAAGCTGATGGTGTCTCTATCAGTATATGGCAGTGATGGGCGTGGGGAGGGAGGACGGTGGTCCCAGAGGAGTAAAACTGGCTGCTGTTGTCACTGTAACAACAGAACACTGTATTCTCATCAAAATGCAAAAGGCATTACAGACTAAATAGAGGTATACCAGACTATAAAAAAGAACTATCCTTTACACAGTTGAACACTACTTAGGTATTCTTGACTGAAAGGTATCTAATCAACAAATACTTCCTTAATGGAGGTATGAATGTGCGTAAACTGTACAGGTGTCCTGGACTAGATTGGTGTGTTCATTTACTTGTAGTTGTATATGCTTTTTTAAGAATACACCCAAAAATGCAACATACAGATGTAGGATTTTAAACGTGACCTTGTCCCTTTGTGTATTTGGACAAATACGGCACACTTTGGCCTTGAGGTTCTCCTCCTGAGACTGGTTAAAGTCACACATGAACTATGCACCAAGTCACATGGATGTTTATGCCTGAAATAGGGCCTTTTTATTGATAACTGCACTGCAAAAAAAAAGAAGAGGACTTGAAAAGCATGAGTTATGAAACAAAATGTGCACAAAATGAACCAAGAATAGGCTCCATCTCTAACAGGGAGCATGAAGGAGACTCTCAATTGACCCGAGGGGACTGATGATGGGATGATTGTCTTGAGTGTTTGTGTTTGAGAGTGTGTTGTGAGTGTTTCAGAGGGCAGGTAGCTGTGAGTATGTGCGTTACCTGACAGGATGCCGTCAGGAAGATCCACATTCCTGCCGTGTCTGCTGGTTGGTAACACGTTCACATGAGCTCAGACCTCCAGAGGCGGAGACTTGACAAACTCATTAAGATTTGACTACAATGGCTCTGTTGGGTTCTATTTGCAATAATGATGATCTGAGATTATAATATGATATTGTTTTATCTATAACGTGTAATCCCCAGTGCTGCTATGGTTACAATTGGTATTTTATTGGATATAGGACTACTTCAGCAAATGCTGCATTAAGGGATAGAACCACACTCAGAAAGATTTGTGTTCTCCTGATCTTTATGCGCAGCATTGCCATGACAACTAAACTGGCACTGGATGAGGGCTGTGCTGCTTCACCCTCAGATACGTGAATTGGTTTCACTGCATTAATAAATGCAGCAGTGATGGTTCGAAGCAAGTATCTAAGCTTGACTCGGGGCAAGGATAAGAAAGGATCAGATGCCACAGAGGATGGAGAAATGTGAGGGAGAGAGGAAAAAGGGAAGAAATAGAAACTGATGGATTAGAGTATGATTGGGCAGCATTGAAAGGACTCTCTGAGATGAGAAATGTGATTGGTTGCCACTGGCGCTCCATAGTCCTGCTCAGTTAAGCAGATGTCATTATACTGCTCCTTGCTCCTGAATAGGGCACAATAAATTCTGAAGCTCCCACCGCTTCCCACCGCTTATGCCGACACAAAGACAGTGAGTAAAGATATTTATAATCACATCAACGTATCATTCAGCCGCTTCATGTTTTAACGGATAGAATCTTGTTGCATAATCAAACTGAGGCTCTAATTCATCCTCTCTCCCATCCTCCCAGCAGTATGGCGAGAACGTTTTCAGACTGCACCTTTCTTAATTGTCTGCTAATCGTAGACGGGTGTGGCTCAGACAAATTCAGTCCAAATCTGTCCAGGGACGCTCCGCCATCTGGTGCAGGACCCCCTCCTCCCTGTGGGCTATATGTGTGTGTGAGTGTTGGTGTGTGTGAGTGTGGGTGTCTTACACGCTAATTAGTGTCCAGCTGCAGGTCTCGGTTAAACATTGCTGTCATTGTTTGACATTGAGGTAAAATGTCTGTCACAACCTGTCTGTCAGGAGCATTAAGGTCTGGAGCCGGTGTGTTCTATAAATAAGCAATACCATTTCTCGCTTCAGCGGAGAATTTGCAAGATTTGTCCTAATGAGACACAAGTACACTATGTATGTGAGCATGCACTCAAAAAATTATTAGTTAAATTGACTTAATCTAATGGCATTATTAAGATAAGAAATGACTGCGCTGTATTCAACCAACATGACTGTGTTTTGTAATGCATTATTATCTATTAGACAAGGATTATGAGTATCCAACTAACAAAATTGAGCAATATAAATCTAACAAAACGCTATTTATTTTGGTTTTACTAAATTGTGTTTATTCTGGTCTATCTTGAACTAATTTAGGACAAACACAGTATAAGGTTTTGAATGTTGTTTGATTCACTGATAACATGTGATGTTGGGTAAAATCAATCAACAGCTTATCCTGATCAGGGTCATTGGGTGAGAGGCGGGCTGCAGCCTGGACGTGTCACCGGTTCTTCTCAGGACCTATACATAGAGAGAGACAACCGTTCACGCTCATTGACTCCTATGGATAATTTAGAGTTACAGTTTCTACTATACTGCATGTTTTTGGGATGTGGGAGGATGCTGGAGTACCAAGAGAGAACCAACACAGACTCAGTGAGATCAAGCAAACTCCGCACAGAAAGATAAATTAAACAACTAAACTAAAAACTAAACTAAATAAAACTTTATTGATCCCAAAGGAAATTCTTGTGCTAGAGATTGCCAAAATTACAGTAACAAAAATTACAATTGGTGAATAAAGAAAATAGAATATTCAAATAAGTGAAAATGTAAAACAATGTAAAAATAAAATGTATAAGAGGTAAATGCAAACTAGTGCCTATGAATAACTGTATGGTAATGAGTACATTAATACACATAATAATACTGTGAAGTAAAGTAATACAGTAATCTTCCAAATTATATTAAACCTATGAACTAGAAAAAACACTCAGAGAGCGAAGACCAAATAGCCACCAAGGCACAATGTTAGGCTGTCTTCTCCTGCCCAATCCACTTCAGCATCTCTATTCAGCCCACTGAGCCTTCAGCTCCAACCCAAACAAAACATCAAAGGAGCAAAGGCAGCAATAGCCACATTGTGACGTCACTATTCCAAACAGCTTATTATTTTATTTTATTTGAAAGGCTTCGAAACACGTAAAATGGTCACCTGACCACTAAAAACCTACGTCTGGGTAAAATTTCTTGCAAATCTGTCCTGCAGTTTTTCTGTAATCTTACTCACAAACAAACAGACAAACCTAGAAACAAACGCGTGAGAAGAGAACCTCCTTGGCGGAGGTAATAAAAGTAAATGTGAACCAGTGCCTACAGCTGGGCATAGGTAGATTTGAACTCTCTTGCTGAGAGGCAGCTTTGCTACCCACTGCACCATCATTACACACTTTGCTTTTTAAGTTGCACAAAGCTGATGCATGTACTTAATGAAATTGGGTGTAAATGCATTTTGTTGAAGTCATAGTTATTTTTTTGAATGTTCTTAGGTTGAAAGAAATCTATCCTGACAACCAAACTGCACCTTAATAAACAAACTTCAAATGAATGAATCCACATATTCAGTGATTAAATTAACAAAAAATTAGATGTTAACCTTTCAGTTTCTGCACCCTACACAGCTGAAGTTTTTTCATCTCACTTCAAGTTGAATTAATTGGTTGAAGTGAGTGAATCCAACTTTTCAGGAAGATTATGTTATTAATAATAATAATAATAATAATAATACATTTAATTTATAATCCTGTATATTAAGGTCCATGGTTTTACATTGTGGTTTCTGCGGCGATGACCACAGCTGCACCTTTCATCATAATGAAAGAGAACGAAGGTGAAGCTTAGCCTCAAACAGGAATGTGAGAATGTGAGCAGGTGGTTGTACTCAGATGTCAGGAATGTGACGTATCTCCGCTCCTCGTTCGACCTGCCTCGGCACCGCGCCGTCTTTGATCCGCGCCGCCTCCCTTTTGACAAGTAGACAACGAGGCGAGGCGCCGCTGTAGGCACAATGAGGGTGGGTGCTCCTATTTGCCTGCAGGCCTGTGAGATTTTTACTGACTTCCGAAAAGATCCGTGAGATGTCATGAAGGTGTTTGTGAAGATTACAGGAAGCGATATAGAGGTCAGCGTATGCCAGGTCACAGCGGTCCGCAGGTCTCAGAGAGGAGCAGCTTTTTAGAGAATGAATCATGCTTCTGCGTTTTCATGGACTGTTTGTCTAAAACCCAGCGAGAAAGCCGTTCTGCTAACTGATTCATGTCCCATACAGAAAGATCATTTGATCTGGTTTAGAAAGTAGCCGTTGGGTGCTGGTGGTCTCAGGAGGAGCAGATTTCATTAGATGTGACTCAATGTCTCTTGTAAACTGGTGATTAAAAACAGTTCAGGAACCATAAAGAGATTTATTTAACCCAAATTCATCACCCCCTATTCTCCTTCTCCTTTTGATGATATGTTTAAAAAGTTTATGAGATTCTTTTTCACACGGGTGCGTAAGATCATCTGGTTAAGACAAAATCAACTCAAGTCACTGAAACTCGCTGTAAGAGCTGCAGACAAGAGGAGAAACAGGAACACTCATCCTCTGAGATTGTCAACTTTCCTCATGGACGTCCAAAACAAGTGTTAAAGTACAGTAGTAAAAGTACAGATTAATTTGCATTACTACATTTGAAAAACTAAAGACTCCTGTGTGAATAAATTTAAATGTTGGATCATATAAATGTCCATGTTTCCAGTTTCTGTGTTTTTAAACCGCATTCCTCTTTTCCTCCTCAGGTGTTCTGCTTGACATCAAGAGGCATTATGAAGTGTCAGACAGTGGACTCGGTTTGTTGCAAACAGGTACGTCTCTGTTAATCCCATAGTAATCCTATGAGGACATTTCTGAGAAGCTCTGTAGGGAAGATGGACGAGAGCTGCCTGCCGTTTTGTAAATGTCTGACTGAGACATCAGCAGACGTTCAGTTTGTTCTGTTTTCATGAAAAGTGTTTTGAGATCATTTAAAACTTGCAGCATCTGAGCAGTTCTCTGACTGAAGGACCTATTGACACATACATTCTACAAAAAAGCCCTTCTCATATATATATTTTTTATCTTTGTTTGTCTGTTTGTTACAAAGATAATGCAAAAACTAAAGTATGGATTTCTATGAAATTTTACCCAGAGGCAGGTTTCGGTATATCTTGGAGATGAGATTAATAAAGCTATCTAATTTACTTTGATCACAGTAATGTATACCTTGGGTATGTTTTGTAGTTAGAATTGTATTGCAAGGCATTATTCTCTATTATTATTTCTATAAATGAATTGCCTTTTTGGGAGGCTTGTATTTTAAAGGTTTGGGCAAAATAATTGGGAATCGGGGCTTTACAGCGCTTCCTAGAATGTTTTAATGGAGGAAAAGGAGCCCCTGGACCCTGTTTCACCTAGAAGTATGACATTTGTGAAACATGTTTTGTAATATTAATAATATCAGGATCAATCAAAAAGTGTCTTGGTGCTATGGCGCATACCTAACAGGAAGTCAGCCATTTTAGATTAAATGTGAGAATTTCAGGCAGGTTTTTCTTTGGTGTTCTCCTTCTTCACTTTTATATCTGTAATAATGTATTGCACCTCTGCGAGTGAAGTTTTTCGGAGAAGGTGCTTAAGGTGAACCTGAGGATCTGAGAGTCTCATTAGCAATAGTTTGGATGTGTTTCACATGTTTACCTCATAAAGTTTTAAAGTTATTTAAAATTAAGATGGTCCTATTTACTCGGCACAACCTTATCAGTGAAGGAGGGAGGGTACCTCACAGCAGCAGCAGGAGGGGGAGATGAGGGGGGAGGAGGTCTGTAGAAAAGAAGACATGATGGGGAGGTAGGCTAACTGTTCAACTCCTGCGTGCACCCGGAGTGTATGAGGACCCCGAAGGCAGCGTTTTTTGTTCCACTCTGGATCCCAATGAATTCACCTTTTAGGGAGATACCTTACAGAGTCCCCTCATTGGGGGACATGACTCCACGTGCACTCCACCACCTTCAAAAACCAACAACCCTGCACACAAAGTGGCATTGAGGTGCAGCAGCAGGTTTGGGTTTTGGGGGAATAATACGGTGCTGTGTTTTCCTGCTCCCCTTCATGACGTTTGGCGAGGCCGGAACAAAAATACCCAGCAGGAAAAAGAAATCAGTGTGACTCCAGTGAATGAGGCATTTCATCATCAACAAACTAACTTCACAGCAGCAGGAAGTGTCTGCTTCACCATCAGCTCCTCTTACTGCTTCATTCATTGTATATGTTTGGTTGGTGTCATCAAAAACTGGGTCAGGTCCCCCCCGCACCTCAGGCTAGAATCAAAAAGGCTTAATTAATCTATACGGCGTCTGCATAACAAGACACAGGAAACTGTACATGCACAAATGTATTATTATTATTATTATTACCCTCGCTGAGAGACACACGACTTTTAACACACAGTGTGTGTAGCTGATTTATTCCCTAAGGTCTCAGAGACGACCCAGCAGAAAACTCGATTCAGACTCCGCTCGGCCCCTGATCCCCCGCCGACCTCTGTCTCACACTGACCTGAGGAATGTGTGGGTCCGAGCCGGAGTGCTGAGAGTGGGTTGACGGAGAGCGAGAGCCGAGGTGTGAAGAAGAGGTTAGCAGACTGACGTAACACAGACAGCCTGTATATGTTTACAGAATACACCTATACCAGTGTCCCCCTCCCCCGGTCCCCCCAGAGGGAACAATCCCTGCCTCTGTGACCACCTGCCGGAACTCGTTCCTCGCTCCGTCTGTCCTGGCAGCTTTCCTCCACCTGGGTACGTCAGCTGAGGTGTTTTACAGGCTGTGGCTGTTGTTTGCTGCTGCCAGGTCAACGCCACACATTTAAAAAATGCTGACCGCAAACTGTACGGTCCAAGTCTGAGTCAAGACTCCAAGAACTCTGGACCAGTTTCAGGAAGCGATCAGTCTGACTCTTTTCTTTCGCTCCCGATCTGGAATAAAACCTGTCCCATATATAGACATTACTGACAAATTGTTTGTTTTAGGGGAATAACGGCCTGACAGAGCAAAAACTATCCATGTGTTATCTCCTTTTCAGTGCTGAAGTATGATTCTGTATGAAGAAGCCAACTATCCGTAAGTGGTTGAGTGTTTCGAATAAAATCTTGTGTTATTCCAGTTTTTATCAGGAGCAGGAATGTGTTTGTTTTGAGATGTTGATGGGCACTTCTAGAGCAGCGAAGTAGGTTTATCAGATCTCCATTGGCACATGATGTTGAGACTGAATGGCAAGCTTAGAAAAATGTGTTTTAGAGAGCTGTGATGAAAAATAAGTTTTCATGCAGGAGAACACAAGGAAAAACACGGTGGTCTACTCAGCCTTTGCACCTCTGTTTTTTTCTGTTATATGGCAACTCAGTGCATTAAGACAACACAAACTGACTGCGGGTATGTCCTGTTTCTTATGTCCATACGGCCCGAGGAGCTCAGGCCTTAGCTCTCTCAAGAAATTGAGATGTTTGTAATGACAAATCAGCGTACAGTTAAGTCTTACTCGTTGTGCCTGTTCTCTATCGGCATGTAGAAGTGGTCCAACCAGACCACTGTAAATCCATCAGTGCTCCGGACCACTGCAGACCAGTCAGAGCTTCAGTATTTTCCTTACATTGAGCTTTTCCCAATATGAAGACGGTCAGATTACCTTTTTTTTCATTTCTATTTAGCACACTTAGAGATTAAAAAGAAAAAATGGTTTTGGATCATAACATATATAAGAAGACATGAGAATATATATTTGTTGTTTGGCGACTTACCCTTATCATCAATGTGGAAGTTCCCCCTGAGGCAGATCCTATAACTTTGTCTAGTTGACCATTACCAGTTTTAAGTTTAGGATCAAGACCATTTCTACTAAAACCGTTGCAAGAAGTTCTACATCTTGTTGCAATGTGGTGCAACAAGATGTAGATATCCGTCCAGAAGACTCAGAAGTGATGTAGCATTCTGAGCATTCTGCTGAGACGTCTTTCATGTACGGTATATTGATAGCTGCAAGTTACACAGAATTGTATATTTGCAATCTAGATCTTCTTCGCATTAAAACAGAAAATACTCTTTATAGACTTGGACATACTTTAATAAGGGAATTTAGTCATTACAGCAAAAATATAAATATAAATATGGAGAAAAAATGTTCTATATGCAGAAAAGCAGAAAGAGAAAAGTAACTTAAAGTGACAAGAACAAGAAGATAAAACGATTGCTGCTGCAGCAGGTAGCAACATAGCACGGCGCCATAACCCGGTTGAATTATCACAATGATTGCGGTTGGGGGAATAACCGTCCACCTCATGGAAGCACATCAGAGATATTGGGGTCAGTCGAGCTTGGAGGTACAGCAGCTTAAAAAGTATCTCAAAACAGCTTGCTGACTGTCAGCAGCCTGTTTTGCGTACAACTGTCTACTTCGTCTGAAACACGACACCAGCACACACATATACACACTCTCCTGGTGACACTGGCACAGTCTGGGTGTCAGTCTGACATCCAGTCGCTGTGAGCTGTATCAGGAATGAGGCCACAGGTGCTACTGAGGCTCATTTAGACTCAGCAGTAGACACAGATGAAGCTTTCTGTCCGTACTCTCAGCTTATTGTATTGGTTTTCAGAGAGTTTGTGGTCGGACGGAACACAAATCTGGGTGTCATCAGTGTCGCCACACTGACAAATATATATGGACACAACAAAGAAGAAAAAAGTAAAACATTCTCCGTAAATGTAATGACCTCATAGACCGGGCACCTTTTAATCTCAAGTTTTTGCTTCACTATTCTGCTTAAAGATATCAATTATAGCATGTTGAACTATATTTAATTCTCAGTATGAAGGCTAAGGGTTAACCCGATCCAGACGGATAAGATTAACCAGATGATGTAATTAATCATCAAATAGTGAACGTGGAAATATTGGAGAAATTGATGGTTCTGTTTCATACAGTTGTTTTTATACAGAAAATGGAGGAGATTATATTATTATATGATTAAGCAAAATAGTTCTGATCAGATTTTAAGGTAGTAATTGTGACTAGCCGACCAATACGTCATTGCCTCTGCTTTCAGCGTTTCTTATCTACATCATCATTGCTGCAACTGTTTCTTGTTTTGTTGTTGAGGTAGGAGTTTGTCACACTGTGGTCTAGTCTTGCCCCCTCCTGTGCGCTTGCCCTAAATATGGTGAACTCTGGGAGGGCCATGTGACATCATCAGACCAGACACTTCCTGCTTCCTGCTGCTGCTTTCTGAGTCATTCTACCTGTTGTTATCAGATCATTATCAGCTCAATCTAATCAAATAAGAGTAAAACATTTGTTTTATCTCTGTCAGATGAAGAACAGACTTAACTGTATTAATCTTGAAACTGAAGTTAGACAAAAATCCAGAATTTTAGTTGACTCTAAATAGGATTATTTTATCTTAAACATTTGGTTCCTTACTGCCATCTTGTACTCTTGTTTGATATCAGCGTAAAGGAGATGAAAAGACGTGTGGTAGGAAAATTGCGCTAATGGATGAAACATAATTATTTTTATTTGTAGATGGAGTCATTAGATTCAAACTTGGACTTCAAAGTTCAACAATGAAGAGCTGAGTATTAATTTTGTAGTGAATTACCGAGGAATTCAATAACTTTTTTTTGGGAGAAAACGCTTGGGAAAATAACAAAATCATATTCTGGGTTGAAGAAAACAAATTTAAATGCTGGTAAGAACTTCCAGGAGTGAAAATTAAACATGAAATATTTCTATGACAGATCAAGGATTTCAGTTTTATCCTCTTAGGGAGAACTTTACACCGATATTTGACGTTGATGTAAAGGACGTATGGAAGGATGTGGCCGCTGATGGATGCACCGTTTGAGACAGAAGTAATTCTCGTCATTACTAGATGGAGTTGGTTGTATGGTTTGAACTCATCAGACTTAAACTGAACACTAAGTGTTATGAGCGGTCAGAAATGAGGATTGAAGTTCATCTTTGGGTGGCTGAGACTTTCTGTCCGCCATAACTGTGTCTTGAACGGATTATTTACTGATCTGGTGGAGGATTTATTGGTCTACGGTCTGTGTCAATCAGAAGTTTCTTTGCTTGAGTGGAGGCCTCTCTGGTTTCCTCTCACACAGAGGGAAGTTGAAGTGGCAGTGCTTGATCAGCTGCTTTGGCCACTCAAAGCTGCTCCTATTTTGTCCCCTGGCCTCGCTGGTATCCCTTCATTCCTCCTCTCCATCAGCAGTTTGCAGCTGTTGGTGCCTTGTTGACACCTTAGGACGGAGGAATGAGAGGGAAATGAAAGTAAGAAAGGAGCCACCTGTGACTTCCTCCGTCTGGTCATGCATGGCAGCCAGGTTTAATCTTCTTCGCTATTGATCCCTCAAGCCAAATAATCGCAATCAGACGTGTTCAGCAGCTCGTTTCCTGCCTGGACCAGAAAAGAACAATGATAATTACCTGATGATGCTTCGCAGTGTTTGTGTGTCTCCATCTCAGGCTGTTTTTATAGGCCACATCTCAGTGGAAGGCAGCTGTCGGCTGATGATTGGCATCCGCCCCCCTTCCCCTCCTGTCGGCAGACCAATAGCAGCACCGACGAGTGAGTGCCTATCCAATTAGGATTTTTAAGGCCATTTAAACAACCATGCTGTTGCCCCCCCTCCATGTAAATCTCTCTTAGATCTCTACACGCTCCCTATTTTTAGAATGACACAAACCCTACACCAATAGGGAGGTGTTTCAGGGAAATGAGCCCTTTATTTCATCCTAATTGTTGGACTTTTTCTCATATCAGAGGCTGTTGGATGTTGTGATCTCCACTCTCTCCGCTCTGACATCAAGTGATTAGTTCTGAAAACAAACAGTCCAAACCCCCACTCATCAAACACGCGCTTTATATTCCATAGGTCATAGTCAGAGCTATCAAAGATAGAGCCGCTGCTTCCTCATTCACTTTGTCTTAAGTCCCAATGAAGAGTCTACTCACAGTCAGAGTCAGGCTCTGGAACCCATTAGTCCCGATAACAAGGAGTCAGCTCGTCTGTCGTCTCGGAAACTGTCACTTTAGAGACTGCAGGAAAACGGGAGAGAGAAAAACTTTCAATAAGCTCGTAGCTCACATCTTGGTTCTATGGTTCTGAGAAAAATTAGATGTCTGCTGCACAACCTGTGTTTGCTTACATTATTTATTATTATAGTTTAATTTAACCATACTTGACCTACTGGAATATTGTCTGCGCAACAGCTCATCTCCACAGAACATTTCTATTGCAGATACAGTTTATTAGGTCGACAACTTTTCCCAAATCTGATGCACCAACTGCTCCACTCTCGTCCGTATTCCATATTAACATTCCCCAAATATTTACTTTTGTCTTATATACAGTTTAACAATACAGATTTGCCTTCCAGCATTAGATATTAGTTTGTTAATAACTAACACTTGTACTTTCTTCCAAAATAGAGAAAATCCCGTAGTCAGTTTTTTATCGTGTGTTATGGAGTTTTACAATATTATACATGAAATGTTTATTTAATGGTTTCTGTTACAAAATTATCTGTACTTAAAGAAGAAGAGACATAAAAATGTTAGCCATGTTCACTATTAGTAACTGAAACATTTGATGCTATTCTGTCGGAATTTTTTTATACACTTATTTTAATAAGACATTTTATTAAACCAAATTTTAAAAACACATTCAGTGATTTTATTTTGGATTTTATGTGAGCCCACACGCGTACGTTCTCTAAGATTTCTCTTTCATCTCTTATATTGATGGTGTGAAATTAAGAGATAAGAGACAGAACAGATGGGAGAACCTTTCTTTCCGCTTGTTGCTAATAGTGTACTGGTAATGTGGCAGATGGACTCCAATGCCGGTCTGGTTTTCTCCCCACCTGCTTCAGGTCTATCCTGCGGAAGACACTAATACTACCTGCATCCACAGCAGGCCGCCTGGAGCTCTGTAGCAGCTGTGTGAAGAAACCAACTCTGATGGGATTTGCTTTGGCTTCAGGCAGCTCTGTCTGCTGCTGAGCTGCTGAAGCAGGCCGGAGGGCTCTGCTGGGGTATTTCCCAGGCTGCATGTGGTATTTATCAAGCAGCAGCCAGCGCTCTGGTAATCCAACCCTGAACGGAGAGGTTTGTGGTGATCAGATATTTGAGGAATGTAGAAATGTTTGGGGTTATACCGGAAGGGGAATCCGAGGTTTAGAAATGCTGTTTGGCTCTGGTGTCCCACTCAAACCAAAGTTATATGTCACACCCTGCATTAAGGAGGAGGATACTCCCACCAGATCCCAACACCTGATAGAACACTCAACCAACTGATGACATTGTCTTCTCTACATCCATTAGATGCTGATGGGGTCCTTGTTCCTTCCTCTGGGTTCGGCTTTGAGTTCCCTCTGCAGACGATCAGCATCAGAAGCAGCGATATAGGGATAATAATCAACACCTTACCATGAGACCCGCCCTCTCAAAGGTTTAGGTTAGATTGTATTTTTTTTTATTAATACAGGAAGTGAGGAGGGATTTTAGAGATGGCCCCCAACTGTCTTTCACATTACATCTCAGGTCATGAACATAAGACTCAGAACATAAGTTAAAAAAAGTTTGATATTCTGTCACAAGACTTTCTACACATAACCTAATTCTAAAGTTGTGCCTTTCCTATCGAATAATTTCCCCTTGTATTCCATATGTGTCCATGGTTACAAGTAGAGTTAAGGCTCATTCTTTCAGTGTGAAAGTTTTTAGGGCTTAACTAAACAACCTATATATTTTCCTTATGTATGGACCTGAGAGAAGACTTTGAAACTTTGGAGCATTTTATTATTTTTTTCATTTTTTGAATCAACCTTTTTCTCAGAGATAACATGAGAAGAATAACTAGAAAAAGCAGTCAGAGAGCGCAAACGCCCACCAAGGCACTAAAGTATCCCAGGGAAAAATTCATGCAGATTTCTCCATTGTTGTCTGAGTTATTGCCGGCTTCTAAATTTATCGACAACTCAAACAAACTCTCTACTACTATATAATACTCTGTAGTCGCTCGGCACCTACACCCTTGACTTCAGCGTCTCTGTTCAGCCCACTGAGGTGCCAGCTCCACCCCCAAATGAACATGGACTATACCTATATAGCGCATTTGTAGTATGTTCAACAACTCAAAGCGCTGTACATTGTGAGCCATCATTCACTCATTCAACCATTCACACAAACCATGCAAGACGCTACCTGCTCATCATTAGTGGTAACCATTCAGGCCATCAGTCACACATCAATGGAACATCCTTGGGAGCAACTTGGGGTTCAGCATCTGGAGTTTTTTATCATTCTGGTTTTATCAAGAAAAATTAGTAAAATGTTGCTTTGAGAAAGTAAAAATTTGACCGAATTCTCACTTGATTTTAATAAGAGGAGGCTAATTATGTGAAGGCAGTTAAGCCTTCAGGAACCGTCCTGTAGCTGGTTCCTCTGAAGCTTCCCTCAGGAAAGCTGGAGCTCAGAGTCTCATACTTTGATATGCTGAATACCATGATTAGGTGTTTTGGAGCAGAAACCAATAGATGTTCAAACTTTAAACCGGTCAGAAGCCACATTGGTGTGGAACTGGGGCGGTGTTTCAACGTGAACGTGAAACGTGAACGTGAATATATCTGGATATATTCCTTAAGGTGACATCATCCATCCGGAAACTTCCTGTCCTCATCCTAGGAGGTCTATTGGCCAATCAGAACCAGAGTTGCCTGTTTCCAGTGTCGCTGTTTATGCAAGTGTGAGATCGTTTTTTGTGTTATGTTTATATTGTCTCTATAATGATGTTGCCTGTAGGATCCAGACAGATGACGACGAGTTACGAGCGACTCCGATCATAACCGCAGACAATTTCACAGAAAAATGCTGAATGTTTATGAAAGTCCAAATTTTTTAAAATGATACCAGTTCATTTGTAAATTTGGATAGTTGAATGGTTTCCCCTGCTGAAACTGTGACTGTATGTTGAATATTTACGATGGCTTTGATGTCTCTGACATGTGATCTAATAGCTTCGATCACATGTCAAAGCTAGGGGAGAATTGACATGTGTCACAGTCCTGCATGTGTCAGGTTTTTCTTTTTATGTTTGTCATGAGCCCTGGTGGCTTTAATGTCTTTAACATGTGACTTGATTACTTTGTTGTCTTTGCCATTTGACTTGGTTGCTTAGATGTTTTTGCCATGTGAATCGGTGGCTTTGATGTGATGAGATTTTTCAACACTTTGTGAATATGAATGGATTAAACCCTGTTGCTATCAGGTGTCCAGTGTGAGGACGATCTGTGGTCCTAACGTGGTCCACCTTCTTGGACCAGTATAACCTTCTGCTGCAGCTGTTTTTTTGCACCAGTTGGAGACTGAATGGACTCAGTGATACCAGACACAGGGGTGTGCTGAGACTAAATTCTGAATATTATAGGACACGTCTCAGGGCATAATGTTGGAAACAAGCCTCACTGAGTGAAGTCAGTGTGATTGCCCAACTTTTCCTCTGCCTCCACGGTGACTGGAAATCCTCTTCTGGGCGCCTCTGGCCGCCCCACACCCGTCAGTCACATGTCATTGTGTCTGCAGACTCATAGGAATGTACCGGCTCTGTAATTGATGTAAGATACTCTGAGGGACTGTGAGAAATATGCTAAGCATCTGATGTGGATTCTGAGGAACATGTGAACCGGTTTCACACGCCTACCTGACGTGTTCATTATGGGAACCTTGGTCTGCCAGCAACACCAACAGAGAAACAGCTCTGAAGGACAGAATGCTGATTCATCAAAACAAAATAAAAATGTATTCTCCGAATCACATTATGATATGTTGTAATTTAGTCTACGCTACTTTAATTGTTTTGGCTATTCATTTAGCACACATTTTGTTTTTAAATGAAGTCTGCTGGAGCAGGAACTATCAAAGATGATTATTAGAAGGGAAGGAAACCATTGATTTAATAGAATCTGTGTTTGTTGAGATGAATATGTGACGTGTCTAATATAAGGACGTCAGATTGTTAAGCTTTTTTTTTGTCCTTTCCACGATTGAGTCACTTCCCTCAGAGTGAAATATCTCTGTCACACCATTACTGTTAATCATCAGGATTTAACACCAAAAAAACAAGGAAATGATCTAAATGAATTCCTTCCAAAATATTTACATAGGTGTGCACTGATAATGAAGCTCGTCATACCAAAATATCTTTTCAGCCGTCCATCCATCCATTCATACCATTGGCACTATTTCTTAGTATTGCGCATAAGCATGATAGAGGACTCCTGGTTCCTGCAGTGAAGATTGTGATCTGCGATTTCATACGAGGCTGTTGGTTCTAGTAGCCCAGGCTACTGGTTACAGTTGTTCAGCTCATCATTGCTGACTGTGATAAAGTTGGTTGACCAACACTAGCAGTCAGACGTAACAGACACTTGGCTCTCTTCATTTAAAAAATGCTGAAAGGTAAGATGCCTCCATAAGTTCTATGATAAACTGGTCCCAAAGTCACAACCCTACTCGATCAAAAGACTGGCCAAGGATTCGAGTACCCCTCTCTAAGACAGCTTTTAGTTTGAGTACTGCACACTAGGGATGCAACTAACGACTATTTTGATAGATGGTTAATTATGGTTTCAATTATCGACCGATTAATCGGATAATTTTTTGCTCCTTGTTAAATAGAGGGTTAGGTTTTGCCTCATTTGGTGAATCCTGTCAGTAACGTGATGATGGCTCTAGATTGATATTAAACTCCCACTGCTGATGAGTGACTGCAGGAGGAGGTCAGAGGTCATCATGAGACAGGGGAACAGTAGGATGGTTTTAGGACAGTATTTGTGGTTACGGGATGTTTTCCTGCTACGGATGTGCCTCCATAACGGTTACATTTAATAGAGTATCTGCTGTAAGTGTTTTATGTAATGCAGATTATTCTGACTGTCTCACATCCACCTGTGATAAAGTGAGTTATTCTTTTATTGTGGGTGGGGTTGGTATGGGGTGCAGCTCATGACATTTAGACTAAAAGTTTATGACAGTCTTATATTTGCCAATTTCTGCAGCAGAACACTGATCTTATATGCCTCCTGTATCAGTCTGGACGCTGGCGTTGTCTGTTCGCCACTTTTTCCATCAGAGTTCTACAGCCTGCAATACTATAAACCGACAAGTATACCTTTTATTGTTGCTCACCGGCAAACCTTTTGGATATATATCCATATTTGTATATGTTATTCTGTATTTGTATTTGTATTTGTAAGAATTCTACCGAGTCTGGTGACGGTCCGCCTACCTGTACCATCACCCGGAGACATCTGTATCTGTTTGTTTCATCGTTTATGTCCGTTTCTGTTTGTTCATTGTTGTCGGTTTGTTTATCCGTCTTGTTCATCACTGCCCCCGTGACACTTTCACTAATAGCCGTTGTATATCGCTTTCTGTGTTTGATTGCTTTTTTTTCCTCTGCATCATTTCCATGAAAATAACGGCTACTACCGTCCTCTGTGCGTCTCCTCCATGGCTAACGGCTAATAACGGGCTAGTCTCCACGATTGGCATGATGAATTATTCCTTCACCCAACTGATGAAATTCAACAACTACAACACTCCGTTGTGCATATCGGTTATTAAAACTTGGACTCCTTCGCCGGGCCCGTTACATTCACAGAAGTTGACGTTCTAAGTTTGTTTACTCCCGCTCCTGCTCCGATTACTCCATTCCGTCCTTTGGTCTGACGTGCGCACCATCGCGTCTAAGACGCGTCATCAGAATGCTGACGCTTTTTCCATTAGTGTCACTGGACTTTCCTCCAAAAAGTGGAGTGGATTTCAGTCTTCTTCGGCCAATACAGATACTCACTGCTCCATCTAGTATTAAAATCGAACTCTTTAATTCACAATCTCTCACAAACAAATCATGCCTCATACACGACCACATCCTGGAGAAATGTCTGGACGTGTTGTGCCTTACAGAACCTGGCAACAACTAGATGATTTTTATGTCCTGAATGAGACCTGTCCCGTCGGTTACTCTTACCTCCAGAAAGCCCGCAGCACTGGTCGTGGTGGTCTGTTTGTCATGTACCGCAGTGATTTGGACTTGTCTCCACTGCTGTTGCCAGAGATCTCTTCTTTTGAATGCCTGGCATTTAATTGTAAACCCCCTTTCTCCATGACCATACTTCTAATCTACCGGCCACCTAAACCAAACCCAGCCTTCATCTCTTAGATGTACAATCCTTTGTCGACATTTTACAACAACCTCTGCCAATATTTTAGTACTTGGAGATATGAACATTCATGTCAACTCCCCTGCATGTCATTTTGCATCCGAATTTCTCCAACTACTGGATTGTTTTAATCTCAGGCAATTTTGTCGATGTCCCCACCCACACAATGGGGCACACTCTGGATCTAGTTATCACTGACTCTGCTCTTCTCAGCATCTTCTTGTGTACGATCTGGGTGTGTCCGACCACAAGGCCGTCTCCATGGAATTGTCGCTTGTGTCCCCCCTCACCAAGCCCTAACGTCAAATCTACTTCAGGAATTTGAAAAACATCAACCCAGAAACCATGAGAGTCGACCTCCAGCATCTTCTTTCTGGAAACTTTGTATCAGCCAATGACTCAGTAGATTTCTACAATAAATCCCTGAGTAGCATCCTGGATGGTCGCGTCCCTGTATAAACTAGAACAGTCACCTTCTCCCGCTCAGCCCCCTGGTTCACCAGCGAGCAACGGAAAATGAAGGCAGCTGGGCATGTCCTTGAGCGGCGTAACAAGGCTTCAGGTCTCACTGTCCAAAAGCTAGCCTTTCGGGAACACCATAAGGCCTACTCAAAGTCCCTCTGTCACTGTTCTACTCGAAAATTATCAAAACCAGTCCTGGAAATTCTAAGCAGCTGTTTTCCACTATCAATCATCTTCTTAAACCACAGAGTCCCCCACTTACAGAAATCACAGAAGAGCACTGTAATAATTTCATGGCTATCTTCAAATCAAAAATTGACCCAATACGTTCTGTCCTTTCTGGTTCCTCCTCTCTACCTATCCAGTCTGCTTACTCACAGTTTGAGATCCCCCAGCCTCTAAAGTGCTTCCCAGAAATCTCACAGCAGGAGGTTGAGTTTATCATCAGGACGATGAAGCCCTCCACCAGTGCCCTCGACCCCTTTCCTACAGCCCTAGTGAAAACTAACATCTCTTCCATCAGTCCCCTGATCACCGCTGTAATAAACCAATCCCTTCAGGCCGGCTTTGTTCCATCTGCCCTAAAAGCCGCCATAATCAGACCACTCCTCAAAAAACCTACTCTCGATCCAGAACTTTTTGCTAATTACAGGCCCATTTCCAAACTCCCATTCCTCTCCAAGGTACTGGAAAAAGTAGTTGCTGCCCACCTCCAGGACCACCTCAAATACAACAACCTCTTTGAAACCTTTCAGTCTGGTTTCCGCTCTGCCCACAGCACAGAAACAGCTCTGCTTACAGTCACAAATGACTTACGGATGGCAGCAGATGCTGGTTCACCTTCCCTCCTGATTCTCCTTGATTTGTCTGCTGCTTTCGACACTGTTGACAATGGAATACTCCTACACTGCCTACATCACATCACTGGACTCACTGCCACCGCCCTAAATTGGTTTCAATCCTACCTCACTGACAGAACAGAATACGTTTCCCTTGGAAGTTCAAGGTCCCGGACACACACCGTGACTTGTGGGGTCCCCCAGGGATCAGTACTTGGCCCCATTCTCTTCATACTATACATGCTCCCCCTTGGCCATGTCATCAGTCGATATGGACTCTCATTCCCAGTGTTACGCTGATGACACGCAAATCTACATAAAAACTGACACATGTTCCTCCGCAGCCTCTCCATCCACATCGTCATCATCATCCCTGTCAACTCTCTGCGCTTGTCTGGAGGAGATAAAGGTGTGGATGAAAAACAACTTTCTCCAGTTGAACAGCTCCAAAACCGAAGCAATTTTAATTGGCCCCCCATATCAGACCATCACACCAGTCTTCCTCCATAACCACCATTACCTTCTCTGGTCACGACATTCCCCTCTCTTCATCAGTTACCAACCTCGGCGTAAGATTTGACCCTCAACTCACTTTTGAATCCCACATCAAACACATCTGCAACATCTCCTTTCACCATCTCAGAAATATTTCCAAACTCCGTTCTTCCCTCACCTTGAGTGATGCTGAAAAGCTGGTCCATGCGTTTGTCTCCTCCAGACTGGATTACTGTAACGCACTTCTCATCGGGATCCCTGATAAAAGTCTTCAAAGACTACAATATGTCAAAACAGTGCTGCAAGAATCCTGATGAGAGTGCGTAAACACGAACACATCACCCTCGTTCTTTTTTCCCTTGTTTGGCTTCCCATCTCTTCTCCTCACTCACCAGTGCATCCATGGTAACGCACCCCCCTACCTAAAAGAACTACTCACCCCACTGACCTCAACACTATCCCTCCGTTCTACCCACTCATACCGCCTCCTCCTTCCTTTTTAGCAGAACCTATAACTTTAATTAACATTGCTGCTTTTTGGTCAGGCTTTTATATAGTTATTATTTTATTTTTTATTGATGCTTTTATCTGCTTCTACTTTGAAGCACTTTGAGATTTGATATAAATGTAAAGTGCAATATAACTTAAATATATTATTATTATTATTTATTCTCATTCCAGAGTCTTCTGCGCTAAAGCTAAATCTAAAAATGTATGTAAATATGAGGCTCCGCCTCCTTTGCTTAGTAAGTAAACATGAAACACACGCTGATGATCTGACTTCACTGATGAAGCTTCTAAAAAGTGCGGAAAAAGAAGTCACTTGATGTGTGCTATCGAATTAGGAGTAACAATACGATGCATCTCTGACAAGCGGAATCTCATCTGTGGGCTTTAAACCAATGTTGAATCATCAGACACAAGAGAAGCAAAAAATCCTTGCAGTTGGCCAACAGTTGCATTATTACCAATGGTATATAGGCTATAGTTTGAAACTATAGTGAGTCAGTGCTCTGTCCTTAAATATTAATCATGAATCATTTCTGCCTGAGAGGTAATTTAATGGTGTTGGAACCATGTTGAAGAATTTATCATATAATAAATTGTGAGCTATTGTCAGCATAAACAATATAATCATCATAAACTGTTGTCTGGTCACACACACACACACACACACACACACACACACACACACACACACACACACACACACACACACACACACACACACACACACACACACACACACACACACATTCACTACGCACAACCCTCCTTTTCTGTATGTTTATGCTGATCTTATGCATCTCCATCCTTGCTCCCTCGCCACTGTCAGCAGTAACGCCTCTCTCCTCTGCATAGATTTAACATCCTCATCTAGTCGGCTTTATTTTTGTTCCGGCTGTATGTGTACCTTGTGTTGTCCGTTCCTCTTCTCCTCCTTCCTTCTTAGCTCTGCTTGGGCGTTTTGCCTCCTTAATGCTCATGAGCTTCACAAAGGGGAGAATTTTGGAATGAGTACTGACAAAATTTAAAGCATCTGTTTTTCTTTCAGTGTGTGTCAGTTCAATCAGAGAAGACAGAAAAATTACAGATGGTGTGTGACAGTCGTTTAGAAAGTATTTGGTGCTCAGACTCTTTGGTGAGATTGTGATACAAGGTTCCATGCCATCAGCAGCAGCATGGAATATCCCCTTTTTGGAGTATGGTGGGGCCGATGACTCTGCTGAGGGATCTGCGGGGACTTCAGACAAATTCTGACGCCGTGCTCTGAATTGATGTCAGCAATGTTTGGCCATGAACGTGAAGATTGTAGCTTTGTGTCCTTCAATAAAAGGTGACCAGTTCAATGTGAAGAATAGAAATGACTTGTGCTGTGGCTCTGCACCATCTTTTTCACTATTTTCACAAGGTTGAAATGTCTTGCAAACCCCCCCTTTTTTAAGTACCCAGGATGGCACACTGATGGTGAGAATCCAGCGTTCCAGACTCATTTTTGGGGCAGTTTTGAGTAAACAGGACCCGAGTCACCATAGTGTTCTACATTTATGCTGCTTTTTCACCTGTACTCCCGAGTTAGAGTACTGCGGTGGACTCTAACTAGGGGTATCAGATGCTTCATCAGAGCTCACACAGAAACAAACAGAAATTTTTTAATCTTTGCTAAAGATGCACCATTCCTCCCAGGCTTTTAATTCGAATTGAGCCTTGACACCTCTGTTCTTTTTAAATGTATACTTTAAAAGCTTATTTTGTTTTCTTTTATACTATTATCTTTCTTGGTTTTAACTTTATTGATTATATGTTGTCTCCTTTACTCATTTATTTTGTACTTTTATCTTTGTCTTAATGCCTGTTCAGTTAACTCTGTGGTTGTATTAAAGGTTTAAAGGAAATAAACAGAATTAACTTTTTTTTAATCTTTATTGCTCTTTGAAAAAACAAATTAGAAAACAGATTAGAAAAAAATATTAAACACAGGAGTTAACATAATAAACAGGGCTTTTCACTTAGAAATCCTACTCTACCTAAGATCTTTTGGTTCCTCTCTCCTGGTCTGACTTATTAACCTGTAGGAAAATCATATCTCTGACACAATTAATGCTTCATTATTGATCTGCTGTGACTCAGAGGATAGAGTAGTTGTCCACTTATTGAACGGTTCGATTCACTGGAGTGTACATGTCGAAGAATGAACTGAATACTGAATATCACTTCTTTATACGTGGCTGTTCCGTTCTTGTGACTTTTTTTGCCATGTTTTATTAACTGTATAAAATAAATAAAGAGGGACATTACATACATACTGTACACTCAAACTAGTGAGGTTATGTGATGGAGGATGGGTTTTAGGGAGAGGGCGAAGAATTCAAGACGCATGTGTAAGACACTGGGAAAGCGATCCGACATAAACGGGAGGAAAGTGAAATCACTAGAGAATAAACAGGTAAAGGGAAACAACCAACTGAGAGCAAACCATGACAACTGTTGGGGGTACAGCCCCCCCCTCTCTTTTTTCATAAACGTCTATGGCTGGTACCATGAAGTCCGACCTGAAGCGTCCTGCGTTTATTAGTTGTGACATTGTCTCCATACTGACGCCCTTTCCACCTGTCTCCTCCTACAGTCTTCATCTGCAGCTTCATGGTGGCGGCTCCCATCTTTGGTTACCTTGGCGACCGCTTCAACAGGAAGGTCATCCTGAGCTGTGGCATCTTCTTCTGGTCCATCGTGACCCTGTCCAGCTCTTTCATCGGTAAAGAGGTACGGCGGCAACACGCTCTGACAAGAATGAGCTGATGATTCTATTAGGGTCTGGATTCGCTCCACATTAAAGCCGAGCAATGAAATGATTCGTTTGTTAAGTCAGACTCACTTTGTCTCTATCGACATACTTTGTATAACCCTCAACCCCCACCTACCCATACACATAAACACACTATCTCACAAAAGCACAAACACACATATACACACAAACACACACACACACACGCCCTCTCACTCTGGCGGTCAGCCCATCAGCTAATGGATGCAGACGTCTCACACTTGTCGCAATTACAAAAGAGATAAGACTCTCCTGGAGCCCCAGTGCATTCTGGGAGGTCATGGATGCTTTGGATCATAACATTGGAGACACGCTGGGTCCTTCATTCAAACATTATTTGTCAGACATCCCTCGAACGTAATAACAAGCTTTCCATTTTAATCCTGTTTTCTTTGGTTTTCCCATCAGCAAATAACATTCCCTTCAGAAAATATTTAAGGCAGTCCTTACACAGTTACAGAAATTTCACCTCAGGCCAGAGGCTTTCAGCTCAAATGACCACATGATTAATTACTTTAGTCTAGGTTCAACATACTTAATTTCATTGTGCTTTACCAGATGAAGTATTTTATTTAAATCCATCAAATACTAATTCAAATTCTTTCTTTACACTTTTTTACATTGTGTTTTTCTATAGATATTTACTGGCAGGATGGATATAAAAAGTCAGTAGTTGATCAACTTAAAAATAAAAGTACTTCAACCAGGAATACTCAGATCAGTAGTTAAATATCTATTTTAAACTTAAGTTAATTTATTAGAGTCACCAAAATGGAGTCTGTTATTAAGTCTTAATTCAGAGCAATTCAATTCAATTCAATTCAATAGTTTATTAAGGACAAAGCTCATGGAAGGGTCCATAGCAAAATAAATAACAAAATTTACAAAAAAAACTAAACAGAACATGACATAAACAAAAATCAACAATTACAACAAAGGCTTTCCACATGAGCAAACATTTACATATAGGCTAAAACGCCAATGGTTCCACATTCTAGATGAGTTCCTGACTGTACTCAGAGCAGGGTTGGTTAAGGCTAAAATTATGCTGTTAGCAGGATCAGAGAGCTTACAGATACATCTGTACATGAGATTTCGTATGACAGCAGAGCAGGTGGGTACATGAGCGTTAGTCACATTTGGCTTGCGCTGCAGCTTCTCAGGGCTTTTAGTAGCAACCTCATACTGTCGTTATAAGCCACTGTGAGTCTCTGCATGTTGCTTTTCCTGTAGCAACGCCACAGGTGGGCCGTATATAACGGGGTACAATACACTTTAAAAAGAGAAGCCTTCACAGTAATCGAACGCATACTAAATTTGCTCAGCCAACATATTTTCTTGTGCATATAACTTATCAATCATCTGATAGATCATTAGTTATGATTTGGCCCAGAAATTTAGCCTCATCACGCACGTTAAGGGGCAATCCCAGACAGGAAGAAATCAGGATAAACCAATTTTCTATCATCCTTGCTTCTGACTTTCATAACATTACTCTTATTGAATTGATTATCATGTCAAAATCTTTACCATATTGAGAGCAAGACCTCAATAACTGCTGAAGACCAGCACTACAAGGAGAGAAAATAATCAAATCATCTGCGTACATCAGGTGGTTAATGAGAGAATTACCAACAATATACCCTGTTCCACATCCACTTAAATGCATTGACAGATCATCCATATAGATGATAAAAAGAAAGGGTGACAGAATTCCACCTTGACGAACTCCATTATTCACGTGGAACGGATCAGATACAGAATTTCCCCATTTAACTTGCATCGTCTGATAGGCATACCAGAAAACCAGGATTCTAATTAGAGATCTAGAAACCCCTCTCTGATATAATTTGTTAAAAAGTTTTTCATGGTTTACCCGGTCAAAGGCTTTAGAGGCATTAATATAGCACATAAAAATAGTGGAATTCTGCCTATTGTTGTTATCTAAAATCTTTTTTAGACCAAAAATACACATATCGGTGCCATGTTTACGTTTAAATCCAAAGTGGTTGTCTGAAGTCAGAATACACTCTTCCAGCCTATTTAGTAGAACTCTTTCCAGCACTTTGGCTAAAATACTGGCTAACTACTGCCTGCCTCGGAGCTGTTTAGTATACCATCTTGGTTTTTGATGACGGGCACTAGTATAACAGATAGAGTCAGGTAGAATTCCATGGACTAATAACCCACTGACGCAAATCGCGAGCAGAGGGTAAAGCTTTTTACTAGCAAGTTTTAAATGTCCAGCAGTTATATTATCCACGCTTGAAGCTTTATTATCACCTAGCTTCAAGACAGCTTTTTTGAGTTCTTTGGGATGAACAATCACGTTTTCGTTACTATCTATGTTACCCACATTAAATGGATTGCTTTTGACACAGTTGAAAACATCATAATAATGTTTCTGCCACAGCTGGTAAATTTTGTAGTGATGTCTTACAATTATTCAAGCATCTTACTTGTTTCTTGTATTGAAATAAGGGTCCATGTTTATTTCGATCTGACTCATACTTTATACTGACCCATACTTTAAAAGCCCCTCTAGCCTAAGCATGAAGCTCTTTCACATCCATCCTTGCTTAGCATGGTACATATTAGATTTATGTTTGTATAAAGGCCCACTGGAGATGAGGAGAGACTCCACAATAGAATCATACATAGAACATAGCTCTCTACAATGTTGCAGATTCTTGCAATTCAGATCACAGCAGGCAGCAGCATCTTTATTCAATACATCCCAACAAAGTGTCAGTGTGAAGAATGTATTCTTTAAGGTAGTCCTGAGGTAGGTTAGACGATTCTAATTTCCCCGTAAATATGTTGTCATCCACAGAGGACAAAACAGGTACTTTAGCTAAGTTCAGCAATAAAGAGACGGGTATAGGGTCAGTAATGGCTGGATTGTAATAAATCACCATGTCCTCTAGGCAGTTATGTGCATCAGCGTTACATATACAGTGAACAAACTATGAAGTTGTGTGCCCAGCCTCACTGATATAAGTATAGCTATATTCAGGCATAAGCACCTTGCTAGAAAGGATCAAACCACCATCCAAGCAGAACTGCATTAACTGTTGAGCAAATGAAGAATTGGCATCGGAGATATCGGCATTCATATCTCCAACAACATAACTGCAGGTGGAAGCATTGTCTTGAATAAAAGACATGACACAAGCCAGTCTATTGAGATATTCACCTTCATTTTGATGGCACTCGTAGGGTGTATAAACGTTTAAAATAATGAACTTTTTATTGTTACAATTAACCTATATTCCAATAGCCCAATCAACATCTAGTCTAACCACATTTGATATAGCTGATCATATTTCTTATTCAAAGGGAAAAGGACAACTCCCCCCTGGTATCCTGCCTCGGACTATTTTGCTGCTCAGATCAGTAGAACTACACCAGCCCCATAGAAGTCTTTATCTAAAGAATTTAGCCGTTCCAAGTCTTGTTTAGCTAAAAACGTATCTTGAATATACAGTATATCACAACTGTCATAAGCTGGTCCACAACCACGCGGCGTGATATGTCTGCATCACTGCTACCAACACGCAGCCCTCTTGCATTATATGACAAAACACTGATTTTCATTGTTAGTTCTTGTCTTGTCTTATTTCATGACTTTTGGGTCGGCTGTGGCTCAGTGGGTAGAGCGGCTGTCTCCCAATCAGAAGATCGGAAGGTAGCCGGTTCAAATCCCACCAGGGTCTACTTGTTGTAGGGTCCTTGAGCAAGACCCTGAATCCTTAGCTCCCCGGGCGCTCCACGAGGGGCAGCCCACTGCTCCCTCAGGGATGGGTCAAATGCAGAGAAATAATTTCCCTATGTTCTACTGTGTATGACTCTATGTGACTAATAAAAGATTCTTTCTTCTTCTTTCTTTGGCATCTCCCCGGACTGGCTTTTGGTTATTAGGCAGTGAAATGGGTATATTCACAGGGCGCTGCAAATCCGCACCCCCTGCTGCTCCACTGGTCTCGCCGACATCGGTTCTCGGTCTACGGGCCTCAAAGAACCGACAAACATAAGTTCAAGATGGCCAGAGTTGTGGATCATACATATCAGCAACTTCATTACATTCTGCAGTGACACGAAATGAGCTGAATCTATTCCAGGTCGAGTCAACCCTCTGGCATGTCACAGTTTAATTTGCCAATTTCTCAATAAGATAATTGCGTAGAGTGTCAACATCAAGGCTGGGCGAGAATCTAGAAACAAAAACACTCACCAGCTTGGATCTAACCACTTGGATGTTACACTCAGTGCCTGTGTCAATAATAACCATTTAGCTTTAGTTTAGGGCAAATTCAGTTTTTAGCTTTACGGTAAAAAAAAAAAGGAGTGTTAATATTTATCCAACGTACCTAGGAAACCCGTTATTCTGGGGCATCACCTAGTTTGGAGTATTTTGGCCTCCCAGAAAGAAGGTTCTGGTATTGAATCAATTTGCATAAAATAAAAAGTATACATGGATAGAATTTGTGTTGACTCGCTTTTAAGTCAGATCTTCAGAGCGGTGACACCTCAGAGATGGCGAAGGTCTCAGGGATGTGTTGATGGTTTCAGGGAGGTATCATCTGCCCTCTGCCCCAAAACCTTACCCCCACTCTGATTAGCCGCTCAGTGTGTCAGTCATTTGAAACGTGGTGTTACGCCTGTTATGTTAAAGTTGCATAGAGTCGTCACGATGAGACATGTGATAAAATGTTGAAAACCACTGTACCTCAGATCTACAGTACTTTAGACCTGCTGTATTCCAGATTTCTCTATCTCAGACCTGCTGTACCTCAGATCAACTATACCCCAAATCTGCTGTAGGCTACCTCAGACCTACTGTTCCTCTGGACTGCAAAACCTCAAATCTGCTGTTCCTCAGACCCGCTGTTCCCCAGACCTACTGTACCTCAGACCTACTGTACCTCACACCTGCTGTACTTCAGACCTGCTGTACCTCAGGCCTACTGTACCTCAGACCTACTGTACATCAGACCTGCTGTACCTCAGACGTGCTGTACCTCAGACCTGCTGTTCCCAAGACCTACTGTACCTCAGACCTACTGTACATCAGATCTGCTGTAACTCAGACGTGCTGTACCTCAGACTTGTTGTTACTCAGAACTGCTGTTCCCCAGACCTGTTGTACCTCAGATTTGCTATATCCCAGATTTGCTGTTCCCCAGACCTGCTGTACCTCAGATTTGTTGTATCCCAGATTTGCTGTTCCCCAGACCTGTTGTACTTCAGATTTGCTATACCCCAGATTTGCTGTTCCCCAGACCTGCTGTACCTCAGATTTGCTGTATCCCAGATTTGCTGTTCCTGTTTCTTGCTGTTGTGGGAAAGTCTTAAATCTTCAGAAAGGAGCAAAATACAAAAAATAAAAATATTCCCCCTCTGGACTCCACCTCCATTAGTCTGAGCTTTGGTAATTTACCATCACTCAAACAATGCAATGTCACATCCCCGGAGCACTGATATCAATGTTTAATTGTTATATAATAACATAAACATATTCTTTTCACTGAATATATGGCTGAGTGTGTGCTTGTGTCTCTACTAAGATAATAGTTAATAATAAAAATAATACCCTTTCAGGACACTCAAGGTTTACTTACAGATACTATTTTATATGTATATAATGTTTATAGCTGTTAAGGAACTGGGCCTACGCTGTGGTCCCCGATAGCAGGGGTTTATCCCTGAAAAGCTCCCTTTCCCTTCGAAGAACAGCATTTTTTTTTTTTAAAGAGCTTGCCCTGGTGACTATAATATGAACTATTAGTGACATATAAAAATTCCAAATAGATCTCTGAGATAATTCATAAGCGCCACATTTTGTCTAAATCAAACCGACAGTTGAGAAATTATGGTCCAAAAGTGTTTGGAGATGAATTGATGGGGTTGACAATTCCATAATAATAACACCAACATTTCGGGGATATAATAAAATTCATATAGTCATTATCTATTTACTGACAGTTGGTTTTTACTGCTCAGAATCTGCAGTTTGCCTCATTCAATAGGTCTTTGCAGCATAACGACATGGGAGTCTGTACTCAGCAAGCAGTAGTTGCCATGGAAACTGTTAACATTGCAGGAGCCTACAAGAATCCCCCTGCCACAGACCCTTTCAAATATTTATCAGGTTGTCACTTCCACTTTACCCTCCGAAGGAGTGTAAATGTTTGTGTTATTAAAGTGTTGTTGATAACATAAACATATTATTTCACTGAATAACTGGCCGAGTGTGTGCCTGTGTCTCTACTAACATAATAGTTAATAATAATAATAATACATTTTCAGGACACTCAAGGTCACCATACAGATACAGAATAAAAAACAAGACAATGAATAGGAGGGAGCAACTAAAATATATGCAATATAATGTATTTATTTTAAGCTAAAGATAAATACAAGGTCAACACAGCGATATTTGCACATTTCCATTTTCTTTTTTTAAACATTTAAAAAATATTTGTGTATCATGTATAGTCTTAACACTACATATTTTCTTATTGCTGGATGTTTCTGTATTTTTTTAAAATCTATGCTTGAATTTATAGTGACATGTTGTGTAGAGGTATTCCTGATTTTGGGGTAAATCAAATGTGTGTAAATTCACTTTAAAATCCAACACTGCAAACAAAAAGACATACAAAAAAGGAATCAAATATTATGGAATGTAATCAAATGCTTGTTTGGAACTGAAAAAAAACAAAAAAAACACAAACCTGCCAAGAAACGTCGTAAAGTTGCTGAAAGTGAAAAATAACAAAACAGAAGCAGCTTCTGCTGCAAGCAATGAATTATATTAAAGAGATTTATTTAATTATCCAGAATCTATACCTTCATATAAGATTGCTTCTGATTAAATCTTTTCATATTAACATTCTGAAAATTTGATTATTTTTCTTTTTAGAAAATAAATGGGAATCATTACATAGAAAGTATAATTTTTTGCTGTCTGTGCTTCAGTTTCAGGAGTTTCTATCCGATTTTTATTATTATTATTATTATTATTATTATTATTATTATTATTATTATTATTATCAGACTGTTGTCTCAGGGTGGTGAGGTGAATATCTAGGGGCTATCATTGCTCAGATCTTATTGTGTTATCGTTGTCAGCATGGATGTTACCGGACCTGCAGCTTAACTCTCTGTGTTTTCTGTCTCTGCAGTACTACTGGCTGTTTGTGCTCTCCAGAGGTCTGGTGGGTATCGGAGAGTCCAGCTACTCCTCCATCTCTCCCACCATCATAGGAGACCTGTTCACCAATAACAGCCGCACCATGATGCTCTCCGTTTTCTACCTGGCCATCCCACTGGGAAGGTAGGAGCTGAGAAGCAGTCACGTGTTTGGTGAGGGGGGTGGTAGGGGGGTAATGTGACTTATTCTGGGAGATGCTCCAGCTGACATTTATGATGCTATGGATTTGTGATGACATGAGATGCGTTAATCATTCTTAAAGTGCAGATGAATTAGCAGAGAGGATTAGATTCATTCTCACATGGAGAAGGTCACAAGGAGAGGCTCCTCCGTCTTCTCGCAGCCTCTCAAAAAGCTGCAGAGGAATTACTGCTTACCATTGGCTGTCCAATGCTCACATGAGGAGGGGGAGCTTTTTGAGATGATGGATTGGGGCGGGGAAGAGGAGGCATATGAATGTCAAATCTCCAGCCTTTCTGTTCATTCAATCAGAAAAAGGCCACAGGAGGAAGCAAACAAAGGAGAGTAAGAAAAGATGAAGGGGCTGCTGGAAGTTTATGGTTTTAGTCTTTAGCAGCCCAAGTCTGAGTAACTGAGTGCATTTACTCAAGTACTGTACTTAAGTAAAAAAAGAAAAGAAAAAAAAGAGAGGTGCTGGTGCTTTACTTGACTATATAAATTTTATGCTAATGTGAACATCTACCCCACTACATCTGACTGACGGCTGTAGTTACTAGCTACTTTTCAAATGACCATGTGTCATTTCCTTCCCCTACCGTCAAAACCACATTTTTCCAAATGTCTTAATTTTGAAAGGTTGGGATTAGCTGAGGGATGTTTTCTAATTGTTTAGACAAAATTCTGATGATTCTTAAACAAATTAAAAATGTTGAAATGGATTAAACCATATGGGATTTCTGTACAATGTCACAAAGTTGAAAACTGGCTACTCTTATGAAAAGTTGGTTTGCCTTTGACATTAAGATCATCCATTACGATAAATAAAATAACTTTAATTAAGTTAGGTATGCATTCAAATAGTTTTGTCGATTAATCAACTGCTCAAGAGCATATATAGAGTAGATGAAATTATTTCAAATTTTAAAATATAAAGCAGTAAAATGCTTTATATGCATCATTTTTTTTTTAAATGTTTGATATTAAAAAAATAAGCTGTACCATTTTACAGAACAATAAAAACTTTTTACTCAGATACTCTAAGTATATTTTGTTGCAGAATCAAAAGACTTGAAATCGTCAGAAAAACCACACTCTAATCCTGTCGCTTCTATATGTCCGACTGATTAATGTCTCTGATCACCTCAGTCTTCGAGAGAAGGTGACCCACAGACCAGCAACAGGAAGTTGAAACAGTGGTTCTGTTTTGGGCTGCCAGAATGTTTGGGTCACAACACAGACAATAGAAGGCAAGGAGTCCAACATCCTCTGCAGGCCCCCACATGTTCGTTAGGCACATTTCTAGGAAGTGACCTCAGGACTCAGAGCTTGTTCACAGGAAATGGTTTCCCAAGCCCTCCTCTTCCCTCAATCACTTTTGAACATGGTCCACTCAAAATCTTATCAAGTTTGTTTGTCTAATTTCCAGTCAAAATATCCCCTTGCACTCACTGATATAAGACACAATCACTGAACAAGGAAAGTTTCAGTGAGATGTTTTTAGACAATGCTTCTTGAAAATAGATAAAATGTTCAATGTTAGTACTTTCCTCTAATTTAAAGAAATATTTTATTGAATTTAATCTTATTTCCATACATGATGGTCTTAAATCGGGAATAGGGACATTATTATACAAATTAGTAATTAAATTCTCCTGGAATGAAGAGGGTAAATATAATTTTTTTGTCATTATTGGCTTATTGATTTCATAATTGTAGTAAAATATAGCTAATTGTTTAGAAAAAAAAGCTAATTCCAACATCTCCTTTATTTAAATATAACATCTTATTTGAAGAAATCTCACCAAGCGATGTGCTACTTGTCGTACACTGGAAAAAATACCCATTCAAACCTAAGTAAAATATGTAGTATAGGTTGATTTAGTTTAAAAAATCTGCCAACAGAACAAGTGAAAATTCACTTGGTATTATTTCTTGAAATAAGATGTTATATTTAGATAAGGAGCAGGAAGTGTTGTGTCTAAGATGAGCTCATAATAAATAATGTTTTTTCCCCCTCAAAAGGAGGTTTCTGGTTTTTGTTACCACACATGTCAACCTCTTCATTTCAGGTGCTGTTAACTTGACTCTAAGTTGTATAGCAGTGACACGCTTCCAGATTTAAGAGCACCATGTAATTAAATCAGATTAGAAAGGGATATTCATGCATTGAATACAAAAAACACATCTCTAGGTTAGTTTTTAATACTTGTATTGAACATTTGAGATATTTTCAAGATGCATCAATATCTCACTAGAATGTGCTTTGTCTTGTAATGGTGTCTATTTTCAGGCATTCAGATATTTTCACTAGAATTAGGACAAATAGACCTTGTACTCATTCTTTTTTTACTTCTTTTATTCCAGTACTGCTGACACTAGATGCATGGGATTTATTGTGGGATTGAACTTTCCAAATGCTGTGTGGGTGATAAGATTAGAAATATCATGTGCCGTCTGATCCTGTTAATACTTATCGGGTATTTTTGGTCAACTAACCATGGAACCTCAAGGTCTGGCTGTTTCCCTTCTACTTCAGTATGTGTGTGTCAGTGTGTGCAGGAACTGTGCTATGTGGTTTGACCCGCTGACACTCAGCGCTGATAAGAACCCTCTGATCAACAATCTATTCCTCCACCCAATGTTAAACAGGGTCTGTAGGTACAGGGTTCAGCCCCGGCTATTCAGCAGGTTCTCAGGTCTGACAGGAGTTCTGATCAACTGTTACTGTTTCATTCTAAACCACTGAAAGATTTCAGAAAACGAATTAATTATTATATGAAGTCACCTGTATCGTTCTTGAATTGATAAGGAGCCTGGTATTCTGGTCCGTCTCTGGTCAAAGTTCAATCAGCTCTTTATTTAGAGATACAAATCACATCCTTAACTATCAGTCCTATGCTGCCCCTCGTTGCATTAAATGCTGATGTTATCACAGTAGGGGACACTTATTCTCATCTGCAAAGATGCCTTGAATTGACCAAAAAAAGCTATTTTTTCTTGTTTAGAAGGCCTATAACTTAAGGCTACATTTAATGATTTTTTTTTGATTCAGTCAATGAAAACTCAGTCATGCCAAGTTACATTTTTAATACCAAAAGACAATCAAGATTATATTATCATGTGGCTCATTTTATATAGAATAGGCTTTTTATTTGCCTGAAATACTGATATTATCTGGCAGCTTAGGGGGCACTTTATCGTATATGATCCACCACACTGCAAAATACAGAGAAAGAAGTCAAATCCTCTTCAATATATAATCAAATTATATATAATCAGTCTTGCATCGAGAAAAAAACATGAATAAATGTAGTATAAAAGTCCCTGAATACCATCATAGGCCTTGGGGGCGGCTGTGGCTCAGTGGGTAGAGCGGCCGACTCCCAATCAGAAGATCGGAAGGTAGCCGGTTCGAATCCCACCAGGGTCTACTTGTCGTAGGGTCCTTGAGCAAGACCCTGAATCCTTAGCTCCCCGGGCGCTCCACGAGGGGCTGCCCACTGCTCCCTCAGGGATGGGTCAAATGCAGAGAAGTAATTTCACTATGTTGTAGTGTGTATGACTCTATGTGACTAATAAAGGATTCTTTCTTAAAAGTAGACAAAAATGAAAGCATACATGGAGGCTGTGCTTCAAGCAATCAAAACTCTTATTTAAGATAAACTACAACTCAAGTTGGGACTTTAAGATTCTAGACTGTCATCTGAGTTTGTTTCTGGATAGATTTGCTGAATAATAGTTGGAATTAACTTAGTTTTTTAATGCAAGATCCATGATTAGTTTCTTTTAATTTTTTTTTGTAATACATAAGCTTAGAGGATGCATTGTACAGAATCCTCTTATGATATGATAGAATGGGATTTGCTTTATTTCTCCCTTAGGATTACTTTCTTGGGCTCATGTAAGCGCCTAGATCAAATATCAGTTCCTTTTATGCCACTAAAATACCCTAAAGTAAGAAGCAGTGAAGTCTGATGATACAGTGACAGCCGACTTAAAACTTTGCAGCAGATTTTGTAGCTACATGCAGAAATCAAACATCTACAAATAGAAGGATTAGCCAGGCTGCTAGCTGCAATCTGATGATGGACCTAATCTCTCCATCTGAAGGATCTGAACACGTGCAGCTCTGATCACACTGTGAGCATGAGGAGTGCAGTGTACGCATAAGCTGAGGGGATGGAAGGCAAACTGACTAACTCAGGCAACTGACTCAACCACTAAATATAAACGTGAACAGACAGACTTCAGCCTGTTGTGTTGTTAATAACATGCAGTGTTTTTCTCTGCAGCGGCTTGGGTTACATCCTGGGTTCCAGTGCCAAGGAGGCTGCAGGAGACTGGCACTGGGCGCTGAGGGTAAGAAAATCACCACCGTCCACCGCACAGACAGGCACACAGACTCCTACGAAGAGTCCCTCTTGCAGGGCTGTTTCAGGAGTCCTGTCGTGATGGGGTCACGGGGGTCCTATCCCTCTCTCAGAGGGACGGAAAGTGGTTCACCAGAACGTCCTGACATTGTAGAAAAGTGACAGAGGAAAGAGAGCTAAAGCCTTGACACAATGAGCATCCTAACAGAGATTCATCATCCTGACTCAACATCATCCACTCAGGGCTCCAAAATGCAGTGCCAGTTCTGATCCAAGAAGAGTGGAGTCCTGAAGTAGGAGAAGGATGCTATCTTTCATTTCACCAACTTTACATGTAACCAACAGAGCTCAGCCCCCAGGGGCGTCCTCGGCTTGTCGGCTGTGTCAAGATGTGACGCGCCAGTATAAATACAGACCCTTTCTTTATACACTTACCTTACCCTTACATTATATTATATTATGTTTGAGCATCTCCTCTATGACCTGGAAACAATTTCTTCAAATTAACTCTTTTTTTTACTCTGTGTTTTGAAACAAACACAAAGTGGAATCAATTACATACAATTAGAAAAAAGTAATATACCACCTATGTTACTGTTCCACCACAGCCCCAACCCTAAACCAGAATTACTGTAACATTAGATAATTGAATTGAATAGTCACAGTTACATTTTTAAACGTAAATGATCATTTAAATGTCACAAACAATGTACAATGCATAAAAGACAGACAACAAACTACTGTCGTCCCTGAAAGCAAGGGGTATATCACCTAAAAGTCACAGATCCTCTGCGTCCCCCAGCAGTACCCCTTAAATTAGAAATTAGAAATACAATTTCGACTACAATAAATCAAACCAACATTTGAAAAATAATAACCTAAACTAAAAACTCTTGGAGCTAAAGCTCCCCCTACTTACAGAAATATACAACCGACCTTTCCCAAAAAATCCATCCAGTTCTTCCTCCCACTAGGGATGTACTATGGGTGTATAAAGTTTGAAAATGATCCATGAAATATTTTTGAGTTATTACGTTAACACGAAGGATCTACGGCGGCGATGACAATTCCCTAATTAATTTAATAAACTAATGAAATAAAATAAAATAAAACAGTGGAAAAATTTATCTAATAAACAAATTATTATGGGGTCAACAGCCCAAACCTCCAGTATTAGTATGATCTTAAGAAGGGTGTCCAGTTAAGGTAAGATTTAGAAGACAGCCCCGTGTGGAATAACAAATCTTCTCCAACACCTACTGATCCATGGACTCTTTCATCATCATCTTAGTGGTTGAAGCAAAATTTTCCTTCTATTAAAGGAGTACAGGCCGTCCAGTCAGAAGAGGTCCAAATTGCTACCATGATTTGTCTTTGTGAATCCAAAAAAAGCCCAGGTTTTCTCAGATCTGTTGAAACACAGGGATCATATTTTGTCTTTGCCAGGGATTTATACATGTAGGAATACAATATACTGAAAGTTGAGAGATGATGGTCCAGTTTACAGGGTGGCCCTCACCGGCGCTGGCTTTCATATTTGGTGCTCCACCAGCATGAAGCTGGACTAATGTTTGCTGAGATGTCCTACTTTGTGGCCTTACTGGAGTGTTTTTCTGCGGTAGCAGACTTACTGCAAAGTTAGAAGCAGATGCAGCTGTTAAACGGGAGCATAAATCACTGTTGTCATGTCAAGTTGATCAAGTTTGGTGGGACGCCATCCAGGACAGGAGACAAAACATTTAGGAGTAAACGGGACTATAAGGAAGAGCAGCATAATGGCAAGGTGCAATGAAGGATCTAAAGGGGCTCCTCCTTCATTTTTAGTCTTTAAGCCAATCATAATAATAATAATAATAATAATAATAATACATTTAATATATCATGACTTTACTCCTTGTATTATCCTCCTGACATTTAAAGGAAGGTGTTTAACATGTTCTCAGCATGTGGTGGTGGAGGAGATTCCAGGACATGATGGCTCACTGGGTCAGAGGAAACAGGGCATCCATTTCTTCTTGTCTGGTTGAAAAACACCCAGAGCGGGCCAGTTTGTTCCAAAGCAGCCACCATGACATTCCAATAAAACAATCTCAGAGCCAATTAATCACAACTGTGGCATGCAGAGAAATACAGACTTGAGATGGTTGCAAACTGCAGGAAAAAACACGGCAGCGTTTCCGTCTGTTTTCACTCGCCGTGTTCCAGAGACCTTCCTGGTGGAGCAGAATGTGGATGATAAGAGAGAACAAAGGAACAGGGGAGCGTAGGAATGAGGATCAGGAGAAGGAGAGCTTATTGGTTTGATTGCCAACAGGAAGTCTAGAATAGGCCCTGTGGGAGCCGAAGTTAAAGGTCACAGGTTAGTGACTCCTGGAATTGAGTTGATATTTTAGATGAAATGCTCATAAATTCGCAGCTGTCTGAAAACACTCTCTAGGATTCTGATCCGACTCAAGTGGCTCCACGCCTGCAGAAGAACATAGGCAATGACATCATCGGCGTAGAACCATTGATTGAGTTTACGTGCCCAACGGCATGTAGCGTGAAGAGCTCGGCTTGAACCCCAAATCCTCTTATTGGGGGATGGCCGTTCTACCCACTGGACTCACGCCATCCCCCAACAGATGAAGGTTTTTGCTTTGTGAGCATTCGAGGATCCATGAGCTTTTCACTTCAGTGCATGACGCTCTTTCAGAGTCTTGTGTTCTCATAGACAGACCAACATTCACAAACTAAAGCTACACAGAGACTGTGGTCGGCTCCCGATGGCATCCATAGGACAGGAGGAGTGGCGGCCATCTGTTCTCGTGTAAACTCACTGTTCTCCATCATTTCCTGTCCTGTAGGTGTCCCCAGTTTTAGGGATCACCGCTGGAACTCTGATACTGGCCTTCGTACCTGACCCAAAGAGAGGCAGCGCCGACCAGATGGGAGGTCGCATAAAGGCCCGCACTTCCTGGGTCGTTGACATGAAGGCGCTAGCCAAGAAGTAAGGCTTCTTATCCTGATTTCATCTCTTCCATCAAATCATTTTTTTACTATGCATAGTGCTAGATTTTAATGTAATCCTGGGATTATTTCACAGCCAAAGGTCGTGCATATATATTCTGGCAAATTCTGGGTCCATTGTCTGTGCAAGTTTATCAAATGGAGAATCCTCCTGGTCACATCCCACAAAAACTGTGTAGATTAACATGAACTTAAATTTAAAACAATCATTAGGGGATAGAAATATTGGTATTTTGTTGTGTCTAATCACAGATTATTCACACATAGAAAAAACTGCGATTTGTTACTGATACTGAAAATAAAATATTTGAGGTCTTACCTTACGAAAGTTATGTAAATACACCTGATAGCAATGAGCAACATAATTTTTATACATTAGATGTGTTTATACTGCTGAGGATATTTCTATTATCAGCAGTCTTTTGAACTGGAGCAATACTGTACGTAACCCTTCCGAGCGGCTGTGATTCAGCCAAGGAGGTGTATGGGAACTATTCTAGCGGATCATCTGAGTCCTCCTTCCCTCCATCTTCTCCACCCACCATCTATGGGGCAGTGTTAAACAGTTCATTGCATGTCAGTGTTATGTCAGCTCATGCAGCACCACCTCCAGCACTTTTCTAGCTTCACATTGTGCCACCTGGGAGATCATGTTGGTCTTAGCAGATAATCTCAAAATGTCCTCCTTCTTTAGTTGTCCGAAGCCAGGGACGATAGTGAGATGAAACAGGAGCTTGTTATTTTTTACAGTAATCAACTGTCTAATATTTGTCTCTTTTTGGACAGTCGGAGCTATGTGTTCTCCTCCCTGGCGACAGCGGCTGTGTCTTTTGCCACAGGTGCATTTGGAATATGGATCCCTCTGTACCTATCCAGAGCCCAGGTGGTCCAGAAGACTGCAGAATCCTGCACTAAAGAGATCTGCAGCAGTACGGACAGGTGAGCAGCCTGATCGAGAACCTTCTACCAGCATCCTTAGTGCTAAGTACCGAGAAGCTGCAAGTGCTCCATTTATAAAAAAAGTCATTCTTCACCTGCCTGACACAAAATGTGTATTTGATTCCGTTTGCCTGTATGAACCTGGACTGACTCTTGCCCTGAAACAGTCAAGGTTTGAACATTGACTGTTATACTGCACGAGTCAGTGCAGATTCATTCAGTGAAACACTCCAGGTTCACACGGTAAAACAGTCTAGGCTCATACTGTAAAGCTGTCCAGGTTCATACATACCCCTTTTCCACCGAGCTGGTTCCAGGACTAGTTCGGAGCTAGAGCCTGACTTAGCAACAGTTCTTTGGCTCTCAAAACTGGTGCCCACTGGTGCCCACCAACTCTTTCCTGGTCTGGAGCCAAGAACCGATTATGTATTATGGTGACGTGACGCCTGACTCTGACTTGGTTCCTTGCCAATGGAATAACAAACAGGTTCTTAAGAGGTGCGTGAGTTAAACCAACGAATCACTGGTACTAGCACCAGGAGATTTTTGGTGGAAAAGGGGTAACAGTGAAACAGTCCAGGTTCATACAGTGACACAGACCCGGCCCATACAGTGAAACAGTCCCAGTTCATACAGTGAAATACTCCAGGTTCATACAGTGAAACTATCCAGGATCATACAGTGAAACAGTCCCGGTTCATACAGTGAAACAATCCCGGTTAATACAGTGAAACAGTCCTGGTTCTTAAGTGAAACAGACCTGTCCCATACATTGAAACAGTCCCGGTTCATACAATGAAATAGTCCCGGTTCATACAGTGAAACAGTCCAGGATAATACAGTAAAACAGACTAGGATCATACAGTGAAACAGACCAGGATCATACAATAAAACATTCCTGGTTCATATAGTGAAACAGTCCAGGTTCATATAGTGAAACAGTCCAGGTTCATACACTGAAACAGTCCTGGTCCATACAGTGAAATAGTCCCGGTTCATACAGTGAAAGAGCCCAGGTTCATACAGTGAAACAGTCCCGGTCCAAACCATGAAACAGTCCAGAAATTTTTGTATTTTTTAAAAATTATTATATTGGTCTCTTCTCCCATCTCCTCCAGCCTGATCTTCGGTGCAATAACCTGTGTGACAGGTCTGCTGGGTGTGGTAATTGGGGCAGTCACCACACGCGTGTTCCGCCAGAAGACGGAGCGAGCCGACCCGCTGGTGTGCGCCGTCAGCATGCTGGGCTCGGCCATCTTCATCTGCCTCATCTTCGTGGTAGCCAAGAAGAGCATCGTAGGAGCTTACGTAAGAGTCACTTCCTGTGTCACTGTGTCCGCAGGGGGTCAAACAAACACCATTAGGTCCAGTTTGGTCTCCTGCTGTCCCAGAATGCCTCTTATTATTAGTATGCTAATGATAATGATAAGTTAGCCTGCGGGGCTGGTAACCAGTCTGAGCAGAGAAGGTTGGTGGGATTAACATCAGAATCAGGAATGGAGCAATAAGAGGATACCTGTGGCCCAAAGGGGGTGTATGTGCGTGGCTCCGCCATAATTAGGCTTTAATGACAGGTCAGACCTACCACCAACCTCAGAGCATCCGGGGCTAAATGTTCTGTGAAGTAGGAAACGACTACGGGAACTTGAATCCATCCAGTTACATTTTTCACTCTCAACTCGTTGGGCTGTAATAAGACTAGGGGAATATTAATAATAAGGGAACATTACTCATAGGGTTCCGTATCCTAAATATGAGACCTTGATAGACCTCAGCGCCTCTGGATTCATCTACAAACGGATCAGCGCAAGGTAGTTTACATTGTGTTTGACTGAACAATGGCTGCCTTCAGGAAACTCAAATTAAATTCCCTTTAATAATGAATAATATGTACGTCTTAATCAATTAAATCCCAGGCCCAGCCATAACTTTAAAACCACCTGCCCAGTCTCAAATCAAATCGCCCTTTATTTTTGTTCATACAACTAACAGAGCAGGCAAAAGCACGCATGAAAAAGCATTTCTCTCTGATCCAGAATCAATACACACAACCCCTGAGACGTATTATGATTAAAATAATAAAAATGACAGCGTGGAAATGACCATGTTGAAAGCGTCCAGTTAAGGTGACTAGCATAAAATTTATAAAAATAGTATTGTGCAATAATGGTGCATATCCCTCATCAGCAGTTCTGTAGTCTAATAGCTTGTCGTGACAAACTATTCAATAGTCTCGTGGTTCTGCCTTCAATGCTCCAGTACTTTTTGCCACCGACCTGATGTTGACAGAGGCGTGTTTCACCATCCATCTTAGTTAATATTTTATTGCTGAGGATCAGACTTTCAAGCTTTTGTCAGTCAGATGGTAATGATTCAGGAGGTTGTCAAATGAGAAACTTTGAACATGAAGAAACTGATAGTAGATATCTGACTCCTCCATTTTAAGATTCTGCTGCTCCGCTTTACTTTATTAAAACATCACACTGAGGCAGCTGTAAACCATCAGCTCAGGTTTCATGGTGAAGCTCTGATAGATGTGTCACATTATCAAGCGAGGTGTAGTGGTGGCGGTTGGTGCTGCTCAGTTGCGGCAGACGGACCTTTGGCAGCTGCTGTCTCGTCAACGTGCAGCTAATCTGAGGGAAGGCGAGACAGCATGTCAGTCACGGTGTCTGGTTCTCTAGCTCCTGTCCTTTACCGAGTGTGTAGGGTGATTCCCCAGCAGGAAACAAATCCAGTGGTCCTGCTCTGTTTCAGATCAAACCAGCCTTGACAGATTCCTGTGCTACCAAATCTGTTCTTAAGAAAGTGGCCAGACCGCAGCACCAGCTGCCCAGCAGCTTCATGTAACGATGATAACATCTCTGAGGCAGGACAAAAAGATTCCAACCAAGCAGCTAAACCTGAATCCAAATCCAAATCATTAGAACAGGAGTAAAGATCTGCAGGGTCTCTCTGCTCACCTCAAACCTCATCAGCCTTCTGAGGAAGTAGAGACACTGGCATTGTTGGTGTGAGTCCAGTCCTGGACACAAAGGTGCTTGAAAGTGTCCACTCTCTCCAGAGCCCAGTTGATGGTGAGAAATCTGTAAAGCTGCAGCGGGTCCTAGTCCACCAGACTAGAAGAGGAGTGACCAGGTGATCTCACCTGTGTGAGAAAGGGGGAGTGAGGGTGAGAGAGATAATTGGCAGCCGGCAGAGGTGGGATCCCGGCCCCGGCAACCCCGGGTGCAGGGCGCACCACTGGCCCGTCTCGCCCGCTCTGTCGGGGAGGTGGAGCGTGAGCGCGCGTGATAGGGCCCGAAAGATGGTGAACTATGCCTGGGCAAGGCGAGGCCGGTGGAAACTCTGGTGGAGGCCCGCAGCGGTCCTGACGTGCAAATCGGTCGTCCGACCTGGGTATAGGGGCGAAAGACTAATCGAACCATCTAGTAGCTGGTTCCCTCCGAAGTTTCCCTCAGGATAGCTGGCGCTCAGAGTCTCGCAGTTTTATCTGGTAAAGCGAATGATTAGAGGTCTTGGGGCCGAAACAATCTCAACCTATTCTCAAACTTTAAATGGGTAAGAAGCCCGGCTCGCTGGCTTGGAGCCGGGCGTGGAATGCGAGCCGCCTAGTGGGCCACTTTTGGTAAGCTGAACTGGCGCTGCGGGATGAACCGAACGCCGGGTTAAGGCGCCCGATGCCGACGCTCATCAGACCCCAGAAAAGGTGTTGGTCGATATAGACAGCAGGACGGTGGCCATGGAAGTCGGAATCCGCTAAGGAGTGTGTAACAACTCACCTGCCGAATCAACTAGCCCTGAAAATGGATGGCGCTGGAGCGTCGGGCCCATACCCGGCCGTCGCCGGCAACGGGAGCCGCGAGGGCTAGGCCGCGACGAGTGGCAAAAGAGAGAGGGGGAAAGGGGGGGGGGGGGGGGGGCATAGAGGGAGAGAGAAGCTCAGTGTTTCATGGGAAATCTCCTAGAAGTCTAAACTTATTGCAGCAATGTTAAGAGCTGGACCTTAATCTTTCAACGAGAACAAACAAACCTTCCGGTCCTACTCTGGTTTCAGCTCGGAGGCTCAGGGACAAAAGTTGTGGCCAGAACTTCCACATCTGACTGAGCCAGAGCGTAGTTTCTGACCACAGCGACTACATCTCTTCTGATTCCCGCACTGGTGTCATACCTGCCTCCTCTTCCTCTGGCTTCTGTCTTGACAGCTGCAGCATTTGGCTTCATCACTATCAGAACGGCTAACCAGACCTTTATCTTTTCTTTGTTTCAGGTTTGCATCTTCATAGGAGAAACGTTGCTGTTCTTGAACTGGGCCATCACAGCAGACATTTTAATGGTGAGTCCACATAACCTCTATTTATCCCCTGACTGACTGGAAAATCCTTCAGAAATACTCAACCAGCAGCCACCCTCAGTTAGAAACCATCTCAACCTGTCAAACGAACTTGGACCTCATCAAAACCACTGGGTGTGACTGATTTTACCTGTGGTTCAGATTCTGATCCTATAGACTAGCAGAGAGGAGGGCTGTATGGTGGTCAGAACCCATCTTACTACAGAGCCGTAATGAACACCCTCCTCTACAGCGCCCACTTTCCGTTTACAATGAACCAAACAGCAGCAGGACAGCGCCAGACCCAGTCCGGGATTGTAACTAGTGAACATGGTCTCCTTGCTAGTGACAACTACCAGTAGTAGTTGTCACTAGCTGCAAACTGCAACTAACTTCTACCTACTACTAGCAACCAAATGTTAATAGATGACAAGTGCTTGTAGTTTCTAACTGCTACTAGCTTTTACTTAGTGCTAATTGCTGACTGCTACCAGCTCCTAGTTCTTTCTAGATGCTAATTGCTACTAGTTGCCAATTATTACTCACTGCTGAATAATTGTAGCTGCTTATACCTTTTGCTGCTAACTGCAAGTATTTTCAAACAGCTACTAGCTTCTATCTTTATTAGCTGTAAACTACTACCAGCCTACAACTGCTACTAGCTTTAATCTACTACTAGCTATAAACTGCTGCTAGCTGGTATCTAACTAGTAGTCTCTTAATATTTAGTCAGGGGGTCTAGGAAGTCCGAACCCTCTGAGTAGACTCTGGGATCAACTGCCAGGTAACAGGGATAATGGTTGCTGTCATGTGACTCATTATTTAGAAAGCTCTGCTGGACACTTAAGGAAGATGTTTCACGTGGAGATAACACATCACGCCGCTCGATCATAGAACCTGCTTTGCACTTTGAATTACAAACTGGAATGCCATTGTATTGTTTGTTCTTTACGGCGCTGTTTTGGCGATCATTGTGTAAAAATTCATACTGATGTACAATTTGCAAGGAGGAACAACCTGGACTGCCCCATTACAAATTCACGGTGTTTACAGAAAAAGTCAGGCAGGAGAAAGTTTTGGTCAGGCTGGGATATTAAGCGGGGGTACTAACTAGCCCCTGGTAGAAATAGAGATCTGGACCGGGTGACTCAATACTTTGACTGACAGGTTTGCAGGGTGTTTTCTGATTTACAGAGGTGTGCTCTTCCTGCTCTTATGCTGCAACAGCACTGAATCTCCTCATCCCACCCAGTTTCATGTGTTCTAACTCTGTATCAGATTCATATAGGCAGTTACGGCGTTTTGTTTTTTCATATTCATATTTCAAATTCATACTGTGTGTCTCTGTGCAGTTTGTGGTGATTCCTACACGAAGAGCCACAGCGGTCGCCTTTCAGAGTTTCATATCTCACCTTCTTGGCGATGCAGGAAGTCCCTACCTAATAGGACTGGTAAGCCACGCCCACCACCATGTTAGCGGCACAACATAATTCCCAGCTGGAGCTCTCAGCCTCTCGTATCTGTGAGGGGGTCGTTCACAGACACCATGTGATCACTCCATAAGTGTGGTACAAGTGGAGCTTTTAGCGCTAGCCTCAGGGGGCGGGTCATTCAGCGCCGCTCTTCAAGCTGTCACCAGTTCTCCAGTAAATCTTCTGGTCCCAACAGGGAGGCAGTCCTACTGGACATGAATGGCCAGGAGACGAGAGAGTGGTTATTACTGTGATGAAGGCCCCCTAAAGGTCTAAGTCACTTCTCCTCCACACTTTCACACCCACCAACAACTTACATACGGCATCCACCCACAGAGAAGCATCCAGGAGGCCAGAATACAAATACTTCTTTCCATTCCATGGGGTGTGAAACAGAATCCTGCTCTGACTGTCTGCATCATTCCTGAGATTCCACACGGACGCGGAACCGCGGAAAGTTAAACAGCAACTTCAAACGTACAACTCCTGTTTGTGGGCAACTAAAATGACAGCAATGCAAGAAAATATGACTCACTGGAAAGAACAGAACAACAAAAATATCCTGCAGCTTCATCGCAGAGGAATCGATATTACATCCTACAAAACAAACTACACATCGGCCTAACTTTGAGCCTTTTATGTCAATTATTATGTTTGGTGTAGTTTACTGTGTCAACCATCTGACTAAAAACAGAATACAAGTTTCAAATTATAATTGTATTTATGGCTAAAATCACTAGTGCGAAAAGGTATTTCCCCCCGATCCTAATATCTACAGGTTCTACTTTCTGCATCCTGGAACTAGCTCTTAATGTAGTTTGGTAGTTTTTAGGATTTAGTCTCAAAGGGGGCAACGCCTCTTCACACTGACCCAGTTTGTGCTAAGAAAACCTGTTTGATTCAATAAATTAATTAATCATTGAAAACTTGTATTTTTTGCACAATGAGGTTGTTTTATTTCTTGAAACACTAAACCAATATAAAACACACTTTAATTCCAGAAAGCAGAATCTTTCTGAATAAAAACACCTCAACAGTAGAAAGAGTACAAATAATACCAAATAACTTACAATACATCTCAAAAGTAAATGTACTAAAATTTCAATTCAAAATTATGTACTTAAATAATGACATAACAGCAGGTAATATTATTTATAGTTTGTACAACCTGGAAAATCAGATCTGGCATTTTGACGAAGAATCCATTAAATTAACATCTTCTTTCTATAAAATAAGCCGGACCACGGGATGTTCTCTTTATAGGAAGAAGATTCTTAGACTGTCTGGTTTGGAAACAGTGAGATTATGAATTATTAACTAAATAATATCTAAAGGTAGAAGGAAATCCTGTATTTTCATACAAATTTAAAGACAAATGTATATATTTGGATAACTTAATATCTTAAACAGACAACATCTGCAACTTAAAACAGAGAGGAGCCGTCAGTACATCAGATTTAGTAAAAGTTGCAATCCTAATAATCCGTTTCAGAGGGAACATTTTCAGAATTGACAGCAAACAGAGAGGATTTTTCTACTTAAATCTGTTTTATATCGTTATTAATTAAAAGTTTTGGGTTTTGATGGGTATTTTAAAATCAGTGGAAAAATAATAATTTAATTCAATAGTTTTATGAACCTCCTGTGGTAAATAGCAGTTTACGTTGTTGGTATTCCAACATGTCAGAGTGATGCGGCCCCCTCAGTGAGTCAGACTCTCAGGTTCTCCATCCAGCCGCGGGGGTCACGACTCAGTGCCAGACTGAATGTCCGGGGGTTTCTCACTCCTCCACAAAGCCCCCTCAAATGGGTCACCCTCACTGCCTCAGCACTGAACCGGCTTTAGCACATCGGTGTGATGGAGCATTCCTGACGCAGGCAGAGCGGGCAGACTGGCACGGATCCTGGGAGTGAGCAGAGTGAATAAACCTGAAGAACCAGACAAACAGAGACTTACAGCTAAACTTAAGGGGTCATGGGGCATTTAGGCCACTTTGGAATTTTTGGGAATTTGCCTTTATAAACCACCTTCAATAATGTCCAACATACTACATGATATTTGGTACCTTTTTCCAAGATTTAAAAGAGTTGTATTTGCCACTTGCACAACTGCAGGTGGTACATGTATATTGGCAAAATTGTTGATAGAAACTCTTAAGTCAGTGTAGTGCAGAGTAGAAAAATAGCAGCAAAAAATAATTATATATTAATATAATTTATGCACCTCCACAGATTAACACACAAAACCACATGGCACACACTTATTGCACGTAAGAGGACAAAAAACAACAAAGATGAAAGAATTACCAAAAATTTTAAAAACAAAAAAAATTTATCAGAAAAAAGTGTTTTTTGTAATGAGAAACAAGAAAAAACAGAATAATAAAAATAAATAAAATAAATGTTGTTATTTACTACAACAAAGATTTTTGACTCTTTAATGTCCTGCTCAACTGTCTGGTTGAGTAAATTCTGAGTCTCCATTTCTTATGATTTGGGTGGTTGGAGGAAAGATGGAGCCCCGAGGGACACTACAAGTCATAGAGGCCACATAGGATGGCGGCATTAACCATAGCTATGGAGAAAGTCCGATTCAATAAGTAAGTTTATGTTTATTGGGGGTTGCATATTAAAGCATTGGAGGACTTTCAAAACAGAATTATGCAACTTAATTCAACAAAAAATTATATAACGATCAAACAATTTTTCAAAAAACATTTTTTAGCAAAATGTTGAATTAATCCAAGTAAAATGGATTATATTCCATGAAATGAAATACAAAATTTCATCATAAAATCATCAGTTTTAATTTTTTTACTAAAAAACATGCTTGACCAAACAAATTTTTCATTTTATTTCGAATTTATGGTGTCTAAGATAGAAATGTTATAAAGGCCCCAAAGAAATAAAATGTGCAAAAAAATATTTTTTTCATAATTTTTTTTTCTTGGTGAGGACATTAAATTAATTAATGACACACTTTGAAGAGCGATAATTAAAATAGAAATTGTTGATGTGAGCATAGAAAGGTAAATTGATTTATAATCATGTTTTAAACAAACATTAATTCAAAAAAGAAAATGTAGCCACAGACATTTTTTTTCTCTTTTCAGCTTATCTTACTTCCAATCTACAATTTTTGAACTTAGGTACATTACAGGATTTATATTTAGTGTCAGATATTCATCAACATTGCAATTATAACATATAAATACCAAAATGAGAAAATATAACAACTTAGCGGGATGCTATCAATGAGACAGATGTTTGACATTGGCCTGATCGTCGGACTCGAAAGGCCAAAACTCAGAGGATATACTCGATTCCCCAAACAGCTCTATGGTTCCCTTTATGTGGAAGATTTTGCCTGTTTTCCACAAAACTGCCATTTCCTGTGTAAACGGAAACGCTTTAGTCCATCAGGAATCCTCCTGAGCTTCAGCCTAGACCTCCTCCATCAGCTCGGAGCAGTTGTCATATTAGTTTCCCCCGAGGAACACATATTGGACTTTACTGTAGCGTCTGTGTGGGACAGAGTGGTTGGAACAACAGTGACGATCTCGGCTATCTCCACAGAAATGGCTTGTGGCTCGATAACAGGACACGCTGCAGTTAGAGATGTATTTTTAGCTGCAGCTATTTACTGTACTACACTCTACACTCACACAACAAACACACACACACACAGCTCCTGGGTGAACACCAGATGCACTCACATCTTTTTATTTAGTTTCTTCCACATCGCTTTCGGGAACACCTTCACGTGTGACTACATCCTGTATGCAGCCCCCCTCCCCTCCAACATGTCAGCAGCTCTGCAGCTCTTCCAGCAGTACCTCATTCTGTTGCATCAGCATAAAATCAATATGCTTCAGTCAGGGTGACCTACGACTGGAGTGAGGATCCCCCTCAGAGCAAAAATCCACACCATCTGCTAAAGTCACCATAGAGAGCGCCACTGAGACAGACGTGGTCACTTCAGACCCACTGCTGCCCAGATGTTGTTTTCCTCCACGCCACACCTGACAGGCGAAACGCCACCAAAGCATCCAGTGGCTAAATGGGCTGTTAAAACTCTAAACAACATTTTGGTCTTTTTATGAGGAAATATTGCCGACCCTGAGTATCAGAACACGTAATGGGTCAGAGGATGAATAAAATCTCTCCTGTCTTTTGTGTGTGTACTGAAGATCTCTGACAGCCTTCAGCAGAGATACGCAACATCAACTCTGTGGCGGTTCCTCAGTCTGGGCTATGCCCTCATGCTGTGTCCCTTCATCATCGTCCTGGGGGGCATGTTTTTCCTGGCAACTGCGCTGTTTTTCCTGGATGACAGGGACAGAGCGGAGAAACAGTAAGTGATTAAGACATTTGAATAACTGGTATTATTTAATGTGACATTGATTCTTTTGTTTTTTTAAATATTAAATATAAAAATTGGAAATCCAAAAAACACAAACACATCGCCTCAGTGTGAAAATGGCAATCGCTGTCACAGATTACATTTTTTTGCCATTTTGAATCACAAATTCCAGATTTGATGCATTCTAAATCATATACGTATTTGATTAATGGCCATGTGACAGGAATGTTGTATCTGAAGTAATGGATGTTTTTGTTTGTATTAAATTGTTTGACAATGTAATTTTCAGCCAGCAACGATTACCCAGTAAAAATAAAGAAAATCTGCAGATCTTCACCTCTGCAGCAGTGATCTGCTGATGTCTTTGCAGTCATGCATACAGTCATATTTACATAATGTCCAAACAGATGCTCTTACCTGATACTGCTTTGACCCTAACCGTCACCATGGTCCCCAACCTGTAGGGCTCAGAGAGGTGATAGGAGGTCGCCGACGACACAGGGAGGCAGAAGTGCAGCAAAAGAGATTTAGTAACCAAATAATCAACAGAAAATCAACAATAAGATGAATGACATAAATAAAAAAATTTTAAAACATGACAACTGCAAAGTCTATCTCCTCCCACTGTGGGGAGGAGATACAGCAAGCTGACAAAAACAACAAACTAGGAACACAACTAGGAACAGTTAAGGAACGTTTACCACCCAGAGAGGAGACACACTAGGAGTTAGGATTCACAACCACACAAAAAACAGAGAGAAGGGGAGGAGTTCACTGAGAGAAAATAAATCGGGAAGATAGGTAAAAAAAAATCAGAAAGGAAGGAACATGACAGAAAATTCAGAAAACGAGAGAAGGAGAAAATGCATATAAATAAAGATAGAGGTATACTTTCAAAATTAAAAAAAATTAAAAAAAAGCAACCTATAACTAACAATAGAAAATGTTGTTACAAAATAAACTTCAGCACAGGATCAGAAGCTTGAGAGGAGGCCTGGAGCCAGGAGGAAGTTCTCAATAAGTTGTTAAAAGTCCGCCCACTTAGACTTTAACCAGCTACCCCTTCTCCGTATGTTCTTATTTTACTCCTCCAAACACTAAGGGGGTGACCCCTGTGGGTGGGGCCAACGATCATGGTCTTTTAATGCGAAAACAAACAGGCATATTCCGTCAGATGGGAAGACACAACTTTTTATTTTTTGCTCACTTTTTCCAGCTTTTTATCACACTGACTCGCTCCCCCGGTGCCAGCGCTCTCAGGAAAAGACTTCCTTCCTGTTGAAGATGAGGGACAATTTTAGACAGGATGGCAGCCTAATGTCTGCCGACGTCTCTTCTTCGCCCGCCAGAGATGGCTGTTGGTCCTTCCCACGTCTGGACCTCTCACAGAGAGATTTTAGTGCAATCATATGTGCTGTAGGACGTATAGAAATTTCACGTTTGAGTGACTTTATAACCATACAGACTGTAAATACTTTCTCTGTGAAGAGTGAGTCTTTGGGTTCTGCTGGACCCGGTTCAGGGAACAACTGAAGAAATGTAGAACAATGACTTTAAACAAAGTAATTATCTTCCTTCATGCCAGGAACAGATCGGGGTCTTTGGTCCAACATGTGGTTCATGCTATCTGACCACATTAATGCACAGTGTGGCCATATGGCACATGTTCACTCAGACATCACCGAACCACAACCCTCCACTTTTTCACTGCAAGCAATACGGCAACAACACACGCTGCAAACAGCTGCACACATCAAAGTCTTGAAGATTGTTAGCATATGCGGTTAAATATGATCCTTAATATATAAATGTTACTGTTTTATGCTCACAGCATAACAAAACATATCTTCATTTCTGTCAACACATTATAGTTTACCGCCTGTTATAAAGAGTCAATAAGCTTTTAATCACCTCTTTATTAGTCATTAATTAATCATTATTAATGCTTCAAGAAATAACCATGTGAAAAATACTTTGTAAGAAAAGCTTTTGGATTGAGTTATAAATAAAGTTAGGTCATTATAGCACAGAATGACGGAATGAATGAAAACTTTATTTCAAACATGTAATAAATAAATGTAATAAAACAACAAAATTACATTTAGATGTGCAAAACTATGTCCGAAAAGGAATGGGAGGCAGACTAAACTAATTAATTAAACTTAATTAATTAAATATTCATTCTTAATTAGCTTCCAAATCATAACCTAAGAAAAAATATAAATAATATAATTTTGTTAGGTTTTTGTATAAATAAAGTAAAGTTTAAGGCTAACTTTCTGTACTTATATATAAAAAATATATATATTAGTTGTATGAACTTGATTTTATGTTAACACCAGACCCCACAGACCTGTAACATGTACATCTACATGTTTAGATATTAATATTGTAAATTGTTATCTGTAAAAATAAAGAAACCACCCTGAACACCCTTTTATTAACAAAGTCCTTCTTCATGCCTGTACCTCATGAAAATCATACGCTTGCAATCAAAGGTAAATAAGGTTGCAGCTCTGTGTCAAAAAGTGTCAAGTTTCAATAAGTTTAAATGTGAACACACACACAAAAACACACACCCCAGTAGATTGCATCTGTCAACGACCCCAAAACTGATCTATCTGCTGGACCTTCACAAATAATGATATAAATAATAACAAAAAAATAAATAAAAATAAATATTGTAAGATTAGAGTCACAATAATACAAAGATAGATGCTGAACGACCAGAACTCACCATACAGACAACTTCTCCTCAAGAGACTTTAACAAGAATCAGATTGTGATGGCTAGAGGACTGGTTCAGAACATCTCCAGAACTGCCTATCTTGTTGGCTGTTCCTAGTTTCAGGGGTTAAAACCTACCAAAGTGGTCTAAGAAAAGCCTACCAGGGTCATGGACGCCCAAGGCCCACTGATGTGTGGGAACTGAAGGCTAGAGCATATGTGTTTGATGCCACAGAGGAAAGTTCTGATAGAAAGAGAGTTCTGATAGAAAGAGAGTTCTTCTGATAGAAGAACTCTGTGACGAGTGTCGTCACAGAGCTTTTTTCTTTGCAAATAGGAGACCAACAGATTATTGGGTTGGTGGTTTTAATGTTTTGGCTGACAAACAAACATACACAGTTTAACAATCCCATCTTTGAGTTAGGCTGTCATACTTCATACTGCTCCACAGTTACAGATCAGACGTAGCACTGCAGAGCTCTTGGATACAGTCACCTCCATATGGTACAGAACATCCAGTTAGGAGACGCGTGAACTTCCAGCAGCAGCTCTTATATAATGAACTGCAAACAGCTCTTTTGGGACCAAAGTGACAAGAGCCACAACTTTGTAAAACCAGAGTTATTTATAGGTTCCATTCACATTTTCAAACCGACTTATAAATCCCGCTGGCTGTCTCCTGTGGTGTGCTGCTGTTTCTGCTCCTCTGAGCATGTCTTCAGATGCATGCTGCTATTTATAAATGCGGAGCCAGTCACTGGAGCTCACCTTCCTATTTCTGGCCTTAAAGAGAGCTTCATTATATCTGAGCTTTTTTTGGCTGTTGGGTTTGCATTAATAGCCGTGCCACCGACCCCCTCCTGCTACATTTAGATTCTGCTAGGGTGGGAGAACTTCTTGTGATGAATGCATGTGTCGAGACAGATGGAGGACTGAATGAGAAGAATAAATGTTGTTGTGAGGTTTGTTGAGAGTCTTTCTGTATGTTTTATTTTCAAAAAACTGTTTCTCTCTCCTCAGGTTGAACCAGCTGACACGACCGCCTTCCACAGCCAAGGTGTGACCTGGTAAGTTCTCATAGCTTGACTGCTCTTCGCATCCACACACTGTAAAAACTGTCAAAAGAGGACTGTGAAAGACAATAAAATTAAGTAACCAGTGGATACGGTGAATTTGATAATTCACCGTAAAGTTATTTTCAATTTCTTTATTTATGATTAAATAAAGAAATTGAAAATAACTTTATTATTTTTGGTCACTATACGTGGAAAAGACATGATATTTCTGTGAAAATTCAAAGTTAAAATTCACAGAAATATACCATAATGTTGCAAGGAAGTTGTTACGGTAAAAATTGTTTTTGCTCTTATAAAAACTTAAATAACCACCTTTAACCTTTTAGCAAGACCCCTAATTTCTAATTCTAAAAATATAATAGAATGTAAACTATAATATCAAAATTATTTATAGGTTTTAAAAGTCGGAAGTTACTGAAAAGTTACTGTAATCTTTTGTTATATATATGTAACTGTAAACAGGTTGACATTATATCTAGTGTTTATGTTAATTTACCCAAATGTCTTCTACGGTGTGAATTCTGGCAACCACAGCTGCTGGTATTTTACAGTAGTATATTCAGATTTGGTATTTTACTGTGCAGCTCTAGGAGCGTTGTGAGTGTTGGATCATTAGGATTCTTACATCAACTCATCATGGTGAACTCCTTTCTGAGGGTTGGAGAGCTGAGGGTGTCTCTGATCCATAGTTTTTACGATGGCAGATTATGGAGGTGAGATGGAACATAGATGATTAATGTATGATCCATTTCCCTCCCATTGTGCTCAGGGAGTGTCCAGCATTCTTGACGATTTTTTAACCAGCCCTCAAGAATCTTATCGGGCCTCAGCTCCTTCCTGCCTTTATCGTACGCGGGGCAAAAGCTTGCTAATTATTAACGGAGCGCAGAGAGGACAATGACTGGCAGCACACCAGCCGACTGGGCCCCCGCAGGACAACAAAGGAGCGCCGCTCGGAAAAATAACAATATTTATCTTTGACTCACTGATTAGAGACACAGAATCTGCTATGACTTAAATGTAAAGGTTGTCATGTTTGGCAAAAAGGTCAAAGTTCTACCAGCTCCTAATCATCTCCCTGTCAGGGTCTATTTGTCCTCAAACACTTCTCAGAAAACTGTATCAACACACCCAGCATAGAAATAGGCCATCAATGTGCTGGTTTATTCCTAACCCCTACCCATAATGCTCTCTGCCAGACACAGGCATGACCATAACTTCCTTTATACTTCCAGTGGCAGCTCGGTTCAGAGTACCCAGGTTGGAATATTTCACAGTGTTGTTGTGAGCTCCTGGAAGTCAAGTGGGGAGGATTTCTCCCAGAATACTTAGAGTTCAGCTGAGGTTGCATTAGGGACCCAGGAGAACGGAAGAGTGTGAGATCATGGATGTAGGATCCTGCTGCCAGAACAGGATGGGGCTTCATGTTGCTGATGAGCGTCATCACAGGCCTCCTTTATTTCTTTAGATTAAAACATGTAACAGCCGTCGTAAAAAATGATGAGGCTTTTTATTATTCAACAGCTTTTATTTTTCATATACTATATTTGATCTGCTGATGAAAGTAGTTGTGGTTCAGCTTAAATAGCTCATTCTGTGTTTCTTTATTGGACCATTAAATCCAGCGCAGCCTTGCGCAGTGAAACAAAAATAACAACAAAGGTTAAACTTCTCTGTGAGCAGGAATTCAGGAATTGGACTAAAAAACAGGTAATAAACATAATCAAACAAGTGAAAAAAAATGCAGCCAAAAGAAAGACTTGGGAAAAAGACTGGGACTGGGGAACCAGAATTGTACAGTTTAATCTACAGTGATTAGCCTTAACTTAATAAATGCTCTGGTTACCACGGTTAACTGTCAGTGGGATGTGTTACGCAGCAGGTGAACATTTTGTCCTGAATTTGATGCTGGGAGCCGGAAAAAATGACATATGTGAGGATCTAAGAGACTTTGACAAGAACCCAATTTTGATGGTTAAACTACTGGGTCCGAAGATCTCCACAACTACAGTTCTAGTTGGGTGTTCCTGGTCTGCAGTGGTAAGAACCCAGACCGGTGCTGCTGTAGGAGAAAACTGCTGAAAATGCTGGTTCTGATAGAAATGTGTCAGAAGACGTAGTTACATCACAGAGACACCACAAGGCTGTTTTGGCTGCAGAAGAAAGACTAACACAATATTAGGCAGATGGTTTTAATGTTTTGGAATATCAGTGTATTTTATTTGCCAATAACTCAATATTTGAATTAGTTTCTGAATCTGAATCCTGTCTTTTCAACATCTGCGTCTTGTTTCTTTCTGAGGATGTCAAAGCATTCCTCCATTTAATCTTAGCCTCCAGTTTAACTTAATCATTCCAAGAGCTGCCAAATAGAAAAAGTTTTACATCTCCCTGTCTTTTTTGGCCATAGGTATGGAATGTTATCCCCTAATAAACCAAATAAAGGATGCACAGAGGGATCCACATTCATTCATCCAGAATCCAATCAAACATTTTTGTCCAGAAAGACTGAGCATATATTTATAATAGCAATAAATAATTATGGGGGTGGATAGTTGATTATCTGGAGCCGCTGCTCAAACATTCAGGATGCAAAGGGTGGATTTCATAAAGGAAAACGCCTTGTCATCTGAGAAGAAGCTGAAACTTCGGCGTCATTGGACATTTTGAAAACAAAACGATCCCATGGGGAATGGGATAAGATTCCTCAGGAACACTGCCAGAAGTTTTTTTCTGTTTATGCATCACTGTGCAGGTCTGAGCTGCTAAAGTCTCTACAATGTCCTGGAGATTCTCGTCATGAAAGCTGGAACCATTCAGAGACTGCAGAGAAACAGGATCTAGTAGATTTAACAATAACCTCGATCTACAGAATGATGGGGTTGATTAGATCTTTCTCCACCCATTGAGAGTTGAGAGTAGGTACATATTGGAAGTGTAGGATCAGAGTAAAATAATCTCAGGGGATCAGATTTTGTGGGATCTCATCAAGTTCATCATCAGGGAGAAGCGTCATCTGCTAGGTCCACTCCGACGTAATGTTGTCAATCAGTCAGATGCCCGCTCAGGAACCAGAGGACTTTCAGGCCGTGAGGAAAATGCTGATGTTTAAGTGTTTATACAGCTGCAGGCACATACTTTCCCTATTTACACTTATCGGTCAACTGAAGCTCTGAACCCTCAGTCACCAGCAGATTGTGTGCTCATGATTACCTCACACACACCCACTTTATAACATATCAGTCAGAACTATCAGATGTAACACGCTACCCTGTGACCCAGGTCGGTTTAATGAGAGTTTATTTACCAGACCATTTGGCCCCCTCCCGCTGGAGAAGCCACCGGGGATGGCCTTGTCCATTTAATTTAAAATTATTTATATGACGTTCGTACTGTGAGAACTAATTTAACCGGGGTCAAAGTCTTGCTAGTTGTATGCATATACATGGCCAATAAAGCTGATTCTGATTCTGATTCTGGTTCTGATCTGCTAATAAGCTCCCTTCCTCTAAGTATTAATTAATTATTTCAGGTGTGATTCAATAAGAGTTGGCAATAGAAAATAACAGGGAGGACAGGATCCACAGCTACAGACCAGAACAGGAAAACTAAACCCATGAGCTTCCTGTTTATCACTCTGGTTTGTGTCTGATTACTGGAACACATCAGTATCTACACTGGTCAGCCATAACATTAAACCGTTCCGCCTTATATTGCATAAATCCTGTTTTTGCTGCCACAACAGCTCTGTGATGTCACTGTGACATTTTGATCACAGTCACCTATTTGTGCTACAGTAGATCTTCACGAAAACCCAACAAGACCGGCAGTTATGGAAATGCTCTGATCCGGTTGTCTAACTATCACAAGTTAGGGAACTGGTCCTCAAGCGAAAGTATCTCAGATCCTCTATCAGATTCCTTTCGCTGGTCAAAACCAGCGACACTATATGCAAGAACATATTTAGGTGACAGGGGGTATCAGGATGGTCCTAAGAGATGGTCCAGGACCAAACATTAATTACATGAGCGCGTCCTGTAAAGAAGCCAGACTCAACCTGCCCTCTTTCTTTCTCTTTTAGGTGATGCCATGAAGAGCCGCCATTTTTAAAACCACGCCCATCTCCACAATCCTTTTACTCCTGGTCCGTTTGAGGTTGTCAGAACGGATATGAGGCGTCTTGCTCCTCCTCTAAATGCCTCCCAATCACAAGCTGCCGCTCAGGTGCTTACCAACCGACAGCTGGTGTCCTCCTCACCTTTCTGAGGGTTCATTAAACCGTCCAGGGAGGACGCGGCCCCCCAGACCCCTCCGGCTGCTGAGGCCATACTACTGAATGCTGACCATGAACCTGCCTGCCTGCTGCATAAGCTGTCCGTCTGCACCATGTGCCACAGTTCATTACATTCCTTCTGACTTTGCACTGACCACCATCATGACGTCATCACGGACTATGTTTACATGCACGCTGTAACCCAGCTCCGTGCCAGGAATCATTTTAAGCTGTTTATAGTTAAAAACTGGAGCTCTCTCTGTTGCTCCGAACCAAATTTTCCACAATTCATTCTGCGCCGGCGGCTTCTCGCCCTTAGCCCGTAAAACAACAGAAGCCCTCAAATCAAGCCTCGATGGGGAAAATGATGCAGCTCCTTAAAATGTGCTGCAAATATAATACATTTTTTTTAAAAACCTCCAATGATATGACCAGTTTGAAATCTGCACGTGTTACTGCAGTATTAACCAAACCAGCACATACAGTGTTTACATGATGGACGCTACCATGATCAATCAGCTCTGCTGGGCATGTAAACATAGCCGTCATCCAGGAGCCAAAACCTCTGAAGGTCAGTGAATTAGCCTTAACTGGAGCTTCCACATCTCTGTCTGTTGTGTGTTTTTGTTTTTAGTTTCTAGCACTTAAAGCAGCATGGAGAGAGCTGAGAGAATCCTGCACATTATTTATCTCTGTATTCATAGAGTCTGTCGGATGTTGGACTGAAACTGGAGGTTTCTGCCAATGATTGCTTCACTATGATGCAATTCGGGCCATTTAAAGCAGACACTGGACTTTATATATTATAATTTATTATAGGAATGCTACTCCTCTGACTCTGAAGGAGTAGCTCCCCTGCTTTAGTCCTTATTTGAAGCAGAAGGAACATTTCTGAAGTAACCAACTATTTCTATCCACACTGCCTTATCAGTGAGCCACAGGTCTCTGAAAGAGAATCTCTCTGATGGTTTGTTTTAAATTTCTGGACACAGGGCCCACATAAAGCCCGAGTCATGCTTCATGATGGATCCAAGCCCGGTGCACACTGCTTACAATGACAACCATTGTAGAGATACCTTTCCCCCTCGAAGTCAGAAGATATCCTGTTCCACGATGAGTAGAAACGAGCTTTGAGATGGGCTCGAGTCGCAGTCATCAGATTAGTTCTTAGGGAATTGAACTCCCAGACAGGAGGAAGAAGTTCTCGGTAAGAGAGCTCCAATAGATAACTGAGTTATCTAAGTAAGGAATCCGGTCCTGAAACCCGACTATCGTGTCTTCAGATGTCCCTGAAGGGGCCCACCGAGAAATACATCAAGATCGGCACTGCTGTGAAACAGACTCCCTCTGGGATTCATGTATTTTTTTCGAATCTCAGAACAAACTGTGTCGGATCTCAAAAAACAACATTTTACATAAAACAACCAAAGTAAACACAAAAGGCAAGTTAATACTCATTGTAATAATATGCCAAAAAATTTCTCAATAACCTCTATCACTGGTATTAAATGATCTGATCTTAAAACCTAGATGTTCCTCCTCCAATTGAAACAACTTTAACCAAACACTCCTGATACATCGAGATCGGTCTCTGGTCTCACTGTGGTGGAATTTTAGCCCACTCTTCTTTGCAGAACTGTTTTAGTACAGCTACAGTGGTGGGTTTTTTGAGCATGAATTGTTCTACTCGGGTCCCACCCCAGCATCTCACTGGGTTCAAGTCAAGACTTTGACCTGGATCCATCCAAAGATAGACTTGTTCTTCTGTTTAGGATCATTGTCTCACTTTCAGACTAATGACCTGACATTCTCCCTCACTATTTTCTGCTTGAGAGCAGAACTCATGGTTCTCTCAATAATGGCGAGTCGCCTGGTCCTTTAGCAGCAAAGAATCTCCACAACATTCCACTGCCACCTGCATGTTTGACAGTAGGTCTGATGTTCTTCTAGTGGAGTGCTATTTGTTTTACAACTGATGGAACAGGACCCCTATTCCGTCTTCAAACAGTTCAACCTTCCACCCGTCAGTCCAGAGAATATTCTCCCTGAAGCTCTGAGGGTCATCAATGTGTTAGAGGTAAATTCAGACCAGCCTCGGTGTTCTTCCGGGCCAGCAGTGGCTTTCTCCCCATAACTCTCCCAAAATGCCATTTTAGCGTGGTGTCTTCTGGAAAGGTGGAGCCATGAACTCCCTGCCCGCCCTACCATATTAAGGTGAGAGAGGCTTTCATATCCTTGGATGTTTTCTTTGGTTCTTCCTGAATGAGCCTTCACCGGGCTCTTGGAGGAATTTTGGAAGGTGTCTGAGATACAGACATAAATAGAAGAAACCAAGAGGGGTCTGATAATTTTTCACAGCACTGAAAATAGAGAAAGGATAGAGCCTTAATTTGATTAATCACCTGTGCATTAAATATAATATCAGTGTTACTGAGACCCTGGCACCTCTACTAAGTGGCTGTGTGGGCGGAGCTATGTCCTTGTGTGTCCTTGTTGAGAGATCTTAAGCATTAGCTTCTCAATGAATGTGACTCTGTTTACACACCTACATCCTCTTAAAGAGCTAAGCTTCTTCTACCTTTCTTTTATCAGTTCTCTTTTTAATATCACCAAATGAGCTGTTTTTATAACTCCAACAGATAAATATATATATAAATATAAATCTATATCATGCAGCAACTTTAATATATTGTAAATGATGGCTTGGATGCAATGTATTTATTTGTTACCATAATGAAAAACCTATAAAGGGAAGTTTAATGTTATATATCACACTCTGTTGTATGTCATTTTTACCTTACTGCACCCATCCTGTTACTGTGACCATGAATCCGGCCTCTCATACACACAAAATAACCAGTTTAAACATGTCTAGGGTGTAATAATCTGCATTTAGTTTTGTATTTTTTAGGAGTAGTCCATCAAAACATTTTGCACACAATGTTCAGGGATTAATTTGAACCATAGCATCCACTGAGAGGTCTTTGTGTCGCCAGGAAGTGTCGCCATCTTGTCATCATGAGAAGAGCGCTGGTTCTGGACAAATGGGTCATGAGCTGAATCTCACATTGCCAAATTGAGTTGATTTAGCATCAATGTTTTAGTACTCTGTTGTATCATGTTATTCTGTGTTAATAATCACTGAGGTGATGGGTTGAGATGTGCTATTTCTTGTCATACAAGAATCATGTATAAATAAAAACCTTTATCTGATGTTGAGCAGAGAACAGAGGTTATTTTTATCTTTAGACCAGAAGCAGAGAAATCAACGGATATTATTCTAGAACTGAACTGTGATGATGAGAGAACATGTCCATGTCAGTAAATCCAATAAACTTATTTAATCACCTCAGAGTGGAGTCTGTTGTGTTCTTCATTCTGTCAAATGTTCACCAAACATTGGGTGATGTTTGGTCATGTGATGACCAAAAATCATCACATGACCCAACATCATCACTGAAATCATTAATATCAAATATTTTTTATTCCTGTCTGTCTGGGAGAAAGTGCTGGATGACACACAACCTTCTCAAACTAAATGGAAAAAAAGCAGAAATATTTCTCTTCACTCTCCCGAAGGCCATCTCTATTTTAAAGAAACATCTTGGACCCCTGTCCTCAAATATTGAACCTGCAGCCAGGAACTGGATCTGATTTTTGATAGTGACCTTCTTGTTGAATCAAAAATAACTAATGTTGTTAAATTTTGTTATTATCAATTATGGACCATTTCCAGGATGAAAGTCTTTCGTGTTTGGCTCTGATCTGGAGAAGGTCCTCCATGCCTTTATCTCATCTCATCTGAGTTACTGTAATTCATTGTGTTCAGGCTGAAGTAGAGTGGCCCCTTCTATAACAAGAAAAGGCATTGCTGGATTTGCCGAATTATCGCTAGCAATACGGACTAAATCAGACATTACATTACATTATTATATTAAATTTCATTTGTTGGGTGTATCTGTGGAAGTGTGTACTATTTATAGACATTATGATTTAAAATAAATTTAGTTTATCAGTTGAACATGTAGAATATGCGGGCCGCAGCATTACCAATGTTTCAATAATTAATCAAACAGATTTGGTTGTTTTAAGGTTTAACACCCTGTCTTTGATGGCAGAAAAACATCCCTCTGTAACTGATCATAGTGGAAATTAAATGTAGACCTATGCAGTCACAACACAGGGTACAGAGATACATAGATCAGCTTAACATTGTATCCAAATGCCTGACAATGTGCACGTCCCCTTCTGCCACTAAACCAGATCTGGAATGTCACAGTGAGTTATAAATCCTTTCTATCAGAACCAGGATCCCCGCTTGTGGGATCAGACAACTTGGGCTAACCTTCAGTCCCCATAACTATCAATGGCCCCGGATATCCTCCTCAGTACGTTGGTTGGTTCTAACCACTGCTGACCAGGAACCAGTTCTCTAGCAGTCACAATCCTTGTAAAACTTTCTCAGATCCTCACGCTTGTCCATTTTTCCTGCTTCCAGCTTCTGTCAGTAGTTATATTGTTATGGATGCTATGACGTATGTATTTCATGAAAAGTTTGGTAGTCATCTCGAACATAAACAAACTGGATAGACTGTAAAAGAGGGGGAAAAAACAAAACCTTGTTTCAGACCGTCGAGTGTGAAAACCTGTCCTGTTGCTCAGGTTCCTCTGTGAAGTAATCCCGCTGACCTCAGAGAGAGGTCAAAGGGTGCCATGCCTGCAGTGGCTGCATAATATTTATCTTCACAGGATGTGGAGGACAGCCCAAGTGCCTCTGTATGCCAGTATTTATTAGGAGGATCAGAGTCATTGAAGAGAGCTGCAAAAAGACGGGGTAAGTAAACACCGCCTCTATGACAAATAGGAAGTGATGCTGGCCTGTAATTACACAGAGTCCGTTATTTGGATCCTCCAAATGATCCTTCTATCCCTCTATTCTAGGAGAAGATCACACTGCGTTTGGTCGACGGGCGAACCATAGAACCAACATCCTTTCCCACAGAAGACCGGGTCGGTACCCCGAGTTAGATGCTCCAATCTCAAAGTCAACACATCGAGTCCTGCTGCAGGCAGGAAGCAGCGGGCGTCGACAGGAAACGGGGAGCCATTCTCACAAGCACTGGAATTTCCATTGGCAGTTTAAACCCGCAGAGGACAAAACCATCCAGCACGAACAAAGGAAAATTATATGTATAAAAATAACCGCCATGGATTTGACACTTTTACAAGGCGCCTTTTCTCAATTGTTTGCTTTCATTCTGGATCGCATTCATGAGTTCATGGAGAAGTAAAGTTAAGATCAAGTTAAAATGAAAAATACACATAAGGCTATTTCCCATGTTTTCATATAATATACATTTATTAAAGTATTAACTTTAGATTATTCAGACATCTTTGACCCTCTGGATTCTGTTGACGCTGTTGATGTAATGTTTCTGTTAACCTGTTTGTGATAAATATAGAAATTGGGTTGAAATGTTGCAGGGATTTGTAGTAACTCCTCTTCTTGGTCCTTACTCACATCAGATCATGTGACTCACTCCCAAATACTTAGGACTCAAAGTAGGGAGCTTGACATCATCTGACTCCATCGTGTCTGGATGGTGTTTTGGTTTCGTGCCAGTATCTAGTATCTAGATCTACGTGATGGTTTAAAAATAAAATTAGGGCTGTGAATTGATGTAGAAGCCACATCACCAATTATTCAATTTAAAAGATTATAACGTGACTGAGATTCAACACGATTTCGTTGATGGCATAAAAAGTTCCCTGTAACTGATAGTAGTGGAAATGTACGAAGGAGAATATTGAGGGAATAAAGTCGTAATTTTACGAGAACAAAGTCGTCAATTTCCAACAACGAAGTCGACATTTTAAGAGAATAAAATCATAATTTTAAGAGAATAAAGCCCAAAACTGGCGAGAAGAAAGTTTATTTTCTATTGTCTAAGGTGTGCTGTGCCACACACACACATACACACACATACACACACACGCTCAGCCTCCGATGCACGTTATTGTCTTATTTCAACTAGTCAGATTGTTTAGGATCACCTTTTATGATATAAACCTGCATCTTAATTATTTGACCAAACTCCGCAAAAGAGAGATTTCCTCAAAAAATCCAGTCGTTGTCATCCCGAGTTTTAATACTTATGATCATGTTGTGTTTATCTTACACAAGATTCTATATTTATTGATCTGTCAAACTTATAGACAATGTATGGGGTCTGGGTGTATCACCAGCGGCGGTTGAGAGTTTCAGGTTGAAAGATTGGACAGGGGTTGGCTGTGGAGGATGGGGTATGGGGAGAGTATGTACTTGTTTCTAGAGGTGTGAAACTTGTTTCCAGTACAAGGGCAATCTTTTAAACCATGAAATCAACAGTATTTCACAGGTATGCAGTGTTACCATTTTGTTTCTGTAAGAATTGAGGTACGCTCTCGCTGAACAGTAAAGGTTGTTTTTATTTTACAGTTAATTCAATGCACATAAGTACGAGTAAAATCAATAATTTAGATAGAATAACACCACTGGTTTTACAGTAAATACTTACAAGTGACGTTTTTTTTTTCTGTTAATTTAATCAAATGATGGTATCTAAGATTTGAATTTACACTAAAACTCCTTCATTGATTTTACCAAGAGCATAACTTTATATCGACAGAATTTTTTTTTAACAGATTAAGAAATACTGTTGGTTTCAAACAATCTGAATTTATTGTAATTTATCGTAATACCTTGTGCATGGTCACCATATTTTTGATAGATAGCTAACTAAATTCTAGCTACCACAGCTACCTGTAGTTAAACCGTAAATTTTACAGATTTTATTGAAAGTGTAGAGTCTATAATGTCTTTCCTCGTTGATTATGAATAATAATGTTTCAAGATCTGGAGAACTGGATTAGACTCGTTAACTGGAATCCAGGATGACAGAATCTGGTTGGATCATAATAAGTTTCATAGATCAGTATCTGTTGGAGGTCAAATCAGCCTGTAGAGATTCCACATGTGATGCTCACACTGGACCTCCTCCAGCTGGCTGATCTTATTGCTCTCCTTCCAGCATGTCTCCTCTAATGTGTGATGGACATCAGGCCTGAGGAGTCAGCAGACCTTCAGCTGTCAGAGTCTGCATTAATGCATGGCTCTGCTGTCATTGAATAAGCTGACAGGAATTCCAGAGCCTCTCTTCCCTCTGCCCAAGTGGAATTAAAGAGCTGAGCTTCATGGTGGGCTGAACAATGTCAATGAAGGAGCAGACGCTACTGGAAACAGAAGACCCCATCGACCCAGAGTCAGTTTAATGATAGCTCCTTGGCTCCCATCACGGCTCAAGGCAGTGGCTTCATCTCAAACTATGATGGAGGTCCCCAGCGCCATGAGCACACTCACTAATAGGATGGGATGTAAGTTGACAGTGGAATAGTGTAAGCATTTCTGTGTCGGTGTGTGCCACGGTGGGCTCTGTGTCATGGGAGTAGCCGGCTATGAATAGAGTTTTCTGAATTAAACATGAGCTTCTGCTCGAATTGGCAAACGCTGAATTGTGTCGGTTTGCTCCAGTCCATTTTTTTTTTTTATCTCATAAGGCTCTATATTTAAATCTGCTGTTTCCACTGCAGCAGAAGCTGATTCAGAAAAACTACAGGCTCTTTATGCATGAGTCCATGTGTGCTCCACTGCATCTGAATGCATGCAACATGCATGGAGTGGAGGCACAAGGTCTTTGAATGAGCGAGGACATGAATGACTCGCTGAATGGAGGCAGAGTGGACTACACACTGTGTGTATACAGGTGTGTGCAGGTATGAGGCCACTCTTAGATCAGAAAGTCCACTCCAGCAAGAACACTCAGCAGGAGCCAAAAGAAAAGGAAGTAGGTTGCTTTAATCTATAGCTAATTGTTTAGGAAAAGTTCCATAAATGTAAAAAAAATAAATAAATACCCCTCCGACAACTGCCACCTTATCGTGGTGGAGGGGTTTGAGTACCCTAGTGATCCTAGGAGCTGTGTTGTCTTGGGCAATTTGCCCCTGGTAGGGTCTACCATGCCAAAGAGGTCCTAGGGGAAGGGTCAGACAAAGAGCGGTCAAGACCCCTGATGAGAGAAAAATCAACGACTCGAGTACCCTGCCCGGAGTGTTACCGGGGCCCACCATGGAGCCAGGCCCGGGGTAGGGGCCCGTCAGCGAGCGTCTGGTGGCCAGGCTTTCACCCATGGGGCCCGGTCGGGTTTAGCCCGAAGCAGGGACATGGGTCCGTCCTCCAGTGGGCCAACCACCCACCGAGGAATCCGCACGGTTCCGGTCCATTGTGGATCGGGCAGTAGGAAAAGGTAGCAACCATGGCTGTCCGATCACCGGCTATGAAAGCTGACGGTGGGGACTTGGAATGTCACCTCACTGATGGGGAAAGAGCCTGAAATTGTGCGAAAGGTTTAGAGGTACAGACTAGATATGGTCGGGCTCGCCTCTATGGACAGCACTGGCACTGGAATACACCTTCTCAATGGTGGCTGGACCCTCTACTATGCTGAAGTTGCTTCAGGTGAGAGGCGGAGGGCTGGTGTGGGCTTACTTATAGCTCCCCAGCTCTCTACCCCAGTGGATGAAAGGGTTGCTTCCCTGCGCCTTCGGGTTGGGGAACGGGTCCTGACTGTTGTGTTTGCTTATGCGCCAAACCGCAGCTGACAGTTCGGACTACCCACCCTATCTGGAGTCCTTGGAACGGGTGCTGGAAAGTGCCCCAGCTGGGGACTCCATTGCCCCTACTGGCAGAACAGAGGCAAAAACCTGATCGTGGGAGAAGTTCGGTGAGACCATGGAAGAATACTTTCGGTCGGCCCCGAAGAAATTCTGGCAAACCGTCTGGCATCTCAGGGGGGGATTTATTTGGAAATAAGAACTTTCCCATGACAATACAAAACTTTGGTAAAATTAATGGAAGAAATACCACAACCCAGCCACCAAGGGGTTACAAATCAGTTGACATCTTTGTGCCGATCCTAAACCCGGATTAATGAGGAGGGTTGGGGTCAGGAAGGGCATCCGGCATAAAAACCGGTCATAACATAAAATCTGTTTCATGAGGAACTTAAACCGATTTCCGATCTGGATTTGTTGGGGTCAGGGTTAACAAATACATCTCTGTTAGCCAACAGGGTACCAGCGGTAACTATGGATGGAAACAGCTGATCCACTTCGGCAACCTTAAGTGGAACAGCCGAAAGACAAACAAGACGAATGGAAAAATATCATATCTTAAAAAAGTTATTACTGTAATGTTGTTTTAAGTATTATTCTGTCTAAATGACAGATTTTGCTGGTATGTACATTTAAATTTATAATGACGAACTTAAAACGATTTAAAGTATACCCTTGTTTCTACAATAACAAGATGATAAAAGAATAGAATTTATTTGGGAAATAATTATGATATCAAAGTAAAATAAAAAACTTATAATTCACTGTCATTTTATGTGGTGTCCTTGTAGACCATAAACTGGTTGAAGTTATATCTGTTTTTTAATGTTTATTTAAAGTAAAGTCTTTTACATGGTCACAATATTTGTTATTGCAAAATTCTGGCAACCGGACAGTGTCGGCCCACTCTCACAGTGTCGGCCCAGGTCTGTCCCACAAAACAATTATATCCGGCCCATGAGACAATATCTGGTAATAGCCAGCGCGTCTATCAACAGTGACTTTCGCTTCTCTCTGCTCTTCTGTTGTCACTGTAATACATTTTAGGCCCATCCTTAGATTAGATGCTTCGTAGTCAGGGAGGGGTTATATGTGAGAAAAGTTGCACGCGCATATTAGTAAATAGACTAATATTCAGGTGCAAAAATGAAACGCACGTTTTAATTCACTTGCGACAACGTTCACTTGCTCCAGCTGTTCAAGATGAGTCACTGCTGTTGCGTTAATAACAAGAAAAAATTAAGTTGCTTTACATTTAATCTGAAATGCCCCCGTAGGCTATTCATGCACACACAGATACGAGGAGCAACAGTCTACTTTTACTGTTATGTTGTGGCAGAAGACAAGATGGCGAAATCCGTGGCCATAACAAAGCTCTTTAAATCCAGTGGATCCAATTTTTATTAAGATCCACACCAAACTGAACCGACTTATAAAGACCAGCCCCTTAAATATCCATCAAGATCCTGCGTTTATCCTGAGAAATTGAAAACCAAATGTTGAAAATCTAAAAATGTCAAAGATACTGAATAAAAAATGCTCGGATCTGACTTCTCAGATCCAGTCCAGAATGTACCACCATCTGTTCCAGCCCATCCACCCACCAAGTTCAATGCAACATTCTCAGGAGTTATAATCGTTCTCACAAACAAACAAACAAACATGACTCAGTGGCAGCGGCAAGGAGGATGATTTTCATCACTCAGGCTTGTTTTAATTTCTTTTCTCCCTGAAAGCGATGCAGCAGGATGGAGGGAGCACTCTGTGTTTAATGAGTGTGTTTCATTATCCATGATGGCCGCTGACCTTCTGCAAAACCACTCGCTCTCCTCATCAGTCAAATCAGAAAAAGCGTTGTCACTTGTGCCGCTTTAAAGTAAAAGAGGCAGCCGCCCGAAGAATCGACCAAACACAATCAGTTATTTTATGGAGGCATTTAATCCTATATGTTGTTTACACAAATTAGCCTTTAGAAGAAAACCAACTGCCTGTTATATTGTACACACTTTTCTATCAAAACCAGTATCAACTTTTTCAGCAGTTTCAGTTACAGTAGATCTTCGGGGTCACCACCATCAGTGACCCAGTTAGTCCTTCCTTTGGTAGGTTCTTACCACTGCAGACCAGGAACACCAAATGAGACTTGCAGGTCCGGAGATGTTCTGAATCAGTCCTCTAGCCATCACAAACTGGTTCTTGTCAAGTCTCTGATTTACTTATGCTGGACCATTTTTTCTTCTTCAAACATCCAACATTCTTGTTTCAGCACAAAATATTCAATTTCTGCCTTATGTCTGCCACCTACTGACAGGTAACCATTGTAACTATATAATATATTATGCTCTGACCTCACCTGTCAGTGGTTATAGTGGTATTTATGATTGAATGATTTAAATTTTTTTTATCTATTTATTCATTTATACATTCCACATTCTTATGTATTAATTTTTCTTTCCTTTTTTTCCTTTTTTTTTTCCTGATTTACCTTCTTTTTATGATTGGTGTCTTTTTATTCAGCTGTATCTATTTCTACTTAGTCTTGTGTGTTTTATACTGCTTGTATCTTCGTTAAATGAAAAAAGGACACTAGGAGTTTCTTTTTCTGATTTGTTGGGATACGTTGTAGTGTACGTTGGTTACATTAATATTTTTCTTCTTTTTTTTTATTGTGAAACTGTGCAGAAATGCAATCGTTCTTTTTAAATGTGGCATATCTCTCAATAAAAATATTCTGAAAAAGAGTATATTAAATATAAACATAATAGGCTCTATCCAAGACAATATAAGAATGAACCTATTACAGTCATTTACTTTAGAAAATGATGGTGTTTCCATTTCCTCATTTCAACATTTAATCCTGTTATTTGTCAAATTAAATCAGCGTTTCCGCTCTTAACGCCTGCTAATATCGCTTTGAACTGTTCTGCAAGTGTGAGTTGTATGTCGTTTAACCCGTTTTTTTTTTTCATGTGAGAGCACAGACAGTGTGGATCGATTTCTTCCACCACAGGAATACCATCTTCGGCTCTCACACATGGCAGCTACACAAACAGGATTGAGATTTATTTTTTTTCTCAGAAACCTCAGGAAATGGACTCAAATTCTATCCATTCACGGACACCACATCCAAAAATGCTGCTTCAATCCTAAACTAACATCAAAAAAAGGACATCTGGTAAGAGACACAGTAATAAAAATATAAATTCTCTAAATCCTTTTTAAAGGTGCTAAGGATTTTTCTTCCATTTTTGCGTGAAATGTTGTCAGGGTAAAGTGCCTGAGGTAACCTGAGGAGAAAATTATTGTTTATTTTTCCTCAATGGATTGTTAAGGTTTTATTTTGAAATGCTTAGTTCTCTCGGTGACATCATCATGGTTTTAGTATATGTTGGTATGTACTTTATTTTGAAGGATTAATTTTCCCTGTCACATTCCACTTTATACTTCATGTCTTTCTTTTCCCTTCAACTGTCCTTGACCCTCAACTGTCCCTGGTCCTGGTGGAGCTGGTTTGTGTTTTCATGATGATTTCTCTGTTTGAGCTCATCATTTCTTAAAATTGCTTCGATTTTGGAGCTGTTCAACTGGAGAAAGTTGTTTTTCATCCACACCTTTATCTCCTCCAGACAAGCACGGAGAGTTGACAGGTGAGATGATGATGACGATGAGGATGGAGAGGCTGCGGAGGAACATGTGTCAGTTTTTATGTAGATTTGCGTGTCATCAGCGTAACAATGGGATGAGAGTCCATATCGACTGATGACACGACCAAGGGAGAGCATGTATAGTATGAAGAGAATGGGGCCAAGGACTGATCCCTGGGGGACCCCACATGTGACGGTGTGTGTCCGGGACTTTGAACTTCCAAGGGAAACGTATTCTGTTCTGTCTGTGAAGTAGGACTGAAACCAATTTAGGGCGGTGAGTCCAGTTGTGTGATGTAGGCGGTGTAGGAGTATTCCATGGTCAACTGTGTCGAAGGCAGCAGACAAATCAAGGAGAATCAGGAGGGAAGGTGAACCAGCATCTGCTGCCACCCGTAGGTCATTTGTGACTCTAAGCAGAGCTGTTTCTGTGCTGTGGGTGGAGCGGAAACCAGACTGAAAGGTTTCAAGGAGGTTGTTATATTTGAGGTGGTCCTGGAGGTGGGCAGCAACTACTTTTTCCAGAACTTTGGAGAGGAGTGGGAGTTTGGAAATGGGCCTGTAATTAGCAAAAAGTTCTGGATCGAGAGTCGGTTTTTTGAGGAGTGGTCTGATTATGGCGGCTTTTAGGGCAGATGGAACAAAGCCGGCCTGGAGGGATTGATTTATAACATCGGTGATCAGGGGACTGATGGAAGAGATGTTAGTTTTCACTAGGGCCGTAGGAAAGGGGTCGAGGGCACAGCTGGAGGATTTCATTGTCCTGATGATAACCTCAACCTCCTGCTGTGAGATTTCTGGGAAACACCTTAGAGGCTGGGAGATCTCAAACTGTGAGTAAGCAGACTGGATAGGTAGAGAGGAGGAAAGAACAGAACGGATTGAGTCAATTTTTGATTTGAAGAAAGCCATGAAATTATTTAATATTAATATTTTATGTAATTTCTGTAAGAGGGAGAGTTTGTGGTTTAAGAAGATGATTGATAGTGGAAAACAGCTGCTTAGAATTTCCAGGACTGGTTTTGATGATGTTGGAGTAGAACAGTGACCGAGCCTCTCTAAGGGACTTTGAGTAGGCCTTTTGGTGTTCCCGAAAGGCTAGCTTGTGGACAGTAAGACCTGAAGCCTTGTAACGGCGCTCAAGGACACGCCCAGCTGCCTTCATTTTCCGTAGCTCGCTGGTGAACCAGGGGGCTGAGCGGGAGAAGGTGACTGTTCTAGTTTTTACAGGGGCGTGACGATCCAGGATGCTACTCAGGGATTTATTGTAGAAATCTACTGAGTCATTTGCTGATACAAAGTTGGCAGAAAGAAGGTGCTGGAGGTCGCCTCTCATGGTTTCTGGGTTAATGTTTTTCAAATTCCTGAAGTAGATTTGACGTTTGGGCTTAGTGAGGGATGACAAAAGCGACAATTCCATGGAGACGGCCTTGTGGTCGGACACACCCAGATCGTACACAAGAAGATTGCTCAGAGGAGCAGAGTCAGTGATGACTAGATCCAGAGTGTGCCCCTTGATGTGGGTAGGGACATCGACAAGTTGCCTGAGATTAAAACAATCCAGAAGTTGGAGAAATTCAGAAGCAAAACGACATGCAGGGGAGTGGACATGAATGTTCATATCTCCAAGAACTAAAATATTGGCAGACGTTGTGTAAAATGACGACAAAAGGTTGTACATCTCAGAGATGAAGGCTGGGTTTGGTTTGGGTGGCCGGTAAATTAGAAGTATGGTCATGGAGAAAGGGGGTTTACAATTAAATGCCAGGCATTCAAAAGAAGAGATCTCTGGCAACGGCAGGGGAGACAAGTCCAAATCACTGCGGTAGATGACATACAGACCACCACCACGACCAGTGCTGCGGGCTTTCTGGAGATAAGAGTAACCGGCGGGACAGGTCTCATTCAGGACAGAAAAATCATCTGGTTGTTGCCAGGTTTCTGTAAGGCACATAACGTCCAGACATTTCTCCAGGATGTGGTCATGTATGAGGCATGATTTGTTTGTGAGAGATTGTGAATTAAAGAGTTAGATTTTAATACTAGATGGAGCAGGGAGTCTCTGTATTGGCCGAAGAAGACTGAAATCCACTCCACGTTTTCTAACCCGCACAGTGGATGATTTTATCGAGGAAAGTCCAGTGACAGTAATGGGAAAAGCTGCAGCATTCTGATGACGCGTCTGAGACGCGATAGTGCGCATGTCAGAGCAAAAGGACGGAACGGAGTTATCTGAGCGGGAGCGGGAGTAAACAAACTTAGAACGGCAACTTCTGTGAACGTAAAAGGGCCGGCGAAGGAGTCCAAGTTGTTTAATAACCGATATGCACAACGGAGTGTTGTAGTTGTTGAATTTCATCAGTTGGGAGACGGAATAATTCATCATCATGCCAGTCGTGGAGACTAGCCCGTTATTAGCCGTTAGCTTTGGACGAGATGCACAGAGGACGTTAGAAGCCGTTATTTTCATGGAAATGATGCCGAGAAAAAAGCTATCAAACACAGAAAATGATCAACAGCGGCTTTTGGTGAAAGTGTCTCGGGGGCAGTGATGAACGAGACGGATAAACAAACTGACATCAACGATTAGCAAACAGAGACGGACATAAACGATGAAACAAACAGATACAGAAGTCTCTGGGTGATGCTACACTTGCAGCAACAGGTAGGCGGACCGTCACCAGACTCGGTAGAATACTTACAAATACAAATACAGAAAAACAGATACAAATACGGATATATATCCAAAAGGTTTGCCAGTGACCAACAATAAAAGGTATACTTGTCGGTTAATAGTATTGCAGGCTGTAGAACTCTGATGGAAAAGCGGCGAACAGACAACGCCAGCGTCCTCTCCTTTCAGCGTCCAGACTGCATCTAATTATGATCATTTACACAGGATTCTCTGCCTCCAGCTCTAAATATTAAATATTAATTTCCATATAGGAGGCTCTGTGCTGGCCAGGAGGAGAGCTGTTGAATTCTGCTTGTTGAATGAATGTAGCTCCTCAGTGGAGAGCATGTCCTGTAAATTAAACCTCAACCAAATGCATGTGGAGAACTTTCATCATGATTTTAGAATAAATTGTATATGTCGGCCTATAACAACAATAACAACCTGGTGAAACTACTGTGAAGTGCAAACTAGAATATGTATTCAGCATTATTCTAAACTCTTGACCCTCAGAGGGGACTTCCTTTTTTTTTCATCTTGATGTTTTTGATATTCCCTGATTGTGATATTGCAGTTAACGTCAGTTTTTGACAAGTTTTGTATTGTGGGTTGAATGTTGTCATTTCAGCCTCAGATCCTATAATATGTTATTCATTCTCTGTGTTAAAAAAATTGTTCCTAATGTTATGCATATTAAGGACAAAATATCCCAATTAAAAGAAAATAATGTTTTATCATCAATTATTGACAAGTGTTAAACACAAAAAAGAATCCACTTAGCTGTTATTAAATGGAAAATATAATTTTTTGTATTTTTTTTAATCTTAAGCAACAGGTGCATCATTTAAAGAAAGTGGTGTTTAATGTATTATAAAGCCTTAAAATAAATTAGTATTATTATCAGGAATGATCTTAGTGAAACAACTTAACTCAATAAAAGTGGAAGCGATGAGTTTAGAGATCTTTATGTCCTCTGTGTGGATGTATGTAATGCTTGATGAAATGAAGCATGAGGACTAAAATAGTGATGAGTATTAGTTTACCATCTCAGACTGAATAAACCTGAATGTCATTCTACAGGTAATGGCCCAGCGTGTAGTCAAGTGATGCAGAACCTCCAGTACGTCAGATTGAGGTGTCTTCTATCTCTGGTGATTTACATCATGACCTTACAGCCATCCTACATGAGGATGATTTGATAAAAGTTCTCGAGTGGAAAACTGCTTACCCTTACTGAGGATATCATCAGAAGTGGATTCCTCTATAGTGGAGGAGGTGTCAGAAGACTCGGGGGTAGGCCCATCCATTCTCCTGGCAGGTGTCGCTGAAGTAGTTAGTAAGCTACACAGTGGCAAGGTGCCAGTGGCGGAAGAGATTTGATGGGTCTCTGAAGGCTTTGGACATTGTTGAGTTGTCATAGTTGACACTCCCATTTACTCCCATTCAAGGCTGCGACGGGGACAGTACCTGTGGATTGGCAGATTGGAGGGTTCTTGAAAGGAGGTTCTGACCAATTGTTGAACCTCCTCTCCATGAGGAATAATGCGGATTCCGCCCTGGTCGTGGAACGACGGACCTACTTGTAACTCTTGCAGGCTAGCTCATGGCGTGATAGGAATTTGTCCATCCAGTCTACATATGTTTTGTGGATTTGGAGAAGGCCTCTGACTGTGTCCTCCAGGGGGTCCTGAGTTGGGTGCTGAGGGATTGTGGGATACTGTGGCCATTGCGGGGCCATCCGGCTCCTATATAACCAAAGTGAGAGTTGTGTCTGCATCCTGTGCAGAAAGTCGAACACGTTTTCAGTGAGAGTTTGACTCAGCCAATGTTGTCCCTCGTCTCCAATCTTGTTCTTGAAATTAGTAGACAGGATATCAAGGTTGAGGGGAGTGTCCGGTTTAGGGAGCTTAGAATTACAACGGAGAAGATGATATGGTCCTCTTGGCTTTTTCAGTACGTGACCTCTAGTGGCACCTGAGCGTTGTGGAGCTGAGTGTGAAGTGGCTGGTATGAGAGTCAGCACCTCCAAATCCAAAGCCATGGGTCTTTTTCAGGAAATGATGGATTGTCGCCATCGAGTTGGGGTCAAGTCGCTGCCTCAGGTGAACGAGTTTAAAATTTTAAAATGCCCGGTAGATGGACAGGTGGTTTGGAGCAGCATCAACAGTAATGATGGTGTTGTATCGGTCCGTTGTTTGAAGAAGGAGCTGAATTGTAAAGCAAAGCCCTCAATTTACTGGTCCATCTATGTTCCATCCCTCACATATTGGAAATGAGCTCTGGGAAAAGACCCGAAAGAATGAAGTCAAGGATACAAGTGGGTTAAATGAGCTTCCTTCATTGGGTGTCTGGACTCAGTCTTAAAGATATGGTGTGGAGATCAGACATCTGAAAGGAGCTCAGAGTGGAGCTGCTACTCTTTCATGTCTGAAGGAGTCAGTTGAGTTGGTTCATCATCTGATCAGAATAATAATAATAATAATAATAATACATTTCATTTATAATGCACTTTACATTCGGATCAATCTCAAATGTCTCCCTTTGGAGTTTTTCCGGACAAGTACAACTGGGAGGAGACCAAGAATTCCCTGGAGTATATATCTCATCTGAAGTGGGAACACCTCAGGATCCCCCAGGATGAGCTGGAGGATGTTTTTGAGTGATATTTGATTTAAGAACTACAAACATCTCAGTGGTTTGTCCTCTCCTCAAGAAATCTTTGGACGCCACCTGGTGGAACTGATCACCATCACAGTCTGTTAGATAGTTAAGTTTTCATTTCATTTGTAATTTTCTGTAACTGTTTCTCCAGCTCAGTCACAAGTTCACCACAAAGCAGAAAACACAGAGACATTCACGCTCACAGTCTCACCTGCAGATGATTAAAGTCACCTTTACAAACAACTGTGCTGCCAACTTTCATTTACATATATCATTTATCTTTTGTTTTTTTCAATACAATTGTTAGACATGAAAAATGTGCATGAAATTTAAAGTAAAGGTTTATATTTATTTTGGCTGGACATTATATTCATAATGAATATACAGATGGAACCAAAACTATTCCGCCATGTCATGTATCAGGCAGTGGTGACCAGTAACTAAGTACTCAAGTAAAAAAGTACAACACTCAGATACTTGTACTGTCCTGATTATTTCCATTTTATGCTGCTCCATACCTTCTACTCAACCACATTCGTCTGACGACTCAAGTTAGTTCTTTTTCAGTTTTTCTTTCTATTCTCTGAAAACCACAGACATCCAGACTTTGAATGTTTATGATAATCTGGACAACTGTTCACAGCAGGAAAATGCATCATGGGTAGGTTTGAATGCAGGACCTTGGCTGTAGCAGAGTATTTTCATGCCGTCAGTACCTCCCTGCTCTCCCTCGTGTTTCCCTTTTGTCTCCTTGTTCCTGTATGTCTGTCTCCAAAAAGCGGTTGATTCTCCAGCTCCTTCCTTCCTCCTCCTCCTCTGAGCAGCAATCTTCTCATCGGCATTACCTGTCCTCTCCAGTATCTAAGCCCTGCCTCCCCATCCAGTGATTTTGGTCTAGGTTTTGTATTTTTATTCATTTGATCTGACATCCTGCTACCATGTTACAGATTTCACTCTTGCTGAACCCTGATGTCCAACTGTTCCTTTGAATTTGGTCACCTGTGGTGATGCTACTTGCCTGTTCTGCACTCAGCCCAATCAGTCCAGTTTTTCCAGTTTAGGATTCAACCAAGCACATTTTGTTTCAAATCTTTGTTAAATGTTTTGCATTGCCTCTGTACTCTGAGTTCTGCTTCTGGGTCCTACTGTACATGAAAACATTACATACAGTGTCTTATTAATACTTTAAACTCACATAAAGGATGTGAATGTTTCATTCTCCTTTTGTTTATTATTACATCTATTTTTGAGCCGCTGTAATAAGCAGCTGATCTGCTTATTAGAGCTTAAATGTCTCAGTTTTAAATATCTCAACAACAGATATATTTTTAAGCTGGAAAACTTTCCTTGCCGATTTTATCTGGCCTTGGTACCGGACACTGGTTTGTGTGCCCCCATTGGCTGGGCATGGAAGTTCCAGTTGGATTAGATCCCTGGTTTACAGAGCAGACCTTGAGCTTTGGAGCTTCAATTTGTTTATTGCAGATGATCATTACTAGGTTTTAAACCCTAATTTGTGGGACCCACATGGACCCACAAATTAATTTATCTAGATCTGGATATATTGTTTTCAACAAGGGTGTAGCTCATGATGAAACTGTTCTCTCACACCCAAGTCCTTTAAAAAACAATTAAGATAAAATTAATTTTCAACAAGCCTGGCGCTGGTTTCCATGGACTGTGTTTCTCCACTAGAGGTCACCAGGACCATGAGGGACTGGACTCATCTTTCAGTGCCTGATGCAGCAAACCTTTCACCGGTTCCAATAAGGTAAATATACAATGATGGTTTCCACGGGCTGTGTTTCTCCACTAGAGGTCACCAGGACCATGAGGGACTGGACTCATCTTTTAGTGCCTGATGCAGCAAACCTTTTACCGGTTCCAATAAGGTAAATATACAATGAAGATGATCAGTTTTTTATAAATGTCTATGTGTGTATATAATCGCTCTTTGTTAAGGACGGTAATTAATTGATGTTTCCTATGTTAAAAATACAAAGCTCTGCCCCTCACTTTCAGAGTTGTCACAGCTCAGCGGTGACTCGGGCGCCATCCAGTGTATATTTTGGGTTTTAGTTCAGTCTGCCTATTTTTCCCTTCCCCCTTTCCAGGTTTATGGTTGGGTGGGGACGGCTCCACACACATACAGCCAATTCTGCAGCACACCTGGACTAAATCCAGCAATCATCCTCATGCTAATCATCCCCGACTCTCCAACAACTCGTCGCCAGATTATTATGGTAGTTTATCGGCTCTTGAATCTGTCTACACTAAAGATTTGACTTAAGCATTTTCCTTTCCATGGTGGTTACTAACGTCGATTTTCTGTCCCTGCTCAGGTTCCCTCGGTCATTCAGCTGATCTGCGCTCCACTCTTCCTCCAACCAGCAAGCAAATCTACCAAGCCACAGCCGTCCCTTACCAACCCAAGATTCCACACAGCCTCAGCGTTTCCTCTGTTTCTATCAAGACATTAAACCCACGTTACCTTCACCTCCAGGATTCCGCCTATGTTTTTGGGTCCTATATACCAAGTGCCGTAACAATAGTGTTCCTTCACTCTGACTCATTCTTCAGAGAAAAAGGCAATTATGGGATTTATCCAGTCACTGCTGACTGCCACCTGAAGGATTCTTTACTCTTTCATATCCTCCCTGCTGGATCTTCAAAGGTTCCCTTCAGGCAGCAGTTTTAGGATTCCTCCCCCTAATCCCATCTCAGCACAGAAACACTTTCTATGCTACAGCAGTCTGTAAAACAAATCTTCTGGTAGTCACTGTCGTCAGATTTTACATCTGCCCAGTCATAAATCTGAGTCATTCTTAGTCCCAGAGAACATTTTATAGTTGAATTAATTAATGTCAAATTAACCTTGAACAGATACCTTGGAGGTAAAGTTCTCACTAGTGTCGGAAGTGTTCAACTGAATTTTCTACAAAACACTCCAGTTCTTCCTCACACCAAGGTCAATGTGGTTATTAAATATGAAAATGAATGTAATTGATTTACATGAAAGATGTTGGAAGGAAGGAGGCTTTTTGGGAACCTTCAAGTGAGTGAGAAGCAGAGTGGGTGGGTTGATGGATTGTTAGGTGGATGGATGGGTCCATGAATGGATGCGTTGTGTGACAGGTGAGAGATCATTTACCCTGATAAAAACTCAATAATGCAACAGTTTGTCTTTGTTATAAACTGTTTATTGATTAATCTGAGGGTAATCATGAACTTTTTCAATCATTTTTTTTCTTTAAAATAATAATTTAATGCTGATTGACTTCAAAAACTTGATCTTTCATTTTACACACTTGGATTTTAATTATAATCATCACTAGTTTCCTGTCACACACCTCAATCATCCAATCATTTTGCAGAATTAGGAGACTTCAGCAGACAGCAGGCGGGCTTTCAGTCTTGAACATGGACTGGATCCGTCAGTGAATGTTTTCTCACTGCTGCCCAATGGTGATGGCTGACTCATACCAAACCCAGAACCCGGGGTAGACGGGCTCACTGAAGGAAGCCTTGAATCGGTGGAGGAGTGACATGGTGTCTCCTACAGCATAGAAGGACAGCGTCCCCGCGGAGTGGTCCAGGAACACCCCGATACGTGATGAGTAGGGGGCACTGATCTCCACCTGGTCCTTGTTGTGGCGAGCTGAGTAGCTGGAGTCAGAGCAGAAGAGGCTCCAAGACTTACGATTGTAGCCAATGCGGCAGCTGTCTCCATAACCCGTCCTCTTGATGCTTTTGTAGGTGACCCCCATGGCAGCACCCTCCCCGCTCCAGTCCACCTCCCAGTAGAAGACTCCTCCTGAAAGGGGTTCCACACACAGGACCTGGGGCAGGGAGTCGAACCGGGCCGTACCGTCAGGGTAAGACTGGGGGTCTCTCTTGAGGGCAGCTTTCCTGTTCCCTCGGGACAGGTAGAGCTGTCTGTAGGCGGTGTTCGGGTCCAGAGTCAACTGGTAGGTATCTGAAACACCAAATCATCATTTAGTCCCAAGACAGGACACAGGGTCAAATGTAAACACACATTAAACAAAACCTCTGCTCAGCTTGAAGAATCCCTCACCACCATGTTTAAAGAACCCGTGAAGTAAAGCAGGAGAGAGTTTGAGCGGACAGAGCACCCTAGGGTTAGATTCACCTGCCTGCTGTGTCTCCACCTCTGCAGCTCACACCTGGTGAGACACCCGCGGCCGTCGGCTAGATCTGCCCGGCCTATCATCTGGAATGCCAGAGTTATCAACACTGTTTGTGAGATTTAACCACAAACAGACTAACAAAGTGTATCTTAAACTGTGAACCCTTGGCCCCTGACCAATATCCAGAGAATCTAAAGGATTCTGATCTGCGATCATTTTAATTGCAGATTAAAAGCCCCAAAGACAAAAAATTTCCATCATTTTGATAACATAAGTTGAGTTTTAAAGGGTCATCCTTTACATTTTCCACCAGAGTCATCTTAGACAAACTAGCCAAAACATTATAATCACCTACCTTGTATTTTATATTTCACCCTTTTGCTGCCTAAACAGTTCTGACCCATAATTTGGGAGGTTGGGCCTGTATAGATCAGACATGTTGATCCAGAACAAACTACTAATGTTTGATTGAACTGAGATCTGGAGAGTCTGGAAGCCAAATCAACACCCTGAATGTTTTTTTGTCTTCCTAAAACCATTCCTGAACCATCTCTGCATTGAGTCAGGGAGCATCATCCTGCTGGAAGAGGCACATAAACATGAATGGCAGGACCCATAGTTCCCAGCAGAACATTGTCCAAAGGATCACACTGCCTGTCTCAGCTTGTCTTCTTCTCACAATGCACCCTGGTACCATCTGTTCGTATCAAAACCACCATGAACTTTTTCAGCAGTTTGTGCTCCAGTAGGTCTTCTGTGAGATCAGACAACACAGGCTAGATTTCACTCCCCACTACAATATATGACCCTGGCGGTCCATTCTTAAGACCACTTTGGTAGGTTCTAGCCACCGCAGACCAGGAACACCCAACAAGACCTGCAGTTCTTAGATTAGTAGATCTTTTGACCCAGTCCTCTAGCAACCACAATCAGTCAAAGCCTCTTATAATGGTCCATTTTCCTGCTTCCAACATCAACTTCAAAATTTTCACCTGCTGCCTAATATATCCAACCCACTTACAGGCAACCATGGTAACCAGATAATATATCCAACACACTGACATGTAACCACGGTAACCAGCTAATATATCCAACCCACTGACAGGCAACCATGGAACCAGATAATATATCCAACACACTGACATGTAACCACGGTAATCAGCTAATATATCCAACACACTGACAGGTAACCATGGTAACCAGGTAATGTATTCCACCCACTGACATGTAACCATGGCAACCAGATAATATATCCAACTATAATAATTAATCAATGTTATTCTACCTTCATCTGTAAATCTTTATAATGTTTTGGATAATTGGTATATATTAATCAAAAAACCTAGTCTGAAAACATTTTATCAATACAATAATTTGTGAACTAAACTACCGCATTTAGCCATACCTTCCACATAAAATGATTTATTTATTCATTTCAGTGCTATAAAGCAAGTATTAGAGATCAAACTAATATGATTTATCCGATTCACTGACTGTTCAGGAGGTAAATATTAAATGTGACCCCTTGAGGTTTCACTTGTGAAATAAAATTGTACACATCTTGGGCACAATCATCTTGGGACTGCTTTTCCTTCTGCTGGGTAAGGACAGATGAATGAATGAATGAATGAATGTTTTTGGAGTATTGCTGCAGTCGGAGTCAGTGGAGAGCCACAAAAGCCTCTTATCTAGCCTCTCAGTGTTGTGAGCTGAAATGAGCAGCAGAGCAGTGACGTGTGCAGAAAACACAATGAGTGACTCACATCTCAGAAAGTCCTCCCGATACTGAGGCTCCTGAGCAGGAATTGACTTGTACATGGCAGCTTCGTCATCTGTGAAATAAAAGGTGTACAGCAGGTCAGAAATAAGAACAAATATTTCATTGATTCAAAATATAGATGTGCTTATATCTTTATATCTTTATTTCCTCATAGAGATTGAACCATCAATTTAAAGCCTTACACTGTTGCGAATCAGTGAAGCATATCTGAACCCACAAAAAGTGAGTTAATGTCAATTCACTTGCTGCATGACCATTGACCCTGAGTCGTTATTTAAGCCTGTGGCGGTGCAGCAACATCAGCTCACCCTCTAACCTTTTGTCACGCTTTCGCTCAGCTCTGACATCACAAAGTTCCGTTTATGACAAGGAAACTCTAAATCTGCCCAAGCTCTTCCTTTACTTTCCAAGGAGTCTAAATCGAATAAGATGAGCTTTGCTAACTGGAAAGTATTTAGATCCCCAGTATGCTGTCACGACCCACTCACTTTTAATTGAGCGTCTCTTCTTGGATTCATCCAGCTGGCAGAAGGTCATTTTGTTGACTGTAGAAACATAAATGAATGAGTTTGTGTGATGTAATGTTTATACGTGTTCACAAGCAAGTTCAGTAAGGATCAGAAGGGTCCCCTACTCCCCCCTCACCTGCTTTAGCAACCTTCACCAGTTCCTCATTGCTGAACTCGTTTAAGTGCTGTTTCATCTCCGATATGGCCTTAGTGACCGCCCCGAAGCTGAAGTAGGGGTTCACGCTGACCGTCGGCAGCTCCTCTGCCTCGTTCTGGGCGATCAGCATGTGGTAGCTCTGGGGAGGAAACAACAGCAGCACTGTTATGATAAAACAGTGTTTATGACCCCACTGGAGGGAGCATAAAAGGTTAATTTCATATGTGAATCTGGACCCAGTTTAGTGGAATTTCCACCTGCTTTGTGCGATAAGATACAATATAGTACCATATAATGTACTTTAATGGCCCGTCTTGGGTTCAGTACAAATATCAAATATTATTCGACAATTAATAATAACACTAAAAAAAGAAGCAAAAATAAGTAAAAAAAACATATTGCACTAATACGAACAACACTGCATATTTGGAAAAGTATTGTACAATCTGATCGTATTGCACTGTGAACAGAACATTTTCATATAATATATTGCACTATAAAAACCAGCAGGATATTTAACATTGTCAGGTTTCAGGTCCAGACTGTGTCTGGATTTTTATGTGAGAATTAAGATAAGGATGGAGAAAATTACTTTTTGAAGAGACGGTATTTTGGGTTTCAGTATCGTCTGCTGGAGGGTCAAAGGTCTCACTCAGAGGAGAGGAGATGGGATGGATTATTCAGTAACCTATCTGCTCCTCCAAGTCAATAGAGCTCTAAGGTAGTCTGAAGGCTGGTCTTTTCTATTCTTTATGGCTTTCATAGTAGGGAGGCAGAGGCCCTGATCAGGAAGCCGATAACAGCCATGGTGGCAGCTATTTATTTTTTGCTGTTTTCTTGTGATATCTAGCAAAAGATAATTGGGAATTTATCTTTTTATCATCAGATAATAATCGACCGTTTACGCAAGGAAAGTTCACGTTAATTATCTCTTTAACATGGGAAACATGCAACCATATTGCTGTTGCCACAGCAACACGGAAGCTGAATTGCACAATCTGGGAGTTAAGGAAAGTGCGAAAAGTCTTTGAGAAACTTTGTATGAAAATATCAGATGAACCTAATAATGATGTTACACACACAGTACAAAAAGTCCCAACAATCTAAGTGTGTAATACTTGCTGGACAAAACTTTTGTCTACTGATGGAAATTCATGTATATTGTCTTCTAGTGTCGCCACGGCGATATGTACACAATGGCCAAAGAGCAGCATAAAATCTGATGTGTTTATTAACAATGGAAGATCCTTTGTTATAAATAAGTATAATTTGTTGTTTTCACAAAGTTGATTAAGGTTTTATTCTGAGTCACATGACTGCACATCCCGGAAGTTAAGTGAACCACCAAAAATAAGAAAATAGGCAAATGATTAAGTTGAAATAGCTATGATAGATCGCTAATGAAAATCAAGGAAATAACACTAAATTACCTCTCGTTTACTAATTAACTATATATCTTGAGATCACGGTCACTTGTTATCTTGCAGTGAGATAATTATCCCCTTACGTCGAGATAATTAAATTGGTATCTTGAGATAAATTTTGCTTGTTATCTCGAGATAAAGAGATAGTCTATTTAATTGATTATCACAAGGCAGGCATGAATTAAATATCTGCCACCATCGATGTTCCGTACCGTAAAGGTGTGCAACCCATTATCTTTCATTTTGCTTTTAATAACATTTTTAACCTTGTTTGAACTTTTCAAGTCATCAGCACACAGTGAAGTTTTGTGAGTTTTGTGGGCGTCTCTAGTCTAGCAGAATATACATTTTATAGTAATACTTCAATTTCCTTGATTATTTAACTTCACTAATACACTTTTAAATCTTGTTCCTCTCCATGTACTAGGATTTTCACTTTTAATTTTTGGTTGTGAGTTTTGGAAAGGATGTCAATAATTCCAATAAATCCCTCTATGAATAAGATTTATCCTCACAGACTGTTAAAGACCATTAAAACCGAAATATCTGATTTCATTAGCAACAGAAAACATGCATTTCATGTTGTTAAACTTTAATTCTGGAAACTTCAAATTAGTTTTTTATTTTAATACATTTTTCTATGTCAGTGCCATTTTTTCACTTTCCGTACCGTCCTGTAACGGGCTTTACTGCTCTATAATACCAAGAAAGTCAATGGTTGGAACGGAATTAATGATTTCGTACACGTGTGTCTTGTGACTGTCTGCTGATCAAAGTGATCCCGTTTTTCCCTGAGAAGATGCTTCTGGACCTCTCTGGGTTACCTGGATGAAGTGGATGTGGTCCTCTGTGCGGGACAGCTGTGTGATCTCGTTGTCTCTCCTCTTCAGGTCAGCAATCTCGTGGCTCAGACGCTCCATGTGGCCCTCTGCATTGTTGAGAGCTGATTTCTTGTTTGAGGAGATGAGCTTGGCCATCTCTTGCTGCATCCTCTCGATGGAGCGTATCATGTCGCTGAACGTCTTCTCGCATTCCTGAAGCGCTCTCTGGGCTGAGTTCTGCACAGCATACACAGACGAATGCCATTAACTGGGTGTCATACTGGTTTTACTGGAATCCTGTCCTCCATCCTTCATTGAGGAATGTCTCTCTGTTGGTGGATGATGAAACTCTCCATTCACTCAGGAGTGGTTATCTGGTTTTAAGGGTGTGATGGATAATGATGACTAACCTTCAGTGCGTCCACTGCTTGTTTCAGCTCATCCATCTGCTTCAGTCGGTCATGAATCTTCTCCTGGATCTCGGCCTGCGTAGCCCCCAGCCGTTGCTATGATGAAGACAGCAGATATTATTACTGACTGAAGCAGGACTTCCACAAACTATCAGTTTTAACAGACACAATCTGTCTGAGCTGCTTGTGAAAGTAAATACTAGTAAGGGAGGGCAGAGGCAGCAGCCACGCTTCCTAATAGGCATTTCTGACTGAGAGCTTGAGGCATTGTTTAATGGGCTTGTTCACTCTACTGTGAACCACTCCTTCATGGCCAGCCTGAGCCATGTCTCTAATGCATAGTTACATGGTCACCATTGATTCGCCAAAGGCTCCTGGACATTAACTAACATGATGCATGACTTTTTATTAAAAACAGCTTGATGAGTTCGTACCTGCTCGTCCGCCCTCTCCTGCTCTGCAGACACCATGTCGTGACCTTTGTGTTCTTTCACTGTACACAGTACACAGATGCACATCTGGTCGGTGCGGCAGAACAGCTCCAGACCCTTTTGGTGCTGAGGACAGATCTGTCGGTCCAGGTGGCCGATCTCGTCCACCAACTTGTGCCGTTTAAAGGTGGCAGACTCAAAATGGGGCTTGAGGTGCCTCTCGCAGTACGAGGCCAGACACATCAGGCAGGTCTTGATGGCTTTGTGCTTCTTGCCAAAGCAGATGTCACAACCTACATCCTGGGGTCCTGCATAGTTGTAGTCAGGGGACGGAGGTTGAGGCGGATAGGGGTCACTGACACGTTGTTGTTGTTGCATGTTGGAGTGCCGTGAACCTCCTAGGCGTCTCGGGGTGGGCCTCTTGTTGTAGGTGACCCTGCACTGCGGGCAGAGGTAGGAGCCCGTTTGATCAGAATGGTCCCAGTATGTCTTCAGGCAGACGGAGCAGAAAACGTGGCCACATGGGATGGACACAGGATCCCGCAGGTATTCTTTACAGAGGTAGCAGTTGTCCTGTTCGAATGACATGGAGTCAACCTGGAGTTGTTTCCTGGAGCTCAGCAAAGATGCAGTGACGGCAGCTGGTTACTTGTGTCAGAACAGTGGCAAAGTGATCCCACAGGAAGTACAGCCACAAGTTAAGTAGAGTAAACAGAAAGGGAGGACAAACTGGTTGAGCCGAAACCAGTCAAACAAGGGCGGGGCAAGAAGAGAAAAGCGTACATGCCGCCATCAGCTCTAGAATCTAATCGGTAGCTACGTGTGTGCTCAGAAGGATTGGCCTGAAGTTGAATTCCTGAGTGCTTGAAATTGAATGTAAACACCATAGAAATGAAAAGACGCTACTTAGCAGTGTGTAGAATATCAGCCTGGAAGAAAGTATGAAGAGTAGCAGTGGTATTTCATTACTTCACTTTAGGATAGTGTGTCACCTAAGCCTTTTCATTTTTACTACATTTTAACTCAAACATCTGAACCTTCTCCTTCTCCATTTTCAAACTGGCTCATTACTATACGAGATTATTTTTGTTTTGCTTCATGCTGACATCTAGATGATTTCAGTACAAGAGGACGATAACATGTAGAGGAGAAATCACAAATGACGGATATGAAAAACTTAACAAATCAGATCAGTTGTTAAACATTTGAAGAAACTCGACGATGAATGGGAAACCTGTGAATTTCAGAAGTAGAATTAAAGTTAAAGTATGGATTTGCACGAAATTTCACCCGGATATAGTTATTAGGTTTCAGTGTTGTTAAAACATGACATCACAACGTGACGTCATAATAAGGTTTTCTTAACCATTGCAAGATGGAGCACTTTTTGATGTTTGGGAATAACTAACAAACTAATGGAGGAATCTGCATGAAATTTTCCTAAATGAAGCCATCTAGATGATTCTGATCACAATATCGTCTACCTAGAATACTGTTGAGCCTTGGCATAGGTTTGCGCTCTCTTACCTTTTTTCCACCAAATATAACCTGGTTCTAGTTTGGTGCAGACATAATCGGTTCTTGGCTCTAGACCATCAAAGAGTTGAGCAAGAGCAGGAGCTTGTAGTTCTCACGGACTCAGCACTTTGACATTTTTGAGTCTTTTTTAGATTTTGGACAGCAATTAAAGTAAAGTATTTCTCTTTCTAGCTGCTTTTGTCTTACTGCTTTAGTCACCAGTTAAATTTTGGACAATAGTTTTTCCATCCTGTCCAGTGAACACCACATATATCCTGATATGCTGATGTTTAATCTTCATGGTAAAACCAAGGAAGAACCCTTGGTCGGCCGTGTAACTTCTGTCATTCCGACTGCACTGACCTGTTTTGGCTCGTAATAAAGCATGAAGTCCTGTGCTGTCACCCCCAAGTTCCCAAACCCCTAACCACAGTATTTCTCTGAAATTAGTTTAATATGATACTGTCAAGATAGATCTCCTCCCGTAGATTCATAAGCACCAAATCTGGACTAAATCGGACCAATGGTAGAGAAATAATGGCATGATAGCCTTTGGACATAAAGCTCCCCCTAGTGTTTGAAATATATAACTGACCTATTCCAAAATCAAGCCAGTTCTTTCACACTAAGGTCTTTGTGGACATAAAATTTGAAGATCATACATAATACTGTTTTTGAGTTACCACGTTAACATGCGCCGGATGCGGTGGAGGAGAGTACGATTCCATAATATCCCTGACTTTTCAGAGATATAATTATTAATTAATTCTGTTTTATTATTTTCACTCACCTACATTCGGAATAATTAACAAAGATTTTAAATATCTATTTTAAAATTCATTCTATAGTTTTTACTGTAAACTCCATAATTTTAACCCTAACGTCTTACTCAACTGTTTGGTTGAGCACATTTTGAGTTACTATTTCTTCTTACAAAATGTGTGCCACTTGACTGAACCTGTTTATAATGAGTCAGTGGCAGTGGCAGTCAGTAGTATATTCTAAACAGTAAGGGGTCGACGATGGAGACCAAAAATAGTCTTAGAAGGCTTTTTTTTAACTGTTTAAAAACCTGCTTCACCACACTATTTTTTAATTTTATGGTAAATTTAGAGTGTCTTAGAATATGAAATTAATAAATGCCCCAAAGATATAAAATATGAGAATATAAGAAATAATTTGTCCATATTTTGTTTTCTTGGTGAGGACATTGCAGGGTTAAAGTGGACAACACTTTTATCAAAATGCTTTATTCTCGCTTTATTGAGTCTGTTTTAACTTTTTATTTTATGTGCTGGTATGGGTGTACTTCAAGTTGAAGGACATTGTTAAAGTGTGAATCAACATTGCAAGCACAACCCTGCATGACCTCCGTGACATGTTTCAGGTCAGGACTTTGAGGATCATTTTCTAAATATTTTTCATATTATATACTTATATAACCTTGGCAATAATTTATCATTCTATTTTAATTTCTTATTGTCTTTTGTTCTGCTGGCCAAACAATAATTTGCCCCATAGCGAGTAATAAAGTTATCCTTTATCCGTAATCAAGTTTTCAGCATTGAGTTATGAAACCATTTGAATATTTCTCATTTCTGCACTTAATGATAAAAGTTCTATTACTATGTCAGAATAGATGCTATAAATTTGACTAAAACATCCACGGCTCAATGAGAGTCATTCATTTTGCTGGCAACGAGCAGAGAATCAAACCATATTATCTGGAGACAATTGGATTCTCTTTTTTCTAAAAGTTTGATCTGATGAGAAGTTGACTCTTTAGGGATCTGTGGTTCTCAGGACAGACGTGATGCAAACTGGTTGTGATGGTCTCATTGATTAAATTAGATAGAAGAGTGAAAAACAAGAGGAAACATATCTCTCTCCAGCAGTACAACGGTCAATGCAGCGTGGTTAGAACGGATATGTATGTAGGGTAGACCTAACAACCACTCCACGGGCGCATGGCCCAACACAGGAGAGCCAGTTCATCAGAACCAGAACATAGCCCAGCAATGGAGAGCCAGCTCATCAAAAACCAGAACATGGCTCAGAACTGAAGAGCCATCTCATAAGAACCACAACATAGCTCAGCACAGAAGAGAAGAGAAATCACATCAGGACCAGAACATGGCCCAGCACAGGAGAGCCAGCTCATCAAGACGGGACTCAACAGTTCATGTGCATCTCAAGACACTCTTTTGAGGACAAGAACGCTCACATTTTGGACAGAGAAGAATAGTTGGTTTGAGAGTTAAGGAAGCCATCTATGCTAAACTAGAGCGGCGCTATCTAAGCAGGGGACGGGGTCGACGCCACCACTTGTCCCCCACATACAAAGCAGTTTTTAAATTTCTCCCCAGACGGCTTCCCAATCATCGACACGTGGACTCACATGATACTAAGGACTTACACGATACCCCAGCATACAATCAAGACCCCACTGTGAAGACTCCCGACGACTCAGACCTCCCCTCATTAGTTATGCACGACCAGGGACCCTTTATGTACCAACACCTACTGGAGGTATAAAACATCTGACTCCCCACCAGCCAGTTAGACGCAGAACAAATAACAAAAAGTCCTGTTGCTTCGGATTTAACCCACATGGGTTAAATAGAACAAGGCTATTTCGCATAAACCTTTATGAACCGCTTTAAATAATGTTCAACATGCCAGCACAACATTACCTCTATGATCAGTTGTTTCTTCATTGTGAAATACCGTATTTTTAGAATAAACTCAAAAATGTCCAGGCTCATCTTTTTTTCTTTTTTTAAAGTTATAAAGCTGAAAACTACAGAAACACTTTTCTGTCATGGCAGAATAAATAATACTGAATTAGGTTGACGTTATTGAATTAATTAAGTCTCACATTTTAACAAAAAAAAAAAAAAAGGAAAAAAAAAATTAAATTTAAATTTTCTTGTAAAAACGTGAAACTTATCACATAACAACGTGCTACAGATATTTAGTTGCATGACAACAAAGCATTTCCGTAGAAAGCAGGCCAATGTTGAGGAAAAGATTACTCTTTAGAGATGAGTTGTTCTCACTGCACAATGAGAATAGATTAAACAATAGTACATCAAATGATTTAGTTTGATACCTCAGCTTTTAACAGAACTACCCATTAATTCTGTAAAAGTAAAAGTAATCATAATCAAGAGAATAACCTTTTCAGGAATATTTTGGATTAGAAAATCTATTTTGTATCCAAATTGAATCATCTGACTTTGTTTTATCAGAATTTCCAGCTGATATTGATCAAATGCAAACAGGAACAAGGTACAACAATGGTTTCATAATAATACCGCAGAGGAACAATATTATAATGATGATAATAATAATAATAATAATAATAATAATAATAATGAATTATAAGAAGAAGAAGAAATAAAATACCTAATACTCAAAGATGCTTTTACAGGCAAAGAAGAGAAAAAAAGGAAGGGGGGGGGGGGGGGGGGGGGGGGGGGGGGGGTAATGTGGCATTAATGTGTGTAGACGTTAATGTGTCCATTATATGTTATATTTTGGCTTTGTTCAGTCGCTTCAGGGATGTTGTTAGCTCTGAGCTCCCTCTAGCTTTAGCCGCTCTGCTAACGCAAGCTTCGTAACATACTATGTTCTTGGGTGATTAAATGTGAAGTGTGTGATAAAGTTTGTTGAGCGGAACATTTTCTGGGTTGTTCCTAGATAGCTTATTTTGTCCTTACTGGCGTTATACATTGCGAGCTTCGTGTTTTTCTGGTTTACTTGTATATTTGGAGCTGTGGTAGCTGTTTGGTTTGCGAGTACGGCTGATTCAGAGACACTGGAGAGACACTGGAGCACTGACCGATCGATCAATCGGCCGGCCGATCGAACTCACAAAGTTCACTAAGCAGCTGTTTTCCACTATCAATCATCTTCTTAAACCACGAACTCCCCCACTTACAGAAATTACAGGCTGTAATAATTTCATGGCTTTCTTCAAATCAAAAATTGACTCATTCCGTTCTGTCCTTTCTGATTCCTCCTCTCTACCTATCTAGTCTGCTTACTCACAGTTTGAGATCTCCCAGCCTGTGATCCAGCCAGTGCTTCCCAGAAATCTCACAGCAGGAGGTTGAGTTTATCATCAGGACGATGAAGCCCTCCACCTGTGCCCTCGACCCTTTCCTACAGCCCTAGTGAAAACTAACATCTCTTCCATCAGTCCCCTGATCACCGCTGTAATAAACCAATCCCTCCAGGCCAGCTTTGTTCCATCTGCCCTAAAAGCCGCCATAATCAGACCACTCCTCAAAAAACCTACTCTCGATCCAGAACTTTTTGCTAATTACAGGCCCATTTCCAAACTCCCATTCCTATCCAAAGTTCTGGAAAAAGTAGTTGCTGCCGACCTCCAGGACCACCTAAAATACAATAACCTCTTTGAAACCTTTCAGTCTGGTTTCCGCTCCACCCACAGCACAGAAACAGCTCTGCTTAGAGTCACAAATGACTTACGGATGGCAGCAGATGCTGGTTCACCTTCCCTCCTGATTCTCCTTGATTTGCTGCTGCTTTCAACACTGTTGACCATGGAATACTCCTACACCGCCTACATCACGCCACTGGACTCTCTGCCACTGCCCTAAATTGGTTTAAATCGTACCTCACTGACACAACAGAATACGTCTCCCTTGAAAGTTCAAGGTCCCAGACACCCACCGTCACCTGTGGGGTCCCCCAGGGATCAGTCCTTGGCCCCATTCTCTTCATACTATACATGCTCCCCCTTGGCCATGTCATCAGTCGATATGGACTCTCATTCCATTGTTACGCTGATGACACGCAAATCTACATAAAAACTGACACATGTTCCTCCGCAGCCTCTCCATCCTCATCGTCATCATCATCTCACCTGTCAACTCTCCGTGCTTGTCTGGAGGAGATAAAGGTGTGGATGAAAAACAACTTTCTCCAGTTGAACAGCTCCAAAATCGAAGCAATTTTAATTGGCACCCCACACCAGACCCAGTCTTCCTCCATAACCAGTATTACCTTCTCTGGTCACGACATTCCCCTCTCTTCATCAGTCACCAACCTAGGCGTAAGATTTGACCCTCAACTCACTTTTGAATCCCACATCAAACACATCTGCAAGATCTCCTTTCACCATCTCAGAAATATTTCCAAACTCCGTTCTTCACTCACCTTGAGTGATGCTGAAAAGCTGGTCCACGCGTTTGTCTACTCCAGACTGGATTACTGTAACGCACTTCTCTTTGGGATCCCTGATAAAAGTCTTCAAAGACTACAATATGTTCAAAACAGTGCTGCAAGGATCCTGATGAGAGTGCGTAAACACGAACACATCACCCCTGTTCTTCATTCCCTTCATTTGCTTCCCATCTTCACTAGGATTGATTATAAGATCTCTCTCCTCAATCACCAGTGCATCCATGACAATGCACCCCCCTACCTTAAAGAACTACTCACCCCACTGACCTCAACTCGATCCCTCCGTTCTAACACTCATACCGCCTCCTCCTTCCCCGGACTAAGCTCAGCACCATGGGTGATCGGGCCTTCTGTTCTGCTGACCCTTATCTGTGGAATGCCCTCCCTGACCAACTGACTCCACAGATGATTGACACATTTAAAAAAGGACTTAAAACTTTCCTTTTTAGCAGAACCTATAACTTTAATTAACATTGCTGCTTTTTGGTCAGGTTTTTATATAGTTAATATTTTTATTTTTTTATTGATGCTTTTATCTGCTTTTACTTTGTAGCACTTTGAGATTTGATCCAAATGTAAAGTGCATTATAAATTAAATGTATTATTGTTATTATTATTATTATAAAGTTCACTTATTTGAGTTTACCTCCTGAACTACAGCTGTCTTTACAAATCCGGCTGTTTTTGCACTCAGAACAAATGGACTTTAAGCTCGATGTAAATTGGTTGTCAGATTACTTTGCCTCGGTTGAATTAAAGACACTTTGTTCCTTCAGTTCCAGTGCGATTCATCTGACATAAACTTTCACCTGCTGCTGGTTAATCATCAACTCATTTTGTATAGTTTATTTTAACCACAGATTTCCTATGGCGCCTGACACAAACAGCTTCAGGACTGTGCTCCATACACTAAGAAAAGTTATAACATGTTTTCTCCTCCATACTAAATACCTCAATCTGTGGATTTCATGTGACAGCGAACAAACCTCCCCCCAGCTGAGATGGAGTTTCGGGCTGAGAAATGGAGATAGGAATGTGACTACACCTGATAGTGCAGATAGCAGGAGGGCCAGGAAAGCCTGCGTAAAAGATTCCATTGTGTTACCGCCAGCAGGGCCGGAACTCTGTCAGCACCATCGGCTCTCTTGTCCCTCAACAACCGTAACTACAGCAGACATACACAGACTAAATCCAGCATCTTATTACGCTGAACTCTGCTCTCAGCTGGGTTAAAACTCATTAATAAACATGACACGACTTTGACTTCCTGTCGGGGTGAAAACAGAACTGACAACAATATTTACTCCAAATTTATTCAATTGTATTTTATCAATGGAGTACCAACATAGTCAGACTTAAAAATGTCACAGCCTGAATTGAAATCTGAAATCTCCTGCAGCCAGTTTGATCTTTACTCAAAACCTCACTCAACACACCAGACTTGGGTGAAGAATACTTCACCCCAGCTTTATATATTACATTTTATGTCATAAAAATAGAACAGTTAGGCTGCATTGACACTGGAAACCAAAAGTCAATTCCCATGTACCAATGTAAAAAGCTTTAAGGAAGAAATTGGCAGCAGATTCAGAATTTTCATACTTTTATTTATCATGTAATTAAAAAAATATGAGTAAAATATTGCTCATTTATAAATTACACTATATATAAATTAAATCTACTGACAGCTTTATCCAAAGGTTTGACAAAATCCTTATTCAGATTTGAGAATATTTCTCATACCTTTGAATTGAACTAGGCTGCTTCTATTTCTAATAACAGATAAAGCAATAACTAGTCCCTTTTAATCAAATTAAACCTTACTCCAATCTCCAAAAAGATATCGCAAAGTTAAGAAAGTGGGAAAAAAAAAGGTAATAAATGCACAAATTTAACTGGACCTGCTCTCTTATACTTTTTAAGAGTATATATATATATATATATATATATTCATAGAAAAACAGAAATAAACAGGAGGTCGACAGTATGGTCTAGTCATTATTTTAATGGGTTTTCATAGGCTGCCCGAGCCTCCCACAGTCCAGACATTTTATCACTGGCGACTATATAATTCGCAACAGTGAACTGTTATTTCTTTTTCCAGATTGTACCCCACCTCTAGCCTCATGTCAGCTAGGAAAGGCTCCAGCCTCCTTGTGACCATAAAAAAGGATAGGCAGCGCACAGAGAATAATTGGATGGACATTTTATGACAGGTCTATGTATTTTTAACATAAACATCATAAATATATGAAATCAAATAATGTGGGATACAGTTAAATTCAGACTCTTTCATTCAGCTTATTTTGATTGTGACAATGTGGGTAAACCCTCTTCATTACTGCAGTACGGGGGCCCCACAGGGAACGGTCCTGGCTCCGTTCCTCTTCACCCTCTACACTGCAGACTTCTCCTACAACACACCCACGTGTCACCTGCAGAAGTTCTCTGATGACTCTGCAATTGTCGGTCTCATCACAGACGGGGACGACAAGGAGTACAGAGGACTGACGCAGGACTTCACGCACTGGTGCCAGTGGAACCACCTCCAGATCAACGCGGGTAAAACCAAGGAACTGGTGGTGGACTTCCGAAGGCACACACCCCCCCACACACCGGTGAACATCCAGGGAATGGACGTTGAGATGGTCACGTCCTACAAGTACCTTGGTGTTCACCTGAACAACAAACTGGACTGGACCCACAACTCAACGGCACTCTTTAAAAGGGGTCAGAGCCGACTGTATCTGCTAAGGAGACTGAGGTCTTTTGGAGTGCAGGGGGCGCTCCTGAAGACCTTCTTTGACTCTGCAGTCGCCTCGGCCATCTTTTATGGAGTGGTCTGCTGGGGCAGCAGCATCTCAGCTGCTGACAGGAGGAAACTGGACAAACTGATCAGGAAGGCCAGTTCGGTCCTGGGATGTCCTCTTGACTCGGTGCAGGAGGTGGGAGACCGGAGAATGATGGCCAAGCTGTCATCTCTCCGGGACAACGTCTCCCACCCCATGCAGGAAATCATCTCTGCACTGGAGAGCTCCTTCAGCGACAGACTCCTTCACCCCAAGTGTGTGAAGGAGCGATATCGCCGATCGTTCCTTCCTGCAGCAGTCAGACTCCACAACCAGCACTGTTAGCAACACACACACCTACACAACTACACACACACTTACACACACATCTACCTTTTAATTTATTTTAATTGCACATAACGTTTAATTTAAATTTAATTTATTTTAATTTATTTTTATTGCACATAACACGATGTTATTGTTACTCTGTGTTATTCTTACTCTGTGTTATTCTTACTCTGTAACATGCTCTGCTGCTGTAATATTGCAATTTCCCCATTGTGGGACTAATAAAGGCTATCTATCTATCTATCTATTACTCACCCCTTGTCTCTTACCCTAATCAATCACATCAGACCATATTATTATACTTGTGTTCATTTTGCTTTAATTTAAAATTGCTAAAGCAACATTGCTTCACACATTGAAGTTATACTCAATTACCTTTATTGTGCAGATATGATCATGGATCAAATAGTTTGTTTCTTTGTCCACCATTGTTTGAGAGGGAACCGTCCAGCATTTTCTGCTATTTATGGGTTTTGCTGGTGTCATACATGACATAACTGGTCAAGTCCAAGTGCAGGGTTTTTATTTCTCTATTGTATGTTAAGTTTAGTTTATAGAATTGTGTTAGGATAATTATGTTCCTTAATTTCTTTCTGTTTTAGCAATATGAATATTCATATATGAACATATAAGACACATATGTGAATGTCGATAATTTTTTACTTCCGTTATTGGGTTATTGCTAAAATAAATGGAAGATGCCCATCTGTTTTGGTTTTGGTATTGTACAAATGATTATCAAGTGGGAATTGACTACGTTACATCAGCATTTCAGATTCAGCCGCTAGAGCACATGGGTCAAAGTCAAGGCCTGGGGGCCACATCTGGCCCGCACAACAATCTTATCAGGCACGAGAGACCATTTTTAACTTTTATAATAACTTGCCTGCTTGCATACAGCACAAACACTACAGAACTATTAATCCCAGAATGCACTGCGGTAGTCGGCGTGACAATCAAAAGCGGCAGCACTTCTCCTCCCTGTTGTCAGATATCAGCGTTTATCCAGTCCTTAATAAACTTTAGGCTTATCTTTTGAAGAGAGAGCTCGGGAGGAGATAGAGATAGGAAAAATAATTTAAAGCGATAAATGAACGTATTAGTAAGTCGCACACGTGTATCAGTAGATGAAACGCAAGTTTTAATTAACCGGCGAGGTTCTTTCACGTCCTCTAGTCATTCAACACGTTTCAATTCACTTGCATAAAAATCAAGAAAACATCAAGATGGTTACATTTGATGTGAAATGCACCTAGAGTGTAAAGTGCATTATAAATTAAATGTATTATTATTATTATTATTAGAGGCTGTTCATGCATCTTATTGTTTTCTGAGGTGCTGCTGCTCCTGACTGCAGGAACAGATACGAGGAGCAACAATCAGTTTTTACTGTGTTTTTGTGACAGGTGAAAGAAACGCCTTTAGCGTTGCTTCTTGTTAATTAATTTTAGATGTAATTTTTAACTTGAAAAATATAGTTTTCTGGCTGTTATTGATGCCTGTGAATAAAAACTTTTCATTGGAATTTATTATGAAAAACCCGATAGATAAGGAAACACAAAAATTATTTACATGTAATTTGAGTGTTGTATATTCCGTTGGTTTTTTCTGAATTCTATAAAATGACTAAATTAAATAAGCATTAAATTGTCATAATGCCTCAGATAAAACGTTGCCAATTTGATCCTGTTCGGCCCTTGATGTGGTTTCCATCTTTAATGTTGGCCCCCTCTGTTATTGCGTTTGACACCTGCGCTAGAGGATAGGGTAGTATTAGGATGTGCTGCTGTGAACACATTCCTCAAGCTTAAGTTAAAAGTTAAACTATAGATAGTAAAAAATGTTATTTTGTTTTTCTGCAGCGGTGATGCTCATGAGGCTCTGTATTCAGAGATCTCCTCAACAGGATCAAGTATGTCTACTTTCCCCTTAAATGATTTAGATGTTATCACCCTGTTTTACCGCTCTCACTGAGGGATGTGGGGTCTTTTTACCTTGCTTTAATAGTCGTTTGTGTTCTTGTGCACGTTCCTACAGAAAAGTGCGCCCTGCAGCAGCCTTGAGAACTCACCTCTCTCCTTAAACTTGGACCGAGCTGAACAGGAAGGTAGAGTTTCTGCCACCTTCATCTGAGAACGCTGGGATATGTTACTCCTTTAAATCGTATTCAAGTGAGTTGAGTGTTTGTGCTTCGGTAGACAGCAGGTGGTTAATCTGTAAGTGCAGAGCGCTCCCTTTACTCTGGAGGAAGCATGGGAAACTGTCTTATCAGAGACCTGAACAAACACAGTGAGGTGAAGCTGCCAAGTCTGTGAAGTAATACAGGATATGAATTGAAGGTGGAGCCACTGAGCCAAAAATGAATACATAAAACCTACACTTTCTTGCTACTTGGTATAAAATGCAAACCTTCATCTAGAAAATAGAAGCAAGATAAAAGAGGGAAAAACTCTGTGGACAAGGCTTAAATGTGGTTCGAAATTTAAACAAGAGGTTATGATGTCAGCAGGGCCACGTGGTTTTTAGGAAATCAAAGTTGTGAAGCAGCTTTAGATGAAACATGCAGACAAATATGTGAAACATAAACTGTAGCAGAGCTGGAGCCTACGGGAGCATTCTGCAGATGCACCTCTGCATGCTTGTTTAATGTTTGGTCTCTCAACCATGAATCTCTCCTGCTGCACAAACAGACTTAAAAGTGACCTGACTGGTCTGACTGGAACCGGTCATCATGCATCCCGCAGCTCTGAACCCTCAGAAAAACCTACTCTTTTAGAATTCTAAGAGAAACAAGGAGCAGGGATAGATGTTGCTTTGGATCATTATGAGGGTGCAGAGTCTGTTAGTGTATTGGGTGGTCCCTTACATTCCTACAGTACCTTCAGCTGCATCCATGTTTGTCCGACTATAACCGGTTTGAGACAATGGGGATTGAGCCTGACAACAATAGGTGGAAATACAGCGGATGAGAAGTGTGTGCGCAATCCAGGCCCAGATGAGTCACATGAGAAAATACAGAATGAAGGAAACGCTGAGGATAGTGGAAGTTTTTTGCACTTCTATTACTTTTTACTTGTCATTCATTCTCCCTCTCTCTCACTCTGTTTTTCTCCTTCCTGTCCGTCCGCCCTCTCTCTCCCTCCCTTTCCTCTCTCTCTCTCTTCTTGCTCAACCTGCTTATCTGAGCTGGGCAGGGCTCCATACCCGTCGCTCATGGGGAGGATCCTGTCTGCTTTCAATCAATAACCTCAGGAATTCAGAAATACAAGTAGGTCCTGTCTGGGGCAGGCTGTACCACACTTCTGAGGGCTGGCTCTCACGAACATTCAACCGTATCTCTATCTGCTTTTGGCATTCATTCTGTGAGTTTGTTCAGGTCTGACTGTGTTTAAGCCCGCCAACATGGCTGATCACACTTCACCAGACTACTTCAGCTGCTCCCTGTGCCAGAACCTGCTGAGGGACCCTGTTGCGATCCCCTGTGGCCACAGCTTCTGCATGGACTGCATAAGTGGCTACTGGAACGAGGCTGACTACACAGGGATCTACATTTGCCCTCAGTGTAAGATCACTTTCACCCAGAGGCCTGTGCTGAGACCCAACACCACTCTGAGCATGGTGGCTGAGAAGATTAAGAAGAGCGGTCTGAACCTCAATGTCAACACATCCCAGGGGAACACCTACGCAGGGCCCGGTGATGTCCCCTGTGATTTCTGCTCCGGTAAGAAGTTGAAGGCTGTGAAGTCCTGCCTCAACTGTCTGGCCTCCTACTGCGAGAAGCACCTGAAGCCCCACTATGAATCAGCCACTTTCAAAAGGCATAAGCTGGTGGACGAGTTAGGAAACCTGGACAGGAAGATCTGCCCCCAGCACCAGAAGTCCCTGGAGCTTTTCTGCCGAACTGACCAGATGTGTATCTGTGCTCTCTGCACAGTCAGTGAACACAGGGGCCATGACATTGTTTCTGCTGAGGCAGAGAGGGGCGAGAAACAGGTACGGGTCCTCTTCTTAACTTTTCCACTGGATATGGTCTGATTGTGTGATATCATGTCACAAAGTCAGCAATGACCACAAGGTACTCTAATGTAACAGATAAAGCTTTAGAAGAGGCATTTGTGATTTATAATGACCAGAGAACTCTGTGTGGAAGTACGCAGGCTGTTTTCCGCTCAAACTGTCGGTTGTACTTTGACCCATTTCCCCAGCCCTTTCAGCTAAACTGGTGTTCACCGCCAAAACAAACCCAGTGTTCTGATTAGCTGTATGGGTGGGGGAGTCACATCAATTCTGAATGTGGTGTTCCATCTGTACGATAGACACACAGAAACCCCCCTAAGCTGATCTTGTTCCCACCTGTGGGATTGGGTCTGTAGTGATAATGGAATGCAACAACCTTCACCCCATGAACCAGCCAATCACAATGTTGAAACTGCAGCAGTGACTCAGATCTCACGGCCAGTAAAACTATGCAGAGGAGATAAGCCGGTCAGCAGATACTGGAGGATGAGTTGCTGGTTTTTTAAGCATTAGGGAGTTTTTCTATTGCGGGAGGAGAATATTAGTATAAGTCATCTTACTGTTTTCTTTACAGCCACAGGAGTCTGCCTTCTCTCATCCACACATTCACAAACTGGATCTCATGCATCCCACTCCCCTCCCCCTCTCTCTCTCATGTTCACACCCCCTCCCTAGATTCCCCACATTCCTCAAGCTTATCTTAAAGAATGGGTTGGTGGGCTTGAGTTAAAGCTGAATTACAAGCCTTGTATTCTCCATATCAACGCTCCGTGTACCTTGAAGCTTCTCTTTAAAAGTCAGCCAGCGGCAGATTCACATTCCTGACAGGGCCAGAATTCCATGACAGTTTTTTTGCCCTCTCCCTCGGAGATGAAAGCTGGCTGAATTAAGTACATTCTTCAGCCGGGTTAAGTAGACATGCCAAAGGGCATTCCAAGATATTCCATAAGAAGAAAATGGTTTCACTGATCTGAGGAATATGAGGTTTTACATCTCATATAATAAACTAGCATGAGATTCAAGCCAAACGGTGGATTGGAAGCATAAAAAAAAGACGAGCAAGAACTCCAATGATATTATTAAATTGGAAAAACTTAAGTCTGAATTATACGGCGTTAAACATGGAAAACCCAACACATGAAACTGGAAACAGAAAGGTAAAAAAAAAAGAATTGTATGAGAATCTACTGCATCCTCTAAATCTCTCTCTCGGTCACTAATGTTTGTCATCTACACCTTTTCTGCAGAAACTTCTGGGAGTCTCGCAGGCTGAGATCAGACAGAAATGTCAGGAGAGGATGAAGGAGCTGGAGGAACTGAAGACGGCTGTGGATTCACTGAAGGTGAGGGGGAAGTGATTAGAAGTTCTTGATTATCTCAAACAGTAAATTCAATGTGTCCTCATGAAAAATCAGAAAGATGTAGTTCTGTCCAAACTGACATTCTGAGTTTCCACACAGAACTCGGCACAGAGAGCCATGGTTGAGAGCCAGAAAATGTTTGAGGACATGATCCGCTCCATTGAAAGGATGAGGTCAGAGGTCACCAAGCTGATTGGCATCAACGAGAAGGCTGCTTTCAACCAGGCCGAGGCTTTGATCGAGCGGCTGGAACAAGAGATTGATGAACTGAAGAAGAAGGAGTCGGGCCTGAAGCAGCTGCACAGCACAGAGGACCACATCCACTTCCTGCAGGTAACACATCATAGCATTCAGTTCCCGTACATAACGCACAACAGCTTCCACTTCCTATATCAATCAGACCAGACCATCTTCTTCCACAGTTTTGTGTCCAGTTCTGATGCTCCACTGGTTCACTGTAGGAGCGTAAAGAAGTGACAGGGATAGGGTGGCCATTTTATAAACCCAAAGAGGAGAACGCTTTGTAAGATTCAGCACATTATGGCTAACGATACGGACCGAATAAAATATTGCATTTTTTTTAACCAAATACATCAATCTCAACATTGTTACAATAAAGTAGACAGGGGCAAACATCTCATTTAATTTCCGGGGGGGGACCAAGAAGTAACCAAGAAGGGTATCGTCTGTTAGCATAAACATTTTTCACAACTCCCTCTCTCATATCGATTAGATAATACCATCAAAACATCTACAAATGGCTCCTTCAAAATGCTTTCAATCTAAAGTTTCTCGCCAAGCTTTGCTTAGGCTAAGCAGTTACTGAATAGAACTGGAACGCATCACACAGTATATCTCAATGCAATGTGCTTCTGACAGCTACGTTAGCGAGCTCTCCTGCCGATGCAACAATAAACATTTGTTTGATTTGATTTGTTGTTCAAACCTAATCATTATCAGAGACTGCTTGTTGCTTATTAGGAATAAAATAAGAACAAAATAACCCACTGCGCCACATGAGCTCGAAAGCAAGATGAATGAGGGTCCAGCTCAGGGATGTGCTGTTGGACGGACGTGATGTTTCAAATCTAGATATGCCTGCCTGAAACAGGATTGATGCCCTCCCTAGACAGGGTTCATAGGTCACTCTCACCAGTCTGTGACCCCATATACAGCATGTTGTGATGTCATTGTGGGTTCTGACACCTTTCTATCAGGACCAGCTTTTTCAGCAGTCTGTGCTACAGCAGATGTTCTGTGGAAAAAGACAAAGTAGACAAGCTTCCACTCCCCACCGGTATTAACAACACTGTTGGTCCTTCCTTAGACCACTTCAGTAGGTTCTAACCACTGCAGACCAGAAACACCCAACAAAACCTTCAGTTCTGGAGATTTTCTGATCCAGTCTTCACAATCTGGTCCTTGTCAAAGTCTCTTAGATTCTCACACCATTTTTCCTACTTCCAACATCCATTTGAGGAAAAAATGTTCACCTGCTGCCTAATATGTCCCACCCACTGACGGGTAACCACGGTCACCAGATTTTTAATCCCACCCATTGACAGGTAACCACGGTGACCATATATTTTATTCCACCCACTGACAGGTAACCATGGTAATTAGGTGATCAAAGTTATTCTAAAATCAACGGTCGGTGGTTATTGTTTAATGCTGATGTATATCATCCCCACTGAGACAGCTTTGTTTTCTTTTCCCATCAGAACTTCAACTACCTCTGCACCCCCACTGATGACGGCTTCATACCCAAAGTTAGCTTGAACCCAGACTTCTCATTCGCGGCAGTCAGGAAAGCTGTGGCTGAGATTAAGGACCGCCTGGAGGAGTTCGGCCGCGAGGAGCTATATAATATCTCCAAGTCAGGTCTGAAATGTGCAGACAATAAACCGTATACAAAACCTTACGTGTAAGAGCTTTGTGAACAAACTCTGAATTTCCTCTGTCTTCTAGTGAACGAGGTGCCGGTGTACACCACAGAGAGCAGAACACTGGACCGAAGGAGCAGAGGTGAGCGCTGCCACCTCTGTGGTCGTTTGCCTTTTTGGTTTAATCCATTGATGATAAAATCACAGCTCTAGAAGTAAACTAAAATAACTTTGATAAAATAAAACAATTCCCTTTTCCTTCCTCCAAACACAAACACAATAATAGTCACATAACTATGTGTGCCGCGCAGACTGACTGAGAACAAACGAGCCACTCACTTCTGAGGAAGTGAGGCTGAGGGGTAAACCATAGCTTGTATTGTTGAACCAATCAAATAGGAGCGATGCCAAGATGTTGCTGAACTTGACTTGTCATTTGACCACACTACAGAACTCTTATCTTTAAGATAAGTCAAAATTCTGACATTCCTAGAATGTTGACTTAAGACTCAGATTTCTGAGTTTGAAGTGAAAATTCTTGAAGTCAGAATTAAAAAAATAAGAAGAATTTCAATTAGCTGTATTTGGCCCTTAGCCTTTTCTTTACAAAACCGAAAGTGTGAAAACCGTTAAGATATCAAACTGCTGACTCATGAATAAAGTCCCATTTGCCATTACTTGTTTTAACTTTTGACACATCTCTAAGGGAATGTGAACTTATTCAGGCTGATAATTCAATCAGTGTGAAACATCGTCAAAGTAATTTCATCATGGTTTTTTTTTCAGACACATTGCATGAACAACAATTAACTGTGTTTCCTCCTGTGCAGTTAAGGAGGTGATGGTGGACCACGTTCCTACAGAACCGAGATCCAGAGTGGAGTTTGTGAAATGTGAGTGTCCTGACATGCAATATGAGTCTTTACTTCTTTATAAAATGAATTCAATCTTGAATTAATAATATTAGTTTTATTCTATTCTAAAATGTTAAAAATATTCCCTGCAGACTTCTGCCAGCTGAGACTGGACCCTAACACAGCCTACAAGGAGCTGTACATCTCGGATAGCAGCAGGAAGGTAATCCGCACCAGAGACCTTCAGCCTTATGGGGACAGTCCGGAGCGCTTTGACAGCTTTGCCCAGGTTCTCTGCAGGGAGTCGTTGTCTGGAGGCCGCTTCTACTGGGAGATCGAGTGGAGCGGGGAGTTTTCCATTGGCGTGGCCTACAGGGCCATCAGCCGGAAGGGCAAAGGTTCTCTGTGTCTGCTGGGCTACAACGACAAGTCCTGGAGTCTGCTCTGCTCTGACACCGGTTACTCTGCATGGCACAATCGAGAGGACCAACCGATCAGTGCCCCCCACTCCCCCCGGATAGGCGTCTATCTGGACCACACTGCAGGCGTGCTGGCCTTCTACAGCATAGGCACCAGCATGAACCTCCTGCACAGGTTTGACACCAAATTCGTGGAACCGGTGTACCCAGGATTTGGCGTGGGAACCTCAGTCAAGATCTGCAACATCAAGTGAACCGATCTCTGTTTGGAATACCTGAATATTCCCTCATGATGTACAGCGATGAAGATACATTCTACGCCAGACAACAGTAACAAAGGTGTAACAAAGAGGTGTTCATACTTAACATCAAAGAAGGCTTTGAATTGTTCTGGCAGCTCTTTAATGATGGTTCTCTAAGGCATTAACAAATACATAATTAGCACATAATCACACAAAAACAATATAAAGAGAAGTGTTATGTTTCATAGCATCTGATGATAACTGCTAGATAATATTTGAAGATGTCATGTGTCAATGTGAATCTCAGACGTTCACACTCCCCATCCATACCCCATATAGGTGTGATACACCTGAGGTTATGTCACACACCATGTGACCTGAGATGACTTCCGGTAAAACTCACTACATTACTGGACCATATCATTGTGTCATTAATTGGAAAAATTTAGCTTAAAAGTGGAAACACAATCATTTCTATGTTGGTGCTTTAACATGTTAATATGTTGATTTTCAACAGACATTTCATTTGATAAAGTTCTGATATTATCTGACAGTTTTTATATCAGTTGATAGTTCACTTGAACTAACCCTTATTTAATGTTATGTATTTTTACTTATATAACAGATAGAAAACACCATTTATACTAACACAACACTAACATAATTATTCATCAATACTTGTAAATAAATAAAGAACTGATTGGATGACTCATCTTTATTCATTCATACATGTATAAAACTGACAAAATAGTTTTGATCCATCTATTAAGTCTGATTATTTGTATGATAGTATTTAATTAATTATTAATTAATTAATTTTAATTAGATAATACAGCCTATGGACCGATTTATTTTGCATTTTAAGATCTGTGTTCTATCTAAATTGCATCATTTAGTTATTCTATACCAGAAACTTATCTTTAAATATAATTTAACAACACATAGTTGAGATATAAAGATATAGAATAAGACAAAAAGCATTTAAAGATTAAACCGATTTACATTGAAAATGGAAGGTATTGCAATCACAAGAGTGAATGTTAGAGTGCAGTGTGATCTTCTCCAGTTCAATGTATTTAGGTTTGATATCGACAAAAACAAATCCTAAGGACTCATCAAGAAATGATAAATTTGATAAAAGGCATGTTAAATTATGATGTGTTAATGCCACAAATATCTTCACCTCATGCAGTCGAACATGATTCTAAGGAGAAGTGAGATATGATTTCTCTTCTGCTCCTTTTCCATTGAATATGTAATATCTTTTCAAGATTTCGAAATATCAGAAGGATATGAATTTCTTAATAGTCTAAATAAATAATAATAATATTCAAATAAAACACAGTATGAGATGACAATATCCTTTGTGCCAGGAAGGCGGGGGGCAAAACTAACTGATCTGGCGCTGAGGAAGAAAATGGAAATCCCGTGTCACTAGGTGTTTCGACTGTTTACCAGCTGACAACAGTGAGCCCAACGGGGCTGATCATCCCCCAGGCTTTTTTTCACATATGAATATTTGGCTGTAGAATGAGAACGCAGAGAGAGAAAATTAGGTCACAGTCAAACCAAGCCAACTGCTTCGGGGCCCAGCAGAGATATCATCTCTTCATCACTAGCCAGTGTCTGCTCCTCTCTGCTGCCTCCGCTGGAGCCTTTCATGGCTCTGGCCCCCAGGTCTCTGAGCAATCTGTAAGTACTTGTATCTACCAATCCTGCAATCCCACCTCTAGAGGGCAATCTTCTGGCTGCAATAGCCACTTGTTCTCACTTGTGCTCAAGAGCCTCGTCAGAAGAGTCCCGGGTTAAAGTGAGCTCAATGACCACCAAAGTCTCCCGCCTGGACTTAAATCAGAGACAGCAATCTCTGGAGGAAATACTAATCTCATGACCACGGTCTACCAACATCTTCCAGTCACTGGCCCACCTGGAGCACTGGAGCTAGTCCTTCTCCAGTGGTGAGGGTTCGATCTTGTGTCCTATAGCCCACTCATGAATAAATGTAACTGCCGGCAGGGACCTGGATGTAACTGGTGGCGAGGAGTTAACTGGCTGATCGCTGTTTGTCTTCCAGGCTGGCCGGAAGTCGCTTTAGGACCTAATTGAGGTACCATGTATAACATCCTTGGGCAGGGCTTACTTAACACTCAGTGAAGATGTGTCTGAGAACAGTTGGGATGGAGCAAGGGGCACTACCTGGATCTTCTCCCGTCCTCTAATTGAGGTTCGCTGATGGAGAAGCTTGGAACCACATATCCTTCCAGCGTGGCTCTCTTCTCTCCCTATTGATGGAGAGGCTTTGGCCCACTTTGAAGCCGTTTCCTGAAAGCACACTTCTTCTACCACCGTCTGTCTCTGTTCTGGTGCGGTGGCCTTGTTCCATGCTGGGGCGTCTAGCTGTTAAGCAAAGGCCACTTCCCCTGTGCTGAACTTGACCCATAGTATCCGCATGTCTGCGAGCAGTAGTTTCCTCCTCCGCGGCTTTGGCTGGCACCCACTTGTGTCTGGTTGTAAAGGTTGGTGCGATGTTGCTCACCATCGTGTTGTGGGAATCATTCACCGGGTATCATACTTTTGCACACTTGAACTCCTTCATGAGGCCGGTAAGGGACAATTTAAGAATGTCATCTCAAAAGAGGCCTGGGGTAGAAGGCACTGTGGGACTCTTTGATGTAGTCTGTAATGATTCTTTCCAGATTGTATTGTTAGAAATGGTTCATCTCCAATTCACACGTCGGGTAAGTACTCCCTTAACGATTTAGGTGCTGCGTGACTTGGCTGGCTTTAACTGCAGTTGCTGAAGCAGCCTCCTGGTGCACAGAACGGTATTGGTCATCCATATATGCTGTAAGTGGGGGAGACCCAGCTCACAGATGACTGTTGCTTTAATTTTTACCAAAAATCTATATTTTCACAGTCAAATTCTGTATCTTCAACATATTCTGACCATTAATAATACAATTATTATTGTTTCTGATTCTCTGCCCATCCAGAACACATTTTGAAGAAATTAAGCAGAGCTGAAAGCAGAGCTAGAGCAGAGTTTGAGCAGAACTAAAGCACATTGACTGTTCAATTGTTTGAAATTATCAACTTAATTAAAATAATAATTTATATTAATTGATTCTAATGAATATTTGTTATTGATATAATTCATTTATTACATAAGATTATTATCCATGTATTTAATATATTTTCACGAGTGCTTTTACATATGTCATAAATTGTTTGTTAACATGGCCAGATTTACTTCTCTGGGTGCTTCACAGGGGCCGCCCACTGCTTCACAAGGGATTTGTTTAAATGCAGAGATAAACCTCATGACGTTGTACTTGTATGTATGTACTGTGTAACATGTGTATTTCTATTATTATTATTAATTTGTTTAAACAAAGTTAAATAAAAAACAACTGCAGAAGGACCGGGGATTGAACACACCAGTGCATGTACAGAAAAAAGCGAGTTCCCAACTATTTGATCATTTAAGGGTATTTTTATGTCACGCGGATCCTTCAGAGTTTTTATTTAATTTTTTTCTTAGTTTTGCTATCAGCCTTAAAGTTCTTTTCCGGTATTACATTTCATGACAGTTTAATGACTACATTTACATTTTACCACACGGCCACTAGATGGACTCATAATTGTAAATTTGTAAACTGATGTGTGTTTAAAAGGTGGTGTGAAATATTTAAAGTCACAATTATTGACATTATTTTCACACTCTTCTCAAAACATATTGGATTAAAGGTTAATATTAAATCTAAAATTAACAAGTGTTAAATCCAATTATAGGCTAAATATTATAAATAAAAGTTAAACCTACAATTTAATCTCATTCTATGAGTCAAATATAAATGCGTATCAATACATTAAATATGTACTATACAACTATTTAAGTTGGCTTCATTTTCTGGGATTAGTTTTTTCTGATCATACTCCTTGTAAACAGTTTTTGTTTTGTTGCTGTGTTTTGCCTGATTGCAGATTTGTACGTCATAATTACATAAATTAAAACTTTAAATTAAAAAGTAAAAATAAATTGGTCCATCCCGGTGATGGATATCCCGGTAAGTGGACGTGATCGGTACCTAGCAACGATAAACAAACACGCAGACACTTTTTAACTGACGTCATATTTCCCATGATTCTCAGTTCGGTCGTAGGCGCGTGACAAAAAAAACAATATACGTACATGTTCTAATCTTAATCTGAGCGTTGTATATTATATAAATATCACGGAGACCGGGAGGGAACATGAACGAAAAACACTTTGAGATGCACACTTATTAGTAGAGCGTGTGCGCGCATTCGAAGAGTTAGTTATATTTTCTTCTATATTGTATATGTTCTATATTACAATATCTAATTATATTATAAATATATACTCTCCAAAAAATTATGTATACAATTTATTTCTATATTATATTAGTACTAAATAATAAAAATGTAAGTTAGGGGACGACTACTTAATTCAAGTAAAGTTACGATTTGAATTTAATAAAATTCCTTCTTTATTCTCAAAATAATACAACTTTATTTTGAGAACAAAATATAGACTTTATTTGATGTATTGTATTGTATAATATTACCACTTCTAAAGAGACTCAACAAAACCCTTAGGAGCAAGCCCAGTGACGGAAGTGAGAAAAACCCTGCTTTTTAACAGTAGAAACTTCAAGCAGATCCAGACGGCCTTCCATGGTGGAGGGCCTACTGCCATGACCAGTTGGGTTGAGAAGGAGAGGGAGAGGGGAAGGGACAAAGACATGCGAGCAATAACAAAGATATTAGCTATGATAGCATCCAGCCATCCATCCACTTTACCTCGTTATTCAGGGCAAGCCAGGTGGCAGGGCATCCCAAACACCTGACTGATACCATACACAGGGGAAAGTCTGGGACTCCCTTCAAAAAAGCCCTTTTGGTGAAGTGAGGCCAGTACTCTTCTGGGGGATGGAGTGACGAGATCAATGAACAGAGCAAGTGAACTCTGTATTCTTTGTTCATAATATTATGTTGAAGTCGCTTATGACTTTGTGAAAACAAAAATCGGATCATTGAGGATCTTATTATATAGGAGTAGCTGATGACTTTCAGAAATAAAAAATACGGTCGCTGAGGATCTTATTACATATGTAGAAGTCGCTGATGACTTTGAGAAATAAAATAGGACTGTTGAGGTCGCTGAGGACTTAACAGTTGATACTTTATTAAAAATAATTAATACAATAAGTAATTCATTATTTCATAAAAATAATTCATTAATTATTTCATAAAATAATTCAATGTTAATTTTACAATTAAAATAATTCAATATTGATTTTATAATAAAATACCAAAAAAATAAGATGGGGAAACTGTTGTGGGAAGGGGGCATGTTGTTGGAGAGACATATACGAGGAAGTAGAAGGGGAGGTTAAATATATACAAAGTAAAAGTCAAAGAAATGTACAACATATAAAAAGATGGAAGAAGAAATATGATTTCAAAGGCAGATTCAATGTTGAAAATTGTGAATTTCCGGTCAAAAGAATAAGAGAAAAATATAAAGACAATAACAAAGAAGCAAGTGAGAGAAGGACTTGAGGAAGCTGTACAGTGGCTGAGAGAAGCCAACAAAATATATCAAGGTAAAGTAAAGGCAAATTTGAGACAAGAAAAAAAAAGAGGCTGATATACAAAAACTTAAACTACTGCCTTTGTTTCTGAATGTGACGATGAGGTATATTACAGTTGACTTATTGACCTGATGCAATAACAGTAGCTAAAGCACTATGCAGAGAAATATTACCAGATTTGGCATCCCTGAAAAAATGTACAGTGGCAGTGGAAGACATTTTGTGAATAACATAATCAGTACATGTAGTGATGCCTTACACATTAACCAAACATCACTCGCCTATCCTCCAAAGTCAGCAGGACATGTGGAAAGAACAAATGGTGTGATTAAAAGCAGGCTCGGAAAAGCAATGTCAGAGACAGGGAAAAGCTGGATAGACTGTCTACCTCTAGTTGTCTACCACTAGTTCTCCAGAACATGCCAATGTTACCAAGTGTGAGAGCCTTATCGCCAGTTGAGATATTATATGGCAGACATTAAGCCCATTAAATAACAGAGAAGAAGCAGAATTCACATTTTCAGACTACATGCAGATAATGTTGACTAACAAAAGAAACATATCGTCTGTGACAGTTCTAACTGCTGATGTGCCTGAGGGGACAGCAGAGGGGAAACGGGATGACTACATGTTCATGAAGGTCATCAAAAGAAAGCACTTGTACTCGTCCCACTGGGAGGGTCCGTTCCAAGTCCTCTTGACAACTGAAACTACAGTGAAAATCGTTGAACGATTATCCTGGATTCATATGAAACATTTCAAAAAAGGTGAAAAGATTCCTTGAATAGTGGTGGACATTTTGCAGTAATCACAGTTGGGGTGTTACTAGTTTGAAAGTCCGAGCTGGTAGCCACTCGTTTCAAACTCCGTAAAGAATTCCACCAACTATTGACAGAGACTGTGGCGCTATAAAATAAGTGACCATACTCTTACAAAATGAAGTTGTTTGTGTTTGTTGTGATACATCTCTCCTCTGTAACAACAGCACTGACTGAGTTTAACACTGTTCGCCAGACTAGTCGAAGGAAGCAACTTTAACGTCACTTCTAGTCCATTCTATAGTAGCGGTACACACTGGCATCTTAACTATGAGAACTATTACTGTAAGGACCCTTGTGCATTGACAGATGTGTTGACACGAACTGACACTGCTAACACAGGAAGTAAATTCACCATAAAAAATGTAAAGGTTCAAATGCTGCTAAAGTATCAATAACCAACATGGAACATGACAAGTTTGTTCGTGTTTTATAAAGCTTTAAAAGCTGCTGTCCACTGTCATGGCGCCCGCAGTGAGACTCGTTAGAAATCAGGGGGAATCATGGGAAAAACTTGACGTCAGGGAAAGGAGTCGATAATGATATTGACCAAAGAGAGTGACATCGGAAACCCTGGAGCCACAGGCAAAGGATATGGTGAGAACAGAGGTTTAATGGATCTTGGCATAAATATATGTACATTAAAATGTTTTATGTAAGTTTACAGAGTAGAGAGATGAACGTCTGGATACTTCGGTAGTTATATTGTAAACAAACAACCCGTTGGTTGGTAACGGAAAAAGGTAAAAACAAACAAACGACCTGCTATCTCATTTTCTTCTTTACATCAGTCTCTCAGCAGGATTAGCAGAAACCATCTACACTCAAGAGAAATAAAACATTACGTCAACCTTGATTAAAAGGGAAAAAAGATGAAAAACAATTATTACTAACTACTTTGATGAATTAAGCATAACACATAAACAGACATGTGTAATATATATAGAAAGAATCCTTTATAAGTCACATACAGTACTACATAGTGAGATTATTTCTCTGCATTTGACCCATCCCTGAGGGAGCAGTGGGCAGCCCACCCAGGGAGCTAAGGTTTCAGGGTCTTGCTCAAGGACCCTACAACAAGTAGACCCTGGTGGGATTTGAACCAGCTAACTTCCAATCTTCTGATTGGGAGACAGCCGCTCTACCCACTGAGCCACAGTCATGTACAGCTTTAATATATATGTAGCTGTAATTTAATGTTGTTTAATGTGTGTTGTTTTAATGTTCCCTTTCTAATAAAGTAAGTCACACGTACCTCCTGATCAGAGAAAAACATGTTTGATGGAATAAAATGTCAAGGGCATTCAGGGTGGAGGCTAGATAAGGTCATTTTGGTTTACGATATGGAAGACGGCTTTTGTTCTATTAGTGTCTTTCTGCCGATAGTGGGATAATTTGCTTTCTTGCTGTATAGATACTCGATATTTTGTTGAAGCCTGCTGCAGAGGGTGCCGAATGAAATGTAAATGTAAATCATTGATGCGACCATATACCAACATATTTGTACACGGAGACCCTCTCAGTGCCTGGTTCAGTCCGAGTGGTGATGTGCAGACTGTCATTCGCAATTATCTGCCTCCAGAAAAAGAGCATTTGTTTGGTTTTGTTTGGATTCACGACCAGTGTCTTTTGAGTTGAATTCTTGCCAAAAGTCTGCACACAACCGCAACATGATTCGCCTGCACGAAACACAATTTGCGAGTAAACAGTGTGATTAGCGTGGTAACCAAGGTGATTTTCAATGGAATAACATGATTACAAACAAATATTTTCTATTTTGCAAACACAAAACTTGCTACAGATAACTGCAGCATGTCTTACAAATACAAATGTGCAAGTACAAGAAAATCTATCCTACAACTGCACAAAACAAAAAACACACTTGACTTTTGGCACAAATATGTAATTTTTCATCTTAAAAAGTGCGTCTAGCAATTTTTCAAATGCTTGTTGTAGGATTGCAGACTGACTTATTGAAAGAGGAATAAACGACTATCGTCTGTGAATAGATGGACATTACAGTGTGTTATAGTGGATGTGATATGTACAGGATAAGCAGGTGCCGATGGATGGATAAATAATTTGAATCTTTATAAATCATTGAGGATTATACTACAACAATATTTTTGTGAAAATGTGCTTTTGTATAATTTTGAATATGTAAACTCTAATTTATTGTCGTCTCTAAATTCACACCGACCAAAAAAGGGCTGCTGGTAGTTATACAGCCACTAATTATGCTATCTGCACTGTTTATCTCCCAAGATTCACCCTTCCGGTTTACGTCATCTTAAATGTGCTTCCTGTCGTCAGCTATCCTACAAAATTCAAGACTGGTTAAATGTCCAAGACACAGCCAAAGAAGGAGTCCTCCATTACGACAGAGTGAGTATCCATCCAGTTACCCACCCATGGGTCATCCATCCACCATTGATCTCATCTGGTCTCTCTATCCTAGCAGTGTGGGGTCTCATCTGTTGGCCTCTCAGAGCGCAGATGTGAATCAAATCCTATTCCCTGTGTGGCCTGAGTGGAATGAAGCAGATATCACTAGGGAGAAATGGGACAACAATAAAGAGTCTGAAGATGAAAAAAAGAAGAACAGGAGTCCCACTACGGTAATTTGCGGCAGAAATGATTAAAACTGGATTAGATTATTCTTTAATGAGTACGAAACGTTCACTGTTGAGTGAAATCGTGTTCACAGCTCATATTAATGTTTCTTTTCTGCCTTTCTTTGTTTCACATTCAATTTTTGTCTGCAGCCATTTTTTGAAGATCCTGAGGGAAAGATTTCATTGCCCCCATATTTTAACATTCACTCCTGGAAGCGTCCTGCAGACTTTATATTCAACAAGGTAACCTTCATCCATCAGCATGGAGGTATTTCTAATGAAAGGCGACAATATGCCCACCTGCTCCAGTTAAAAAATGAACGTAATTATTCCATAAAGGGGTTTCCACTTCAGCTGCTATACAGTAGTATAACAATTTAAATATACATTAAACAGAAGACAAATATATCCATCAATCAGCCACAACATAATAACTACTGACAAGTAGAATCAGATTACCATGGTAATCTTGTTACCAAGAACACCCACCAAGGCCTGCAGTTCTGGAGATGTTCTGACCCCGTCCTCTAGCCATCACAATCTAGTCCTTGTCAAATTCTCTCAGATCCTCACACTGATCCATTTTTCCTGCTTCCACCATCACGACAAAATGTTAACCTGCTGCGTGATATATCCCACTCACTGACAGGAAACCATGGTAACCAGGTAATATATCCCACATACTGACAGGTAACCATGGTAACATATCCCACCTACTGACAGGAAACCATGGTGACCAGATACTATATCCCACCTATTGACAGGAAACCATGGTAACCAGGTAATATATACCACCTGCTGACGGGTAACCAAGTGATATATTGCAACCACTGACATGTAACCATGGTAACCAGATAATCAGTATTATTCTGCACTGTAGTCTCCCGCCATCGGGCCGTAGTTAGATTGAGGTAAGCAGAATAATTTGAGGTAATTTTGACTAAAGAAATTTGACTTGTTTTCTGTGTGAAAATGATGATGTGTTTTATTTTAGGAGCCCTCCGTTGTTGAAAATCAAATAGCGTTTGACCTGATTTCGGCCAATCGTCATCTCATGCACAGTGAGGTTGGTTTACAGTTGTTTTCTACATTTCTATTGAAGACAGCAGTGACCAGTCTATAATCAGAATCCATCAGCTCTTGGATGGTGGTGATGATGATGATGGTCATTAATGAAAACAATAGATAAGATTACACCGCTTTATTTATGCCATCGGTAAGGTAAGTACACAGAATACACAACGACAAAATGATTTATAAAAATGATTCAGGCAATAGATCTTAAGATTAAAATTGAGATTTGAGACTGATGGGGGGCTATTTTTTCCATCCAGCTGATGAGGTGGATCGTCACTGAGATCCACATCGTTTGGACTCTGCATAAAAACACTAAACAACAGGCTGGCTGGAGACCTTGGGAGCATATCTTCTCTCAGTACAGAGGGACAAATGCTCAAGTGCCACTCTTCAACAACTCAGGGAAATATGTAGTTAAACTTTTCTGGATGGTGAGTCTGACACACACAAACACACTTTCGAGGATCACATACCCCAGTAACCGGGGGTTGGATAAGGGAAGGGATAAAGCTTCATAAGGCTGGACAATGGAGTGACGACCACATGTTTTCTTACAAAAATAAAGTTTCTTAGGCATACTAAGTAGAACCAAACTGTGTGGGTGGAGACGGTTGGGGGCTGGGGGACTGATCTGCCACCAGCAGAAGTGATAACGGACTAGGAGGATATTTCAGGAAGCGGGTTTCATGGAAACTCCGAGTTTGTTAAGTCTGTAATGAGAGAAACTGGCTTTTCTGTTCCAGAAAGCAAGATAAGTTAACTCTATTCCATGTTAACTTACTCTGTGATCCTATCCTGCTCACTGGCAGGTTAACATCAATGACGCCTGAGTTTGTTCTAGGTTGCCCCTCCTCCTGAAACAATAAATGGAAGACTCTATTAATATGTCTCTCATTTGTCATATTAATAGATTGACGTCAGGAGACGACTGAGAAACTGCTGATGTCCGGATCATCCCAGTGGAAATATATATAATAATATATATAATTCTTCCACAGTGTTCTGTGTCCACCCAGGATTAACTCTGCATTTTTATTTTATTTTAAGCTGCCCACAAATGAAAACAGAAATCTGTTTAAATGCAGTAAAACTAGTAGATTCCTGCGACTCCATTCAGGCAGCAATTTTCTCTACTTCTCCGATGAAGCCACATTTCTCTTTTTTTAATAAACACTCTCGTGACCACATTACAACTTCCTGCTCATGTGGTGTGAAGTATGGCGACCATGGCGCCTCACTGGTTGCCATCGTGACTGACAGTATCTGAGCTCCAGTGATGATGGCTTTTATCGTCTTTGTGCACGATTTTAAGTCGAAGTTAAAAAACGCAGAGTTGATTGAATCAACTTAGCTCAGCTGTTCAAGAACGGAAAATCCATGAGTTTCCCAACTCAGTTTTGGTTAAGCCAGAGTTCAGGGATAAACTCAGATTTTGTTAAATGTGCTTCCTTAAACACTCCAGGTGAGCTGAATCAACCTGGTGACAGACTGCGTTGGTCTGACTGGTGGAGTCCAATAATGTTAATAATGATAATAAATAATAAGACAGTTAAACACAATATGAAGGAAGAGGAACATAAAACAGTGAACACTGACATTAAGACAACAGCAGAAGGCAAAGAGAAAATTAGGGAATTCATTAAAGATAAAATGACCCTAAAGTCCACAGAAAAAAATAGAAATAAAAATAATAGAATTTTCTTTTTAAGAAGCAACATTAAATAAGTCACTAATTCTGCCAGTCTTGTTTTCTCAGGTAGGTGGTCCCAAAGTCAAAGGGTGCTGATGACAAAAGACAGGGTCACCTTTAGATTAAAGCCCCGCTTTTGACCAACAAGAGGGACCCCACCCGAGAATCCGAGGCTGTGGGCTGGCATGTACGGTGTCAGCATTTCTGTTATGTTGTCAGGAACCAGAACCTGGTGTGCTCAAAAGTGATCAGTACAATCTTAGAATCGATTCTAAAATGTGGAGGCAACCAGTGGAGAGATACCAGGACTGGAGTGATATGATGTTTTCTGGCCCAGCTGCTACGTTCTAGACCAGTTCGAGGTGAGAGCGAGACTCAGAGGAAGGTAGTCGCGGGAATCTAACCTGGAGAACATGAAGGAGTTCTTCCAGATCAGAGTGTGGGAGCATTGATTTGATTTTGAACTTGGTTCTCAGTTGGAAGACAAACAACTGAATGACTTTTGACATTTAGTTTGAAGCTTAAATCTCCATCAAATATTACTGCAAGGTTTCTGGCAGTGGACTTTGATACAGGTGGCAAAGCGACAGAGTGATGGGGTTTTTTGGATATGGGGGGATAACTAATATAATTTATTTTTTGGAGTTTCTGAACTTCAAACATACCCTGTTATTGTTTTAAATGCAGCTTGATGCAGAGAGCAAGGCTCTCATGGATTCCTTCATGTGGGGAGATAACGAGAGTGGCAACAGCGATAGGGGGACTGCATGGGCTAGCCTGTGTTGTCCCATCCACAGAAGATTTACTGTAGAACAAAATGCTGAAAAGTTCATGTTGATCCTGGTAGAAAGGTGTCATAACAGCAACACTCAAATTACTCCTTGATTTGTTGTCTTTTTTACATTTCATTTCACTCTGTGATGTCAATTCTTTTGGCAAGAGTGAGTTCTACACAATATCGCAATTTCTTCTAATGTTATGGCTGATTTGATGTATAGTTCCACAATAATCATTGCCTCAACTTTTCCCTCCTGATGTATTCCTGTGAATATCAAGGTCTTCCTTCTACTCCTCTACTTCCTCCTCCTTCCTTAAAAGGAAAGTTCCAAATTTTAGGAAATCATGCTTCAATATATTCTGCTTCAAATAACCATAGTTTGATAACCGACTTTTCTGCTTTTCACTAAGTTCAAGAATTGAACAGACAGTACAATCATGTATTAATCAGTGACTTAACAAATCTAGTATGCAGATTTTATTATCGTCATCTTTTGCCAGACAAGCTTTTCTTCCTGTACCTCAGATTAGTTACTTAGCCTAGTAGGCTGGCTATAGCTTTATATTTAGTCATAACTGGTCTTGATCTTCCTATATACTTCCCTACAAGAAAGCAAATACATGTGCTTCCCAAAACATCAAATGTAAAGTCTTAAATGAATTACTATAGATTTATTAGGATTGAGAATATGTTTTAATCTCCATGAATCCTGTTGGGAAACTGTCTTTCTTCTCTGCTCTCAGGGATGCTGGAGGAAAATAACAGTGGATGATACCATGCCATTTGATGAAGAGAACAAGTTGCTGCTCCCGGCCTCCACTGTACAGTCAGAGCTTTGGCCCATGTTGATGGCGAAGGCACTCATCAAGCTTTTCTACCCAAAGTGAGTCACTGCATATTAAAACAACCTCTGTGAGCTTGTCATTGCTACAGCACGGAGCTGGGAAAAACTTTAATACACCCTTAAATCAAAGTATAAAACTATAAACTACTTATACACCTGACTCCAATATTTAATTGGCATTAATTGCCTTGAAATTAATAACACCTATCAGCTTACGGCTGAGGATCTGAGACACTTTGAGAAGGACCAGATAGACAATTCTACAAGACCGGCTGAAAACTGTTGATGCCGTTTCTGATAGAAAAGAGTCACTGTGACAATACTGACATCACGTGCTGCGTATGGGACTGTGTAACCACAGACAGGTCAGATTGACATCCGACCCCTGTCCATTGCTCAAAGCTCCTACAATGGACCCATCAGCATGAGAACTGGAGCGCGGAGCAATGGAAGAAGATGGTCTGGTCTGATGGATCAGGTTTTCCTGTACATCATTTGGACGGTAAAGAGAGAATGCATCGCTTACCTTGGCATAAGATGGTACCAGGATTCATTATGAGAAGGAAGACAAGCCAGGGGAGAAATCAATGTGATGATTTGCACCATGTTCTACTAGAAAACCTTTGGTCCTACAATTCATGTGGAGGTTCTTTTGACACGTAGCAACACTATAGACAGAAAATCATACTGATGATTTAAAATGTTCAACTACAATTTTTGAGTCTAGTTTGTTTAGGTGTTATAAAATGCTTATCTTTGTGTTTTAACATGTTTGTTTGTCAGTGTGTCTTCAGATGTCTGTGGGGAGATGGGAGAGCTCAACTTCATTCACGCCCTCACCGGCTGGATCCCAGAAATCTTTCCTATACAGTAAGGTCCTCTTTTCTCTACATACGTTGACTGCGGCATCTCTTCCATTTAATATTATACATTCACGCGCTCTCTATGTTAATATTTTTCCTCTCGGAAAAAGAAGATGAAGAATCAGACGTTTATAACCCTGGTAGTTCATCAAAAAAATTGTGGAGACGCTTTCATGAAAAAATGGAGATTGGGAGAGTCCAGGGTCCCAAAAGCTGGCTAATAACAGGGCGAGATATAATGTTCTTAGCATAAGCTACTGCTGAGGCTGATTTAATACCATTTAAAAAGCTGAATTATTTGGCGATGAGATGTTCGAGAGCAGGAAGGTGTTGGATGGAGGTCAGATGTGCAGAGCAGGCTCGACAAATGCACCAACCAGGAGTGGGGGATAGGGAAAGAGAGGCAGACAGAAAAACTAAGACACTGAATGGCACCTGATTCAAGAGCTGAGCAGTGACAAGTGTTCAAGGCAACAAGGAACAAAAATGATTTGGAAAAACTGATTAATTAACAATATAAGATACTTCCCTCAATCCAAACTCCCTTGCTTTCATTAAATCCAATGGACTCCCCGCTATGTTCACAGGGCAGCCCGTTGCAAGTTTTTTTTTTACTCCAATCAGGCCATTCCAACAATACAGTCTGCCTGGCACACTACTACGACGTCATCACAAAAAACTCCACGTACAACCCAGCAATCCGAAACCTCTCATCTATATTGACAACCACGGCCCTCTCAATACCTCTGCCACAGCATCTACACATCACAACTCTGTAACATTCATGCAGAGTGCTCGCTCCCTAAACATAAAGCACATGTCATTGACGACATCATTACTGACAGGAGAATTGATTTTCTGTCTTACGGAAACATGGCAAAACCATCTGGACTATATCTCTGTCAATCAAGCCGCACTCCCAGATTATGTCTATATAATACAAGACAAAACAGCATCTGTCACCCCCATCCTTAAAAAAAGTCAGGTTTGGGCCCGGTGGATTTAAACAGCTACCGGGCGATCTCTAACCTTCTTTGCCTTAGTAAAATCTTAAAAAGTGTAGTTGCCACCCAACTCTATCAGCTTATGTCCAACCATGAGTTCTATGAACCCCTACAATCTGCATTCAGACCTCACCACAGTACAGAGACTGCCCTCATCGAAATCACCAACGACATTCTCATAGCAGCAGATTCCGGCCACATCTCCATCCTCATTGAAAGTTTTCTACAGCTTTTGATACCATCTCCCACTCCATCTTCCTTAACCGCCTATCGGACCACCTAGGACTCACCAGAACAGCCCTCTCCTGGTTTGAATCATATCTTTCCAACAGAAAACAATTCATCACCATAAGTTACTCAAGCTCCTCCCTTGCCCAAGTCAACCAAGGCATCCCTCAAGGTTCTGTGCTTCTCCTCTTCTCCATCTACATGCTACCCCTCGGTCGGATTAGCCGCCACCACGGTCTCAGTTTCCCCTCCTACGCCGACGACACACAGCTCTACCTCCGCACCAAGCCATCCACCCACCTTGACTAGGGACTCCCCAGTTCCTAGTCAAATACCCACAGGAAATAAAAACCTGGATGTCATCTAACCTCCTCACACTAAACCGCAGCAGAACAGAGCTCATGGTTGCGGCCCCTATGGCACTGCTCCGGAAGGTTGGAGATCTCCTCCTAGACTTGGCTGGCTGTGTTAGGAACTGTAGTTGGGGTTTAGCTTGGATCCAGGTGCAGATACAAGACAGCGTGGCAGAGCAGGTGCAATTCAAATATTTAATATAAACCAAAAAAAGAGGCACCAGGAAAAAGCAGGGGATCAAACAGGAACAAAAAACACTAGGATTCACTTAAAAAGCACTGGGAGAAGGCTGGGACGAGTGATGACACTGGGGAACATCAAACAACGAACTGGCACAGAAGGAAAGTTGAGGACAGACTATATTCACTGACTTAACGAAACAATGAGACGCAGCTGGCGGGGAAACACAGGTGAGCATAATGACCAATCACACGAGAGAAGAACAGAATCACAGGACAGATACAGAGGGAGAAAGGATCACAAGTGAATCACAAGACAGATACAGAGGGAGAAAGGATCACAAGTGAATCACATTTAGACTACACTAGGAAGGACAAAGGAAATAAAGAACAATAAACAGATAAACACTAAAAACTCTAAAAACACAAATCAAAATGACGGAACTTCACAATTAAATAATAATAAATAAACACAAAGTCATGACAGGTTTGTTCATCTGCCCATCCTCTGAAGTTCACAACCTAGCTGTCATCCTGGACACCACCCTTACATTTGAATCAGACATCAAATCCATCACAATATCCGCCTTCTACCACCTCAAGAACATCTCTCGTCTCCGGCCGTCACTCTCTGACTCTGCAGAGTCCCTCATCCACGCCTTCATCACCTCCCGCCTGGACTACTGTGATGGAGTCCTCTCCGGGGTACCCTACAAAGTCCCGGACTGGCTCCATTATGTCCAAAACTCAGCTGCCAGGGTTTTCACCCACACCAGGCCCTGGCAGCAATCCCCCCTACACTCATCCACCTTCATTGCCTTCTTATCAAATCATCCATCAACCATAAATTCCTCCTGCTCACTTACAAATCCCTCCATGCCCCTGCAACCCCAGTACCTCACCGACCTTCTCCATCCTAACACTCCTTCCTCCTCCCTTACACACCTGTTCATAAAGGCCAACGATCACTAAATCTCCTTTTCACATCTCTTGTTTTTATTTATGAGTATGTTTTGACTGCCCTCCTCCTTAAGCTGCCTTGGGTTCTTAGAAAAGCGCTTTATAAGTCAATTATTATTTTAATAATAATTATTAAAATAATAATTATTTTAATAATTATTAAAATATTATTTTAATAATTATTATTTATTATTATAATTATATTTATTATTATAACTTTAAAAAGATACTATAATGAATAATCACAGTCTGTCCGTGCTACACTTTTGGCAGAGACTGGACAGTTGTTTTTCAAACTCTTTGACAGTGGCCTGAATAACATCTCTGCTGACATTCTGGATGAAACTCAAGGCAGAGAATCACCATGAAGGCATTGACAGTTTCCATTTACCACAAAATACCTCAGCGAAGCAGGTTTTCTGTAATGAAGGCACCAAAATCTAAATTCCAGAGTAGACTGGGTAGAGAAACAGTATTTTTAAACTGATAACAATAATTCAATGATTTTGTTTAACCTCCGCTTAGGTCTTCCCGTGTGATACAAACTTGGGAGTTCTTGCGTGACAACCTTCCTGCGTACCTGCAGCCAGACCATTGTATGTCAGACAGGAAGCCTCAGACTCCAGAGCCAGCAGCAGGGACCGACAGCAAAAGTCGGAACTCGGAACCAAAGAAAATCAAAGGTCTGATAATTCCACCGCCACACACACACACACACACACACACACACACACACACGGACACGCAAACACAGAGAGACAAACTGTTATACACACACATACCCTCAAACATTCTGTAGATCTCAGTTACTCTCACACAATTAATCACTCATCTACCATCCTTTAGTATAGAAATACTACACATATTACACATACACACAATATTAATGAATTCATCAGCAGGATGATACTATTTATTAGTATTAGTATTTTTTTTAAATGTATACTGTAGTGTGTGTGTGTGTGTGTGTGTGTGTGTGTGTGTGTGTGTGTTTGTGTGTGTGTGTGTGTGTGTGAGTGCATGTGTGTGTTAATCTCTGCTGTCATGTTGAGTATAGAACACCAGAATTTTTTTTACCGCTGAAATTTTCAACAGTGAGTCCTGCCTTGTGGTTTAGCTGAGGTCTTTAGAGTTCCAGGCCAATAGAGGTCAGTAGCTAAATCCGCAGAGGTCAGATGACTTATTTGATGTTCCTGGAAGGCCGGAGAGCCTCCCGAGTCACATTAGGCTATGTGAATATAAATTAAACATCTCCTCAGACAAGTACATGAAGCTTGGAGTGATCTCCCGACACTGAACTGGAGAGATAAAGGCTGTACAAAGTTATAAATTAAAGTTATTGGAATGCAATTTTAAAAGTGTAGAAAGGTGTGAACATCTACTGCAGGCTCCTCAGGCCTAGGATTGTGCAGAACTTTCTCTCTTCAGACCCAGTTAATGAGAACTCCATTGCTCCAAGTAACAAGTACAGATGTGCATTTACAAGTATAACAAAATCTATCCTACAACTGCACAAAATGAAAAACCACACGTGACTTTTGGCACAAACACGTGACTTTTGGCACAAATTTAGAATATGCGTAATCACGAGCGTCTCATCTGCCCGCAAGTACCTTATACTTTTTTTAATGTTCAGAGAGAGGTCGTTGTGGGCATACAACTCAGACAGTCTGTGCACTGCATCTCTATAGATGACCTCATTCCCATTTGAGATGAGCCCCACCACGTTTGTATCGTCCGCAAATTTTGTGATCATATTTGCGGGGTGATGAGGCAAGCAGTCATGAGTGTACAGGACGTAGAGGAGCGGACTGAGCACGCAACCCAGCGGTGCTCCTGTGCTGAGGGTCAGGTCCGTCAAGGTGTTGGGTCCAAGTTTTACCGTCTGTGGGTGTTCACTGAGAAAGTCCGATATCCACCGACACATTTGACTGCTGAGGCCAAGGTCCATCATTTTTATGACCAGCTTGCTGGGTATTATGGTTTTAAATCTGAGCTTTTTGTGAGCTACCTTACAAAAAGATAAAAATCATTCATAATTGTAACCTTCAAAAACCCATCGGCAAACCACGGTTTTTCACATTTTTCAATTTGTGTTGGAATTATTCTATATTTTCCGTAGTTTTAGAAATGCATCTCCTTTTGTTTTATATCTTCCTACTGAAAAGGTATGTACATATCTCTCAAATCATACGCACTCTCAAGTTTTTTTTCGCATCTTGCCCCCTTGAAAGGGATTTGACCAACTACACAGACTGATCCCCGGGAATGTTTTGAATCCGCCTTCCGGCATCCATCCCGCCACGCGGGTGAGTGCAGACCCTGGCGATTTTAACGCCGTGATGCAGTGCACAGACTGTCTGAGTTTTTATTTTAACTCGGTTGTCAGGTCAATGCAGGCCGCCAACAGTACGACTCAAAAACGGAAACTTTTCCGTAAGCTTGCCGTGGCTCTACGCTGAGCACTTTGTCAACTCGGTTGAGCGCAGCCAAAAGATTGCGCTCAAATTGTTATACATTTTTTGGCAAGCAGTTGGGAATTACCCGGGGATCACGCTGCGCAATGGGTCGCATATTGTGAGGCTCCCACCGATATACCTTGATTAAAACAAGAAATATAAAATGATAAATATGAGCATAAAGCTAGCTATCACTGCTTAAATAGGTTTTAAATGTTCAGGAAATGTATATATTAGTCAATTTAATCCCAATGTAGCATTGGTATTTTATTTATTTTTCGTAATAATTTGAAAAAATGATTTAAACTCGTTGGTCGCCATTGCTGTTTACGTTGCAATGCATTCTGGGTAGTGTGGTCAAATGGTTGCACTGGCGGCTTCCGAATCGCATATGATAATGTTAAAGTTAAAAATTTCATCTGGCCAGTCTTTTTAATCTGAACTGGAACATGACATTAACAAGGTCAACTTCGGAGACTTTACTAAAACCAAGCAAACACAAGAAGCGGATGAGAGAAGCAATGAAGTTAGAGTTGATTTGATCCAAATGTAAAGTGCATTATAAATTAAATGTATTATTATTATCATTAATCGCTGGTGTGGGGATTGTGTTGCTATGGCAACCATGAAGGAGAGTTTATTGTAAAGGAATTCTATACATTTTTCTCACACAAAATGCTACGAAAACAACAAACAACTACATTGGCAACCATTCTACGTCAACCCATAATGCAATGCGCCGTTAAATTAATGGCGACCTGCGTAGGTCAACCATGTCTTAAACTTTGAGGATTCATAAAGTAATGACATCGTGTAACATTTATGGCAAAATTGATTCCTTAATGTCTTTATAGTAGGGGTTCCCTTTAAAGGTAAGCGTCTCAGAAGTGTATGTGTTTTCTTCCTGTCCGTGTGTAGATTGGTTCTACTTTTCCTGATTGGTCATAATTAGAGGTGGATCATGGCCGTTTATTTCTATTCTTTTGGTTTGTAATCAAAAGTCAAGTTTGATTGGACATTCATTGTCCTTTGTCTTCGTCTGTACACAATGTCGGCGTGCTATGATTTTGCCTTGAACATTATTTGCGATATTTTACAATAAACCAAATCATTTTGTAACAGAAGACTTAAGAATGTGATGATAAGTGTGGTCATAATAACCCGCAATGTTGTCTGTAAATCACACAGTGGGAAAAATCTGTGAAATTTAGTTGTATATGGCTCATGCTGGAGTGTGCGGGTTAATGTATGTGTGAGCTTGAATGCATGTTTTATTGTGTTTGGTCTCCGGTGTGTGTTTCTCAGAAAACCCAGAGGTAGTGACGTGTGCAGCATTCTACCCTCCACGTCGAAATGACAGCCTCTCTGATTTTCGACAGATGGTATGTCTATTCTCACTGCCTCATATTTTTCTGCATATGCAAACACTTTCTCTTTCAAATCCAATTTTATACTTTCATTACATTTGCATGAAAATAACTAAATTTCAGTAGTTTGCCGTCAAATCTTAACTCCAGATTTAGAAGCTCAAAGTGTTGAACATGTTGAGTGTCACAGAATCTCTGCATCTTACAATCTCTCAGGAAAGTCAAGAGATTTAGAAGCCTCCACTGTGAACGGAGTAAAAATCCAAATTTTTTTAATAGTAGCAATGACAATAATCTAGCAGATTTGGTGTAACCATGATTCATAAAGTCTTTATATTAAATTATTGCTACATTTATTGTTTTACCCAAACTGCTCTGCATGATTGAAAGTTTTTTGCAGATTTTGGTGAAATTTAAGTATTTTAATATACAGACGCAAATACATAGTGTGCATTTATATGTCTACAAAGATAGTGAAAGGAAGATAAGTCACATCTTTTCTTAAAGCGCACACTGATCAGCTATAATATTATAACCACTTACAGGGGAATAACCTGGATTACCTGGTTACAAGTCAGAGTCATGTAGGCTCCACCTCACAACTTCCAGAAGACTTCTGCTGCTAAGGTCTTGTCACCAGACACTACAGCACACCCTAAGAGGTCTGCTTGAGTACAGGCCTCCACAAGTCAGAACTGTTTAAGTGGTGAAATGGGGACATACACCATATTAGACATGTGGTTGTTATGTTATGGTTAATCTGTATATCATCACTTGTTTAATTACCTCACACATGTTATGTTACCCTTAATCTCTTTTTTAATATATCACTTTCATGGTCTGATCTTGGCGTAGAATCTACGCCGTAGATGGTTTAAATGATTAATGTTTAGAACTGTTTACGTCAAACAGTCATTTTCTTTATAAGTTAATTTCTAAAGATCCATAAAATAGTTTAAGTATGATTATTTCTGTGTGTTTGTTTCTTTGTGCGGTTCCACAGAGTGATCTCTCCGAGGCTCTGCGTCATTACGGTCTGTCCTTCCTGCAGAGCCACATTGTCTCTCTGACTAGAACCAGAACATGCCCGCTGTCGGCTCCTGTCAAAACACCACCTCTGCCCCGTTGGAAACGTATCCGCCCACCCAAGAAGTTCATGATCACCGATGAACCACAGAGTGAGTGAGAGACAGGATAAAAATTGTGGTGTGGAGGAAATGTGATTCCCGATTCTCATAACCTGGAGTTAAAACTACACTTTCTAAACAGTTAAATAGTTAAGTTGAGTTAAGGGAGAAAGATTCCATCAACGCTCACCCTCCATAGATGGAATTTAACACTGGAAATCAAAGGATACGTGCCGTAAGGTCAGAGGTTAACCACATCTGTGTATTTTTCTTCAGAAAACAGATTTGGTATGAGAAATACTCTACTGATACCCGGGGGGGATATCGGTTAGAATTGGTTCCTAACTGTAGTTGAGTGTCACTGAATGTAAATATCCTTTAAAGTGCATGGGTTCAAATAATATCTTATTTTCATCAATACATTTAGCAATTATAAATCCAGGGTTTGATATTTATTTAAGAGAACTTTTACTTTTCTCTTTGATCATATCTAGATCTTCTTGATAATACTCTTCCCGTCAAGCTTCTTATTCCATAATTACAGTTTTCATGAGGAAAGTGTAGCTGGTGGCTAGTGGTTTCTTTCGAAAGTCCCCACGGTGGGATTAAGAGAGGATTATTTTATACATGCATGTTAAAATAAAATGTTACGATGCAACTCATCGTATCTCAATGTATCATTTTGTAATTTATTTAATCCTAATTTATTTAATCTATACTTATCGTATCTTATCATACATGTAATCCTATCCCATCTCATTGTATCTTATCTTACTGCATATCATTACAGTATCCTATAGTATCTTATCTTATCTTCTAAGAAATATTTCCAAACTCCATTCTTCACTCATCTTGAGTGATGCGAAAAAGCTGGTCCACGCATTTTTCTCCTCCAGACTGGATTACTGTAACGCACTTCTCATCGGGATCCCTGATTAAAGTCTTCAAAGACTACAGTAAGTTCAAAACAGTGCTGCAAAGATCCTGATGAGAGTTCGTAAACACGAACCCATCACCCCCGTTCTTCATTCCCTTCATTGGCTTCCCATTTCCAAAAGGATTGATTATAAGATCTCTCTCCTCACTCACCGGTGCATCCACGGCAATGCACCCCCCTTCCTAAAATAACTACTCACCCCACTAACCTGAACACGATCCCTCCGTTCTAACACTCATACCGCCTCCTCCTTCCCCGGACTAAGCTTAGCACCATGGGTGATTGGGCCTTCTGTTCTGCTGCCCCTCGTCTGTGGAATGCCCTCCTTGACCATCTGAAGGCTCCACAGACGGCCGAGACTTTTAAAAAAAGGTCTTAAAACTTTCCTTTTTAGCAGAGCCTATAACTTTTAATAAACATTGCTGCATTTTGGTCATATTTTTATATACATATTATATTTTTCATTGATGCTTTTATCTGCCTTTACCTTGTAGCACTTTGAGATTGATCAAAAGGTTAAGTGCGTTACAAATTAAATGTATTATTATTATTATTATTATTATTATTATTATTATTATTATCTAATCTAATCCTATCTCATAGTAACTTACCTATTCGGTAGTATTGAATCGTGTTTTGTCTTATTTTATATACTCAAATCTTATTTCGTCTTATTTCATCTCATCATATCATTAGGGCCCGAGCATGAAAGCGTGTGAGGAACCTATTGTATTGCAGAAAGTTTTTATTTGCTTTTCTTTAGCCAAATGAGAAAACTCATGAACTTTGGCAGAAGTGTCAGGCGCAGGAGAAATTTATGTACATTAACGGTCCCAGCAAACGCGTAACAAAATGGCTCCACAGCGCCACCTAGAATAATAGTCCCCTGACCATTTTTTCACTTAGAAACATGAAATTTGGTACATATGTTTATCATCTCGGCATTTACCAAACCCAACAGGAAGTCTGCCATTTTTAATTGAACGTGCAACTTCTGATATTTCCAGGTGTTGTATTTGAACTCCACCAAGAGTTTCAACCTGAATCTACTTTAAATCTGGTGTCTGACCTGTTAACACTATAAGGATTAAAAGTCTGCCATTTTGAATTTTGCATACATTTTATGTGTTGTGTTGTGTTAACAAACCGGCCGATCCACTGGAAATTTGTTGATAGTAATTTTGAAGCATCGAAGATATGAAAAGTTATAATTGGTTTATCCATGATATAAGGTGGCATGAATCAGACTTCTGCCATTAAGATGTCCATTAAGACAATAATCAGTTAAGTGACAGCGCCACCTGCTGGAAACTGAATGTAAGTCTCGGGTGACAATTACCAAGGTAAAACTGATATCTAGGCTGTGCTTTCCCTTTAGATTAAGCTTCAGGTAAGAAGGATTCGACCAGTGGAAGCCGGTGCACTGCCCGACGGTTGCATGGGGGCTATGGCCCGTTATCGCTGCTTGTAGCTTTAATATTATAATTTTATCTTTTCATATTTCATTTCATATTATCTTCACCCCGAGAACAGTGGTTACAGTAGGTAACTGGCTAGAATCTAGCTGAGTTGGGATGATTCCTTAACATTCCACATCTTCATTTTACCTAAAAGCAGAGGTTAATTACTAGTAGAATAATAGATTTCTGTACATCTTCATGAAGAAAATCATAACAACCGAGAATCCTCTTAATTTCTTCAAGACACTTCTTCAAACACTCTTATGATAAAATAACAGATAAAGGAGAGTAGTTTTAATATGTCTGAAATGGAAAAGAAACTGCTAACTCATATTGCATTTCAGTTTACAGGAAACGTTGCTGGCATGATTTCTGACATTCCTTTTTCCTTTTGCAGTGATTCCTTCACCAATACCAGAGCAGTTCATCAGTGTTTGCAGCCCTTTTTACTTCATCCCCACTAAGGAGTGTGTTGTTGCGAGCAAAAAGAGGTGTGTGAAGTGAGCAGCCAGCTGATCTAATGCCGGGCAGTAAGATGAGAGGATTCGTTCCTCTGCTGTATTATTCTAGAATTCTACAGCTGACTCTCTATAATATAGAGGAAGAGAAGAAAGAAATCTGTTACCTTCTGAGTGGTCAGAAAAGAAATTCATCACATGTTTTTTATGTCTTCTTATCGTAAATCTGTGTTATCTCCCGCCTGCCTGAAACAGGACAAACACTGTATCGTGAAATCTAAACAATCAGGCAGTTATTTACATTCATTATTATTCATTTAAATTAATCACATATATTTTATATATTAATGGAAATGCGATGTCAGTCTGTCTGTCTGAATTTCAAATGGACTTTGGTCTATGAGTCAATCAATGAAAGGACATTAAAGGCCAGTAAATTTTATTTTCCACACATTCAGAACATTTAATTCTTAGTTTAAATGAAAATCTGTGTGATTTACGGTGTGAATGCATACTGTTTAATTATTGTGTAATGCAATTTTTTTTAATAGAAATTGAAGCGGTATTTTGTGAAACCCAACCTTAATTACTATACTGATTATAAATATCATACAAAACACATAAAGCCCTGTTACAGGCAGAAAACTCCTCTGGAGTAGAATAATTAATTAAGAGTATGGTCTAGACCTGCTCTTTTAGGAAAACTCCTTGAGATAATACTCATGAATTGCTGCTATTTAAATAAAATTGATTTGATTTGGCGTCATTTAAATCATATAAGTCACACATTTGTAGACAATGATGTTGATGATAAGTGTCTAAATATTGATTTTCCATGATGAGATGATGCCTCTGCTGTTTTTCCATATATAGAACAAAGGCACTGGTCCTTGGTGTCAGAGAGGATCGAAAGAACACCCCAGGGAAACGCGTACCCACTCTGGCGTGCGTTGATGAAAACAATGACAGTCAATCAGTTCGTGAGCCTTATGGAATTGAACCATCCACCATTTCCACAAACACAACTACAAAAATAGATGAGGTATGTTGAGGAGCTGCCAGCTGGGAAACAAGCTTGTGTAAACGTTCAGCATGTGTAGATTTCAGCCTGTTGCACATTGAAGCATATTTAACTGTGGTGACCTGGAGCCATGTACAGGATGCTCCCTATGAAAATCTTGAAATAAAGACCAAACCATCCTCTGTTTATGTTTATCCTGTTTTGCCCAATGGTTATTTTAAGTAGGTAGGCAGGTAAGACCTAAAATCATCTTTTTTCAGTCTCAGTAACATTGTACCTGTTACTATGTGTGAGTGATCTGTGATTAAACACAAAAAATACAAATATATCTCTCCTCACCTAATTATCTTACATCATTATATTACAGTAACATCATGAAACAAAACAATGTGAGTTTGCTCTGAAACTCTTTGATAACTAGTGTATCAAATTTGATAGAAATACCATAGCATTCTTGTTATTCTACAGTGTTTGTGGGATAGGACCAAGAGGACTCTCCATTTGGCACAGTTAGACAATGGACCTAAATGTGACAAAAAAGGATCATAGAGGTAATTTGGCTGCAAAATACCAGTTATCTCCACTAGGAGGAGCTATATGCACATACATACTACAACCTTTGGCTGTGACTTAAACCTTGTACATTATCAAAATTTAACATTTCCTAAGTAGAAGCCAGATTATGGGCTTGTTGTGTTCATCAATTACTCTAGACAATCTGCAGGTTTTTCCTCTATGATTACATCAAATCCCATCAGATGAAGGGGTGGAAAACTCAGTTGGCTGAAGGATGCCTGCCCTCCCTCTTACTGCATCATCTCACGTCTCGAACAAACAGTAGAAATTGAAGGACTCAATAATGACACGACTGTATTTCTTTCGTTTGTTGTGTTAACCTAAGCATGAAGTTAAAGCTGCGAGAAACAACCCCCAGTAGAAATAAACATGTTCAACAATACCCTAAATCTTCACCCGTCCCTAACAGTCTAGTTAAATTAGAGCTAGTGGTGAGGAATCAATTGAGGGTGGAAACTGGCCTCCAACAGGAACTTAGTGTTAATGACTCTCCTTTTGGTCTCCCTTTAGGTTCTAGCAGAGGACAGAAAGAAGGAAAATGAGATCGTGTCAAATGGTAAAAAAAAAAAAACAGCTGTTCTCTTCTGCCTATGATCCCTCGTTCATGTTGAAAATATAATATAATAGCCTGTCCAAAACAATGGACATGAGATTTATAATTGATACAGTCTGATTGTGTATGTGACAGGTACCTTTGTTGGTTGGTCTGTAAATTAGGTAGGTCCATCAGTCAGAGGTTGGTTGGTCTTGTCTTATATGGTTTGTTTTTTATTTTGTTCTTCGTTGTTCTGTGTTCCTGCACTAACACGGAAATAAAAGAAAGGCAGGTTGTCCGAACAACAGGGAAAATGTAATCCCTAAAAGCTTCAGTCGCATCACTTGCCTCCAATCCTTCCATGTTTACTACCAGCCCTCCATCAGTTTATACCATTAAGGCCTGGTGCTCTAAAGGTTTTTGGTGTGAAAACTGGTCCAAACTTGATGACACTTGCAAATAAATGAGCCGCTGATCTACTAACGATGCACACTGAGGATTGTGTCTGCCAAAGGTGCATAATAACAGATGCTATCCATTTAGTATATTTGCCTTATCAAAAACGCCCACAGTACCGGGCGTTTTTTAACCGAACGCACTAAATAGAGTGCTTGTGATTGCGTCTGTATTTAGTACATTTGAAAAGAAGATGCTATCAGCACTACGTTGCACGCGCACACAGTTTGGTGTACTAAAAACCCGGTTTCATTGATGGTTGTAGAAGGACATGGAAGAGGCCAATGACCACTGGCCACATGTGTGACTCTGCGGCTTCACCCCTCTCCATCCCCGAATGCTCCGTTGTGGGACGGCTCCGATTGGTAGAGCCAGTGCCTGTACCCCATCTTCCATCCCTCTTGTCAGGGTACTGAAGGACATCGTTAGATGAGCTCCAGTACAAAAAAGCTTCCTGGTGGTCCTCTGTCCTCTGCAAACAGGAAGGGGTTCTGAGAGATATGGAGGGTTACAGAAGAAGCAGAATCTTGAAGCCAATGTGGAATTGAACAGGAAGCCAATGAAGCTGTTGAAGGATAAGATATAAATTTACTATTGAAGAGGTTCTTGTGAGCTGAGTTATTTCTATAGGTGTGTAATGACAGGATGGAGTTACCGTAGTTGACACAAAATATGATCAGAGTGCGGTGGAGAATAGAAGTGCTGTTAGATGTAAGGGATAGGAGAAGGTGATTAATGGCAAATAGGTGGAAATAAGCAGTCTGTGCCGAGGATGACACCCGGATTCTAATCTGAGGTGTTTGAAAACATAGGAAGTGTTGTTATTAGAATAAGAAATCTGTGGTGTTTGATTCCCTACCAACCAGAAAAATCTGTTTCATAACTGTTCCGATTAAGATATGGAGCAGAGCCAAGAATTTTTTTTTCCTTTTTAGTAGTCAGTTAAATAGGGGAGAGGATGGTAGAGAGGAGTAAGTTGGGCGGGTAGTCATGTAGGACTGGTTGTCATCTGCTTAGCAATGGAAATGGGTACCGCATTCTCTGAATTTGTGATCAAGAGGCAGGGTTCCTTTGACTGAATCCTGGGGTGCACCAATAGAGACTGAATTGAATTACACTTATGATTTTTCAGTATGCCCTGTCAGACATAAATTCCTCAGATTAATAGCAGGATGTGATACGATGTCAGCTGGGATAGGCTCAGGCCCGTACTACAGATATTGAACTATATGAACTACTCAGCCCACTGACCTCAACACGATCCCTCCGTTCTACCCACTCATAACGCCTCTTCCTTCCCCGGACTAAGCTCAGCACCATTGGTGATCGGGCCTTATGTTCTGCTGCCCCTCGTCCGTGGAATGCCCTCCCTGACGATCTGAAGGCTCCACAGACGACTGACACATTTAAAAAAGGACTTAAAACTTTCATTTTTAGCAGAACCTATAACTTTAATTAACATTGCTGCTTTTTGGTCAGGTTTTTATATAGTTATTATTTTATTTTTTATTGATGCTTTTATCTGCTTTTACTTTGTAGCACTTTGAGATTGTAAAGGGCTTTATAAATTAAATGTATTATTATTATTATTATTATTATTATTATTATTATTATTATTATTATTATTATTATTATTATTATTATATTGAAAGAATGAATGAGCAGTTATATATGATACATGATTCAGTCTTCACAATGAAACCGATGATGATGATAAACATCCCTCAGCTGATTACAGCAAACCTCACACATATATCTGACCCAATACAGAAATGATTGAATATGCATGTAATTACAGATTGTTTCATTAAAACTGTGGAATTGTATCCTTCTAGGTCGGTCCAGAACTTCATCGAAGAAACCCTTCGCTCCCTTATCTCATGTCAAACCTGTCCTAAAGGAGATCTGGGTGGACTTGGAAGACTTTTCTAAATGCTTTCAGTGAGAGGCACGCATACACATACAAACAAATACCCAATCACATGTTGTTATTACGCTACAAGCATACTGTGTCAATAGACATAATCAGTCATGATAAAATGGCTGTTTAAATCAAACAATCCCAGAGACTGGGCTCAGACCCACACCCATCCTTGTGTGATCACCGAGGATTTTATCGCAGTCACAAGATAGTTTGTTGGTTATCTTCTACACTACATGGTTTCAGCCACAGAGGGTACAGTAAGAAAGTTTTATTTATAGCAAGGGCATACATTCTGTCTGTTATACTGGGAGGGGGGAGAAACAAGAGGCTGTAAGGAGGCGGATCTTCCTACATGCACTTTATAACTTGTTTATGAAGTATATGTTTGTTTGAAAAAAATCAGTCATGTATTCATCTATTATCCATGAGCCCCTAAAATAATTTTACTTAATCAAATAAAAAACTTCATGAGCGGTTAGGGCTTCTGCCTCACAGCAAAAAGGTACCGGGTACGAATCCACCTCTGCCGGCTTTTCTGTGCAGAGTTTGCTTGTTCCCTCTCCGGGAACTCCGACTTCCTCCCACAGTCCAAAAACATGCAATATACGTGAAATGGTGACACTAAATTACCCGTAGGAGTGAGTGTGAATGTAAGTGTAAGTTTGAGTGTGAGTGGTTGTATGTCTCTATGTGTCGGTACTGTGATGAATTGGCGACTCTTCCTGGGTGTACCCCACCTTTTGCCTGATGTCAGCTTGGATTGGCTTCAGGCCCTCCTCGACCCTGAAAAGTCTGACCACGGCCCGCTTTAAGTTTCCTGACAGAGGCTTTTAGGTTTTAATCCAATATCTGCTGGTACTTGACTCATGTAACCATGTCTTTTGACAAGATGTCCAGGGCCTTTAGTAGAAAAACAGTCCCACAGCATCAGAGATCCACCACCAGACTTCACAGGGGGTCTGAGGGACTTTCTTCATTTTTTTTCTTCCTGTATTGCTACGCCACATCCATCTTAGATGTTTATTGCCAATGCTGTTTGGTAAACTGTAGGTGCTTTACTTTGTGTTTGGATGACAGCAGTTTTTTCTTGCCACCCTTCCAAACATCTTGTGTTGGTGTAGGTGCCATCTGATGATGGTTAGGGAGACTTTCTGACTCCAAAACCCAACTGACTACTTTGTACTTAATTTCTCTTATCTTCCCCATTGTGAAGAACGTCATAGAAAATTAGGCCTCTGTCACCTCATAATTAAACCCCAGTAAAACAGGAAGTCATTATTCACCACTTCAGAGTTCTTACTCAAACAGGGGAACCTAAAAAATATAAAATAGGGCCGGAAAAATATGATTGGTCAGCTCAACTCTTCAACCTATTTTGTTCTCCAAGAAAAGGTGTCATCAAAAACTTTGAAGAAAGTGCTGAGGCAGTCACAGTTTGAGGGTCTCAAGAGAACGGACTGGAGAGCAAAGGACTTACATCCTCTTATATACGCTGTTCATCGGCCACCTCCTAAAACTAATCTTCACTTACTCTTATAATCCATCAAAACCAATGGTGGTATGGTGTCTCAATCTTGGCTTCACTCCACTGATTGCCACTTTCTTTTGATCAGCCTCTACCAATGTCAGACCCACATGTTAAATCATGTTCGAGGCCTTCATGACGATCAAGCTCTCTTTGATCAGTTTAGCAATTAAATTGTGTTTAGACATCTTTTGCTTGGAAGCTTCTAAGAACCTTTTGTATCAAAGATTCTTAATTAGACCGATTTGATTTAGGAATTATACTAGATCATTAATGATATTAAACTCAATGCACTCTTTGCACATCTGTCATATTGTACATATGCCATGATCAGTTCCACCTGTATTTTTTAAGAAGTGTGTTATCAATATTATTTTGTTATTGGAAAATTCAAGGTTGTTCAATGTTGGCTATCCAGCTCTAAGGCATGACACTGTGAGGTTACATTGAGTTCACATGTCCTTGGTTGGCACTTTGAGGTTATAAGAAGATCAACAAAGGTTCAAATAAGTTCAGACACAAAGGTTACATTAAAATGCGTGCAGTTCATCAATATGATTATGTCATGGGTTATACTTATTTTCTTTTAATATAATTATGTCAGAGATTATACATAGGTGGCGTGCATAATTAATGCGGGGGGGGGTCTGAGTCCTCAGGAGTCGTTAGAGACAGAGGGGTCTTTATTATCTGCTGGGGAGCAGTGTGTGTCTTTAGCATCATGTGAATCCAGGTGCGGCTGATGACGAATTCAACTGGGAAGAGATGTTGAAACTGCATGTATGTAGGTGATAATCCCCTGTGAGGGGTGGGCCACTCCAGCTTTGCATGGATGGCTTCCTTAACTCCTCTCTCAAACCATCTAATCTCTCTGTCCAGAATGTGAATGTTGTTTTCCTCAAAAACGAGAGATGCAAGTGAACTGCTGGGTCCTGTCCTAGTGAGCTGGCCCTCCTGTGCTTGGCCAAGTTCTGATTCTGATGAGCTTGCTATCTTAAGTTGGGCCATGCGCCTGTGAAGTGGTTGTGTGGTGTCCTATATGTACATATCTGTGACTCCTCATTGCATTGCACTCCATAAACCTCATTGCTCTGTTTGTGTCTGGTTGTCTTGTCTTTGGGAGGTACCAGTTTTTGTCTGAGGGTGTTGCAGGGTTTAAATGAAGTGGGATCTTATGTATAGAGAAACTCCTGCGTAGCTTTTCCAAAACTCCAGCCACATAAGGTCTTTGGTGCCCGTCCTTCTAATCCGCTGTCAGCTGTTCTTCTGGAGTTTCTTGGCAGACTTGATGATAGCCACAGGTTTTAAGCGCCTTTTGATACGCCTTTGTTCATTCTGGATGGGATGTGGGGTTCATCCACCCTGTGGTGCTAAGATCGTAGCCTGTTTACTGGAAAACACCTGGATTCAACCCACATGGATTTTCATGACCTGGAGATACGTAGGTCTATCACTGAAAAACAGGAGACACAGGAGGGGCAGGGAACCTGAAATGAGAGGGACATGTGTGGCCAAACCAAACAGAGAGTAGTTGAATATAAATTTGATGTGATGTATAAATAAGTGAAAACACGGCCTAGTGGGGTTGGGATGTGTATATTGAATATATACGGAAATGTATATTCTGTATTCCTTCAAAAACTGCATACAACAGATGTGATTATGTCATTGAGGGTAGGATGTTTGGATTTTAACTAAGCAACAAAAACCAACAGAAATTCCTGGTTAAATGTAGAAGCAATTGAAAGCAAAAAGAGAGATGCAAAATATAAAACAAAGCCAAAAATGTACAGTTTGCTCAATAATGTTATTGATGGATGTAAACATAATCATATGTAAATAAATCAGACACTGATGTCACAGCTCTGTATTAATGATTAGAATGCTTTGTGCTGATCAGGAGGTTCCTGAGGGAACATTATTAAGTAAAGTTTGAGGACCACCGGCCTAAAATGATTAAGGTTCCCATGTATTAACATTTATTTGCTTTTCTTCCAGTACTCTATTTGTGTTCCATAAACCACAGATGTACACGCATCATGTCCACAAATCTCAGTTTAAGGTACGGAGTTGTTTATAACAAAGCAACCTGGTGATGTAATTGCTTCATGCAATGATGTAGTAGCTTATATTCTGTTTAGCTCTTCATGTATATATTAATGTGTGTGTATATATAGATATATATAGATAGATAGATAGATAGATGTCAAGGAGGGCAGTTTATCTATACATGTCTATAAGATGTCCTATTATATTGTATGTCTTCATTTTTGGTTACCTTTAGAATATCGTTCCGTTGGAGTTGCTGTAATGACTAAATCTCCCCTCGGGTATTAATAAAGTGTCTATCTAACTATCTATCTCTCCAGAGCACCGTCATGATCAAAACTGTTTGCTCACCTGCCGTTGGATCCCAGCCTGTGACACCTGACGTAGCCGGCCCTGATGTACGCACACACTAGCGCACACATGCAAACACACAGGAGGCAGGCAGGATTTGACTCTTGTAATTGATAACTATGATAACTAAAATTATCTGTTTGTTATCCTACAGATTCTTATTCTGAACCTGGACATGTTGATTACCCCATAACAACATTAACTTCATCAGCGTAATTAGCATTTGCTAGCATAATTGAAAATAAAGTCTGTATTACAACAGATGGTTGGCCAGTGTATATGACACTGGAGAAGATTTGAGGGTCCATTTGACATATATAATTAAAAATGTGTCTTTGAACCGGAAGTGGTCACATTTAATTACCATGTTAACCACTGGACGGACAGTGAATGCATCACATTTCAGATAATTCAGTTCACAGCGCCAATCTTAATGCTCAATTCAGATTTTGGCTTGGATCTGTTTTTTGGTGTAGCTTTTCAAATTACTCCGAAAACGTGTTATATCGGACTCCGGTATGAATAGGTTCACGGCACTGAACGGACCTGAATGCGCAAAAGAAGAATAACAAACACTTTATAAACAGCACGCTCTCAATGCAGAAGCAAAATATTGAAGCCTCTAAATTAAGTTTCAATGCTTTTGTTTATGGTGAACGTGTTTTTTAGTGAGGTTTATAGTGTTTTATAGTGACGTTTTCAAGATAAAAGTGGCTCCCTCTGGCGCAACTTTGAGACAAATGAAAACGGAAGATAACACCAAAGTTGCATAAATTCTGATCTGACGGTTCAGAGAGAGGTCGCATTGCAAAAAATCCAAACTACGTCTGATTAAGAACCATAAATGGATGTGGCCCTAATCGGAACTGGAAAAGATCTGATTCCATGTGGTTTGTGCTGTTCAGACTCACATGCAAAAGTCCGATAGGGACAGACCTGGGCCATATTTTGCCTGCAGTGTGAACATAGCCTCATATTCTCCATACATTGAACCAGCGTTCCAGAATCCAGACCGTCTGGAATTTTGTAATGTAATGTAATATGTTAGCCACATTTTTCTGCTGTCGAAAGGTTGTGCCACAGTCATAGAACATCAGTGGTGCTCAGTACTGGGATGATTAGACTCTCATGTCGTTCCAGAGCTCAAGCTAAGACCCAATGAGGCTGATGGGTTTGGAGGGGTTCATTATTTGGAGGGCATACTGCCACCTTCTTTATGATCTTAATGGCAATAAATTGTAAATAAATGTATGAGTTGCTTTACTTAGATCATATTTGGAGTCTAGGTTAGAAAATGGGTTTTCATTTGTGCTTGATATCAGCAAGCTACTGCCCGGATGCATCACGCAATCGCACCTCAGAAGTTGTCTAGTTGTGACCTTGTGTGTGTATGTGTGTGTGTGTTTCCCTCCAGTGCTCAGAGGTGAGAGGCTCTTTCTACCTGTGTGTGAACAGTGTACAACCCTCCAGGATTCTCATCAGCTTCTCTGCTCTGCTTCTCTGGGGAGACATAGCAGGGAGGGGTATTGCTTCATATCTGAACACACGCACACACACACTGAACTTTTTATGAATGTGGCCCTGCCTGTTTGAGATATTTGACGGTGGCAGGGGTGCATTCCATCTTTTTTCTCTGTCTGCTAAACCTCATAGAGAAGGAATTGCCTCCATGCGGCAGAGCCTTGGTCAACGTCCAGCGATACTCCTGGAAAAACGTGCTATGCCCGCTTCCTCTTCTTACCATCCAAACCACGTCCTCAAAGGCTGTCATGCTTCACTTACCCCCAGGGTAGGGCAGCAGTGATGTAATTGGATTACTTTGTGTTGTATTGATGAAAGGTAAATGCCTAAATCAAGTTCTAGTCTAGTTTCCGGTCTCTCTTGTCCAGGCGCCATATGTTCATCTTCCACATTGAGGCCGCTCTGGGCTACCACATTCACCTGTACAGCATGACACCTTTCACCTTTGGGGATGATGAAACCATGATGTCACACCTAACTAAGGTACTTGGTTGCTTTTTCTGTCTTTATCTGTGGATGCCATTTTCTCAGTGTTGGGTGGGTTGAACACGTAATGTACGTCAAAGATGTCGCCACATAAATATTTTTCTTTCAGAGGGCTGTCCTTTGTGGAAATAATACTCTTTCAAATGAATCAGAGCACACACAGAGCGTGAATACTTACTTCTTTTTAACTAAATTCAGTATTTTGATATTTTGAATCTGGATATGATCCTGGTAAACCAAATACCTGTAGGCATAACAACAGAGGAGAGACACAAACAGGAGATAAATATTTACAGTACATGCTCACTCAGGATAATACATGAAGTAAAGAACAGAACATTTTGAACATAGACAGACACAGAACAACAAGAAAGAGCCTTGTTTAGAACAGCTGTGATGTTTTTAAAATTTTGGATATGATGTTTGCAAACTTTGATTTAGATTGGATTGTGCTTCTATTTGAAGACTTTAAAATTCATGTCTCTGTTGCTGTTTAAATTCAACCATCTGCCATAACATTAAAACCACAAGCCTCATTTTGTGTGGGTCCATTTTATTATGTTAAAACAGTTCTTTGATTTTGGTGCGATGTCAAAGTGTGTTCTTAATATTCTCTGTCAGAAAATATTAACTGTTTTAGCTATTTGTCCATTTTTCCTGCTTCGAACACATCTATTTCAGGCGACAGGTGCCATAGTCATTGGATAATCATTGTAATTCACTTCACTGGTGGGTGTTTATGTCATGGTTAATTGGTGTATATTTGTGTTGTGGTCGTCCCACTGGTCGTCCCGCTGGCCTTTTCTATTTAACCAAGACTCTGTTTGTTTTTCATCATTAATGAAACTGAAAATAATGCGTCTTCTCTGCTTTACCCAGGAGAGTGCTCTGTTTACTGAGCAGGCCTCGTCTATCCTGAAGGCACTGTCCACCCTGATGTTTTCCTTTAGCAACGAGCACGAACAACTAGAAGCCAGACGAATGCTTGTAGAGGTTCACCGGCCCCGAAACCTCAACACCTCCCACTCTAAACACCACAAGGTGGCTGGTTCGCCTCCAAAGCACACAAATGTGACACAGATACGACAGATAGATCCCCCTTATTTATACCTTTATGTTTAATTAAACAAACATTAATTTAAAGACCTTTATTTTTTTTGTATTTACATTTTCCTATTTTCATTCTTTTTGACTGCAAAGATGTCGGCTTTTTATACCAACCCCTTTTTTTTTTACATATTTTTACCAGCAGCATCTCCTCAGGAGCTAAAGATAACTCTCTAACTGAAGACTAGATTTATGGGATATCAAAGGTCCAAACACAAAAAAAGCAGAATCTTGTGGGAGTCTTATCTTCCTGTCCAGTTTGTAGTCCAGCTATACCTCACTATGTACCTGCTCAATGTGTGTGTCTGTTTATGTGTGTATCCGTGTGTGTAGGCTTTTAACAGTGCAGTTTACCGCACGCTGGTTGAGTCACTGGACAGGAAGCTCACAGCAGAGGAACGGCTCTCAGTGGCGGCCCTCACATCTGACACTTCGCTCTTCATCACCAAGGACAAAGAATCCTCTGATACACGTGAGTGCTTGTTTGTTGTCTATCTATAGCAGTGATTCTCAACTGGTGTGTCACGACCCAAAAGTGGGTCACAGACCGGTTCTCAGTGGGTCTGAAAAAAAAAAAAAAATCCTGTGTTTTATTCTGAAGGGTATTTTTTATGCAGCGGAGTGCCCTCTATTCACTCTCCTTAACAACAGTTGGGGATAATGCCCGTAATATACACCATCTTTTGATTAAATAAATTTGAGAAGTTGAACATTTTACCCGATTTGGGTCGTGGCTTTTAATTAAGGGGTGATGGTGGGTTCCGAAGCTAGACCAGTGGAGAACCACTGGTCTATAGAACACGCTGCATGAGTGTTACATTGTGTCTAAAACACGTAATGCTGAGTTTCACAGATTGAACACAGATTGTTTTTGTCTGTTCATCCTCCCTCATCGGATCCTCCCCTCTAAAACCTGTGTTGAAAATCCTTCAATGTTTTTGTTGAAAATATTGAATGGAAGCCTAAAAACAGAAACATCACACACACATAAAGATGCACCAGCAGGTCTTCAACCAAAGATGAAATATGGCTCTTTATTATTCTCATAATGCAAACGGCTCATAGATGATTCCCTTTAGAAATATTATGAATTTCTGTAGGACCAGTAAAATTCACCAAGAATTATGTTCATGTATGTGCATATATGGAATACAGCATAAGCTGAAAAATGTCCGTCTTGCATGACTCCTAAAACATATCTATTATAAATTACATGTAAGTCTAACTTATTTTCTTCTGCCTTTTTTAAGTTTTATTTCTATAATTCAGAAAATGTTGCTGACATTTGGCATGGATCAGATGTTTCTTGGCCAAAAAAACAATTTGCAAGATATTAAATGTATTATTATTATTATTATTATTATTATTATTATTATATTAAAACCACTTCTTTGAGAAAAAAAAGAAAGTATAAGAACAATTGGCATACAGTAGTAGTAGTCTTACTGTACATGTGCTGAAATCAAAATGTATTATTACACCGTACTCAAATAGTATGATATAGTATAGTATCACATAGTATCATAGTATCACTTGGGTTTTGGAGTCAGTCATATAGTATCAATAGTATAGTATGAGCTTTATAAATTGAATCCAAATAATTCCATATTATTGTTTTTGAAAAAAAAACAATAATATATATATATATATATATATTATTATTATTATTATTATATTATATTATTATTATTTTTCTCTTTTTCTCCTGCAGCCTCAGAGCCTCCAGAGAACTGGAAGGACAGGGAGCCGACAGGGACAGAGATTCAGGCCATCATCAGACTGCAGGCCGGACTCAGAGGACACCTGGTCCGAAAGACCTTTAGAGCCACAAAACCAGGTAAGAACAAACAAACACGCACACACACGCACGCCCACACACACGCACGCACGCACACACACACACACACACACACACACACATACACATACACATACGCACACACACACACACACACACACGCATGCACACACACACAGTTATAAAATAATACCAACATCCAAGATGCTACTTCAGTTCTCCTCTTGGATGAGAGATGAAACTTCTCCAAACCAAAACAGAATTCCTGTTGCTTTGGATTCAATCCACATGGATTGAAGTGCAATAAACACCCCAATCCTAAAGAATGCTTATAATTGCATGCTGTTCACTAAAAGAGCTGCTAAACTGACTTTCGTAGTTTTATAACAATGGCAGTAGAGCTCTTTTTCTTCTCCTTCAGGCACAGAAGAGAATGCCCGCGCATCCAAGTTGCTGTCAAAGATGTGGCATAAATTGGCTTCAGATGCAGAGAAACATGCTAACGTGTTGCTACGGTAAATGAGTGCTGATAATGAACATGTTTTAAATGTATGAAACACCTCAGACTTTGTTTGGCTGGAGCAAGTTTGTGACATGAGTGCTCCAACTATCATCCTGAGCCAATGCAATCTATCTTCTACGGCGTTCCTTCAGCCTCTCTGTCTGAATCTACTTCCTCTCCTGGCTACGGAGGTCAGGCATCGATTGACCGTCTGCTGTTGATCGGTTACATATTCCACTGGAAAGCAATGTCTGCTAAATGATGTGCTCCTGGGAAAGTGTGTGCTTGTGCATGAAGGCTGAGAGCTCGGTGCACACAGAAAGTTGAGTACAGTTAGTGTTTGTCCTGAATTATTCTAGTCAGAGAAATCACATTCCTGTTCCCAGCTCTGATGCCCTACCCACCAACACGCTAATACATAAAGTACAATAGTTGCTCTTTATGGACTATTTAAATTGAATAAAGTCTGTATCCCTAAGACTGCTATTTGCAAATTTATTTATTTATCATTTTATTTATCAACTAACACTGATACAATTAATAATAATAATAATAATAATAATAATAATAATATATTTAATTTATAATGTACTTTACATTTGGATCAAATCAAAGCAGATAAAAGCATCAATAAAAAATTAAATAATAACTATATAAAAACCTGACCAAAAAGGAGCAAAGTTAATTAAACTTATAGGTTCTGCTAAAAAAGGAACGTTTTAAGTCCTTTTTTAAATGTGTCAGTCGTCTGTGGAGCCCTCAGATGGTCAGGGAGGGCATTCCACAGACGAGGGGCAGCAGAATAGAAGGCCCGATCACCCATGGTGCTGAGCTTAGTCCGGGGAAGGGGGAGGCGGTATGAGTGGGTAGAACGGAGGGATCGTGTTGAAGTCAATGGGGTGAGTAGTTCTTTTAGGTAGGGTGGTGCGTTGCTATGGATGCACTGGTGAGTGAGGAGAGAGATCTTATAATTAATCCTGGTGGAGATGGGAAGTCAATGAAGGGAATGAAGAATGGGGGTGATGTGTTCGTGTTTACGAACTCTCATCAGGATCCTTGCAGCACTGTTTTGAACATATTGTAGTCTTTGAAGACTTTTATCAGGGATCCTGATGAGAAGAGCGTTACAGTAATCCAGTCTGGAGGAGAAAAACGCTTGAACCAGCTTTTCAGCAGCACTCAAGGTGAGTGAAGAACGGAGTTTGGAAATATTTCTGAGATGGTGAAAGGAGATCTTGCAGATGTGTTTGATGTGTGATTCAAAAGAGTTGAGGGTCAAATCTTACGCCGAGTTTGGTGACTGATGAAGAGAGGGGAATGTCGTGACCAGAGAAGGTAATACTGGTTATGGAGGAAGACTGGGTCTGATGTGGGGTGCCAATTTAATTTGCTTCGGTTTTGGAGTTGTTCACCTGGAGCAAAGGTGTTTTTCATCCACACCTTTATCTCCTCCAGACAAGCGCGGAGAGTTGACAGGGGAGATGATGATGACGATGAGGATGGAGAGGCTGCGGAGGAACATGTGTCAGTTTTTATGTAGATTTGCGTGTCATCAGCGTAGCAATGGAATGAGAGTCCATATCGACTGATGACATGGCCAAGGGGGAGCATGTACAGTATGAGGAGAATGGGGCCAAGGACTGATCCCTGGGGGACCCCAAAGGTGACGGTGTGTGTCCGGGACCTTAAACTTCCAAGGGAAACGTATTCTGTTCTGTCAGTGAGGTAGGATTGAAACCAGTTTAGGGCGGTGGCAGTGAGTCCAGTGTTGTGATGTAGGCGGTGTAGGAGTATTCCATGGTCAACTGTGTCGAAAACAGCAGAAAAATCATGGAGAATCAGGAGGGAAGGTGAACCAGCATCTGCTGCCATCCGTAAGTCATTTGTTTATATCAATATTTCAATAATACATTTAAAAATCACAGGTGTGTAAAATAGTATCTAGCAATAAATGTTGTCGTGGTAATTTTACAATATATAGGAATAATATATGAGAGATGAAGAAAGTAGGCAGGAGTACAAAAAGACACACATCTCATTTGGGGCTGACCAATGATTCGCTCGTTCCTTCTTGTTTGCTATGTTGATGGACGGGCCAACTGTCTCCATAGACAATGATGTTGGCGGATGATGTTGTGATTTGCAACAAGGGCATTGAGCAGGTGGAGGAAAGCCTGGAGTGGTGGAGTTAGAGACAGGAAGGAATGTTAGATGCAGCAAGACAAAATACATTTGTGTCAATGGCGCAACAGTGAGAATGCAAGCAGTAGCGGTGGAGAAGGTATAGGAGTTATATGTGACAGAAGACTAGCAGCAAGCCCAAAGTGGAGGTTTCTGGATGTAATGAAAGGAAATGCAGTTGATTGGTGTGACAGAAGAGGATGCAGAGGACAGGGCAAGATGGAAGCAGATTTTTTATATTATGGAGACCCCAAAGGGAACAGTCCAAAGAAGCAGATGAATATGATAATGTAATGTTGTATTTTCTGCGCAGGAATATCATTGACCTCTCGGAGAGGAACTCAGAGCTGTACGCCTGTCAGCAAGATGATTGGAGCGGAATTACCTTCAATGATTTCACCATCACACCTCCTGAGAAAACCGACCACTGGTGCTTAGTCTTCAGGTCAGAGCCATTATATACCCCCTAAATCTCACATACTGAACTATTAATTTGAGGAGTTCAATCAGGGGGATTGATCGTTGCACGCAAAGGATTAGGGGCTTTTCAGGAGTATACCCTTGCTGTCGGGGACGACAGTGTAGGCCTGGTTAAAATAGATGACACTTAAATTCCCTTTGAGCAGTTAATCAAACATCAACTATTAACTCTTAAACTTTTAAGTTTAACCCAAAGGAACCCAGATCTGTTTCCCCTTACAGGGAACATGTGGGTGATATAAAATAGACTAAATGGACCACATGGTAGATATTTCAGAAATTATCAATGGCTTGCTGCCTCTTGGCAGAGACCTGCATGTTAAATGTATAGTTTGTTACTTCAGACTTCGATGGTAGTGCTTGAATTTAGCTTTTCTTGGCAAGTCAAAATTCCCATTGTTTTTAATTTGCAATTACAAATTTAAGTGTAATATATTACATGTAAAAAAAAAGTGCATGTTGTTAAAGCATTGAAATGATTAATGGATTCAAACTTGAAAAAGAAAAGGCTGAACTTCATCAGTTAGACATCTCAGATAAAGCTGTACAAGAAGCCGTTCATAGCATATAAAAGATTGGTGACACTTGTGTCACCAGGGTTTCTTATTGGGGTGGAGAAACAATTTGGATCCAGGTTTTATCATTAAAGGTCAGAATGTTGCCTCAGCTCCACCTCAATGCTAATGCTAATGCTAACAAAATACTGAAATGGTGACGTGTAAATATTTTTGTGAAAGTGAAAAGCCAGTCATGTTGATTGATGTCTTGGTCTATGTTTGTGAAGGGAGGTGTTTGAAGCTCCTGAGGAGATGCTGCTGGTACCAAATATGCATTTCCCCATTCCTGATTGTCTGCTGCACATCATAAATAATGACACAGGAGAGGGGAGGGAGATGATCATGAACAAGCCAGTATCTCCTGTCTGTCAACCCAACAAGGTCTGTAGAGGCTGCTTCATTAAAAATTACCTCATGTGATTATGTTTGAAAGTAGGACTGCACAATCATGTCCAAAATGATAATCCCGATTAGTTCCATCAATACTGAGATCAGGACAATTTATGACGATAGTTTATGGATTTAAGTAACTGTTCTGCTTATCAGAGGTCAGAGGTTGTAGCACAAACTCAACAGCTATGAGATCCCTCTTTACTTTTTTGTTTAAGCACAGGTCATGCAACATATGATGCATCACAGCTCTTTAGTTTATTATCTTGACTATTTTCCTGAGGCTTTCAGTCTTCAGTGTTTATTGGACACATATCTTTGATCAATGGAATGTGATGCCACTGATGTATTTGTGAGCTGGATGGATGTATGACACATTCTCAACATGTTCTCTCTGAAGCTCCCTTGGCGTATGATTTTCCTTCCTAGCAAAGGATGATGATCTTTTTCTTTTTAAGGGACGAGCTCTTCTGCTCCTCTGGATGTTTAATCTTTCAATTTTAATTTTTCCTGTCGACCGCCTGCAATCAGTTGGATATCAATGATGCTTTTTAAACCTTATTCATCTGGATGCCATCCAATGAGTCGATGGCATTCAATATTTGAAAATGAAGAAGAATGTAAGAAACGCTGTGATTGATCAGGCAGTGCTTGATTTGCTTCGCATCAGAGCTATGTCAATCAATCAATCAATCTTTATTTATATAGCACCAATTCACAAAAACAGTTGTCTCACGGTGCTATCCAGAAAGAGCAGGTCTAGAACAAACTCTTTATATATTTATCTATGTATTAGTAGACTATTCAAAATGTCAGCATTTAAAACGTCATGTACATAATTCTTCGTTTAATTGATTGACGCCATACTTGTCATCGAGACTGACATTCAATTAATTGTGCAGCTGTACTTTTTACCCTTTTATATGAATCAAATCCTTAAGAAGAGAACATTAAGCAGTCACAGAATATTATTTAAAATTTCATAAATGTCTGTGTGTTTGAATGAATGTTGCATGTTCTTCTTTGCCTTTTTTAGTACTTTTGCCCTATTTGTATAAATCCAAAGTGCACTTTTGGTGGCATCCTATACAACCCTATGTCACTTTACATAATTTTTGTCTCACATTTTGTTTTAATTTATTTTGAATATTTTTTGTATTACATAAGTTTCCATTTGATAATGCAAAGAGCTGTAAAGCTGCAGTGCTGTCAAAAAGCTAATTTCTAGGGACAATACAGTATTGTCTTATTTAATCTTATCTTATCTTATTTAAAAAATATTAAATTAATACATTTTCTCTGAATATCCTTTTCCAGAGGGGATATACTATTTTGGCAGAGGTTCTCACACCTAAATCACTTCCTGTTGGTGCTAAGTGGAAGATTCGCTTGATTGGTTCAAGTAAATTCCTTCCTAAACTGACGCCACTGAATGCGCTCACCATGAAAGAAGTCCAGGATCATTACATTCCCAATAAAAAAAAACACATCTGTCGGTAAGCAAAAGCATTCACAAAACAGCTGCTATATAAATATAATGGTTATAATGTTATGGTTGGTTGGTGAATATTACATCTTTCATCATTAAACGAGATTTAATGTTCAGATGTTTCTTGCTTGTATGTTTGTCTTTATATCAGTTTAACAGAAAACATCAGTGTTGTTCAGAGACTTTTAATGCATACTGATTAGCCATAACATTATAACCACTGACAGGGTGCGGTGACAAACAGTATTTAGGTAGTTACCATGGTTATCTGACAGTGGGTGATATATATATTCTGGTTACCATGGTTACTGGTAACCATGACAATATATCATGGTTACCAGTAACCATGATACCCACTGACATTTATCCTGTAAGTGTGGGATATATTTTCTGGTTACCATGGTTACCTGTCAGTGGATGGGATATATTTTCGGGCTACCATGGTTACCTGTTTGTGGATGGAGTATATTTTCTGGACACCATGGTTAACTTTCAATGGGTGGGAGATATTGGACAGCAGGTGATCATTTTATCCTAAAATTGACGTTTAAAGCAAGAGAAAATGGACAAGCATAAGGATCTAAGATACTTCGACAAGGACCAGATTGTGATGTCTTGGGGACTGGGTCAGACCATCTCCAGACCTTTTGGTTTTGTTGCATGTTCCTTGTCTGCAGTGACTAGTGACTAGAACCTACTGAAGTTGTCTAAGGAAGGAACACCAGGGTCATTAATGGAGGTTGGGAGTGAAAGCTAGGTTGAGTTGCCTGATCCCACAGAAGATCTACTGTAGCAAAAATTGCTTAAAAGGTTGAAGCTGGCTCTGATAGAAATGTGTCAGAACACACAGTGATATCGCAGTGGCATCAAGGCATGCTGCGTATGGGGTTGTGTAGCCATAGACGGTCAGAGTGACCTCTGACAGTTGTCAACTACTGAAATCTCCTGCAATGGACCGTCAGCAGCAGAACTCGACCAAGGACCTATGGAAGAAGGTGTTCTGGTCTGATGGATCAGGTTTTATGTTCCATCATGTGGATAACCAATTGCGTGTGTCGCTTACCCAAGTAGGAGAAGGCCCCAGGATGCATTATGGGAAGAAGACTAGCCGCAAGTGTACTTTATATTGACATGTTACGTAACTCTCAGTCATGAGCTACAGTTTGTGAATCAGACATATTTCATCAGAGATGTGTCAAAGGTCAAAGAGTTTGAATCGGGACTTTTTCCACAGTTGCTCTGTGAAGGTGAAAGAAGACATTATGGTAACCATAAACTTCCAGACTTCCAGGCCAGATGTGAAGATCCGTCTATCTGTTCAGGACAACGACAAAGAGATTGCAGCCGTCACAGGAGAGGGTCATGTGTTCATCCCTACATTCCTCTTTTTGGCCAACAGAGGTGAGCAGTCATCGGGTTTAGCTTTCTCTTCCCAACAGGCCTGTTATGCAGCTTCTAACTAGTTTTTGCTCTTTTTTTAGTCCTACAAAATAAACTGTAGAATAACATGAACTTGGTGGAATTTCTATCAAATCTGAAGCTGTATTTATCAAAAAGTTTCTGAGCAAATTCATTGGTCTATGTAATGTTATTAATGGTTTTACTGTAAAATAATAAAATTATAGTTCTTTAAGTCATGTTGGGAGAGATTTAATGAAATTGTTTATGTTTAATCACAGCTCACTCACACATAATAACAGGTAAAATGTTAAAGACCATGACAAGAAGTTATTTTAGGTCTTACCTTGTCCATACACACTAATGTTATGCAAATAACCCTGAGAATTGTGGAGCTATTTTGTATTAAAATCATCGGTGTGTACAAGAAGCTAATGTTCTAACATCATTTGTAAGATCAATTTCATCTTTTCATAAGATCATCTGTGATTGTCTTCTCAATCAATATAAGACTTGATACAACGTCCAGTCTAAGTTTATTCTGCTGACAATAACATATATATATTTTGATGAAACACTTTTTACCCCCTTAATGTGAAACCCACCTATTCCATCCCACCCCACACCATCCAGCAGATATAAAAACAGCAGGTCTCCTGTGTACAGATGTTTCCCTGACAGTAGTAATGAGGGCAGTGGATGGCACTGTTAACTCACAGTCAGAAGGTTGTGAGTTCAAATCCACCTGAAGGCATTTCTCTATTTAGATTGCATGTTCTCCTCATGTAAGTGTGGGTTCCCTTAGATTCCTCCCACAGTCCTAAAACATGAATATAAGGGAATTGGTGAAATGAATCTACTCATAAGCGAAACAGATCATTCTCTCGTGGAAACAAATTATCATCTTATGCCCACAAGAAATATTCAGCATTACTTCATGAAGTCGATGACTTTGCTTAAATCTGCGTCGAACTGGAGCTTCAAAGGGGCTGCCCACTGCTACCTAAGGGATGGGTCAAATGCAGAGAAATTATTTCACTATGTTGTACTGTGTATGGCTGTTTGTGATCAATAAAGGATACATAATAATTAACAGAATATCATCTTGTTTGCCTAATAAAATAACACACAGAAATAAAAAAGGCCGGTAAGATACCAATTAGTTACCACACTTGTATTTTCTCAAATGTGAAACCTTTAGTAAAATGAAAAAATGTAAGCTAGTACGTCTTAATTACTCCTAAAGGGATATTATATAAACTCAAGTACGCCAAATACAAGAAATACACAAGGGACAAAAATCACCACCTGAGTTTAAGTGTAAGTGAATAAAGAATACTAAAACTCTGCTAAAATAAAATCTTATTATAAAAGTAATGTCTAATAGGCCTACAGTATATATACCATAAAATATTAAGGATATTAAATATAATATTAAATATTTATAATAATTATAGGATTTATTTGGTTTGTAATAATATATAATTATAACAAATGTATGATAATATATAATATGTTTAAATGATTTAAGCTATGTAATATTAACATTATTACTAGTATATGTTATTAATACTTCAAATAATCATTTTTGTAAATATATTATTTATAACAATGTTAGTATATTCCTATGATTATTTTAATTCTACAGTATTCTCACTATAATAATAATAATAATAATAATAATAATAATAATTCATTTAATTTATAATACAGTATACCATTGATATATATTAAAAATGATATATAATTAAAAATATTTATTATTTTTATTATTTCATTTTAAATTGACTGTACTTGTATAGTTAGATTATATAGTGCTTTACTAGTCTGCTCGACCACTCATAGCACTTTACATCGTGAGCCAGCATTCACCCATTCAGTCAAACAGTGATGATAGAGGCCGTCATGCAGGGCGCCACACAATCCTCCATTCACGCTACTAATCACACATCAATGGAACAGCCATTGGAAGTAACTTGGGGTTCAGTATCTTGCTCAAGGACACTTCCACATGTGGACTGCGTTGGCCAGGGATTGAACCACCGGCCTTCAGATAAGTAGAGGACGGCTCCACCAACTGAGCCACTGTCACCCCAATATATATCAATTCAATTATATTAAATTATCAAATTATATCATGCATGTATTATATAAACTTATTAAATTTGTTTAATTATATTATTTTATGCAGATATTTGATACAGAATATGATATATTATGTAATATAATAATCATTTTATAATAATATATATAATCAGTTTCTGTTCCAGTCCCCAGCTGGACTGATGATGAGAACCAGATGGTATTGGGACCTGAGTTGGGGGGCGCATTCCAGCCAGGAGACATGGAGGACGGCATGGCTGACCTGTCACCTTCGACAGAATCGAAGGTATGACTGAAAGCTGTCTGCATCATATTTGTGTCTGCTCAGACACATATATCACTTTTAGAAAAGGACTTAAAGATTTCATTTTTAGCAGAAACTGTAACTTTTAATTAAGATTGCTATATTATTATTATTATATATATTTTCATTATTCCTTTTATCTGCTTTTACTTTGTAGATTTGGTCCAAATGTAAAGTGCGTTCTTTTTTCTTTATTCTTTTTGGATAACTGGCTTTATTACAGATCTCATGCTGACAAAATGCAAACTAGAATGCATCTCATGTTGGGCTTGTTGCAAGTGCTTCATATTCTATAGAGCCATATGCCTCAGAAACATCTCCAATGATTTAACTGTTCTAACTCCCTTCTATCAGAACCAGTATTAACTTTTTCAGCAGTTTGAACTTCAGTGTTGTCCTCTGTGGGATCAGACAACATGGGCTTGCCTTCACTCCCCAAAACCATCAATGACACTGGTGGTCTATCTTTAGACTAGTCTGGTATGTTGTAACAATTGCAGACCAGGATCATCTACAAAAATGTTGTGAGCCATTCCACTTGCCATTACAATCTGGTTCTTGTCGAAGTCTCTCAGATCCTCATGCTGGTCCATTTTCCTGCTTCCAACATCAACTTCAGGTCAACATTTTCACCTGCTCCCACCCAACAAAACATAACCATGATTACCAGATAATACATCCCTCCCACTGACAGGTAACCATGGTAACGATTTAAAATATCCTATTAACTGACAGGTAACCATGGTAATATATCCCACCCACTGACAGGATACCATAGTAACCAAACAATATATCCCACCCATTGGCAGGCAACAATAATAACCAGATCAATGTAATTTTGAGTTAACCTTTCAGTGCTTATAATGTTTTGGGTTATTGGTGTGTACCTGTCACTGTCATGCAGATGTTGTAGACGTATTCTCCTGTCTGTGCCTCACAGGGTCATAAGTACTCGCTGCTGGCAGAGGTTCTCCATAAGAGCTGGAGTTTGGATGAATCTGAAGAAGTATTCATCCAAACGCTCATAGAGCTGGAGAAGAAAGAAATGAGAGGTATGACTACAAAACCTACACCATACAGTCTGATATTTGGTCTCACTCCAGGCAAAGATCACTGTTTGCTTCCAATTAAAAATACACATTTAGTGGGATCTTATTCTGAAAACCGAGTGTAAATCCTGATATCTTCAGCACTCAGCATTTTTATTTTGTATTTTTAAATATTTTCATTCAAAAGAATTCAACTCATATTTTTGTCTTCAGTATTTCCATTTTTAATATCGGTGAAAACAGTGATAGCAAATAACAGTTAACTCCAGAGAGAAATGTACAGAAGTATGTAAGGAGTGTGACATGTGATAAAACTAGTCAAGATTATAATAAATTGGGTTTTTTGCTAATGACTACATGGTTCAGCAGAAAGAAATCTAGTAATGCGGCAAGTGATGATTGATAACAGAGTAGGAACATCAGCTCTTTTGAAATAGAAAATATACAGATAGATGTTTTATTGAGTTTGGCAGCCTCCGTTCCACAAGCCAGCCTCCGTCAGCCTCCGTTCCACAAACCAGGATGAGGTACAAAATAATTTATGAATACACACATTTATATACACACACATATACACATAGCTCACTTTATTTATACTGCACTTTACAAACAACTTTACAAACTGCTTTACAGAACAAAATATAATAAAACAACAGTGAGAAAATATCTAATAAACAATAACAACAATATAAAAATATAAAATAAATATAAAATAAACAATATAATGTACTAGACAATCAATTCATATTTTAAAATTCAATTCAAAACATTATTAAGGACACAGCTCATGGACGGGTCCCTAGCACATTAAAAACAAAAAAAACACAGCAATGCCGCCCTCTCTGTAGCAACATCACAGGTGGGCCGTACATAAGGGGACACAATAAGCTATAAAAAAGCTAAGTCTTCACAGCAACCAAACACATGCTAAATTTGTGAGCCATCTTTTTGGCTTGTGTATACAACTTACGACACTTTCCGTAAATGTTCTTATGATCTGATCACACACTATAAGATCAATCTCAGGCAGGAAGAAATTAGGAAATAACCAATTTTCAATCCTCCTTCCTTCTGACTATCATAATATTACTCTTATTGGAATTCAATATAATTTCAAAGTATGTACCATATTTAGAGCATGTCCTAAGTAACTGTTGAAGACCAGAACTATAAGGACAGAAAATCACCAAATCATCTGTGTACGTCAGGTGGTGAATGAGAGGATTGCAAACAATACACCTTGTCCCACATCCCCTCAACTAATAAAATGGGTAAATCATGAAAGGGGTTGAGAAGAGAAACCGAAATCAAACCAAAACTTTACTTACAAAATTGTATATTATTTATAAGTGGAAATGAATCTCACCAGTTGGATCTCTTCATGGAGATTGTTCCAGAGAGTTGAAGCCGCATCGAGAATGCCGGTCACCCGTGGTCCTGAACCTGAATGTACATTAAACTCTGCATTTTTTTAAAGGAAGATACGTATATGCTGCTTTTTCAAATTAAATGTAATTTAATTAGAAAAATAAATAGCCGTGTGTGTGTGTGAGGGTGCCTGCTTGTGTGTGTGTGTGTGTGTGTGTGTGTGTGTGTGTGTGTGTGTGTGTGTGTGTGTGTGTGTGTGTGTGTGTGTGTGTGTGTGTGTGTGTGCGTGCGTGCGTGCGTGCGTGCGTGCGTGCGTGCGTGCGTTCGTGCGTTCGTGCGTGTGGCGTGAGGTCCAGCATGTTGCAAAAAGCTCATGGAGAGACCATATATTGTAATTTCTTATACAATTGTAATTTGTAATATATTATGATATTATAATAGGATGTTCTACTGTAACCTGGGACATTTTGCTAATTTCAGCTATAAAGTTTAACAACGCCATCTAGTTAACAACGCCATCTAGTGCACATTCGCTCTCACCGTCCACTCCATCCAGTAGTTTATAGCTGCCGCCTCATACACAGCATTTGCAGGACTGCAGGCCCAAGACCCCTTTCATTTATGGTTGGGGTTACGTGAGGCTTCTTCTCACTGCAGCAGCTGCGTTCTCTGAGATGATGCATGTATACTTACCAACATGTAATGTATTCTCTTGAAGTGTCATGGCTTCGCACACCATACATTCATTCATTCATTCATTAACAAATCAATCAATCAATCAATCTTTATTTATATAGCGCCAATTCACAACAACAGTTGTTTCAAGGTACTTTCCAGAAAGAGCAGATCTAGACCAGACTCTTTATATAATTATCTACAGGACCCAACACATTTCTCCTTGAGCAAGCACTTGGTGACAATGGCCAGAAAAAAACTGCCCTTTAATGGGTAGAAACCTCGAGCAGATCCAAGACTCAGGGTGGACGGCCTACTGCCATGACCGGTCGGGTTTGACAAAAAACTCTAGGGACTACAAATAACCCTGCATGCTGGGAGCACAGAGTTCTGATTGGACAATATGGAACTATGAGCTTCTTCAGATATGTTGGTGCCTGACCATCAAGGGCTTTGTAAGTGAGCAGAAGGACTTTGAATTCGATTCTAGATTTTACCAGGGGGCCAATGAAGTGAAGCTAATACAGGTGATATCTGTTCTCTTAACTTGGTTATGGTCAGCGGGAGGGGCTTCACACACTTATTGGGACTACCTGCTAGTAGGGCATTACAGTAATCCAGCCTGGAAGTAACAAATGCATGAACTAACTTTTCTGCATCTTTTTGCGACAGAATTTTCTGTATTTTAGAAATATAACGCAAATGAAAAAAGGCAGTCTTAGAAATCCGTTTTATGTGGGAATCAAAGGTCATATCCTGATCAAAGATAACTCCCAGTTTCCTCACAGTGGTGCTGGAGGTAAAGATAATACCATCCAGAGCAGATATATCATCATTGGATAAATTATTAGATTCACCTGGTTTCTTGATAAGTACGATTATGTGTCATCAGCATAACAGTGAAAATTTATGGAATGTTTCCTGATAATGTTGCCTAAAGGGAGCAAATATAATGTGAATAATATTGGCCCAGGCACAGATCCCTGGGGAACTCCGTGGGTAACTTTACTATGCATGGAGGATTCATTGTTAACAGATACATACTGAGATCTGCCACATAAATATGACTTAAACCAATTTAATGCAGTGTCTTTCATGCCAATTAGGTTTTCAAGTCTTTGTATTAGAATATGGTGGCCAGTCCCTCATCAGATGACATTAAAAGGTCATTCGTAACTTTGACCAGTGCGGTTTCTGTACTATGGTGAACTCTAAAACCTCATTGGAAATCCTCAAATAAACTATTCTTACGCAGAAAATCAAACAATTGTTCGGCCACCACTTTCTCTGAGATTTTGGAGAGGAAGGGAAGGTTAGATATCGGCCTATAATTTGCCAAAGCCTCTGGATCAAGAGTCGAATTTTTAAGCAGCGGTTTGATTATCCTTAACCGCCTATCCTGTTCAGAGTCACGGGGGCTAGAATCATTCCACATTGACATTTTGCAAGAAGCAGGGAACAGGTGGGCCCGTTCATCACCGCACCAGCACATAGAGACAGACAAAAATTTACAATCACATTCACCTCCTGCGTTAATAAAAACTTACCAGAAGTTTGGTAGAAAAATGTTTTCCCACTCAAGTAAGTTGTGTTCAATTTCTCCTGGATGTCACTCTCAATTACTTGTGGTGTCTGTGTGTTATCAAAAAACTTTAACCCTAAGAACATAACAGTCGCCATTTTGTGTCCAGAAAATATATCCTTTTCATTTTGTGGCAAGGATATTTCTCTATGTATAAGGATATATACATAGAGAAAATTTATCGACCAGCTGTCTTTTTACATGTTTAGTGCACAAACTTGAGTATTTGGAGGGAAAGTCTGATACAGCAAACCTCGATGAGCCAAAACCCGATGAACCTAAAGTCAAGGAGAAGAAGAAGGCGGCTGCGTCCTCAAAGTCGGTCATCACGCCGGAAACGGTAATAACGGTTTACATTTCACCAAAACAGGTGAACTCTGTCTTTTTATTCGTAAAATAGAGGCTTAATTTTCATTTCATATCTATAAACTTAAAGATTGTTAGATTATCCTGCAGCAGGAGGAACCCAGAGTCCACTGAACCAGTGTAAGGTCTGACAGTGGGCAGGGTACTGCTGGCTACCATTTGGAGGTCTTTGAGACCCTCTTAAGATCTGCCTCTCCAGACCATCACTGATCAACCACCAAAATTGGTACTGCTAGATGATGATTCAGCAGCATAACGATCATCACGTTACCTCCAGACTTTTTCACTCTGTCACATGAGCTCAGTCAGAACCTGCTCCCATCTTTGAGGAGAACAAAGATGGGAGCAGCAATCCAGCTACATGGTGCTGGACTGTGAGTACAGGACCACCAGAGGACGTTGGGCCCTCAAGAATCTGTTTCTGACAGTTTGGACGGAAATGCCACATCATTAGCTGCTGGAGGTAATTTTGTAGGCATTGTTCCTCCTGTTCTAGATAGCGGTCCTGCTGCTGGGTTTTAACCGTTCTACGGTCCTGCCTTGCCCGTCTCCGGTTATCGCCTTTACGCTCCTGAGACTGTTCCAGGAGATACATCAAACCTCATTGTGACGGCATGTTTGGATGTTTCACCCTGGAGGAGCTGGACTACTTGGTCCACCTAAATGCAGGTACCACATCATGGTACCAGTAGACAAAGACCCTAGCAAAATGTGAAACTAGAGAAAATATCAGTCAGGAAGGATGGGGAAAGAGAAATGGTCTGTGGCAACCACCTTCAGAACCAGAACCATTTTGATGGTGTTCATGCTGTGGCCTTTCCTATCCACCTGTTAACGCTCTCATTTGGACAAAGCCGCTGAAAGTGATTCACAAATCGCTTGCTAAACAGACAGATCCCATAACTTTGACTGACTCACTGTAACACTGGAAGGATTCAGGTTCCGTAATTGCTTTGAGAGATCTATTTAAGTATGGGAACCTCCAGCTCGGATGTAAACGTGTATTACTTGTTTTTGTTTGTACAGACTTTTGACTGGACTAGGCCACACTGGACGATGCGTGTGGTTGTCAATGCGAGCCAAATTGAGAGCATTCAGGTGAAGAAGGACACGGAGAGAATGGAACAGATTAAAACCATGAAGAAAGCCTGGGAGATGGGTGAACCGGGCCGCGCTGTCAAGGTGAGCGAGAGGCAGTGACTGTTGTGATAAAATTATGTAATCATTTAAAGGTTTTACCAATAAACTGTAAAACTCATAGAACTATGAAAGGGATCATTTGCAAAATGCTATTTGAGTCATATCCATTTACAATCTGTTCTCCTGTCGCTGTAGGCCTATCAGTCTCGTCTCAAGTACCTCAAGAAAGTCAAACTTCAAGAAAGTAACAGAGTTATTATTGACGCAGCCGACGACAGTGAGTCCGGTACCGTACTCTACATACATCTGTGCGTCAGCACATTCTGATCCCATTACCTATCAGATAGAGTAATGAGGCCTTCTCTGATTTTACAGCTGCTTCCAGTCCCAGTTCCCGTCCCATCTTAGACTTGACTCACTTCCTCAGGTGCTCAATCACTCTTGCACTCCTTCCTTTGTGCCATGTGTTCCTCCTTAAATCTCTGCTCCCCTTTTTGTTATGCCATGAAGTCAAAAAGATAACTCGAAAAGCACTGAGAGTGAAAACCTCTGCTAAAGGTCAAAACCTACTTTTTTTCTTCTTCCCTCATTCTCTACATGTGGCCATGTCAAGATAATCTTTACATCTCTGTATGTTAATTATTTTTATTGCTATCTCATATTCTATATCTTAATATAAGTTAAGAAATATTCAACTTACTTTAGATACTGGATTTCTGATTTTCATGAACTATGAGTCATAATCAAAATAAAATTAGACTTGATGTAGTCTCCTGATGTAGTTGTTGGATCAATCCATTGCCCTGCAAAGCCACAGTTGCAGTAACTGCAAATGTGGCAAAATGAGCTGAAAAAAAATGTTTTACTCTAACCAATCTTAAGAATACCTCTGGAATGTGGAAGGATAGGATGATTCACCACAAAAAAGTTAAATCTTCGTCATCTTCTGTGAAATACGTGAGAGTGAACTGAGATACATGAACTATTTTGTTTTTGTCCGTTAAGTTACCCAACAGCTACTACGGTGCTAGTTGATGAACGTGTGGAGGAGCTCCTGGAGAAAGAGCGCTTAGAGAAGATGCAGTCCTACCGTTTGGTAAGAGAGGCCATGCTGGAGCGGCGGAGACAGGAGAAACTCAGAAGGAAGGAGCTAATGAGTAAGCAACAAGAGATGTATGAGAACATACAGGTCCGTACAGACATAGAACTGTCAGATTTGAACAGAAAATCAGCCGTTTAAAAATATTGTTCTGACTTCCTATTTGCCATTTTGTCTACAGGTCTCCATGAGGGAATGCTATGAAAAAATGCTTGGTGGTCTTCAAAGAATCAAGGAGTTTCATGGGATTCAGGATAAGGAAAAAATTGAGGACTAGCAGTCTACATAACACACAAAAAAAAAAGCCCAGTTCTGCTGCCACCAAGCCCACCAAACTGAACAGACACCTCTACACATGTGTGGTGGCAATTTCGATTAAATATTATAATTAGAAAGTTGAGTCACCTGGTTTTCTGTTAAGACATAATCTCATGTGTTTATGTTTTAGTCCATCAATAGAACTTAAAGGGAGACGTGAATGAGGTCCCTTCTCGTGGTAGAAGTAATCAGAAGACACAAAACATGAATTTGTGTTCATCAGAGCAGAAGGCCTTTGAACACAGCAGCTTCTTACTCCGAGAGGTTTAGAGAGCCAAAATACTGAACTAAACTTGCTGATGAATACAAGAGTTAAAATACAAAAATTCTGCTTTAGAGCCACCTGCCGTAACAACTCTGACCCGTGGAGGACTGGACTCCAGCAGAACCTCTGAAGGTGTGCTGTGGTATCTGATACCAAGACTTTAGCAGCAGATCATATAAGCTCCGACAGGTGGAGTTGGGGCAGCCCGTCAAAATGTTATGGCTGACCGATGTATGCTCACAGTTGTCAAATCTGTGCTAGTTCTATAAATTAGAGACTCCGACAACAAGGTGAAGGTTAACAATATACATTAGTTTATTCGTTTAGAGAGGAAGTAAAACACAGCAGAGGAAAAGTAAGCCGATTCCAGAGCTCAGACATTATAACCAATTATTCCTCCTTTGCCAATACACTCTCCGATGTAGAACCACATCAGTACCTCGGTGGCCACCAATCCGTTCCTCACAGAATCCTGTGTGAAAAAAAGATTATTCAGACGATTATCTTCAGCGATAAACACTGAATACTGATGATGATGGTGTTTTTAGCAGTTTTTAACAACAACAGTTTATTTGGCAGATTTGGGGATTTATAAACATATCCCAATATCTTTTTTGTTTTCGACCCGTTGATAAGATAATCGATATCTCACTGCTGGCAGTATTTAATCTTGTTAATAAAGCATCACTGAGATACAGCAAAACCCTAAAATTGACAAAATTCATAATAGACAGTACTTCTGATCAAATATATGATGCTGAATTGTTTTGTGATTTTTGTCCTGGAACATTCTTGAGTATGCATCGCTGTCAAGTCACTTAAATGCCAGAATATACCTCTGGTGAATTTGAAGAAGGTTGTTCCAGCAGGTAAACACATGAATATTCCTGAACTGCAGGAAAAGGGATTCCTCAAAAAAACGCAGCAAGAAGAAGCAAGTATTTTTCTTTGATAAATCGTTAGCAGCAGGACAGAGCAGCTAAAGGTTCTATAATGCCTGGTATGTCCTAAAATGTCCTGGGACTAATCAGACTACAGGCAGTAGGAAAATAACATTTACTCTTTATCTCTTTCATTATACATGACAATAATGTGAATTTAGTTCTCTGCAATTTACGCATCCCTGAGGAGTAGTAAGATAATACATACATTTATTAGTCCCACAATGGGGCAACTTCCAGCATTACAGAAGCAAGGTCAAATAGCAGAAACTTTGGGAAACAATATCAATCGGTATCGTGGGTTAATCACTCAAGTGGGTTAGGGTGAAGCATCCAAAACGGAAATTGGGAAAATAAAGGACCAGTCAAACATGTAGAATGGCAGGGGGTGGAATCGAACAGTCAATCTTAAGATTGGGCCACGATCACCCTTCCTACTGAGCTTCAGCAGCCCCAGTTCAATGTGTAATGTACACGTATATCTGATTGAGTTTCTATAATATATTATGACACTAAGACGTTTTATGAGGTGGAGACTGACTTCTAAAAGAGAAAGAAAGCTGAGTTCATGTCAAGAGTTTGAGTTATTTAATAAAAAAAACATGTTTATACAGATGTATGTGAATAAACTTTTGAAAGCTTTCTTGATGCTTCAAAGGGGTCCACTGCAAACACAGAACTATTTTCAATCGTTGTCCTCTATATATGTTTGTATTTCACACTACATGTGATGATAGAGTACACATTATTATTTATCCTCTACTCTTTACAACCACTGACAGGATAATCTACCATCACTGGGACTCCTCAAACACATACATATCTGTGTAGAACAAACATACCCTCACTGTGGTTTGACCAAGACGTCCCATCTGTAAACCCTTGACGAGGTTCGTTGCCCCCTCGATGGCCTTGGGGATCTCAGCAGGACTTGGGGGGACAAGCTCAACCCGGGCATAATGCCAGAAGGTTGCTAGCCGAGGTTTCGAGTATGTTACAGCGGCTAGAATAGAAGAGTGTGGTTATTAATTCAAGAGCTAAAACCAGTAAAATGGTACACCGGTTTTGTCTGTTACAGCGTACAAGGGAATACGTATTGCTTTACGTTTCACAAAGAATGGTACCTTCAGAAAACTTGGTCAATATGAACTGACCCAGAAATTATTCATTCCTGCATGGAAAAAAGGACATTCTTTTTCTGGACCTTTTGGTCCGGAAAAAGTGTTTGTCAAAAAAACTTTGCACAAGATGCTACAGATGATATAAACAAGTATGTATTCCTTTGAATGTGCCGATTGGGTTATTTTGGCTGAAAAATGTTGACGCACAGGAAAACTTGAAAGATTAAACAGGGTGACGCTACGGAATTTTGAGGTAAATATAGATCAGAACTCTATACACCCAAAACTTGACAAAGATAAGATTTCATCAGATTTAACTATTTCAATTTACTTGATTGATTTTGCTTATATTTCCACTTGTCTTTTGATATTTGAAAGTTATGCTGCAACAGAAGAATTTACAGTACATTATTAATATATTATATATCCATCCAACCAACTATCTTAGCTGTAGCTTATGTTAAGATGAGCAAGGCCTTTAATAGGATATAAATGGATAATGCTTATCTATGACGTGGGGGTTTTTTGTGGTCCCTTGGAGCCAACTCTCATCAGTTTCCTGACACCAGGTCACCATTCTTGCAACTTATCCTCGATATGCTGTTTCTACCCTACCAGTAATCGTCTCAATGTCTGTGGTGTCATCTCCAAACTTCATAACGCTGGTGTCTGTCTGGGAGGTCAAAGTCATGAGTTAAGAGGGTGTATAGCGGTGGACTTGGCACAGAACCCTGGGGGTCCCTGTGCTTATACTTCTGATGCCTGATGTATTATTTTATAACTATATAAACTATATAAACTTCCTAATAGACAGACGCAGTCAGTTTCAAAAGGAGGGTGTCAGTCCGAGGGTGTGGAGTTTTTCATACAGTCTCTCTAGGTTGGTTTACATGGGACACTTTTCCCCTTTCCGGATTAGAATACGACAAATACGGCAAGCACAAAAGTGACTTTTCGGCCATCTAATGGCCCAAATATGTTAAACTCTTTCAAAGTTGCAATGAATAAATCAATCTCCGATGCAGACTGGTACTGTTTTGAACCAACCTTATGATACGACTGTAGGTAGGTTTACATGGACAGCCAAATTCCGATTAGATTAGCCTGCATGACGATGCATGTAAACACCCCTTTCCGTATGGAAAAAACCTTTGAGAACAATTGAGATTTCATTCTTTTGTAAGGATGTAGTTTAAGTCCTTTCGGACAGCCTTTCTGATAGCCATTCGCTGCATGTAAACAGTGATTCGGAAAGCTTTCTGTTTGAGTTGTATCTGCGCATGCCCAGCTTTTCGACATAATGTTCCGGCTGAATTTTTTTCAGCACTGAGACGCATTTTAGATAAGGTGACTTCCAAACAGTATCAGTCTACATTGGAGAGTCATTTAGTCATCGCGACTTTGAAAGAGCTTAACATAGTCAGATAGTTAGATTGACGAAATGTCACTTCTGTGCATGTCCTCTTTGTCGTATTCTTCTTCTGGGCACTTGTTGGCGGTTGGTACCCAGCTCATCGTACCAGTATCACCACCTTATGAACCGGAGTGTGGATTGTCGGCGCATGTCAAAAAGGGTTTCCGATAAGATGAGTTGATGCATGTAAACACCGGGTTGGAAAAGATCTTAAGTCATGTAAACAGACAACTGACATTGCAATTTGGAAAGGTTTAATTTGGATAAGAGAAAAGTGTCCCTTGTAAACCGACCTTGTGTTGAATGTCAAGCTGTAGTCAATAAATAGCATGCTCACATATATGTCTTTGCACTCTAAGTGTGTGAGGGCTGTAGAGATTGCGGCGTTGAAAGCATCATCAATCGATTGGTTCCATCAATAAGGAAATTATCAGTGGTCGAAGGTGGCTGGACTGGTCCTTCTGATGTGGCATCATAATTGGGGATGAGTGCAATTGGCATCTATTATTTAAGCAGGTCACGGTATTTTCCTTTGTGTATTTCTTAATGAATTGATCAGAAGCGGTCACATCTAAAATTCTTACATTAAATTTCAAATAATTTATTTAATTTATTTAAGCTTTCTTCGGAAGAAATGTACACCACCATTGACAACATTTTGGTAAATTGCGTTTTTAATTTCGACCCAAAAGAAAAAGACTTTACATTATTTCAATTTAGGTTTAATTAATGGATGTAGGAACAGTCGTTATCTTATGAAACGACACAATTTTTAACAGCGAAGACTGCTTTATTTTGTTATCATATAGATTTTCCTAATACAGAAAATGCTTTATTTCAAGTGTTGAGTTAAATGCTATAAAAAATGTTTTAAAATGTTGGATTGAACAAAATGTTCTTTTTTCTGTTGTTTCTTTCTGTACTTGAAGTGTACTCGCAACTCTGCAATGGGCGATGTGCATTGGCACCCATACCCTGGAAGCCTACGCGAGTCGAAACTTATCAATATTAATGGAAACATATAGTCGGAGTGCAGTAATAGACATGAAATATATCGTTACGTTGGAATCGAATAGCATCAGCTAAGATCAATTAGCATCTCTCCATTGAGTTGATGCTAAATCATGCTATCGGTCAATAACGATTACACTCACGTTTCACTGATAAAATCAGTTTTATGTATATATAAATACGTGTCATTATTAATAACACAGTAAATCGACTTACCTCCGACCAGCGAAGGGACTTTAGAAACCATTTTCTGCACCGCTTGCGCCATGTTGACTCTGATGATGCTAGTCGCTCCCCTGAATGTCACCTCCAGGACCAGCAGAAGGGCCCGGGGTTGATATCAAGACTGCCTGTATATAAAACTTAGCGTGTTGACCATATTAGTGCCTGTCCAAAAAGTTCCCCATATCCCCTGCTATGGATTATAAGACATATTATACATATTATTTCGATGTTATGGCCTTTTATTTTTTACTATTTCATTCATACTATTCCCATAGCGTTTAGTCTTTCAGTTCTATTACAGAATGCAATTCAATTCAACAGCGGATGGACGGCAGCATCTTTACAAGTCCACTAGATGTAGTTGCAAACCAATATAAATTTCACAATAGAAAATGGTTGGAGCTATGAGGACTATGAGTACTATTTAAAATTTTTGTTGGCATTTTTATTCTACTTTGAATAAGTCTAAATTCAAATTGTGAAACCATGTCAGCTTTTCGTAATCATTTGGACGATGTTAATTCAATATCCTCAAAGGAAAAATCATTTTGTGACTCTCCAAACAATTTATCTGGAATCAACAAAAAACATCAGTCAATAAAAGTTTTACGGAGGGCACAACAAAATCTGAACTCCCTTCCACCATGACACAAGGGGTATTGTTTCTGATATCTAAACCGAAAAAATTTTGAGCAATCGCAATATAGATTATATATATAGATTATATGGATATAGATTATACTGATCTAATCGTAGAGGATATATTCATATTTAATATACAAAGTTTTGGTTTCTTTTTTTACTGTTGAGCATCCCTTCATTATTCACAGTCATGAAAAACTTAGTTTTGGTAGGTTTTTATTTAAGGCAGTGAAAAGCCTTTATGCCAACGGCAGTAGCTGAGTGAAACTGAGTTAGGGCACCACTTCAAGATTCGGCCAATAAAGAGGCAAATGGCAGGGCTGTCCAGCCTCTGTGTACCTTTTTATTTTTGTTGCTAAAATGTTTTTTCATTTTATAAAATTCAGTCATCGAGATAGCATATCTGTTGTTGGCAGGCATATAATATTAAGCCAACTGGCGACGACACGGCTTTATTACTCAAAAATGCCTTCCAGGTAAAAGTTGCTATGGAAGCGATCAACGATTTTTCAAAAGCATCAGGGCTGTACTGGAACTTGAATAGGTGTGAAATATTTACTTTAAAAAGCACTGATGTCACTTGACAATAATCTGGGTGAACTAATGACTAAATAACAACAAGAAAGGTGTCATCTTAATTTCTCATCAAAAAAAGCAGACACTAATTATTTTTTTCTGGTGCGACTTGGACACGTCTTCACTCCTGAACCCCTGAGTGATCTGGTGTCTCAAAGAAAGAAAAAGAAATAACCTTTATTGATCACATACAGCCATACAGAGTACAACCTAGTGAAATTACTTGTTTCGGGTCTTGATCACCGGACACCCTCATCTGGACAATCCAGCCGGGGGTTATCAGTCCCAGGCTTATGTCCAAGTAGCTCACCATGGTTCGCCACCTCCTAATCCATGACCACGTTGTAGTGTTTTCTGCAGCTTCTATGTTTCTCTAGGTCGACCTTTAGCTGCTATTCGCCACCTGAGGTCTTTTCCCAATCTGATGAAGGCAATATTGTGCTTATGGTAGCAGTTGTTTGCTTTGCTGGATAGCCGTGCAGATGTTGTCAGCCACTACCTTTGGTATCTGGTCTCGACGTCCCCTCTCCGAGGGCAATTAGGCAGCATATATTAGTGCTGATGCTACTTTATGGTCCCCGACTAATCATGTTTTAAGATGAAAGTAGGTTTAACACAAATGGTGAGATCTGGTTGGAATGCAGAATTATTATTTAAGATTGTTTTGCATACCAGGGTTTGAATATACAACTTTAGAAGGTCAAGTCTGAGTATCTTACAATTTGATTGGCATGATACCAATGATACAGAATGATTGTTTATGATGGTTTTTCCATGAAAATGTCAAAGAGATGACCTTATGTGGCTAAGATTTGAATAATGTGTGGATAAGGACGGAGGATGAGGATGAGACAAAGAGGAGAGGCTTGCAGAGATTACTAAATTGATTTTTAAAGGGCAAAATGTCAAAGAGAGGTCGTTTCTCTCTCTCAACCAAAAATAATTGTTAGCATTATTTAGTATCACTTTTTTTTTTCATTATTAACCAGGATTATGTTTTGTATTACATTTTTGATGTTGCTTTGCCATGCAAAATTACCTGCGATACATTTCTAAAACATATTTAAAGTAAAAGTAGTTTTCCAATTTGCACTGTGCTGGAGTAGAACAGATCATCAGTTTATGAGTGCATATGTCTTTTTAATTAGGAGTTATCCTAGTAAGTGTTTTTAATCTTTTACTGGACTCTGAATTCTCAGATCATTCAGAGGAGAGATACTGTTGCGCAGCTGATGCTGTATTTGGGTAATAGGTGCTAATGGTCAGCTGCATAATCAGAGAAATAAGTATGGACATTTGGATTGATTGAAGTGATTGAAGTGAGAAGCTAGGAAAGCCTTAGTCACCAGCTAAAACAGTCCTTAGGTCTTCTCTACTGGGGCATGCCCCTTTGGAACTAAGGACCGGACCCTTTAAAGGGGGACCTAGTCCAGTACTGATGTACAGCAATTACTGGGATGTTACAGCTTCCTCCTTGCTCTGGAAAATTTTTAAATTTTATGGAAATCTCAAATGCACTATGTTTGAAAGTGTGGGATATTAAATGCTGGCAAAAATGGAGGTCTTGACTTTTTTGTATATTTTTTTTTAATAAATATTATTTAATTAGTTGGTTAAAGCACTTTCCAATCATCCATATTCTTGTGTTTATCTATGGTTGGGTCACAGTGGCAGCAGGCTAACAAGGAAATTAAAGACGTCCCCCTCCTCAGCAAAACACTCAGCACATCCTGAGCAGTTCACAGACCACATGAGAAATATAGTTCCTCAAGGAGAGTTCTGGGTCTTGGCCAAACTGCACCTGCCTGAAAAATCCCAGGATGGATGCATCCGGGATGTGTCAGATGCCCGAACCACCTCAACTGGCTCCTTCCAACACGAAGGATTAACGGCTGTAGTCCGAGCTCCTTCCGATGTCTGAGCTCTGTACCTGATCTTTAAGGCTGAGTGCAGCCACTTGTATCAGCCACTTGTATCTTTGACCTCATTTGTCGGTCACTAGCCAGAGCTCAAGACCATGGGTGAAGGCTGGAACATAGATGGACCAGTAAATTGGGAGCTTTGCGTGACAACTTCCCCCTCTATTCACCATAACCGACCAATACATCATCATCGTGTATGCTGATGCTGCACCCAACCGCCAATCTCCCTGGTCCATTTTTCCATCCCTCAAGAACAAGACCCCTGGATATTTAAACTCTTTAGCTTGAGGCAGCAACTCTCCTCCAACCCCAAGGTGACTGTCCAACGGCTTTCGACAAAGAACCATGGAGTCAGATTTGGAGGTGCTGACTCTAATCCCGGCCGCTTCACACTCAGCTGCAAAAAACCTCTCCAGCGCCACTGGAGTTCATGGACTGATTAAGCCAACAGGTCCACATGATCTGCAAACAGCACAGATGTGATTCTAAGCTCCCCAATCAGGACAAAACAACACAATTTGAAAACAAATTACGGGATAACAATTGGGATTATGTTTTACAATTTTACGATGTAAACACCTACTGTCATACAATAATGAAAACATTTACTGATCTGATGCAGAAATACATTGAGCCATTGTAACACCCACAACGTTGCAGGGCTTTACCGTGGTTGAATAAAGATATTCACCAACTAATGAAGCAATGGAGATCTCGCACTTAATCAGTCATTAGTAACAAAAACTCACACAGACACACCTATTTTCAAAGGGTTATGATATAAGGTAACCAAGGAGTAGCGTATTTCAAAAACCGGTTACTTTATGCAACTAATTGCCCACTCAAAAGGGAAAAGCTCAGCAGTTTGGAAACATCTAAATACTTTGACTAATCGAACGCCAAATATGAAAAGATCTACTGTGGAATTGAACATAAATGGAACAATAAGTAACGATAAATTGGAAATGCAAATTAATTTAAACCTTTTTTTGTTCAGTTGAGGCACTGGCGGCTCATTTCTGACCAGCTGAGTTAGAAGACATACAGAGAGATCTCTCAACTTCTTTTCATATTAAAGAGGTTAATCAAAGTGAGATTGGTAAAGTTCTAATGCAGTTAAGGCAATCTAAGACTAAGGATCATTATGGATTACATATTTTATTTATTAAAAAACAAAGTTCGGTTGTTCAAGTGCCAGAGACTCCTATTTTCAACAGCTTTGTCAGACAAAATAAATTTCCTTAGCCCTGGAAAAAGGCAATTATAACTCCCATTCACAAGTCTGGAGCACTTGACCTGGTCTTTAATTAAAGGCCAATTTCTATCTTACCCGTGCTCTCAAAAGTTGTTGAGAAAACAGTTGCCAAAACAACTTGTTGATTACCTTGAAAATAACCACCTACTGAACCCCAAAAAATTTGGATTCACAGTACTCAACAGAATTGGCAAACTGTTACCACACAGTAACTATAAAACATTCGTTAGTTGAGGGGAATGTAGTGGTGGCAGTATTCTTTGACTTGAAAAAAGCCTTTGATACTGTTAACCATGCATTCCCCTTAATAAGCTCAAAATATTTAATTTCTCAGATGACACAATTGTTTGTCAACTGTCCAGACTTGTCGAATTGGAATTCCACAAAGTTCTATGTAGGGCCCTTTACTTTTTAGTTTATATATCAATGATTTACCCGACAGTTGCAAAAGAGCCAGATGCCAAATGTATCCGGACGACAGTCATATATGTGTCTGCAAAAACTCTTCAGATAGTCAAAAATCTTTCAGAAGAGTTGTCTGGTGTATCAGAGTCAGAAACAATCATTTGATTTTAAATTATAAAAAGACAGTGTCAATATACTTTTCAACTAAAAGAAAAGCCAATGAAAATTCTGAAATAAAGATTGACGAGATAGAGATAGATCAAGTAGACAAGTTAACATTTTTAGGTGTTATTTTAGATTCTCAGCTTAAATTTGATAGACATGTTAAGAAGCTGTGCAAAACTGTCAAGACCAACTGAAATTGCTTTTGCCTAATAAGACAATATATAGATAGATAGATAGATAGATAGATAGATAGATAGATAGATAGATAGATAGATAGATAGATAGATAGATAGATAGATAGATAGATAGCCTTTATTAGTCCCACAATGGGGAAATTGCAATGTTACAGCAGCAGAGCATGTTACAGAGTAAGAATAACATCGTGTTATGTGCAATTAAAATAAATTAAATTAAATGTACAGAAACAAAGTGCAAGTGAGGTAGGTGTGTGTGTAAGTGTGTGTGTAGTTGTGTAGGTGTGTGTGTGTTGCTAACAGTGCTGGTTGTGGAGTCTGACTGCTGCAGGAAGGAAAGATCGGCGATATCGCTCCTTCACACACTTGGGGTGAAGGAGCCTGTCGCTGAAGGAGCTCTCCAGTGCAGAGATGGTTTCCTGCATGGGGTGGGAGACGTTGTCCCGGAGAGATGACAGCTTGGCCATCATTCTCCTGTCTCCCACCTCCTGCACCGAGTCAAGAGGACATCCCAGGACCGAACTGGCCTTCCTGATTAGTTTGTCCAGTTTCCTCCTGTCAGCAGCTGAGATGCTGCTGCCCCAGCAGACCACTCCATAAAAAATGGCTGAGGCGACTGCAGAGTCAAAGAAGGTCTTCAGGAGCGCCCCCTGCACTCCAAAAGACCTCAGTCTCCTCAGCAGATACAGTCGGCTCTGACCCTTTTTAAAGAGTGCCGTTGAGTTGTGAGTCCAGTCCAGTTTGTAGTACCAAGGTACTTGTAGGACGTGACAATCTCAACGTCCATTCCCTGGATGTTCACCGGTGTGTGGGGGGGTGTGTGCCTTCGGAAGTCCACCACCAGTTCCTTGGTCTTACCCGCGTTGATCTGGAGGTGGTTCCACTGGCACCAGTGCGTGAAGTCCTGCGTCAGTCCTCTTTACTCCTTGTCGTCCCCGTCTGTGATGAGACCGACAATTGCAGAGTCATCAGAGAACTTCTGCAGGTGACACGTGGGTGTGTTGTATGAGAAGTCTGCAGTGTAGAGGGTGAAGAGGAACGGAGCCAGGACCTACCTCTTAAGGCAGCAAAAAAATGTATGTATGCCATGATTTTTTCCCATTTGTCAGATTATATAACAGTTTTGGGCCAAGCCAACCAAAGAACAATGACCCATTCAATCATTATACAAACAGGCACTTAAAATAATGGTTCAGAAACCTGTTGGATGGCACTATTGTCAAATTCTCAAGAAACATAATGTACTGTTTTTTGACATCTTTTTAAGCTTTTCAAATTATTTCCAAGTGTGTGAACAACCTTGCTCCAGAAATACTCTCCCAATTGGTAAACAAACAAAACAGTAGAATTAGAACTAGGGGTGCAACAAGAAGAAACTGTAGAACAGCGAAACGCAGAACAACATTCGGACAATGTTGTCCGGTATGTAATGTAATGTGGTATACATTACTACCTGAAATGAAAACTTTGATAGAGCTCAAGGTTTTTAACACACAAGTACAACAATGGTTGAAACCGAAACAAGCCTGTGAACATTCTCTCTCTCACACACACACACACACACACACACACCTCTGTGATTGCAACTGTTGACGTTCCATGTGGAAAACCCTATTTCCTTCCATCCCATAAGAATAATAACAAAGTCATCTGCTTTGTTCCAAAATAAGGCTCCCACCAAACCCTAAGTCAGTTCACACTGGAAAAGCTTGTTGAAGGGTATTCCCTGGGCTCAGGTCTGGTCGTTGCCCATGGATACTGCATCACCAACAAGGTCACAGAGGTTTCCTCCAAAATTATTCACAAGATCTACCTGAAAATTTCCTGATTAAATTTTAGAAAGACATAGATTCTATATTGCTCTTTCTGTGCAGCACACACAGAAAATGGAGGAAAAAAATTGCGCTTGGCCCATTAGCTTAATGCTAAAGTTTTATTGGAATTTCAGTAAACAAGTATGAAGAGTACAGTACAAGTAAACTGTTTCACTTTACATATATTTGACAGATATAATTGTGAAAGTGTTTGTTACTGAAACGCTGCTCTGAATATTTCTTTAATTGATAAACAGAGGTGAACTACTGAAATCCCTTCAGAAAAATATATTTTGAGCACAACTTATTATCTTGAGTGCACAAGATAAATTACTGTTCATCCACATGCCCCCATATACCCAGACACTCAATTTTTAATTAACAGTTAACTTGGAAATATGAAATACAGTAAGGGTAAGATATTTATTTTCAGTGTCCATTTGTCCGTCACAAATGGAAATTAATTTAATTTTTTGAAAATAGTTATTTGTTTTTCTTTATTTGTGTTGAAATTGGATATCTAGAGTGATATTTCGTTTGTTAACAGTTGATCATTTTAATTTAAAAATAGTTATTTATGTTAGAAGATAAATAAGATTCGGTGCGACAACGGAAACAAAAGGTAGAACATTGGTTCTTCATTTACAATAAATGGATTAAGGGCAAAGTTTTGCTAAACTATATTTTTTAGTGAACCCATCCATCACACACTGTGCTGTGCCATCCACCATCGCAAGTACACTGTCAACCTGTGGGAAACACAGATGTATCCAGGACCTGATCCTGATCAAAAGGTTTGGACCGTAGGCATCTACAAAAATGTATAATTTGGATTCTATAGCAATTATACAAACTTAAAAGACTTAAGGAAAAGACTTATGCCATTCATTTACTTCTTTGTTTAGCAAAGAAATATATACTTAAATGCAAGTTCTCCCACCCAAACATTTTTTTTATCTTATTTAATGAATTTGAACAGTATGACAAGGTAACTCCCTGGCCTGTTTAGTAATTGAAAGTATTTGCTAAGTATAATGAACTTTGACAATTGCTGTAGGCTGAGCAATAAAGTAAAAATAAAAAAGAGATGGAATGTCATTAATGGAGTGGAAATTTCAGAGATTATCCCAAAAATTCTGTAACAAAAAAGAAAAAAAAATATATAAGTTAAGAAACGACAGAGTCTTCGTTCAAAGTGAAAAAAAACCAAGATCATAGACTATTGTGTTTGATATTAATAGTGGAACGTATTAATACACATGATCACCACTGAAATTAATGATATTCAATTAAATATTGTACATGAAAAATAATAGAGCGGGGTAATATAGTGCATAAGATTGTTTTTATTGTACTCTGTGTCCAATGTTTCAGCTGTGCCACCTGTGGTGTTCTGCGTTCTGTTGTGCTCCTTCGTGGTCTCAGACTGCCACACAAAATAGTTTGCCACACAGAATTGTCTCCCTATAAAGGTACAAATCCTAGGTTACACAAAGGTACCCCTAAACTTTAGGGCCTAAAGGTACAAAGATATACATTGTTTTGCAGTCGTCCACTTATTGGAAGGTTGATGGTCTGATCCCTGGCCCCTGCAGTCCACAAGTCGGAGTGTCCTTGAGCAAAATACTGAAACCCAAGTTGCTCCCAATGGCTTTTCCATTGGTATGTGAATGATGCCGTGAATGGTTACTGCTCGGGATCGGGGGCCTTGCCTGCCTCACAATGTAAAGTGCTTTGAGTGGTTGAGCAGTCTAGAAAAGCGCTATATAAGTAGAGTCCATTTACCCCCTGGACCATTCACCAGTTAATCACAGGAGCGAGGCAGAGAATGCTTTAGGTTTAATTTAGAGTCAGCCATATTACTGTCAGGAACTTAGCAGGAGCAGAATTTAAGACCAAGTGTATACATACAACTGCAGAGGCAGGGAGGTGAGGTTTGTTGATTTAATGAAAATGCAAGAGTCCAGAATCCAAAGTCCATAAACATGCAGCAGTCAATACCAAGATCAGTCCAATTAGGCAAATAATCCAAATGCAAAGGACAGGCAGAGTCCAAAAAGCAAGCAAAATCCAAAATACAAGAAGAAAAACTTTCATTGGGAAACACTTGAAGAACTGCTGGGACGTGTGACGACAAGACATCAACAATGAACTGACACGGATGACAGAAAGATACAGACTTAAATACACTGGGATAACGAGACAGGGACACAGCTGGAGGTGGGAACACAAGTGAGCAAGATTAACAATGATACAAGAGGAGAATAGAAACACTGGAGAACCAGACAAGGAAAAAGGAGCGAAAGTGACACACAAAGACAATACTTAGCTACACAAGAGGGTTAAGAAATAAAATAACATACAAAAAGCAAACAAAGGGAAAAAAGGTTAAACAGCTCGGAAGGAAACAAAATAGGGAGTGTGATGCTAACTAAACAACATGGACACGATTTTAAAATAAAAAAAGGAAAAACAGTGTAAGAGGATGAAAGTAAACCTTCAAAATAAAACCAGAGAGCCAAAATAGTTTGAACCAAGAAAAACTCAAAGAAATTAGATAACAGCATGAGCCATGACATAACATGTTTTGGCTGTGGGAGGAAGCTGAATGTAAGCCACACAAATGCAAGAGGAACATGAAAACTTCACGTAGAAATGCCCTTAAGTGGACTCGAACCTTGAACCATCTTCAGAGGCCAAAGTGTCACTCACCTGGCCACTCTTCCGATCGTAATGTGTAATATTAGGTAATATTCATAATTATATTGTAATGAGTGTCTAATTCACTGAAAATAAGATTGTATTGTTTCATTTCAAGGCCACAGTTTAGCACCAGCACGTTTTAAGTTTCTACAGTTTTACCGTGGCCCAGAGAGAACAAAATAAATACTGGCTGTGAAGGGGTTTTCATGTGTTTTCTCGAATAGGAAGGTTAGGTGAGGAGTTTTTTTACCGGTTACAATCTTCCCAATCTTCAACATCACCACAAAGAGCGACTCACTGGAGATATTATGGAGACCTTATAATGCATAAAATAAATATCAATGTTTACTGACAATGAAGTAAATGCGAAAAATCATGGCTCCAGTTCCATTCCTCGTCAAATCTACGTTTGATCCACCGGAACTAACGAAAAGCAACAACAGAGGCTAAACTTTGGATGGAGTAGGTCCATCCATCGAGGATATATCCATCAAAAATCAGATATCATTAAAGATTCTCCCCCTTCAGTCTTATATGATGACGAGCTTCATTTATAGAGCAATTATCTGAATTCATAACAAAGTACAAAGTTAATAACTGAAGACATATACAGGCCCACACAATTAAAGCTATAACAATTAAATACATATTAATAAAAGATAAACCAAGAACAAAGTAATACATTAAAATGGGACTTTGGGGTCTGAGAATCTCAGACTACGGTAAGGTTCATGAAAGGCTGAAAATAACAAATACTGTATATACAGGAGCCACATCATGAATAAAGTCATTTGAAATGAAATGTAATGTAAAGTTAATTATAAAAGAAATCAGGTGCCATTGTATAGACTTTAAATCCCTCCTTCCTTTTTAATTCTGGTTTAAAGTCCATCATATGAGGTCTGTTCAGTTGGAGGTCTCTATTGTCAGACAGAAGAAACTACACCAGCAGCACCTTCTGCAACACAATTTAAAACAATACAATTTAAATATCAATCTTATTCTCAATAAATAAAAGTCCCACTGCAGGAGATAACATTTTATTTAGAATTTTAATTTAATATAATACATAAACATAAATATAACACAGCCAAAAACAAAATAATGATGCATTTTTATACAACATTAAAGGCCTATACCGGGGATTTACTCCCATATATTGCTGGTACTTTACAGATCGGATTATCTACTTAAAAATAATCTTTTTTCCTGACATAGTTTATTCTGGCTGCTATTCATCTCAGTGCAGTGAAAAAATATAAATTATTTAATTACGTTGCTCTAAGCTGCAAGCATCTTAAACTTTTAATACTGGAATAAGATACATGTTTGTATCATATACAAATACAAATTCAAATATTTATTTGTGGTTTGTGATACTGTCAGAGTTTCACTTCTTATATGTCATCGTTCGGACTCCTTCCTGATATCACAGGATTCAATCGGCCAAGTTAATACAGTTCTCATCTTCATAGTGTTGATATCTCATAATCCTCTTCCTCCTGCTGGGATACAAATAGGAAAAGATTTTCAACAGTGAAGAAGTAAATTATTGCATAGATATAATCTTTGAGCAAACATTACATGACTGTTGGTCAGAATCTCGGATTGGTGATTCTATCTGCTTAAGAACCGACCATCACTCTCTCACTCCTGGGAATAGTCTCCATCACTTCATCCAACTCAATCAAAAATTAACTTTCTCTTTCAACTCACAAAAGAAATTGTGTTGAACAAGCGCTGACAAAGTTCATCATTACACCTCCAATTTCTATCTTCGTTCTCATCACTCCGTCCGTCGCTATCTTCATCACAGAACACTCATCACACACTCTTCATTAAGGATCACCCTTTCTCCTCCCGTCCATACGATAACAGAACAGTTTGAATCCTCCGCCGATGCTTCTAGCCTTGCTGCTTTTCCAACTGGTGTCTTGGAGACACAATATATTTACTTTCCTCCTCTCCATATCAGCTAGCTCTCTATTTTCACCTGTCATCATTTAAAGTTCATACTTTTCCATTACTTAGGAACTTACCATGGAAATCAAATTATTAGATTCAATGTTTAAAGCCTTCATATCTTTTGTGTGTATATTATTTTATTCTATCTTTTTGTCTGAATGAGAAAGTTCTAGTTTCTGAGTGTGATTCAGTGTTTGCTTCCCACCTGGCTGATGAAGGTGTCGGATTGGTGTGGAACAGAGCCCAGAGGACCTTTTTGAATTGAAAAGCATCTGGTTTTAGAGACGCTGCTCTTCTTCTCTCTCTCATCAGCGTCATCATCCTTGCAGAAGAGAAGAGGCAACAGACCCAACTGCAGCAATAACACACAAGACTAACCCGTTAAACACGTCAAACCATTACAGAAATACTCCGGTTGTGTTTTGTGTTACTAAATAGATTCTGATATATATATTCTTCATTTCTGATTTGACTTGCTGTGCTTCACCAGGGACATTTTTATTGACTGATTTATTTTGGTATTTTGGCGGTGATAATGCAATTAGTATGCATTTTTGGAATTTATTTTGTCATTAATTCACTGTCTGTGACAAAAGTTATCCTCACAGCATCCTAAGGACAAAAAATTGACCATTTAAACACCCCCAAAAATGACATTTTTAATCACCCTGACCTCAGAGAAAAAAAATATTTTAGCTCCAAACCCGTTTTACTCATCCCTTTCTGAAGGATATGTTTTCTATTATTTGACAGTAAAATAAATACAATTATCCTTACTTCCTGTAACAAACTTACGGCTGCAGACTAGAACATGTAACTTTCTCTTTCAAACAAACTTCATTAAAGGGGGCATTTTATTCGATTTGTAGAACATAATTAAGTAACATATAAGAAGGAATTAAAAATGAAAATAATGATTTTATAAAAACAGCAATAGAGACTATTCATGAACAATCAGTTGAGAACTTTTATCATTTTAATAATGGCTCAAAATCAATGTAATGCCTACTCACTGGCAATATCAGACTGTGCTAATAAAAAGACCAACTGCATTAAATATGACAAATAATGAATTTTTTAATTATGAATATTGATACTTAATATAATAAAAAGTATGTGTGTAAACAAAGTGGTATTTAAAGGGTTGAAAACCTGTAAATACCTTAAAATAGTAAAAATTAATAATAATAATAACTCAATGATTTGGGAATGCTTCTAGCATTTATTTTATGATCTTTTAAAGACGTGGGCATGTACTCTGATACTTTAATGTTTTGGCTGATTGGCTTATAGCACATCTTTAATCATTTATGGAGTTGTAATATTGTGATGTTTGTTTGGATGTTTATATTCTATCTTTGTTCAACAGAAATAATCAGTGTTGTTTAGAAACTGTTTATTTACATGATCAGCCACAACATTAGGAGCAGCTGTGTTTGATTTGTGTATGGTCCTGATGAAGATGTGAGTAAGGCTTGGTGAGGTGAGGCAAAAAGGTTAAGACATAAAATATGTTAAATTCTTGTCATTGGCTGGACCCCATCCCTGTGAGCGCCATCCAATGTATATATTACTCTGTATTGAAACATCAACGTGTGGATGCTCACCTTGGTGTAGAAATCCATTCCATGAGGAGAAATGGTGGTGAGGGAAACCTTTTGGCCACTCAACTTCACTCTGCCCACGATCTCCTCATGCTTCAGGGACTCCACTGACTCTCCGTTGACCTCCAGCAGCAGCTCTCCATCTTTAACCCCTGCCCTCTCCGCAGGCCTGCCGCTGTCCATTTCACGTAGAACATGAACTAGACACAAAGAGGTGTTTCAGTCTCAGACGAAAGTTAAAGTCTAAAAGTTCCTGCTCCTTTCTCTGATGCTTCCTACATGTCCGTCGTAGCCGTCTGGCCCACTCACAAGCAGGCATTTTCTGGCTCTTTGAGGCAGGTTATGTGGAACAGCGATGGTTGGCAGGCATGGAATACTCTCCCGCAGGTAGATGTTCTCGCTCTCACCGTCGATCACTAGGATGGTTATGTGATCGCCACATTTTTTTCATCTACAGCAATATATTCTTCATTACCAATAGACTAGGCTGCACAATCCATTTCATTGTTTGTGGTTATTTAAAAATGTTTTCATTCATAATCCTCGGATGTATTCACCATCAGAAACACAGTTAAACTACAGTAAAATATATGTTTTTAATGTTGGTTAGAGGTACATACCATCCTGCTGAGGGCAGAGTGTGTGAGATCCGACACTGCTGCTCCGTTCATCCACACAAGGTGGTACCCCTTACACACAACGGTCTTTTCAGCCGCCCCCCCTCTAACCAGGCTCAACCTGAAGCGACCTTTCTCTCCTGCAGAGCAGAAAGTTGTGTAGAAACTATGAAATACTACTGACTTTACTCTGATCATTTCTGGGACTTTGGACCTTAAAGTTACCTTGCAAAGGCGTGAAGTTGATGCCGAGACCTGAGACTGGAACTCTTGGGATGTGGCAGAGTTTGGGGGGTTTGCAGCCTGCAATCTTGCGTCCCCTGTCCAGACCTCGGAGCTCATGTCCTCGGGACAAAGCCTTCTCGTACTCTTCTCCATCCAACACCAGTAGACACAACATGTGTCCACTGAGCTTTATTTTGCGAGCCACCTGGACCAGAGGGAAACACAGATGTCTGGATGAGAACCTGCACTGGAGAAAATATTCCTTCAAAAATAAGTTTAATATAATGACATCAAAGTGTTTTTAGATGGATTAAGTGCAAAATCTGCCAAAACAACTAAGGCATTGCAAAGAGGAATTTTAAGGAAGTTAAGAAAAAGCCTTGTTTCTAGAAAAAAAATCTTGTTTTCTGTCTCTAGTAAGATATTGCAGCTACTATTAAGCTAGGTTGAACCAGTGCTAAGGTATAACAGCTATAACTATCAATGGGTTTGGATAACCTCGTCTTTAAGCATCATGTCTTACATGATGTTTCTTTTTCTTATCCCAGTAGCAGATTCTGTCCTTTAAAAAACAGCTTGTCCTTTTCGAGGTAAAGTGTCTCACCAACTGCTGTCTTTAAATATGACTTTCCCTCCATTCATCTAGTTCTTTCATGACAAAGCACCCGAAGAGTCATCAGCCACCACCACCAGTTGACTCCAAAGGGGGGGATATATTCTATGCTGCTTCTCAGGGCAGAAACCATTTGATGACAATTTCCCCTATAGTCTGAACCCCGTTAGACAAAACATTTCTGATCACGTGACCCTGGCGTCCCCTCTCCAAGCTCAAATGGAAGCCGTAGGCTTCCCCTTCTTCTCGTTGGAGGACACACAGACGTGCGCTGGGTGACGACTCAGAGTCTGAGCAGATAGAAAGCAGCTTCTGTGAGTCTCCTGCCGCTCTGATCAACAGGAGAATAATGAGCTAGTCTGAAGGAGATACTTGCTTCTGTGACCACCATCACTGGGTTGTCTATGCCTTCTCTGGGGTTAAAGGTAAATTTCCCGAAAGAAGAGAGATGAAGGCCTTTTAAATTATTTTTTCTGTTAAATAATTTTTTTTTTAAAAAGGAAACTCCTTTTCTTCTGAGGATTAAGAGGAAACGCAACAACATTCATGAATGTCTTCAAGATTTTATGAGAACAAATGTTACACTGCTTTAATTTAGAATGTAATTTTCTGACAAGACTAATTGTGTAACGTCGCACATCATTATCGACACACTAACAGTATTTATCTGAACACGTGGGTCTTATCTTTAGCCTTAAAAATGTATAGGTTCCAAAGTCAATATGAAACGCAGATATGATTAAAATGTATTTCAAAAATTAATTCAAGATCTATACTAAACAGTATGATTTATTATTTTTATTGATAAAGGGAGCATAAGGATAGACTCACTGTGACGGCCCAATGATTTTCACCAAACCTTCAAATAAAGACCTCACATTAGTTTGATAGCAGAAAATTCAGGTAATTAAATTCAGTTTGGGAACAGTTTTATCTGTTTGATTTTATTTTTCCTCTCTGCAGGTCAGGAGCACAATCGCTGATCCCCCACATCACACCACTACACCATGTGTCCGACCATCAGCGAGACCAGATCTGACATTCCTGATCCAGGGCAGTAAAGGCGGAACTAACCGTATCTATGCTGGTTATCTAATTTAGCTACTTATACAAAAATTACTAAATATTCTACACTGTGAAAAAAAATATATCAATACCCAATTTACGGTAAAATTCTGGTGCAGCTGTGATTGCCAGAAAATCAGCTTCAAAAATCAAAGTGACTATGGACAAGGCATTATGGTAAATTAAGGTAAAAGACCCCAAAAAAACATTAGAATATGTTTTTCCTAAATGGTTAAGGGTTTGTTTTTTTTAATGTAAATTTAAATGTTAGAAAAATCAGACAGAATAATACATTCATGGTAATGACTTGCTTGTGATATTTTGGTTAAAAGATTTTTCTTTGACAATAAAATATAACGATTCTCTCTCAATTAATTTAGGATAATTCATTGTATCTGCTAGTTTTTAATTTTGTTGCTGACATTAGAGAGGGTTTTCACTTTAGATTTGTACGGATAAATCATTTCTATCATGCACATAAGCATGAGAACAAACGAGGTTATCTATAAAATAATTGTCCACAGAAATAGACTCATCCCTACAGCATCAACACTCGATGATCGGCTGTCAATCATGTTGTGTATGTTAAGCTCAATTTACAGCAGTGGGATGGTCTCGGTGTTCCTGAGCTTCAGAGAAAGACGGATTCAGACCTCCACCGGCTATCTCCTTAAAACTGTTGAGATTATTGTTAGTCTTTGTCCTCAATAAAAGAGGAGGAACCTTCAAGCTCCAACCTCCTGCACACAAACACATTCTGCAGGATTCTTAGATTCTCATGAACTTTGCATTTGTGGCCAAGCTCAGCCATCATGCACAGAGCAGGCCTGCACTGTAAAAATGTACTTTTGTTCCATAAATTTATGTCACGCCTCTGTTTATTTGATATGTTTATTTATTTTCTTATTTTTTTATGTGTTCTTATGTCTAACTTACAAAGTTTCGCTCTCATCATGTCATCCTGTATCAGTCTGGACGCTGAAGGGAGAGGAAGCTGGCGTTGTCTGTTCGCCGCTTTTCCATCAGAGTTCCACAGCCTGCAATACTATAAACCGACAAGTAAACCTTTTATTGTTGCTCACCGGCAAACCTTTTGGATATATATCCGTATTTGTATATGTTACTCTGTATTTGTATTTGTATTTGTAAGAATTCTACCGAGTCTGGTGACGGTCCGCCTACCTGATGCTGCAGGTGTACCATCACCCGGAGACTTCTGTATCTGTTTGTTTCATTGTTTATGTCCGTTTCTGTTTGTTCATTGTTGATGTCAGTTTGTTTATCCGTCTTGTTCATCACTGCCCCCGTGACACTTTAACCAATAGCCGTTGTATATTATTTTCTGTGTTTGATAGCTTATTTTTTCTCTAAAACATTTCCATGAAAATAATGGCTACTAACGTCCTATGTGCGTCTCGTCCATGGCTAACGGCTAATAACGGGCCAGTCTCCATGACTGGCACGATGATGAATTATTCCGTCACTCAACTGATGAAATTCAACAACTACAACACTCCGTTGTGCATATCGGTTATTAAACAACTTGGACACCTTCGCCGGCCCCGTTACATTCACAGAATTTGCCGTTCTAAGTTTGTTTACTCCCGCTCCCGCTCCGATAACTCCATTCCGTCCTTTTGGTCTGACGTGCGTACTATCGCGTCTCAGACGCGTTATCAGAATGCTGCAGCTTTTCCCATTAGTGTCACTGGACTCTCCTCCATAAAGTTATCCACTTTGCGGGTTAGAAAAAGTGGAGTGGATTTCATTCTTTTTCGGCCAATACAGACACTCACTGCTCCATCTAGTATTAAAATCGAACTCTTTAATTCACAATCTCTCACAAACAGATCCTGCCTCATACATGACCAAATCCTGGAGAAATGTCTGGACGTGATGTGCCTTACAGAAACCTGGCAACAACCAGATGATTTTTCTGTCCTGAATGAGACCTGTCCCGCCGGTTACTCATACCTCCAGAAAGCCCGCAGCACTGGTCGTGGTGGTCTGTCTGTCATCTACCGCAGTGATTTGGACTTGTCTCCACTGCCGTTGCCAGAGATCTCTTCTTTTGAATGCCTGGCATTTAATTGTAAACCCCCTTTCTCCATGACCATACTTCTAATTTACCGGCCACCCAAACCAAACCCAGTCTTCATCTCTGAGATGTACAACCTTTTGTCGACATTTTACACAACCTCTGCCAATATTTTAGTACTTGGAGATATGAACATTCATGTCCACTCCCCTGCATGTCGTTTTGTATCCGAATTCCTCCAACTACTGGATTGTTTTAATCTCAGGCAATTTGTCGATGTCCCCATCCACACCATGGGGCACGCTCTGGATCTAGTCATCACTGACTCGGCTCCTCTCAGCAATCTTCTTGTGTACGATCTGGGTGTGTCCGACCACAAGGCCGTCTCCATGGAATTGTCGCTTGTGTCCCCCCTCACCAAGCACAAACGTCAAATCTACTTCAGAAATCCCAGAACTCCTAGAGCACAGAAACAGCTCTGCTTAGAGTCACAAATGACTTACGGATGGCAGCAGATGCTGGTTCACCTTCCCTCCTGATTCTGCTTGATTTGTCTGTTGCTTTCGACACAGTTGACCATGGAATACTCCTACACAGCCTACATCACACCACTGGACTCACTGCCAACGCCCTAAATTGGTTTCAATCCTACCTCACTGACAGAACAGAAAACGTTTCCCTTGGATGTTCAAGGTCCCGAACATACACCGTCACCTTTGGGGTCCCCCAGGGATAAGTCCTTGGCCCCATTCTCTTCATACTATACATGCTCCCCCTTCGGCCATGTCATCACACGCAAATCTATATAAAAACTGACACATGTTCCTCCGCAGCCTCTCCGTCATCATCGTCTCCCCTGTCAACTCTCCGCGCTTGTCTGTCGGAGATAAAGGTGTGGATGAAAAACAACTTTCTCCATTTGAACAGCTCCAAAACCGAAACAATTTTAATTGGCACCCCACATCAGACCCAGTCTTCCTCCATAACCAATATTACTTTCTCTGGTCACGACATTCCCCTCTCTTCATCAGTCACCAACCTCGGCGTAAGATTTGACCCTCAACTCACTTTTGAATCCCACATCAAAGACATCTGCAAGATCTCCGTTCGCCATCTCAGAAATATTTCCAAACTCCGTTCTTCACTCCCCTTGAGTGATGCTGAAAAGCTGGTCCACGCGTTCGTCTCCTCCAGACTGGATTACTGTAACGCACTTTTCATCGGGATCCCTGATAAAAGTCTTCAGAGACTACAATATGTTCAAAACAGTGCTGCAAGGATCCTGATGAGAGTGTGTAAACACGAACACATCACCCCCGTTCTTTATTCCTGTCATTGGCTTCCCATCTCCACCAGGATTGATTATTAGATCTCTCTCCTCACTCACCAGTGCATCCATGGTAAGCTCAGCACCATGGGTGATCGGGCCTTCTTTTCTGCTGCCCCTCGTCTGTGGAATGCCCTCGCTGACCATCTGAGGGCTCCACAGACGACTGACACATTTAAAAAAGGACTTTAAACTTTCCTTTTTAGCAGAACATATAACTTTAATTAACATTGCTGCTTTTTGGTCAGGTTTTTATGTAGTTATTATTTTACTTCTTTATTGATGCTTTTATCAGCTTTTACTTTGTAGCACTTTGAGATTTGATCCATTATAAATTAAATGAAGTATTATTATTATTATCTTTTTTTTAGACTCTGATGTTACTTTATTTTTAAAGTCATGGTTCTGTGTTTTTATGATTTCCTGTTTTATTTTTGAAATTGGGTCTGTTTTGATTTCACACTTACTGTGATTCCATCGGGGGTTGTTTTTTTTAAACTCTGTCAGTTTTCAATTTTGTCCTGTAGATGATCCTCGAACACAGAGGGCCACACAGATGCTGCCTAGAACAGGACAGTGGTTGGTGCTGTAAATCTTAAGAATCCCAAATTAACTCTTCGTGTCTGTGTTAACCTGATGCTCTGTACATGTGTGGCTATCAGGATGAAAACAAGATGTATTTTAGTGAAGAAGGACATGCCGTAACAGTATTCACAGGAAATGCTTCTTGTCCATTTAAACAGACTAAGACAACAATCTGGAACCAGGTTTGGATGGTTTGCATTTTCAGGCCCTCCGAAATCATCTTTGAGTTTACTAAGCGCACAAACTCTCTCCCATTTGTTGTCCGTAAAATCATCTTCAGTCATTGTTCTGAATGATCAGTTCTAGCTTTTATTGTTTCAACCACTGTTGTTTGTCTATGTTTGGTTCTAACACGTGACTCCATACGTGTAATAAAATTGATATGTAAGACAATTGTGTGTTTAAAGTTTCTGTTTGTTTTTTATGTTGTTTAATTTTTGTTTTCCTTCCTTCTACTAGTGTGCTAAATTCATACATATCAAACTCTATTTGACCACGTGCCATATCTTCGCATACTGTGCTGAAACAGACAGGGGGTGTCTGTCATGACGGTACATTTGTGCATGAATAACACTTGCCCAGGTCCTCAAAGATCACTTCATGTTAAGTTCTAACACCCCAGCAGCACCCAATGGTTCTTTAAGATTAAACGGCTGGAATGCTAAAGGACTGAATTTGCAGCTAAGACGTTACGAGGCAATTAATCTTTTAAAAAATCTAAATACTAATATTACCTTCTTGCAAGAAACCCACTTCAAGCCGTCAAATCACCTTAAACTTCATAGAAGGTGGGTCAGCCAGCTCTATCATTATTAATGTGCAGTAAGGCCAGTGGCGTTGCATTTGTTGGTTCGTAAGTCAGTCCTTATCAGGCCGTAACGGCCGATTTATTATTGGTACAGGGAGAATCTGTGGCATCGTTTATGGAGTAATATGCAGTTTCAGACAGTGCCCCTCTGACCTTAAAGAAAAATAATTATCTGGTGGCCCGTTTTAATAAGGCGTGGGAACAACGTATTATCTCGTGGCCATGACTTATGTGTTACGCGTTAAATATTCATTAAGTTTTCAAGATAAAATTTCCCATGTTTGGGTTTTTGTCTCCTGTATAGGTGCATACAATTACAATCCTATATGCATATGGACAATAGTAGCGTCAGAAGTGACGACCTACACAGGAAATTAAGGAGCTGAGTTTGTTTGTTCAGAGGTCAGAAGCAACAACACTCTGAACGTTCTAGGAGAAAAAATTGGACAATCGACAACACAGAGCAATACGATCTGGCAATTGAGGACAGGGGAGCACAGATTTAAGACACTGGAAGACGCTGGTGATCACAATCTGACAGGACTGTATAATCACAGAGACAGGGAGCAACAGGAGGAACTAGAAAACCCGAGGAATGTGACACACGCGACAAAAACTGGAAATATCTGGAACATAAACAACTACTGACGAGACAAGTTACCCTATTAAGTCGTGGCTACGACATTCCCAGCTTGTCCAAGAGATAATAATTACTTTCCACGCCCTATTAAGACGTGTTCAAAAGACATATAATTTCTCTTCAATGTCATCACAGGTGCTCCGTAGTCTCAGATGTGTAGCGTCTTTTTAATCCCCACACCAAGCAGCTGTTTTTCTTCTCCTTTCAATAGTACTTTCCCAGAATCGATTTCTTTCTCATTGAGAGCATACTGCTTTCCTGGATGTATTTACAGTCCTATAGTGAACGCAGCGGTCTCACGTTCCCCCTGGCAATTTAAATATAAATAAAGATACCTTTCGTCAAACCTGTCACTCGCCAATCAGAAGCTGCACGTTTTCAACTGTAAGTGACGTCACATTCACCGGATGCCCGCCCTCTCGTCCAATCAGAACCGGCACGCCAACGGAAGTCCCACCTCAATGAGGTGGTGTGAGGGGACCCTCTCTAACAGGTGAGTTTAAGCCCTTCCCCCTCATCCAATCAGCACCTGCCACATCATTTGTTGTGATGACGGTAACTGTGATTGACAGTCTGAGCCGTCGGTATGTAGGCTCGACCACTTGTCAGAGATCTTATAAATAGGAGAGCGGGTTGGGAGACGGGTAAAGGTTATATACGTTTTTTTTTTCAAATAGTTGAATGAGATGACTTGGGAAATGGACAGGAGGAAAAAAAGAAGGTAGATTATTGATCTACATCTGATAATAATATTTGTTAAGAATAGTATCATAATAAATTTTTTTAAAAATAGATCATTAGTGGAAGAAGCAGTAATTGAAGTTCCATCTTAAGCTTTCTGAGTCTAGTCCAGTATTTGTTTTCAGTATTATTTTCCAGCAGTATTGTTGCCACTACAAACATCGGCTTTAGAGATGCTGTCATTTTGGCATGAAAATCATTTGCGGGAACTCTATCCAGATCTCTGTTTTACACGGCATATTTCTATAAACTCTCCCTCTCACAGTCATCTCTTCTGAGTCAAAAGTTTCATCCCAACCCCTTCATAAAGATGTGAACTACGGAGGTTTGCTTCTGGGCGGACGCCCAGGACGATGGCGGTCAGGGGCGGCCCAATGGCGGTCAGGGGCGGCCCAAGGCCCAATAGCTGGTTCGGCCGCTAAGTTCCTATATAGAGTTAAACATTTGGATTCTTTTAATCAAAAAGAGAACATGAGTCTAAAGATAAGAAAAGTGTTGTTCCTTCCACAGTTGGCAAATTCCGGTGCATTCCACGGATAGCTAGACACATACAGATGTGAGGTTTGTGTGTGTGTGTGTGTGTGTGTGTGTGTGTGTGTGTGTGTGTGTGTGTGTGTGTGTGTGTGTGTGTGTTTTGTGTGTGTGTATGGAAGTGTGCTTGTGTGTGTGTGGATGTGAGGCACGTGTGTGTTTTTTTTTTTCTTCCTGCCCTTTTCTCCCCGTCATCTCATTCAACTGTAATAAAAAAAAAGTTATATAACCTTGACCTGTCTCCCAACCGTTGAGGGAGTACATACCTATGGCTCAGACTGTCAAGATATCCCGTACTACTGTGTCTGCCCGAAATAACCAAATATGGAAGACACTTCCGGTCATGGTGGAAAACTAACAAAATGGAGAATGGCAGGAATCAAGTTACTGTGATGATGTCATCACAACAAATGATGTGGCCCCCCTACTTGCGGGGAGAAATAATTTCTTATCCTGTTTACCAGATCATTACTGAAAAAAAGAATTTGTTTTTACCTGACTTTGTCAGGACTGAAGACAAAGATTTTGGACTTGCGCGTCAGACCTTTTTGAAAGAACTACTCACAAAAAAAGCTGAATGGACCTTATTGCCTCCAGTGAGGCGACAAAATTGTTGTTTAAAGCACGCCATAATTATTATGTGTTTGGATAAAACTCAAGTAAAATACTTACTCATCAAGTTCGACAGTCAATCAATCAATCATTCAATCGTTATTTATATAGCGCCAATTCATAACAACAGTTGTTTCACGGTGCTTTCCAGAAAGAGCAGAGACCCAACAAATTCCTCCTTGAGCAAGCACTTGGCGACAATGGCGAAAAACTGCCTTTTTAATGGGCAGAAACCTCGAACAGGTACAAGACTCAGGGTGCACGGCTTAATGCCATGACCGGTCGGGTCTTCTAGATCAAGTAATATTACTCAGACTAAAACTGCAGATGGTATAACCATTAATCCACAAACTATCAATGACCAATTTAGGAATTTTTATGCCCAATTGTGCACTTTCGGCAAACGGTTAGCTATTCGCCAAGATAATGGCAAAACATTCAAAGTCCGTTCTATCAACATTATTTCCTCCAGACAGGGTTTATTAAAGGTAGATGTTCACCAAGCTCTTGCTTACGTATCACTGTCCATTTTGACACCAGTAGATTTTAAAAATGGGCGCAGGGAGCCCAGGGACTTAACAGAAGCATAAATGGTACCACCAGGTTCAAACACCAAGCAGTGGCCCTCAGGTATCTCAGGGGGTGGTTCTGAACATAGATTGTCCTTGTATGCTGATGACCTTTTACTTTTCATCCCTGACCCAGGCAGATCTATTCCAATACTTTTAGCTTTGCTGGAGAATTTTGGTCAAGTTTTGGGTTATAAGCTAAATTTCCACAAAAGTTAGCTTTCACACATCAATGCTGTAGCCACAGGTTATCCCCTATCTAAGTTATCATTAAAACATCTCTGGAAAATATTAAATATTTAGGCATCTGCTGCAAAATTGGAATTTCTCAGATTTCTTTAAACACAATTTCTCTCCTTTGCTGGTTTGACTGACTCAAGATCTCAACCCTTGGTCACTCTCTAAAATAGGATAAATTGTAAAAAAAATTAAATAAAAATGAATGTGTTCCCCAATTTTTATATTTAATTCAGTGCATACCTGTTTTCATACCAATACATTTCTTTACTGTCAACTGAAATAATAATAATAATAATAATAATAATAATAATAATAATACCTTTAATTTATAACACCCTTTACATTTGGATCAAATCTCAAAGTGCTAATGGTAAATGGACTGTACTTACATAGCACTTTTCCAGTCTGCTCGACCAGTGTTCAAACTGTTTTTACAACACGAGTCAGCATTCACCAATTTACACTTACATTAATACAGTGATGACCGAGGCTACCATGCAAGGCGCCACCTGCTTATCGGGAGCGGTAACCATTCACAACATCATGCATTGCATCCCACAGCCAGTGGGAGCTATTTGGGTTTCAGTATCTTCCTGAAGGACACTTTGTCATTTGGACTGCAGCGCCAGAGGGTCGATCCACGAAACTTACGACAAGTGGACGACCACTCGCAGTACTGAGCCACCGTCGCCACCGCTCTATTTCACAGTTTATATTGAGTGAAGAGACTCCCAGATTGAGAAAAAGTATTTTACAAAAGACTAAAAAAATTGGTTTTAGACTTACCTAACTTCTTATTTTATTACTGGGCTGCAAACATTCAAACTATTTTACATTGGTGGCATATCAGCAATCAACCTCCACCATGCCTACAGATTGAGGGGGCCTCATTCAGCTCTTCCTCTCTAATATCCCTGGGGGTGTCTCCCACTGTTGCAGCCATCATCAACGCAATATTATAGTCAAAGACTCCCTTAAGATCTGGTCCGAGCTCAAACAGCATTTCAGACTCCAGACAATACCTCTCCTGTCGCATGTACACGACTCGAAGACTCAGTTCTTACTGGTACTGACAAATTTGGGACTTCATAATGAAACATTTCCCTAGTTTCCCCTAAACTCCTGCCTTTAACTTTGTTGACACAATTTTTGATATCAATCCCTGCCTCCATTGCACCGTTTCTAAGCTGTACTATATTCTCATTGCATGTCATTCTCATGGCCTGTTTGGTGTCCTACCCAGTGAGCACTCCCTTCCATCTTCCTTTGTCGAACTTGTAGCCTCCCGCCCAATTATTTTAAAATGCAGACACCTGTGTGAGATTATGCAAACCAGTCTCACCATGGCCTTCCTCTCTCTCCCAGGCTCTGCCTCTCCGGTCTGGTGTGTGTTTACCTTTATTTGTACATAGATAACCTGCACACTCACCAGTGACAAACACACATACACAAACTCATAGACACTGACACACAAGCTCACGCAAAAGCAGACACTCAAACACACAAACACACACATTTCACACATCCATTCACAACAGATATCACGGATACCTCACACTTCATACTTTCTCTTTTGTTGTTGTTTTCACTTTACTTTTATATTAAATTCAAACTCTCATCAGAGAGTTTTCCTCTGACAACGAGTCGACATGTGACAATATTATGAAACCACTGTTTGTCATCTACAAGATGAAAGATGAAGCAGCTCGTCGTTGGGTGGAACATTTTATTCGGACAAAATTAGATTCTTAAAATGAAATTACTTTTTTTTTGACCGCATTTGTTTGCGGTCTTGCAACATTTTTTTTTTACCTACTAAAAACCTGTCTGCTTTTCCATTGGCAAGGATCCAAGTCAGAGTCACATCATCATACAACCGTATAACGTCGGTACATCACTGTCTGTTTAACCAGCAAAGCTCGCACCAAACTCAAGCACATCTGCAAAGATGAAAAAGCTCATCGTTTCAATGCAGGTGCTGTTCCTGGCTCTAAAAGCCTACATTGAGATCCAGAGCTGAAAAAAAACAACTTTTGTTATTAATTTTAAATATGAAAGTAAAAATATTATTGCTAGTTTATCAAATGTCACAATATCACAATCACAGCAGCCCTGCCCCCAGCCCTGTTGAATCAGTTCTTGGCTCTAGACCAGAGAAAGAGTTGGTGTTTGTATGGCACCAGTTTTGAGAGCCAGGAGCTGCTGCTTAGGATGTAGAAAAGCAAAGAACTGATGCTAAGTAAGGCGCTGTCTCCAACTGGACTTTGAATCAGCTCGATGGAGAAAATGCTTGATTGCAGCTGGGTGGCCGGCTGGTTCCACCTGGTGGTGGTGCATTTGGGTGGTGGGTCCCTTCGCACTCAGGGGACTGTTAGTCTTCAGATACACGCTGTGCTTGTGGGCCCCGGCGGCACTGGTCGGGATGCTTCCTGTGATAGCTTCCTGTTTTTTGTACCTGTAGCTGTAGTCCTTTGCGCTGAACCGCCTTGATTTTTTTGTCGCTTCTGAACAGGCTGAGCTATCCAGCTTCTGTTGGACTCTGGATTGGGTCCTGTGCCCTGATGGTGGACTTGCTGTATGACCCTGGAACAACACACCAGCATCTACTCTGACCTGATTTTCAGTGTTTATTGGGGCTACCAGCGGCTGCTGAGCCAGAGTTTGAGGTACACATCTCTACTCTGTGTTCGGTTATTCGGTTCACAGAACTTGATAGACTTTAAGCTGCATGGCTTGGGGCTATGACGCAAACAGCTACTCTGCTCATTAGTGTTTCTGCCTGTCATTTCTTCCTTGTTTGCCTTGTTTTGCCTTTATGTTTCAAACAAGGTGGATCCGGCTCTCTTTGATGGTATAAGTCAATAATAAAATGTGTGAGGCTTGTTTCTCAGCGTGGGCTGGTGTGGGTCATATGCACACACTCCCAGAAGTACAGAGAAACAAAAAAAAAACTATGTTCTAACTGGTCACTATCTCCTGACTGCGGCCTTATCAGCGACAGAATCAGTTTGCACCCTGTCCTCTCCTAATCTGCTGATTCATCATATCACTGACACTCAGTCCTTCATTCTGAACTGGTTGGAATAAAGACAGTCAGGACCATGAAAGACACTTGAATAAAAACAAACTATCCGGATCATGGAAGACACTCTCTGCCATCAAACATGCCACTCTCATCATATCTACAACATCAGGCAGCCCGGCTCCTGAGCGTCTCATACCACAGACACTTTAGTCCTACTAATGGATCACTGTTTGCTCTATCCCACCATAAACTTTCTTCTCTGTGTTCCAAGACACACTGACTCTCTGTGCACAAACACATAACCAACAGGTCGGCTCAACAGAAAGAACAAAGCTTTCTAAAGACAAGAAGTGACGAATGGTGATCATCAAGACAGACTTATTCTACTTATTCAACAACTCAAGTACCGATATCAAATCACGCTCAATTCAAAAACTGCATTTAAGCCCACAGACAATAATTTCTAACCCTGTGTGACCCAGAATGGATACTGGATGCAAAAAATACAGACAAAGACAAATAAAGTGTGAAATATAAAAAGAAAAGGAAAATATTTTTTAAATATAATAAAACTGAAAAATAGAACGATGGGAGTGAGAGCTTTCCTAGGATAAAGGTTAGAATGAATTTACCGGGACAGGACCTCATGCTGTGTCTCTCACCCATCACGTGGCCACGCAGATGAATGTCAGAGGACCGTTCACCCTAACTTTTATTCTGGCTTGGGAGGCTCCTCCCCCTGAGGGACTCCAGGCTTACTCTTTAATATAATACTATGAGCAGACTTAACTGTATCTGATCTTCATCCTGGACTGCAAAAACACACACACACTAGAAAGAAGACAAATATTCTAATTTACCACCAGATGTCTTTTATCGATTTAACAGAAAATCTGTCTAATTATATTGAATCACATTATTTAAACATGCATATTAACAAGCATATTTGTGACGGTAGGACCTTATTGGGCCTTGAACCTAGACAGAAATGTCTTGATTTAAATATATGAAAATATATGAAAACACTCTTATTGATCTAGCATTCAGCCATTCACACAGTCATTAATACAGTGACAACAGAGGCTTGGTGGCAATAGGGCTTATTGCAGGTGAAAATAAGCCACCTGCTACTCAAGCGATAACTATTCTTATCATCATTCACAACAGCTATCGGGGCATTGTGCGGTACAGAATTGTCCTCAGGGACACTTCAACATGTCAACCGCAGGAGCTCGAACCACCGACCTTCAGATTTGTATATTGTAAATATACTATATTATAAAACAATTTAAGCAACGATATAGTATATTATATAGTACATTCAAAATATAGTATGGTACATATATAGCACATTAATAAGAGATATATTTTTACTACTGATAATAAGTGTACACACTGTAGTTTCTGTTTTTCATCCATGTCCCCTTCCAGATTCCATAGTTCATCATCCTTATTCCAAATTAGCTTACATTTAAAGTAAATACACAATATCATCACGCAAAAGCACGCTGAAAATATAAGCTCAAGGTTGGCACCTGCATTGTAATGTAATCAAGATAAAACAAAATGACATTTCACTTTGCATTGTGTGAAAAGGTGTGGATACAGAGAAATAGGAAAGCTGTGAATGTGAAAGACGTCTATGACACTATGGTACAGAAGCACTATGCTGTCATGCCAGTAAAAAGAATTCTGTATCACTTTATAACGTTATCATTTTCAAGTAATTTTTTACGTTCTTTATTTGTATGTCTATTAACATTGAAAATATCTTCTAAAAAACATTAAAATCGACTATCACATTTTCACAGTAACATTTTGCGTTGTTATATAAATTTGATTATATATCTTTTCTCATGTGGAAGTTATGAGATTACTTTTTATAAAAGAAAACTTGTAACCTCAAGTACAGTACCTGTATTTCCATTGACGTTTACCTCTGGTAGCTCACATGCAGTACCGTTCTAACCCATTAGGAGGCAACCAACGATTATCTGAATTAATGAAAAATACATATGCAGACAAATGGAAAGGTCACAATTTTGACTTCTCGTCATTGAAGCGATGATTTGATTTGGATTTTATTAGATGTCAGACAAAATATTCTTCCTCCTGCTTAGAAAGTGCAAAGCCCACTGGGGTTATTAGTAATATCACGACACACTCATGGTCAAAGGTTGGGGTGACGGTGGCTCAGATGGTTGAGCGATTGTCCACTTATCTGAAGGTCGGTGGTTCAATCCCTGCCCGCTGAGGACCACTTGTTGAAGTGTCTTTGAGCAAGATACTGAACCCCAAGCTGCTCCAAATGGCTGTTCTATTGGTGTGTGAATGGTTACCGCTCCTGATCAGTGCCTTACATGGCAGCCTCCATCATCACTCTATAAATGTTTGTGTGAATGGGTGAATGCTGACTACGCTGAGTACAGTCCATTTACAATGTGGAAGTGAAATGAAATATGTTGACTCAAGAAGATTTCTGCAAGCATGTGTGTTACAGTTCAAACAAACACACTGACACAGACGAGGTTGATAAATGAATGAATGGGTGCTGAAAGTAGAGAGTTGAGAATGATGGGAGGGAGAAGAGAGTAGGAAAAAGGAAGACATACAGAGAACAGAGGACTCAGACGTCCTTCAAAGAGAGTTTTCCCGCTCCGGATCCAAGGCCGCTCAGTCATCTCTGATGGGATCCTCCAAGGCCACAGGAAGACACAGGGCTCCCATATGTGTGCCCAGATTCTTGCCAAAGCTCTGAGTGTCCTTACGGTCATAAATCTGAAAAAGGAGACAGTTTCCTTTTAGTGGGCTTAGTACTAATTTCTAAACATTTCTAATGTCCCACACATGGCTGCTCTTCTGTGGACCTCCTGACAACCTGACAAGCTGCAGGTGTGGAGATACATTAAAAGAAGTTAGGGAAAAAAGATGAGAAGAATAAATAATGCTGAAGAACCAGAGATACTCATACTTAATCTGCACAGAGCCTGAGGCTTCATCTCATCATCAGGGAGCCTGTGAGGCATCCAAAGAGTCCAAAGGACATGCTTTTATCAGGACACACGTGACTTCTGTTTGACTGTGACTTGTGTATCCTCGCTCTGTGGGTCCATGGCAACAACAGCGTCAATGTTCTATTCAGGAAAACTTCCATTACACTTTCTCTTTAACAGAAAACAAATTCTATAGTTGGTTTGGCCAAGGTTTTCTCTACATGGTCCCAGGTGTGAAACAATAATTAATCTATTAAAGGTAGAAAAAACTCATCCATCCCATAAATTTAATATCATGATTAAGGCAATCTCAAATAATACAGGAAGAGTAGTTGAACACCTGATTACAGTCAAAAGTCTGTCCTCAAACCGGTCTCCACAAAAAATCATGCATTCATCATTTTGACCATAAAATCCGGATTGCTGGCTCCAAAATATTCAAAATTAAAATATAAAATTTTCAGTGGGTAATTTCATAAATTTGATGCAACAAAAATGTATTTTTGTCAGCTCTCCATAGATCTAGTATTATGTCTTTGTGTGAAGTAGGCTCATATCTGAAGTATAACAATGGTGGTAAATGCAAAATTGGATTCATTAAAATCATTTAATGAATCAAGGTTTTTTTATGTATAAATTATTATTTTTGTACACCATACACCCTTCCCCATTACTTCCCCATTGACTTTGATTGTGAAATATCTCTTTCTTTATTTTTTGGTCTTAGGAGGATTGTCTTATTGATCATTATGCACATGCTGACTGGTAAAACTCTTGAGACAATGCATTGATAAATATTTAAAGGTAATAACAGCATAATTTCTGGCTGAGTAAACAACACTTCATCGATGATTTTCAAACTGATAATAAGTCTTATTTGTTGTTGTTTGTCACCTGTCCTCAGAAATGTGACACCTATATCTGCTTTTTGTTGCTGATGTAGTTGTTTTATTTGGCTGGAGTCAACATGAAAACCCTTCAACCAGAAGATGGGCGACGCATACGGGGGATGGCTCAATGATGAGTGACACATACCATGTAGTAATCTTCCTGCAACCGCTCGTTTCTTCCGTTTCTTCCATAAGTGCTGTCTCAGCAGAGTGTCAACTCTGCTGTAGGGTCAACTAATCTCAGGGTCAGCTTTCCCAGAATTCAGCTTGACATTGAGCAATTAGGTTGTATCCTCTGCCAACGTGTGGATGTGGATGTGAAAAGGGGAAATGCTCACTTGGATGTACAGTCCACCCATAGATATTACACAATACAACAAAAACACACAATTTCTGATGTCACATTGATGAAGTTGACATCTTTTACAGCTCAATTTAAAAAAATTCAGAATGTCCTGATAGAATATCATGCACACGTATTTCTTATATCCGAAGTTACATGTCTGTCAAAGAAGAAAATGGACTGATTCAGTTTTTTTCCCTGCAGACTTTGGCTTATGCATAATACTCAAAACACAAACAAACAATTCTATTCATTTAATTAGATATATAAAATATCCATTTAGCTTTATTACGTAAGTGCAATGAAAGTGTTGCACTTTGTGCCTTTTTTTTCATCATGTTAAGTCAATGTTAACAAATTTAATATTTCAAGTGTGGTTTTTGACAAGAAGCACAAAATAACTAATCTGAAAGGAATTTAGTATTTTTTTTTGGAAGAAACTATCTGGATTCTGTCTTCATTTTGGAATAAGGACCAACTTTTTAATCTTGCTATGGGGGTCATTTGCCAATCCAGTCTACATGTGTTTGTGCGTTTGGAGGAGGCCTGTGTCCGTGTCTCCCGGGGTGTCCCATTAGGGCACAGAGGGAGTATGGTGTACTATGGGGCAAATGTTATGGTTGTCCCATGTCTCGGATCCTGTTCTTGATATCATCATGGACAGGATCTCCAGGTACTGTTGAGCTGGAGAGAGTGTCTGGTTTGGGTAGTTGAAAATCTCTGCTTTTTGCACATGTTGTGGATCTGTTGAAGAAGTGGATCTTCAGCAGCACAGACGCAGTTTGGGAATCAGCACCTCAAAATCTGAGGCCATGGTTCACTTCCAGAAAACGGTGGACTGCCGTCTCTGTCTATGGGGTAAATTGGTGCCTCAATAGAAAGAATTTAGTATCTTTGTGTGTTATTCTTGAGTGATGATTGGTTCATCGTGGTGAGTAATAAGGTAGAGCTCTAAATATACCAGTCCATGTACGTTCCAGCCTTCAGTTATGTACATGAGCTCTGGATAGAGAGAGAGAAGAGAGAGTCAAGTATACAAGCAGCTGAAATGGGCTTCCATCAAGGAGAGGCTGGGCTCAGCCTCAGTGATAAGGAGCTCAGATATCCAGAGGGCGCATAGATCGGAGCTGCTGCTTCTTTATGTCGAAAAGGAACAAATTGAGGTGGTTAGGGCATCTGATTAGGGCTCCTCCAGAGTGCCTCCATTTCAGGTTTTGCAGGCACGTCCAACTGGGAGGTATCCTTGGGGTAGACCCTGAACCAGCTGTAAGGACTATATATCTCATCTGAATTGGAAACATCTCGGGAGCCCCTATGATGGGCTGCAAAGCATTGCTGTGGAGAGGGACACCTAAAGTCCCCTTTTAGCCCACTGCCACGAAACTCAACCCCGGATAAGACTAAGAAAATCATGAATGAGTGAATGAACAAATTAATATTAAATTAACATGAATACATTTAATAATTCAAGTGTGATCTATCACAGGACATAAAATAACTAATTTGAAATGTATTTAGCCTTCTTTATAATTTTTCAAATGGATTTACTCTTTTATTGTAAGAAAACAGATCTAAATATAAAAGTACATGAATTAAAAAACGTTTGTACTGCATAATAAATCAAATCCATTCATATATACATAATATATACTGCAATTAATACGCAAGATATGTTTGATTGAAGAGGAACAAGTTGCCTGAGGCCAAGGTGTTCGTGATTGGCTGAGAGTAACACATGTCTTAATCGTTGGGCTGACGTCACTGGGTAAAGACGAATGATGTGGCAAAAATCAAAGGGCGATTTGAAAGAAATAGTTCCAATTTTACATTTGATATTTGATATTTTAAGTCGAACTGTTCTTCTAATTTTTCATATTTTAGATATTATATTAAATTGTTTAAATTATATGATTAAATAATGTACATATACACCGTGACACACTTTTATAAAGTGCGACTGTGTATCCTTCCGCATCATTGAGCGCTCTTCCATTTCCGGGATGTTTCTCGCCGATTAACCTCCGCCGCCATTGCAGGTCCAGGGAGTCGGTGTAGCGGCAGTTGTTAGCCTGGGTAGACCGCAGGTAGACGGTGTAAAGACGACCAGCAGGACCATCACGACACTGACAGTCCATTCCATTCCAGACACAGATTGGAGCTAATTATTAGGGTCTGTATAGCAGAGACTCCCTGGCTGTCCGGTAGGAGTTAGTTTGATCAGAAGAGACCGGGGAGAGAGAGAGCAAGAGAAAGAGTAACCGCCATGGCTCAGATCCTGCCGATTCGCTTCCAGGAGCACCTGCAGGTACAAAGATGAATGAATAGAGATATTGTTCAGACATCTTTAACTCATACCAACAGTTACTGTGGGATCCAAAGTGACTCTAAAGATTTGCGAAACTTAAACGAGCTTAGTTTTCTGTTAGCGGACTAATGCTAACTAGCTAGCCTGACAGGGTGGATGACGTTTATCGGAGTTAGCATCTAAAGCTAACGCCTAAACTGACTCCCTCTCCTCAAATAAACGACGTAAACTCTTATACATTAATCATATTAAACTATTTAAATTTAATCAGATATAGAAATCTCATTAAATTATTCTGTATCAACACATTCTATAGAAGGTGCCGGTGGTGTTTTCATTGACAGACAGATGGTCTGTCTCTGCTGTCAGAAGAAAGGAAGTTAATGTCATATTTACACGTTGTCTAGTTTCCATTTTAGGCCTCAATTGGATTAAAATAAGTTAATAATAAGATTTTTGGTATTAAATGCATTTAATTAGGTCTTACATTTCTTACCGCTATGTCTCTGCTCGTTTGACTCCATCTGCCTAGCTTCAAAATTAGTTTGAACAAGTATTAATTGTTTTTCTTTTCTAAATTGACTTTAATCATATTGTAGACAAAGCAATTGTTGATGTACTTATTGACATAAACAGATGGCCTGTAGATGCTCCAATACGAAAGATAAATGATGTATTAATAATGTCAATAATTTAAAAGTCTAATGTACCGTATACTCTTACTACATAGGTATCAAGTTGGTTGTCATAGAAATTGGTCAGCCCGACCACCCACTTACAAAGCTTTCATAAAAAGTCTTAAATCTTCTTTTTACATTCACATATTAGTTATATTTACCCTTTAATCTTAAATTAAATGTGGTAATTGAACGGTTTCATTCTAGATTGACCTTATATTCATTCTTGACAAAATTATTGATGGCGTTATCATTGTCAGTTTTGTACAATGATGCATCTTACACTTTGATCAATCCGCAGCTCCACCACATTATGCGTACATACATACATACATATATGTATGTATGTATGTATGTATATTGTATCGCACTGCTCTACAATCCATCCGCAGTTTTAGTATATTCTGGGCATACATTGCTTTTTTTATTTATCCCAGAAAATATTTTCTCATTGCATTGTGTAGGTCTGTATGTTATCTGGAGATCTATTGGCTGACATAGTCACACTTTTAATTTAACCCCAATAAAACTGCTCATATTAATTAAATAGGGGCGTTGGTTTTCCAATCTTAAAGTATTCTATTTGGAGTGCTGGAATGTCAAGGTGTTACAAATACATATAGTGACTTTTGGCATGTAAATCAAGCTCAAAATCAGATTTATTTTGAAATGTAATTCATTTGATTTCTGGTTTGATCTGAGGACAGTTTGCTCACTAATACATTTAAAACTTCTTATAGTCATTTTAATTTAGGTCCAGATTATAAATGTTTTTAGCTGATATTCTTCAACGTCTTCAGTTTTTCTGCTCAACACTTCTGATCCTTGAGCAGAGGTCATGGTCATTGGTTCCATCCTTCAATTAGTGATTGTTAAAACCAATACCTCGGGGTCTTATCATGAATTCCGGCTACCATTGAAGTTTTTACCATTCCTAAAAGATCTCATTCGAGAAATGCAAAGATGAATTTGGTACTGACCCCTGTTAAGCAGGTAGTTGCACTCTAACTTTGTCAAGTTAACATCTGGTTATCTAAAATCTAAATAAACTTTTGTCAGGCATTATGAATCCCAGTGCTGCACAGCTCTGTTATTGCTGTCATACTTTATCTGAGAGCAGTTGATTAGTTAATATGTAGGCTTATCAGGAGAGATTGTTTGTAGACTGAGCTTTACAATGCTACACAACGGTATTTTATTTACAAGCAGTTGGCAGTAACATTACTATTTTGAATGGATTTTTAAATGCTAAATTGCAGGGTTGGGAGGGAAAGTAAAAGAAGTGTTGCATTACTGTGGGTGCTGCGCTTTAAATTTGAACTAATTCTTAATTTTAAACAAAGTAAAAGCTTCTACCATCATGCCATGGCTTGATGCCTTGGCATTGGTATATTTTAAAGTCAAAAGAAATATTCATTCAGTCATCAATTCTATCTTGGTTTCATTTTTATCATCATCTTTTGCATAATAATACCATAAGTTAGTGCCGATTGTTGTATGGAGTGCACGTAACTCTGTGATTGTGGTGATATCATTCGAGCAAACTTTCGATGATGGTATCCGTGATTTGGTGAATTGTGTCAGTAGCTAAACTCAAGGTCATTTCGTTTCACTAATCAACTCCCAAGAGATCTGATCTATGTGATGCATGGACGCTTTCATGCATTCTTCACTCTTTAATTCATGTAAGCAACTTGTGTAGAACGTTGAAATTGATAGTGATTACGGTTTCCTTTTTTTGTTTTATTTTATTTCTGATGGTTCATCCAAAGAAACATATATTGTTTCATGTTGACAGACTCACTCACTGCGGCCCTGGTGGGCGTTTATTTTTGCCCCAATGAAGGCTGTAGGGGTTAATGTTTGGTTATTCCACACAAAATGTGAGCTAGTTTTTGACCACTATATTTGGCGTTATCCGCATGGCGCTATCTCAAGTCACCAGGTATAAATGAAGTTTGTGTGATCCCAAATGGATTGTCCATGGAGATATGCATGTTGTTGCTGAACACTAAGAAAATGAAAATAAATTAACCCGGTTTTCAACTGCTGGTTTGTCTATACTAACATTGTTTCACATCAATTGAAAAAGCACATAAATTTTAATAGGTGTATGTATAGAACCTTTCCGAATTTGATTGCATTCCTTTTGCAAGGAGGTAGTCAAAATCCTTTCAGAAAGCCTTTCTGATAGCTAGTCGCTGCATGTCAACGCTGTATCGGAAAGCCTTTCCGATAGCCAGTCGCTGCATGTCAACGCTGTATCGGAAAGCTTTCTGTTTGAGTTGTATCTGAGGCAGCCCATCGTTGTGACGCATTACTTCGCTAAGTTTCTTCAGCGACTCACTTTGAATACGGTGACTGCAAAACCATACCAGTCTGCATCGCAGAGTGATTTATTCATTGCAACTATGAAATATTTTAACATTTTGGGAAGTTTAGATGGGCGAAGAGTCCCTTCCGCGCTCTTCCTCTGTCATATTCTTCTTCTGGGCGCTTGTTGGCTGTCAACACCAAGCTCAACAAAGCATTATCGCCACCTTATGAACGGGAATGTGGATCGTCTGCGCATGTGTGAAAGCGTTTCCGATAAGTTGAGTTGATGCATGTAAACACTGGGTCGCAAAAGATCACAAGTCATCTAAACAGGCGACCTACATTGCAATTCGGAAAGGAGAAAAGTGTCCCATGTAAACCAACCTAGTGACTTAAAGTGTTGGCTTAGGTTCTACTAAGGCGTAAAGGGGGGTCTGAAACATTGTGATGTGTTAACAAGTATATGTTTTTGGCTTAATTCAGAGAGACCGAAAAGCAGCTAGTTTGCAGATAACTCCGAAAATGTTATCAAATTAGGGTCAAAATGGCTATTCAATGTAAACAAGGAAAATACGTCCTAAAGACGGGCCTTCATTGTGGAGCTGTAGTGTGATATCTATACAAAAGTGCTTATAAGAAGCTACTATGCCTATTCAAATAACATCTAGGGAGCAGGGGGGAAGCCCTCTTATCCTGTAAGTATAGCAGAGTCACATGACCTGGGTCAGGCTGACATCAGCTTATGGATCTGTTTTGGTGCTGTGAAAAGATTTTTCACACAGCTGTTTAAGTGTACATGGTTAAGAAACAAAAAACTAGATAAATAAGTTGAACATGCCTGATGAATGATTTTGACAACACACGCACACACACAAACACAATTTATTCATATTTGTATCTGATTTAAGTGGCAAGTATAAGTTTAAAGTTAATGTTAAACAGTCCATTTTAAACTCTAATAGTATCATGACTGATTGTTTGTGTGCCCCTTTGAGATTAAATTTATAGAACAGATATTTTGAAATTAAAGTATTACTCATCAAACCATTTGTTAAGTTGAAAGCTTACACACAATTATAACACTGAACTGAGTTGTAATGTTTCTAGATGTATTGTAGGGACCTCACACATAGTGCTAGATCTTCATTGTCTACTACAGCATAAATGCAAACATGTACCTTGGTCTGTCCTATCTCTCTCTTCCTCTCTCCCTCCCCTTCAAACTTTGCCATTGTGTGTCCTCTCTCATCCTGGCAATTTGCATAGCTTGCATTTTTATATATCAACCATTTATGTGGTGGAGTGTAGCCTTGTGCTGTGATGATAACCACATGACCACAATTCAATAGTCATGTGATACTGTTACTTTTTCGTCACATGGTGCTTACTCGGACTACTTAAACTACTTTTCCCTTCTGTTATCTTGTCCCTACAAACACACACATACCTTAAGCTCTCACACTGGCTAGTCCTGTGTCCTCCTTTTTCATATCTCTGTTCTGCCCACTTTCTTTATCAGTAAGACGTTTTATAAGTCACAGCACAACTCCATTTTGTTTTTTTTTAAAACTCATTCCATTTTATCTACAGTAGCTGAACTTCTGTAGTTCACCCGTTTCAGGCAATTTTACTGTTGTGGTGTCTAAATTAATGAAATGTTTCCACGTCCTGTGAACAGTTGCTAAATAAATAACTGGTCAGGCTTTATTGAATTGGAACTGTAGATTTAATTGCCTGATGATTCATTGTCCAATATATATTTACAATAGCATTTACTTTTGTACATGTTATACTTTTATTATAATAAAAGCCTAACCACAGTTTGAGAATATATTTAGGGCCATTTATTGGCAAAGTCATTAAATTTAGACTCATTTCACTTGTTTTTCTCGCGTGAGGGCCCATAATTAGGCTTCTGCCTAGATTGTAAATGTTTGATTTATGTCACAGCCAAAGGTTGTAGTATGTGCATTTACATTTCTGAGCAAATTAATCGATAGTTTTGTTTAATGACCTACTGTTATGTAACCATGTAATGATAGCCTTGTTGATCCAAACAAAATCAGATGAGGATAGAAAAATTGGTATTTTTCATGTTAAATTACAGTTTATCACACATAGTAACAGGTACAATTAGTGGTTAGTTGGTGTCTGGCTCTTCCTAACTATAGCTGATCTGCCAGCATTAGCTTCATGAAACATGGTATGTTGCTCGGTGTGATTCATTGTTTCCACGACTGGTTAACCACCAAACCACAGGCTTACATTTATTTTTCACCACACTGAGAAAGTCTGTATCTTTACATCCCTAGTGCACACTCCAGCAAATGTACCTAAGTTTCAGACATTTGAAATAATACCTGAAAAACAAATAGCATCCTCGTTCTCACAACACATAATATGCACAGTTTGTCAAATGCTCTCCATATCCAACCAAACAGATACACGTTTGAAGTATGGTTAGGTGATATACACAAACTTGTATTGCATATTATTAATTTTATAAAATGCTAAATGAGTCACAGTGGAACTTGTAAGTTTTTATGCTTTTTAACTTGATACAAGTTAGATATATTTGGAATTATTGCTTGTTCTGATTTACGAGAATGATGTGTAAATTATCACTAAAAGCACAGCAGAACCACATCAATGGAATAACTGATGAAGGTGCTACTTGCATCGATGTAAATAAAATCTTGGTCTCATATCCCTCCCTATCTGTAAATAGGTTGTAGGAAATCTATAAAAGATCCATGTAATGACAGCATGCTTCCAAGCTGAGGCTCATTTACAAATATTATTTTGTAATCAGGGTGTGAAAAACAGATATCAGTTTACTCATGGAAAATAAACTTCACAAGTTCATCAAAAAGTGTTTATAAAATTATATTTTATACACAAAGTCTGTAATGATATATTACTGTTTCTTCACCTTCTATACATGTGTAGTCATTATGTAAATAAACATAATGCCGTGTTGCATTTACAAAACACGTCATCAGTTAAATCTTTTCTAAAAACCAACAACACCCACCAACTACTTAATTTGCTCAAGGGGTAGCTCACAAATTGGAAGGTCTTTCCAAAACACCAACAATCATCAAATATAAATGTCTCTTTATTTTCTGTCTTTCTTTCATGTTAATAAAACAGGTTTTAAAAAATTTCACTGATTGCTATTATTATACTCTGTAAATACCGATTAGGATTTACTCCTGGGCAAAGTGTCCTCACATCCAAACAGACCATTTTGTGAATGTTATTATAGATTAAGAGGAATAAAGTCTTTGAACTCTGCTATAATCTGACTGGCTGATACATCATGACAGCCTAACGAGAATCGAGATCTACTCTTGTCTTGATATTTTTCTGCAATCTGCAAATGGAATATAAACGGTATATTTGGGAGAAAAGAAAAACTCATTTCCCAAACCACCTAAGCAGAACTGGCCCAGAGTGGAGATGGATGACGTGCAGAAGCACATTAATTCCTTGCTTCAGACCTCCTCTCTCCCGGCCTTCTTATCTATGGGTGGTCACATGTTCCCCACCATCGTCACATGATAGTGGAGGAGGCAGGTCTGTTGTTTCAGTCTAGGAAGACAATGGGTCCCTGGTTTCCTGTTGTGGGGCAGTGCATCGAAGTGCTGCAGGGCTCAGCACATTACAGAGCACATCCTTCCCTGCCCTGCCTTGAAACTTAAATGTGCTCGACATACAGGGTTTCTTTTCTGCTGAGTGAGACACTTTTCCTTTGAAGGGAGAACATCCAAGTTAAAACAACGGATGGGACTCCCTTAGGGTTCTTAAGAATAGTTCAGATATGGAATCAGTGTTATAATGTATACCAGTGCAGGTGTACATCATCCTTAGGTCCCCCTTACATTACATGCCCTAAGGACTGAGGTTTTTGACACTTAATCCTCATATAACGAAGATTAGGGATTTGAGAGTTGGCTCAAGTCCTGCAGCTCATTTATTTTCTAATGGACCTTTGGAATTAAATTATCTAACTACGATGAACTTTACTGCACAACTTGTACATTCTTTATCATAAGTTGGAGGATACTCTATCAAGGTTCCCCACTCTCCTGCTCATCCGAGAAGATCCCAAGGTGTTCCAAGCCCAGATGAGATATATAGTACCATATGTTGTACTATATGGTGAGTTCTAGGTTTACCTTGGGATCTCCTCCCAGTTGGACATGCCTGGAAAACCTTTGAATGGCATCCTGATCAGGTGCCTAAACAACCTCAACTGGTTTCTTTCGACAAGAGGTCCCTCCAGATTATCAAAGATTGTTACTTTATCTTAAGGCTGAACCCAACTCCCTTGCAAAGGAAGCTAATTTCAGCCACTTGTATCCATGACCTTATTCTTTCTGATGATGTGGTTCTGTTGGCTTCATCAGTCCGAGATCTTCAGGAGCTCGGGGGCAGTTTTTAGCTGAGTTTGAAGCGTCTCGTATGGGCGTCGGCACCTCCAAATCTGAGTTCAGGGATGATTGTCCCTTGCTGGTTGGGGTTCAGTTGTTTCCTTGAGTGAAAAAGTAAAGTGAAAGAGTATCTTGGTGTCTTGTTCTTTGGAATATGCAATTCAACAAAAGATGAATTACAACGTCATTAAATTTACACAAATTCATCATTAATATTAAGGTACATGTATATTATGCATATTCAGTCGTATTGACTTGTCATTAAAAAAGCACATCCTACTCGCCAATATCGAAGAATTCCTCAATTTAATTTTTGTTGCAGAGAACTCAGCCTCACTGAAATATATTTTTGGATATGGAAGCAGTGTGTTCACTGTTTTTCTGTAATTTCCCTTTGTATTAAAAAAGTATTGTCTTTCTCGGCGAAAATAACCTGAGGTTGTTTGTTATTCACATCTATTTTACAGCCTGTCAAACACTTTGCGGCTGGTTAGGGTTATTACAATTGTTTACTACAGAATGCCCAAAGACGGCATATTTTTCTTTCTTATATATCCTTGTTTATTTTCTTAATTAACATAGATGTTTATTTTGATTTCAGTGAAACTACCGTATTTGTATAAGCATTGTTTATTTATTTTTATCAGCAGTGATGTGACAAATCGATGCATCACGAGAAGATTGAATTCCAGTTCAGCAAATATGCTAATGGTATAGTAAACTGTTTGGTTTAACGGTCTGGTATACAAGTGTTATACAAGTCATTAAAAGATGTATTTTGGAAAGAAGTATTCAACTCTATTGTTTTCGTAGTTAGTTGGCATCTGCCTTAAACAACGTAAAACTAAATTCAAAAGTTGATTCCTAAATAAGAGCCATTTAGTAATTGTGTGATTCATAATCCTTTTATCTATTGATAATTGAAAGGATTAAGAAACTATCGAATTTGTCGTTGGTTTCAGCCCTAGCTATCAACTCCCAAGTCCAGGGCTTGCTAAACCAAACCACCTAACGATTATCCACAGTGGTTGTAGACCTACTGGTTTGACCTGCTTTCACTCAAATTCTTTCTCACCGATGTCACAATGCCGAGAGGACAACCCTTCTCTTGTGGCTGTAACACAGACATACACCTAGTTTAGTTTAGTTGTCTCCTCCTGTTTTGTCTTCCTTTTCAGTAAGTCCGTTTAGTGTTTGTATCTAACAAGCTGTTCTCATTGCTACTTAAAGAGTGGGAGTATGCGGTATAATTTTTTTTTGTTTGTCAGGTAAATTAAAGTTGCTTTCACTTTTATTACTGCTTCCCTCTTGACTGCAGTAGTAATTGTCAGCATCACAGGAGCAAATATATTACTCTATGATGTCACTATCCACAGTAGGAAAACCATAAAACACTGCCGAGAGGTAGCTACAGACCAGGATCCAGTGCTTTCCTCTTAACTGATAGTAACTTGTTTCTCTGAGGTCATTACGACAATGTCACTGAGGGAGAACTAGGTTACACACCAGAGAAAGAATGTGGGTGAGGCAGGGTGCGTGTCATGTCATGGATAAAAGGTGTTCCCATTTTGTTGAGCAATTCCTGGAACTGTGGTTTGTGTTTGCTGATTAGGACTTGACTGCCACAAATTGTTGGCAGTGGAGCAAGCCAAGAAATAAATGCTCGCCACCGAAAATTGCTGGAAAGCCTTAAAGATTCAACACAAGTGGTTTCACAAAACAACTCTTGATGTTAAAAAAAAACTAGGAATAGGCACAAACATAATAATCTAAACTCAATAGCTGATGAAGTACACCAATTCACCGAAAATATATCTATTAGAATATAGAACATAGAATTTTAGAAAATAAATTGAAAATACACTTAGAACATATCACCATACCATTACATGTACAGGAAATATAGGAAGTGCATCCTGTATTTATTCAATATTTTTATAATGCATTAGGATAAACCTTTCAAAACATAATAATGTTTATTTTTTTGCTTTCATTTAATGGAAAAATAATATTAAAGACTTGTAGAAAGGTAAAACATTCTTGAATGTAACCCACTAACTTAGATTTTCTTATGCACTTGAAAGTTTTAAATGATCATACAAGTATCTTTTCCACTAGTTTAACAGGAGAAACGACATGCAAGTAGGGCTGCAACTAACGACTATATTGACAGTTGATTAATCGTTTAAATAATCAATCGATTAATCGGATACATTTTTTCCTCCTGGTTAAATAAAGGTTTAATAAAAATAAATTCACAATTATTATATGCCTCTTATTTTGCTATCAGCTTTTGAATCTAGCTTTAGGTTGTTTAAGGCACCTGCAACATAACAAAAAAAAAGAAAGATGAATTATTCTTTCAAAAATGTATTTTAATATAATTTCCTGCTTTTTATAACAGACTGTTAAACCAAACTGGTTGCTATACCAACAGTGTATTTGCTGAACTGTAATTTAATCGTTTAATGTTGCACCACATCAATGCTGATAGAAAAGGTAAATAAAATGTATAAATAAATAATAAAAAAAAATTTTTAATAAAAAATACAGCCATTTTTCTGGAACCAAATCATACATCCATGTTGATTTAGGCAAATAAACAAGGGTAAAAAGAAAACACTGCTTTATGTATTCTGTAGTAAACAACTACATTAGAATAAATCGTTTACAAGTTGGATGCGACCTACATTGGACAGGTACGCACGCAGTGATGTGTACTCGGCACTTACTTCGTAAGTTGCAGATAAAGGAATATTAAGGTGTAGTAATAACAGATGTTTATTTTAACATGTTTATCTGTCTGTGGAGAGTTTTAATTCCATTTCCCTCAGCGTAACAATGTCTTGAGTGAAAGTTTTACCAAACACCCGATAAAGTCATCCAAAAGTCTATTGTCTTTGTTTTGATGCAGTGATGTTATTACTTTTGGGGCAAGTCCAAAGGTTGACGAAAAGTCTTTTTTTTGTGTGTTAAATCTAAAGTAATACATAGTCACTCATAAGCCATATCCGGTTTTATCACATAACCCGACTAATAACGTTATTGCCTGTAGGGTTGAATTAAATGTATAAATATTGTATTAGACTTTCACAAATTCATAATAATGTAATCAGTCAAACATTATGTTATGGGTGATGTACTATAAAGTATACTCTGGTATCCCCACACTTTACTTGATACTGTATAATGGTAACCCAAACTGTAATAAGTATTTATATGATACTAAAATCTAACACTTGATTCTTTTTTACACCTAATCTACATCACACTGTAATATTAAACTAGTTTTGCCAATTTAATTATTGATATTTATTAGTCTAGTCTTAATGAAGTGCAGTGGTAACTTCAACTTCACCATAAATCAACATCTTAAGTTGGTCTTTAGTTTTTTTTCTATCCTTTTGGTATATCCGTACTCCACTGCAGACACGTTGCGCTGTATTTGCTTCAATGCAGACTTTGAACTTTTGAAATCATACTGCTGGTATTTAACTATGGTGTTCTATTTAAAGATTACGAAAGAAGAGGAAGCTACAACAGCAAAAAAATGCATGCATGAAATTTTTTTAGTAGTTTCATTTCCTTCACTTTTTACTTAAGAACTGTTTGTAGGAATATACTCAAGTTGTTTTGCGCAATAATGTCCCTTTTCCCCCCTTTGAAATATACAATTAAGGGTTAGAATATGGTTGGTTGCTAGTGGGTTTATCTCAGAATAGTTGTTTCATGGTATTTGTGCCCTTTTTTTTTGTCGTTTCTGGACAGAGGGGTTTTGGCTCTCAGTAGTAGTGCTGTGTCAGGATTCGAGTGAGGCATGCCGGATGCCTGTTTCTAGCCTTGGCAGTAAGCTGGGCTGCAAAGCTTGCTGGTTTGACATTGTTTTGTAGGGAAACGGTAACATCTCTGCTGAACTTTGAAATACTTAATGGTTGGTTAAGTTAGTTTTATGATTAGTTGATAGGATTTAATTTCTTAGGGCAATTAATTTACTGTAAAGCAGCTTGGACAATACATGTACAGACGGATAAAACAAAATGTAAATGTCGCTGAATAAAATTAGCCTATAAATGAATGGGGTAAAAGGGATAACAATCTTATATAAATAATATGATAAATTACCGTAGAAAGGATTTGAATAATTAAAAGATAAGACTGGTATACAGAAAAAAAGACTATTAAAGAGGATCTACAAACTATTTAACAGGCACACTGCTGGGGGAATGATTGATTTAGAGTAGCGGTTAGTTTTACGTAGCGGTAAAATATAACAACACCCTGATAGCAAAAATGAAAAGACGAGAACATGTCCTGAAGACAGAATACTAGCTGCTTTATGGGATTGCAAAAATAATTCCAGTCCCTTTGTTTAACTAAGAGAATTTTAAGCAAGATTTTAACTGTATTGTTCAACCTGCTCCTTTAAATAACTATAAGGCTGGGAAACTATAAATTAAAGAAAAACACACGAGACTCCCAATAAAGGACTGTTAAAACGGACAGAAAAGGCAGGGGCTGACCAAGAAGTAATTTTGATTACGGAGAGAACAAATTCTCTTCAGATGGGTCTCTCAAGTTTAGATTAATACCATCCATAATGAAATGCTATGTTGATGGAGTAAATAGTAATTCATTAAACTAGATTATTTGACAGTATTCTCACAGAACATAGACATAAACGTTAAGTAAATTAAGTAATTTGCTAGAAGCGAGACATTAATCGGCTGTTGGTGAGACTACAATGTTGTTACATTGTCGTGGGTTCCTCGCTTTGAAAAGCTGGCGTTGGATTTGTTCTCCATCCAGCCAGCTCTCTAACCCCCTTTGACCACCACAGATCCTTGCTTCCAAAGTGGAGCTGAGCAGAATCTACGCCTTCATTGGACAATCGTTGTTTGGTTGGACATCTTAATGAATTTTCCAGCTAAAAACAGTCACAATGTTAACAAGCTGCCTGACATTCACTGCAACACTTAGAAAGCACACCTTCCCTTTCTCTCTCTTGGGAAAATCTGCAGTGGTTTATAAATTAAATTCATCTGGATTTGCCTATTATTAAAGGGCAGGCTCGTGAAAATAATTTTTAGCTGTTAGTGTGCGCCGATTGTTTCTGTTCATCCTAACATTCCCCCACTTTTTCTCCTATGTTTTAGCTCCAAAACCTAGGAATTAATCCTGCCAACATAGGCTTCAGCACTCTGACCATGGAGTCGGATAAGTTCATCTGTATCCGGGAGAAGGTGGGAGAGCAGACTCAGGTGGTGATCATTGACATGGCAGACCCCAATACACCTATTCGCAGGCCCATCTCGGCTGACAGCGCCATCATGAATCCAGCCAGCAAGGTCATTGCACTAAAAGGTATGGCAGTCTGTTGGTATTACTGACATTTCTCTAAATAGTTTTAGGAAGTAACACAGAAAATAATCTCATGATGTCAACCGATATATCTAAAGAAACCTTATTCTTAAGAACCTACAACCTTCAATTCTGACATGTCTCTTAAGTGTAAAGGCATTATCATTTAACAAATAAAGAGTAATTTTTATCAGCCATTATGTATGTTCTTTCCAGATATTTGTCCTGTAAATATTCAAAGTGGCATTTTAAATTATTTTTGTTCAACATCCATCTTTGACTTCTTTTTTTTTTTGTTGTTTTTGTCTTTTCTATGTTCCTTTTTTTTTCTTTACTGCTTTCTTATATGTTTGCAGACGGTAAGTTGAACTTTAACTACTTTGTTGTGGAAGCAAAATCCTGTTTTCAAGACTTAATTCATGAAAGTATCCCATTCAGTAATTAAATGAAGAACATTTGACATAATCTTTATATATCACTATATTATGTGCTAAAGTAAATGCTTTTAACAATATATATTTTTTTAACTCTGGGCCTTCTTCCAGTGAATTCTTGGTAAACATGATTTTGTATTCACAGCCTAATAGCTTGCTGGCATTCTATCATTTTTATTACATATGTAAGTGATTCACAATGTGTTTTACATGTGGTAATACTGCAGGTAAATATGATTTCATTTTAATTCACATGTCTTCTCAATTTTCATTTGAAATCCATTACTTATTCCATCTGCGTTGGAGTTTTAATTACCCAGACCTGTTGTTCACTTAGCAAACTTTAACAGATTTGGTTTTCGCTATACCAACAACTGATGATGAGCGTTTGCTGTAGCTACTGGACAGAAGGTGTAATGACTATGATTTTTATCCTTTGTGGGATATCTGATGGCATCTACCATACGGTGATAGCATGAAACACGCTTGTCAGTATATGAAAAGTGGAGATTGCTGTTGTATGTCGATCTGACTGTTCAGATCTTCTTTTCAGAATATTATATATCATTTTATGGGTCGTTAACAATTGTAAAACAATAACCCTTAGTTTGTGTGGCCTTTTGTTGACATGGCGATAGCATTTTGGGGGCTTGAAAACAACCCCAAAACCCCATCTTTAGTTTTACAGATCAGGGTCGAGGTGGGATTGTAGCAAGGATTAGCTCTGTTCCCATCTTGTTTGCGATTGTGATGGACAGGCGGACCAATGAGTTTCTGTGGGCTATGATGTAGTTTGATGAGATGGTAATCTGTTGTGAGAGCAGGTGGAAGAAAGCCCAGGGAGGTGGAGGTATGCGCTGGAGAGAAAAGGAATGAAGGGCAGTGGCAGCAAGACGGCTTACATATGTATGAATAAAAGGGAGACAGGAACGGCGAGGATGCAAGGGGTAGAGGTGAAGAAGTTGCAGTAGTACTTTGTGTTACCTGTTCTGAGCCTATGTGATTACCTATGTGGTAGCCTATGTCGTAGTTACCTATGTGGGAGCAGAAGAATGTCTTGAGTCTTCTGCGACAAATAGTGAGAAGAAGGGTTTACAATATGGCAGTGAGAACAGCTCAGGTGTATGGTTTAGAGACGGTGACATGTCCAAAAGACAGGCATGAAGGAACACATCAGAGGGACAGCCCAAGTAAGACGTCTTGGAGACAAAGTATGAGAGGGCAGATTGAGATGGTTTGGACACGTGAAGAGCAGAAAAAGTGCATCAATTGGTAGAAGGATGCTGGAGCTGGAGCTGCCAGATAGGAGAAAAAGCGGAAGACCAAAGACGAGGTTCCTGGATGTGGTGAAAGAGGAAGATGCAGAGGACAGGGAAAGATGGAAACAGATGGTCTACTGTGGCGACACCTAAATGGAACAGCCGAAAGAAGTTAGTTTTCTTAGGTGTAAATGTGTACTGACCCAACTACTAACAGGCACTAAGGTATTCACATACACTTTACTGACCTGTTTTGTTTGGGGTTTTATTTACTATAAATACAGAAGAAAATTTGTAAATTTCCCTGCTTGGGATAAATAAAGTGGGTCTAAGTCTGAGAAAAATTGGGAGCAAAAGCATCCAAGCTTTTTAATTACACCTTAAAGTGGCGAGTCCCACCAATGGAGAACATTTTCAGTAACTGACATTTGTCATCATCCGTACCTTATGCCTACTGTCATTCTGGAGGTTATGTTCTATCAGTGATAAGAAATGAGCTCAGTCGTATTACTTGTTCTCTCCTTATGCAGCAAACGGTCAGTCCTAGACCCCTCCTCCCCCTTTCAACCCCCACAATCTTCCCTCCTCACTACAGCACAATGATGCTTCTCAGTTTTGTCATGTGACACAACATTCTATCCTAATCTTTCCATGTAACTGTCTGAAGGACAGGCACAACTCTCACACACTCCTCTGACTGCTGAAAATAATTCAGTTAATATTCTCTGCTTGCTCTGTGAAATCTTGCTGCTGGTCCATCCATCACACTGCTTACCTCTTCCACTGCCTAGTGCTAACAAAGTCATGTTGATGGTTTTGCTAATACTTTGCTTTTTCTCACTTCGAGTACTGAATAATGAGCAAACAAGGAAATAACACTGCTTCTTAAATAAGCTTGAGCTCATTAATTTAACCCAAACTAATAAACAAAAAACAGGTGAGTGAATCTTTTTTGAACATTCATCCTCTCTTTGTTGTCAGGGCGTCACAAAACGTGTTTAACATGGATTGGAGCCAGTCAATCATACTCATTACTGAAAACCTTTGTCCAAATCTGAATATTTAATCCTCTACTTATCTTTTATTGGTATTTCACTTTTATACATTAAACTCAGAAGCAGGCTTGTTTGTCTCCTTTGTGAGCTGTTTGTTTGTTCCATCCTTCGTTTTCTCTGCTTGTTTTGATGAAGGGACTTAATTTAATCTATAACCCTTCTAATTTACAATCTAATTTACAATTAGAAGGGGTAGAAATGTATTAAGGCACACATTAAGACTCTGTAACATCTGTAAGCATCTGTAACGAGTCTGGGGCACTTGTTCTAAACTAATCAAAAATCTTAGAACCTGCAATCAACTTATTTTCATTATTAATTACACTAATACTTTCCCCACTGCGTGCGCTCACAGACTGCCAATAAGCATTTCATGTTGAAGGGAAATAAAGTAGTTCTTTTTTGCTCCAGTGAAGATTGCCCCCAACAAAAAGATATGATTTTCCACATCCAACTAAAGAAAAGAATTGTTACGAATGTTAAAAAAAAAGCAAATGATACTATAATTATTAATTATAATCATTATAGTGTTTGAAATAATAGTGACTATAGATTACAGCCATACCTGTAATCTATACTATGTCTTAATTGCCCTCACCTAATTGTGCATTAAGTTTCTCTCCTTTATTAGTGTCCCTTTGTTTTTCACTTATTAATTTACGTTTATTCTATTTGCGTACGTGTTCAATTAGTTCTAAATGTACCTGCTAAATCATATTCCACCTGAAAAAATGTGCAGACTTGAAGTTTATTTGAACACATTGACACTGCAGATATCATCTGGGGGTTAAAATATAATTCTCCTTTTTTTTTCTTTGCCAATCATTGCTACACTGCACACAAGACTAATTCCGTCTACAGCATGTATGGCTTCCTCTTCCTCTCTGTCATGGCTTTGTTGCTTGATGAATTCTGAGCCATGACTACAAATATTTCAAATTTGCATCTCCCTTTTATATTGCAATTTGGTATGTTTCCTGTGGATTTATGTTTGGACACACTGCTGTTAAGAATTATAACATTTTCTCTCTGGCCCCTTTCTCCCCCTTCTAGCTGCCAAAACCCTTCAGATCTTTAACATTGAGATGAAGAGCAAGATGAAGGCACACACAATGACGGACGATGTCACCTTTTGGAAGTGGATATCTCTCAACACAGTTGCACTGGTGACTGATAATGCTGTGTACCACTGGAGCATGGAGGGTGACTCACAGCCTGTGAAAGTCTTTGACCGCCACTCTAGCCTGGCAGGCTGCCAGATAATTAACTACCGAACCGACGCCAAGCAGAAATGGCTCCTGCTCATTGGAATCTCTGCCCAGGTCTGCTCATGTCGTATGAAGCACAGCGGCATGGAATTGGAATGTCTTTCTCACTTTCATAGTCATCATAGATCCACATTAACTTTATCTTTATTATGAGTTAGTTGGAGTTTTTTCTCTACATATTTATGTATTTCGTATTTTTCAGCAAAACCGGGTGGTGGGAGCCATGCAGCTCTACTCTGTTGACAGAAAGGTGTCTCAGCCCATTGAAGGCCACGCTGCCAGTTTTGCCCAGTTTAAGATGGAGGGAAATTCAGAAGAGTCCACTTTGTTCTGCTTTGCTGTCAGAGGCCAGGCTGGAGGAAAGGTGATCCATGTTCTTAACACAATAGGGAAGATATATATCAATGTCGGCGAAATCCCCCAAGTCGGCTCCTAACGTGTGTTTTCTCCGTCCATGTAGTTGCACATTATTGAAGTGGGGACCCCGCCATCTGGCAACCAGCAATTTCCAAAGAAAGCGGTTGATGTGTTCTTCCCTCCAGAAGCACAGAATGACTTCCCTGTGGCAATGCAGGTTTGGGACTAATTTCCATTACAATGAAATTAGATGGAAGTGATTAGAACTCAGACTCTTAGACAAAGAGTATGTCATTCACTTTGCAAACAACAAAATCTCTTTTGTTTTTGATACGAAATCAAGGATATGTTGGAGAACAGAACTTTAAACTTTATGTTCGGACATTCTAAACACTGATTGGATTTCTCACTACAGTGTCCCATGAATTCTTTGCTCTTGTTCAAAATTTTATACGAGGAATGTCCAACGGCGGTCCTTAAAAGTCCTAATACCTCTAGAATTTCATAATAGGACAAAACGAGACCTTAGAAAGGTTACGATATAGGTGATATCATGTCTGAGGCTTGAAATATGACCATATGTGTCTTCTGATTTATAAGATATGGGCTGAAGATGATAAAGCGAAGATGACTAAAGATTTTTATTAACACAATATTTGTGTATTTATGTCTGTTTTTTACAGATAAGCTCCAAGCAAGATGTGGTTTTCCTTATTACCAAATACGGCTACATTCACTTGTATGACCTGGAGACGGGAACATGCATCTACATGAACCGCATCAGTGGAGAGACCATCTTTGTAACCGCTCCACACGAGGCCACCTCAGGCATCATCGGAGTCAACAGGAAGGGACAGGTAAAGCTGTCAGCGAGGTCTAAAGGGCATAGTATGGTTATCATTGCTACTCTTTCTTGGTCATGTCAAAAATACAACCACTTATTAATTACGTCATCAGTCACATGCTCAAAAAGGGTGACCCCAATCGGTTGATTTAAATTAATATAATATTCACATTAGCTGTTGTATGAGGTTACAAAACAACTCTTTGTTTGTCATCGTCACGATGAATTATGAATAATCCATGGTGTAGTGTTTCACACAGACCAACTAGATGGGCGTGACAAACTGTCATTGTGAAGCTGAACCAGAGAGGAGAACATGATCCAGCCAGTAATGAATAATTATCCATCCAGGCCCCACACACATCAATAATTGAGGGACGAGAGGAAAGTTGATCTGAGCCACTGATGGATCTGTGTTTGTTGGGTCAATGAAGTGTGTATGTGTGTGCTCATTAATATGTTAGCAGAGGCAGCTATCTGAGAGATGAGAAAAGGTCCGGTCCCCTCAGTGATTTCAGAGAGGGTTGGTGACCACCACCATTGGTAACCTGGTACTGTGTAATGGGGCACTGCAGTGCTCTCTTCATACATCTCTTAAATCCACTCCTCCTTTATTGAACTGAACACAGAAATAACCGTAAATTTGCCCATTAATCTTTCAACCTTAATCAAGCAGCTTCTCATTAATATACTTTTTTAATTTGCCATTAACTGCACCTCATTTACTTAAATGTCGGGCGCCGGAGGTTGCATGGACCGACACCAAGTCTTTAGTGCGTAGGCCAACTGCTTACACCGTAACGTGAAGTTTTTTGTTTTATGCATTCCAATGCTTTTGATGGCCATTTGATTTTATATTTAAATTTTGGTAGCGTGGTAGTATAATACTTGTAAAAAGCTGAATCTTCAGGGATTGTAATGCCAAGACCGAGATAAAGAATTTTGGTTCAAATTAATGTTGAGGCATTGCAGCGTGAATGGTGGTTAACCACAGACGAGAGAAGCCTTGTCTCGTCTCCATTGTGAGGCGAAAAATACACTTCATTCTCAAGGCTGGGATTACACTTTAGTTTAAAAATCCTGAGTCACTGTGAAATCAGGTTTCCAAACACAGATTAAGTGAAACTCCACAGATGATCTCGGCGCAAATCAATATGAACTCATGCCTGGATATTTAAAGTGTCTTGTGCCCACAGGAGTCATTAATGAACAGCAGCGAGTGATCTTGGAGTAGCAGCTGTGCTGCTAAAGTTCCGAGTGAAAAAAAAAACAAAGTAACAGAAGAAACAATTTTGTATGAGAAAAAATACCAAAGTTCCAACTAATTAACCACCTCCATTATTGTCCTGTGGTGTGAGCCAAGCTTAAGTTTAAGAGCTGAATAACACGGTTAAACATGGAGGATAATGGAATAAGTCTCATAATAAACGTCCCGACCTCTTAGAAGTTGGTGTCTGACATTTACTTCAAAAATACCACATGACTTAAACTGGTCCCTGTAGTTTACAGGAAGTACCTTATCAGGAGTGAAGCACATTGCAGTGCTTGCCCCCATATGTCCGGCTCAGCATTAAGACATCTGATGGTGTTGCTCTGTCCATGAAATGTGTGCCAGAACTTTGCTGACACTGACATGCGTTGATAATGAATCCCTGCAGACAGGACAGAAGAGCAAGAGGGAAACAGAAGCCAGCTGAGTAAGTTAGCTCCTCTGTATTGTTTGAGTGAGTTAAGCAACTTTGCTTGGTGGCAGTAAGAAAGAAGTCAAGTCGCCCATGTTTGAGAATGGATCACTGACATGAGGGGCTCGTTTGTGGAGAGGCCAACACTGGTTGTCTTTCAACATCACCCCCTCCCCTCTCCTTCATCCTGCTCGTTTCATTTAACTCTCTCCCTTCAGGCTGCTCACAAAAGCTATGCGTTACACTGACCCGGAGTTTCATTAGCATTCGGGAGACACAACCTGAGGCCAAACAAAGTCACTTCCCTGAGTTAGTTTAACAGCATCATCTGAATGCATCTGATATAAGTTGGTATAAAAAGGTTGAATCAAGTCAAGGTTGCATTCCGTATCTGGGGTGTTTATTTCACATCTAGTTGTACTTCATATTGGGCCACAAATACGTTCATAACTTTTATTCCTTTTACCAGAAGACAATAATAGAATAAATGACCACACACAACTACAGTACTTTAATATATATAAATAAGAGGTTTAAAACATATTAAGATCTGTCAGCATATTTTCAATTTTTCTTTGTATCTGTTCTCTACTTGATCCATGGCAGCATTCTGTTTTTTTTTCTCGGACACAGGTGCTGTCCGTCTGTGTGGAAGAGGAGAACATAATCCCCTACATCACCAACGTGCTGCAGAATCCAGACCTGGCTCTCCGTTTGGCTGTTCGCAACAACCTCGCTGGTGCCGAAGAGCTTTTTGCGCGCAAGTTCAACAACCTGTTTGCTGCTGGGAACTACTCTGAGGCTGCCAAGGTCGCTGCAAACGCACCCAAGGTATTCAATCAATTAGCATAGGCTCAGTCAACTGCTCTCTGACTTAGTTGAATTTGCGTGAAAGTAATCCACATCTGTATTTTTTTGTATTGCTTTATGTTGTACCCACCTTCAGTTGACCGTTTCTCTTTTCAGGGTATCCTGCGAACCCCAGACACCATCCGTCGCTTCCAGAGTGTCCCGACTCAGCCAGGACAGACTTCTCCCTTGTTACAGTACTTTGGTATCCTGCTGGACCAGGGCCAGCTCAACAAGTTTGAGTCTCTGGAGCTTTGTAGGCCAGTTCTCCAACAGGGAAGAAAGCAGCTTCTAGAGAAGTGGCTGAAGGAAGACAAGGTATTTCAGAACTTTATCTAGCCCCAGCTGCTGGAAGAGGCTCTTCCGGAGCTGTCTGTTACATGATTTGTTTTATCTTGGAAAAACAAATCATGTAACATATGAAAACTTAGAACATCCACTTCTTGGGAGCTACTGAACACCATCAGTAGTAAAGAAGATCTGAGATTGCAGATACCATTTCAATCAGATTCACTTTCAATTCAATTATTTATTTTTTTGATCCATACACTAAGGGTTCATACTAAACTGTTCATCCTCTATGGTCTCCTTGTGGTCAGGTTTTGTCATTTGGGCCAACATAAAACAACTTAAAAACCCACAAGAGACTAAATAAAAAGATTAAAAGGAAATAGTGAAGAAGGAAAATGAAAATCAAAACTGTCATCTTTTTTTAAAATTTGTATTTATGAATAATCTATTATCACTATGTTTCAGTTGGAATGCTCAGAGGAACTGGGAGACCTTGTGAAGGCGGTGGATCCCACCTTAGCTCTCAGTGTCTATCTAAGGGCTAACGTCCCTAACAAAGTCATCCAGTGTTTTGCAGAGACGGGTCAGTTCCCCAAGATTGTCCTGTACGCCAAAAAGGTACGCCTGCACTACTGAGTCACAAAGATTGTTCAGTTATAGGATGATTCATGAATGATTAACTGGTCGGCAAACTAATGTTGCCGACCAGTTAACTATGTCGGCAAACTATGTGGGGTGGCCCACATTTCAAATAGAGTATCATCCCTAATTCATAATTCAAGAATGCAGTTTCAATAATGTATACAAAAATAAATAGCGCCAAAGATATGCATTGAAATGTACATGAAGATAAAAGAACTTCCTGTTTGAGGTAGTTAATAAATTAAGTTACATTTCTCCATTCCAGGTGGGCTACACTCCAGACTGGATCTTTCTGCTCAGGAATGTGATGCGGATCAACCCAGAACAAGGCCTACAGTTTGCTCAAATGCTGGTGCAGGATGAAGAGCCACTGGCAGACATCACGCAGGTCAGAGGAGGGGGGACTAATTTAGTGAAGACTGTGCATTTTTTTTAGTAATAGTTTAACACTGTATGCCTGCAGCATCAGCTGGATGAGGTTTTACCACAGATTCTTTGAATAGGAATATTTTTTGTTTCGGTTGAATATATCTTGAAAAACAGCAACTTTAACAGTGCCCAGGACCCTGAACATGATAAGCAGTTACGTAACATGAAGGAATGAATGAATATACCTTCCAAAACATAACCCAGGATTTCAGCATACTAAAGGGGGGAAAAAATACATAATTCCCTTATTCTAAACTATACATAATTCTCAATTATTTAACTCTTTAATCAATTTACATCAGGTTCCTTCATTATTTAATATTTTAATGCTTTTTTTGAAACTCAACGAAAAAACCACACACTTTTAACTCAAATCCTTAAGTCCATTCCAGAGTTTGACCATGAAAACTCAAACACAACTGTATTTTACTTAGTCCTAACTTCACCTTTTTCAAAAATCAAATAAGATTCTTTTAATTTGAAAACATTTTGAATACAGGCCATACGGCTTTTTTTCACAACTTCATGAAGTATTTCTTTATGTTTTTGAACACACAATCTATAGATTAATTTGCAAGAATATGTAAAGAAAAAACAGAAAAGCTAGATGGATCATGGTTGCCACCTTATTATTCTAAAAAAAATTCTGAAGTTTTATTATATGGTCTTTACTTTTACTATATACAATATGTGCAGACATATCTTATTCGATAAATCCCTTGTTTTACTTAACAATACCAATAGATTACATAATGTCCCTTTGATATTTTCTATATGTCGCATCCCACAGTTAATGATCTATAATTTCTCCAAATATGTTGTTTCATATACTCAAAAATTCAAGTTCAGCACCATTTAAATTCATGTTTGTCACAATTTTCCCTGATAGAAGCGAACACAATAATAAAAAAAAAAGTCATTAAAATATAACATTAACATCAAACTATTATTTTATGATGATCATTTATTTCTCTTTCGTCTGTCATTAATAATTGTGCATGTCTTCCCCTGTACATGAATGAATCTTTTAGTAAAAAGTTACTTAATTAAGAACATCACAACCTTCTTATTTTCCTAGTGTGGAGTTAACAAGTTGACCCCAAGCCTTCCTCGATACTGGCCCATGTATTTGATAAAGAGTCAGACACAAACTGCTATCACTGACTTGCAGCCATCAGGTAGTGTAATGGAAATTTGCTTCCTTACACTGCACATACTCGGCTCTGCATATGTCAACGGCTGATACAGCTTACTGCCTTAAGTGCTGAACTTGAAGCGAATAGAAGTTTAAAACATTTCATCATAAGAGGAAATATATTTTAATCAGCCAACTTTTAATAACTGGCCTTAAAGCAGCTCTTAAGACATGTGCAGTTCCTCACAATCCTGCTGGTGCTACATTCAGTCACTTGCTGGATGGGGATATCCAGAAATAACAACCGTGCATTTCTTAATGTGTAACATTCATGTCAGAATATTAGCAGGCAAAATCTTCCCCTCACTGGTCTATCCACACTGAGAGACACTAGCCTGTGTATATGTTTCTGTACAGATCGTGGACGTTTTCATGGAGTACAACCTGATCCAGCAGTGTACCTCTTTCCTCTTGGATGCTTTGAAGAACAACAGACCCTCGGAAGGGCCACTGCAGACTCGCCTGCTAGAGATGAATCTCATGCATGCTCCACAGGTGGACACATCTATGCGTACAAGACTATTGGAAATCCGGTGATTAGATAAGGGGCTTCTTTTTTTTCCCCCCGACTTACTGTTAATGTTGTGTCATGGGTGCAGGTTGCTGATGCCATCCTAGGAAACCAAATGTTCACCAACTATGATCGTGCCCACATCGCCCAGTTATGTGAAAAGGCTGGACTCCTGCAGAGGGCGCTGGAGCACTACACTGACCTTTATGACATCAAGCGTGCTGTGGTGCATACACACCTGCTCAACCCAGAGGTAGACTTTAGAAACTAATAGCTTTTTTTTCCTCCTCTTTAAAAAAAATTTGGCTTATCAGGTAGGTATTGAGTGCACTATGTTTACTATTTAACACTCTGCCCTCATCAACTAGTGGCTGGTGAACTACTTTGGCTCTCTGTCAGTGGAGGACTCTCTGGAGTGCCTCAGGGCCATGTTGTCTGCCAATATCCGCCAGAACCTGCAGATCTGTGTCCAGGTGGCTTCCAAGTACCATGAACAACTAACCACCCAGTCTCTCACTGAGCTGTTTGAGTCCTTCAAGAGTTTTGAAGGTGAGATTCCAGTATTACTAGTTTGTTAAACCTGGTTAAAAATAATCCACACCATAAAAATGTTTGTTCCTTTTTAAGTTCATAGACCATATTGACATGCTCTCATATAAGACAAAGGGCAGATGTATAGTCAGCAGAGTCTCTCCGGGGATTTTCAAAAAGTTTTTAGAAAGTCCACAGTTTAATATGTATTTTACATATTTTATTTGCTTCATATGCAGTGCGCATTTTGCTAATATGGACTTAACTTGCCGAAACCTGCAGGACACCTGGATCAGATTATTATAAAAAACAAAAACATGTATCTTCCCTCCTCCTGAACTTCTACTTATCCTCTGAGATAATTTTGATCTGAGTTTTGAAGCAATCAAGATCTCTGTCTTCCCTGGTTCTAGATGATATTTCTCCCCCCAAAAAATAAATAATGGATTTGACAATCTATTCAGTGTCTTTACAGATATCATGACTGTTACTCAGTTTCACGTAGGGACCTATTTCTTCTACCAAATTACACTATCTGACCGCTCAGAAGAAAAACAGACATCTACTCAGAAATGAAGGACAAATTCTTTTTCAATTTGCACTGCACATATGAATCTCCATCCACTTTCATTATGTTGAAGTGAAGGTAGACATTTCCTTTCACAAGAAACTACAAATCTAAGTTAATTGTACTAAAGGTGAAAGGTGAATATAGCATTATTTAGATAAAATGCCAAGTAGTAAAGCAGTCATTTCCTTAATGAACTTAACTAAAAATTCTAAACATTAATGTTCCATCATCTCAGGATGTATCACTTGATTGATTGGGTATTTGTAGTAGGTGGATCAGAACACATCCAGCTTTATATAAATGATATCTCTCTCAGGCCTGTTCTACTTCCTGGGCTCCATTGTAAACTTCAGTCAGGACCCTGAAGTTCACTTCAAGTACATCCAAGCTGCCTGTAAAACAGGCCAGATCAAGGAGGTCGAACGGATCTGCAGAGAGAGCAACTGCTACGACCCAGAGCGCGTCAAGAACTTCCTGAAGGTAAAGCTGCAGGAACAGTCTGTTATCGGATTTAATACTCATTTCCAGTTTTTTTTCCATTCATATCACAAGTCCTTCAATAACTTAGTCTTCTAAATACCACAGACCATTCAAAGAACTCAATTAAGATACTTCCCCCGTCAAATAGATTACTTATGGATCCTGTATTAGTTAAAAAATGTTTAGAAATCCTGAGGCAGTCAATTATCTCTTATGCTTTTCCTCTTTTGTCTTGGAAATGCAGGACATGCATCAGGTAAACTCACCCTTAACTATAATACAAGACCTGTGCCTCCTTTTTTGGTTTTACCCTAACCCCTTACCTTTAAACGCAGTATTGAAATTGGGATTATGGAGGTGTTAATACTGATGCCCCACATTCCATGCACCCACCTCAATCGGATGTTCTGTGTTTACTGCAGTAGATGGTGAATATGTTGGAGTCTAGTAGCCTATAGTCACTGCACTCCTTCTGGATTATATGGACAAGGTGCACAATCCCAGTTTAGTTAATCCTGCCTGACTGTGGGTGCCAGCTATGTTGTCTGTGCACCAGTGCATTCTGGTACGGAAGACTAGCAGATCTGAAGAGTGGGTTTATTGATTGATGAAGCTGTTGAAGAATATTTTAAGAAAACTGTCCAACACAAAATCTTCAAATGTGATCATCTGTGTTAGTGACATCCCTTTTTAAAAAAAACGCCTCATTAAATGTGTAACTATTGAAAAACTTAAAGTGCAGTTTAATGTGAGCTGGATAATATTGTCTTAACTTCACAAATCAGTGTGGCACTGTTAGATAGAAAATAGGTTTGACAAACTCATTAAACTTTGAGCTCTGGTTTGATCAACCATGAAATGGGAAACCTGGAGTTTTGGGTTCCAGAAAAGAATTATCTGAGTTTGTCCAATCAACTGTCAGTTTGTTAACTCTGAGTTTAACTTGTGCAAGAGGACTATAAGAAGCCATCATCAATGGAGCCTGAGTGAATTCATCTATTACTTTCATAGAATTTTCCGGAAAAAGTGGTGGAAAGATATTAAATAGATTTTTATTTTCGTTTATGAGTAGAGGTGCACCATTTGCAATTTTCTCAGGTGATCACTGATTTTGACTGATTCCAATTTATTTTCTTTTAAGTTCTAAACCATAACAAGAAGTGTATTTTGAGGGCTCTTATTTGGAAAGATTGCAGTGGAAGTAAGGCTGGTTGGCATTGTGTGTCTTCTGACTTGTTGAAATTAATGTACAATCTCATATCAGGGTTAACAAACCAAGGAATTCCACTGAACACGCTTTCTGGAGCAACCCCCTGGACTGGTTGATGTTTTGTGGTTCGAATGGATGTTCTCTTGGTGGTTACTTGAATACACCTTTGTTTTTTTCTACTGTGTGTGACTGACAGGAAGCCAAACTCACCGACCAGCTGCCCCTCATCATCGTCTGTGACCGTTTTGATTTTGTCCATGATCTGGTCCTCTATTTGTACCGCAACAACCTGCAGAAGTACATTGAGATCTACGTTCAGAAGGTAAGAATCACTCAAATTCATCATGCAGGTGATTCTACAGCCTGACAGACGAGATGAGATTTGTCTTTAAATGTGTTCTTTAGGTTAATCCTAGCCGTCTGCCTGTTGTGGTTGGCGGACTCTTGGATGTGGACTGTTCAGAGGACGTCATCAAGAGCTTGATCCTGGTGGTCAGGGGACAATTCTCTACTGACGAATTGGTCGCTGAAGTAGAAAAGAGGAACAGGTGTTGCACGATTCCACTTGTTTCTGAAAACAGATTTTTTTTAAAAACAATTAGAGATGTTTGACAATAAGGAAAGACCTAACCTTAGAAATATGGAGCAGTTAATATGGAATAAGAATTCAGTTTTTTTGCAGTGAATTGTGAATTGTAAGTCAATAATTGGATATGGTGTAGCAATCTCTACAATTTTTTAAACATTAATTAATTGTGAGTGAAATTGATCTAGAAAGAAATCTGATGACATGCAGAGAGACTCTTCTCTCTCTGTTGTCCCACCTAGATTTAAATTTATCCAATATATAGTATGTCTTCATTTTTAGTCACCTTTAGAATTTGTGTATATTGGAGCTGCTGCCATTACTAAATTTCCCCTTTAGGTATAAATAAAGTTTTCTACAATCTTATCTTCGATTTATATAGAATTTTGGAAAGCACACAAGGCAGACACAGTATGTATAATCAAAAGAATATTGACACACGTGCAAAACTATTGTTACAGAAATAAATTAAAGTTAAAATAGTAACCCTTATCAAAACTCAAAGAAGTAAATACAGATCAAATGAAAATGGACTGTACCCATACAGCGCTTTTTTAGTCTGCTTGACCACTAAAAACATTTTTTACAACACGAGTCAGCATTCACCCATTCACGCTAACATTCTACATGGCAGCCTGATGATAGAGGCTGCCATGCAGGGCATGCTCATCATGAGCAGTAACCATTCACCCCCTCATTCACACACTAATGGAACTGTCATTGGGAGCAACTTAGGTAGTATCTTGCTCATGGACACTTCAACTTGTGGACCACAGTGGCCGGGGATCGAACCAACCACCTCCAGTTAAGTGGACAACCGCTCTGCCACTTGAGCCACCGTCCGACCATTACATGTTTACATCTAATGGTACATGTAAACATGCAGAGGTATACACAAGTCTGAGATGTGAAGAGAGTTCTGATGTCTTTCTCTCTGACAGACTGAAGCTGCTGCTACCCTGGCTGGAGTCTCGCATCCATGAAGGCTGTGAAGAGCCCGCTACCCACAATGCTCTAGCCAAGATCTACATCGACAGCAACAACAACCCTGAACGCTTTCTGAGGGAAAACCCCTACTATGACAGCCGCGTGGTGGGAAAGTACTGCGAGAAGAGAGACCCCCACCTGGCTTGTGTGGCATACGAAAGGGGACAGTGTGACCAGGAGCTGATCAATGTTAGGAGGAGCTCTTCCGCTTGTTTTGTTTCACTTCAACTTCCTGTTTGATGTAGTCTGTTAAACTGGCTTCATCTTCTGTTCAAACCAGGTTTGCAATGAAAACTCCCTTTTCAAGAGCTTGTCACGCTACCTGGTCCGCCGCAGAGACCCTGACCTGTGGGCCAGTGTGCTGCCTGAGAGCAATCCCTTCAGACGGCCGCTCATAGACCAGGTTCAGTTGACACGGGATGAGTTTTACTTCTTTTGGCAACGGTCCTCGGTGCCTCTCTAATCCCCTGCTTCTCTGACCTCAGGTAGTCCAGACAGCGCTGTCAGAAACTCAGGACCCAGAGGAAGTGTCTGTCACAGTCAAGGCCTTTATGACTGCAGACCTCCCAAACGAGCTCATTGAGCTGCTGGAGAAGATTGTGTTGGACAACTCTGTCTTCAGTGAACACAGGTGGAATTTTCTGCCATCTTCCCAGTAAACATGTCAAAAACAAAATTGTACTGAAGCTTGGAGTGTGTCGTCCCCTTTCCTACAGAAATCTGCAGAACCTGCTGATCCTCACAGCTATTAAAGCCGATCGTACGCGTGTGATGGAATATATCAGCCGGCTAGACAACTATGATGCTCCTGATATCGCCAACATCGCCATAAGCAACGAGCTTTTTGAGGAGGCCTTCGCCATCTTCAAGAAGTTTGATGTCAACACGTCTGCTGTGCAGGTCAGTCAGAAGCTCTTTAAAAATCGATAGGTACCGACTGAAGGGATGGATGGATGAAACATAGGAAGAGTGACTTACAATGGAATAGAAAAAGACAGTCATAAGACAGAAAGATTTGATTTTAGGGTTCTAAAGCTTAGGATTAGCATAAGCTGATATCATTGCCTCTCTCTCTCTCTTCAAAACCGGCCCGTCATGGCAGTAGGCCGTCCACCCTGTGTCTTGGATCTGCTCGAGGTTTCTGCCCGTTAAAAAGCAGTTTTTTCTCGACACTCGCCAAGTGCTTGCTCAAGGAGGAATTTGTTGGGTCTCTATAGGTAATTATATAAAGGTCTAGCTAGACCTGCTCTTTCTGGAAAGCACCTTGAGACAACTGTTGTTGTGAATTGGCGCTATATAAATAGAAATTGATTGATTTATTAAAGGACTACTATAAGGAAAGGAAAGAAATATAAGTGGATATAAATCTAATTTATAAAGACTATTTTAAAGGGCAGAGGAAGTTAAGGAAAAAAATGAGACAGAAATGAAAGATGGAAAGAAAGACATTAAGAAAGATTTGATTTAAATTTTTGAGAGACCGTTCTAAGTGTGTGAAGGGAAGACAGAAGGGGGTAAAGTGAGGGAACGAAAGAAGAAATGTATTTGTTACTGGAATTCCAAAGACATCAAAAAATCAAAGTGGCAATAAAAGTAAGAGGAAGTATGATATTGATAAAGATCTTTTTTATTAAATCTTTTAACCCTAGGTCCTAATTGAGCATATTAGCAACCTGGACCGGGCCTATGAGTTTGCAGAACGCTGCAACGAGCCAGCTGTGTGGAGCCAGCTGGCCAAGGCTCAGTTACAGAAGGACTTGGTTAAAGAGGCCATCGACTCCTATATAAAGGCTGATGACCCATCTGCCTACATGGAGGTGGTGCAGGCTGCAGACCGGAGCGGTAAGGACTAGGACAAAAACCGACAACTTCAGAATTTAGTCACCTCTAATCTTTTCTTACACCGTAGAGGGATTAGTCTAGAGAATATCACTAGACTTACTGAGCTGACCAATCACTGGTTCAGTGGTTATAGTGGTTCAGTTTAACACAGCTTGATTAAATTAAATTGAGATAATTGTCCACGTTTCAGGTAACTGGGAGGACTTAGTCAAATTCCTGCAGATGGCCCGTAAAAAGGCCCGGGAGTCCTATGTGGAGACGGAGCTCATCTTTGCTTTGGCTAAAACAAATCGCCTAGCTGAACTGGAAGAGTTCATCAATGGACCAAATAATGCTCACATCCAGCAGGTAGGCCTCAGTCAGCACTGCCTCTCAGGGAGCAAGCTGTTGGGCCAGCATAAAACACCATTTTCTGTTGTTTATGCCTGGACATAGGTCGGTGACCGCTGCTATGATGAGAAAATGTACGATGCTGCTAAGCTGCTGTACAACAATGTATCCAACTTTGGACGCCTGGCTTCAACCCTGGTGCACCTCGGGGAGTACCAGGCTGCTGTAGACGGCGCCCGCAAGGCAAACAGCACCCGCACCTGGAAAGAGGTGTGCTTTGCCTGCGTGGATGGAAAAGAGTTCAGGCTGGCCCAGATGTGTGGTCTCCATATCGTGGTGCACGCAGACGAGCTGGAGGAGCTGATCAACTACTACCAGGTAAGTTGGACACAAGGGTTACCAAACTTTTTGTCTGAGGAAACACCTTTATAAAATCATTCTAATCACAATAGACCTTGTGTATAACTTGCGAGAATAATATTTGTGCATAATTGAACATTTCTGACGGCTTTCACTGCCGTCTGTATCATCTTATTATCTACCAAATGTAAAGAAGCCATTTCAAATTGAGATGCTATACATTTAAATTATAACTAAACTGTCTGCTTATCAAAAATATAAACTTTATACATATACTTAATAAATACAACCAAATAAGTGCATTTTGGAGAGGCGTGGTATCTCATTTTATATCTATCAAAATGTAAACATTTTAAATATGCTACTTTATAAATGAGAATACACATTGACTAAGAATTAATATGTTCATATTTTCATGTGTGAAATTAACTGCATTTCTTCCTCGTAATCACATATCACTACATAGACAAATCAGTGAAACAATTCAATTCTATTTGAAAACAAACAAATTAGTGCATTTATAACAAAGCAAGCAGGCATTCATCAGTAAAACAATATACATTTTAATTACAATATAGGAGTACATATTGGTGTAATGAACAGAGTGGTCTTTCCCTCCCATCAATAAAAAAAACAAGCAATATAGGCTATATGGTGACATTTCATATTAGATAGAAGGTTGTAATTACTTGAGCGATATTCAGTCAACATTCAAAGCGATCAAAACAATCAACCCTTTTTGTTGTTGGAACATTCTATTATCAGAACCAGTAGTCTTCTTTTTGTAAGCCCATAAATGTTTTAGCCATATCAGGTCATTCCCTTTCTTTTAATCAAGCTAGCTATGTGCTTACCTCACTAAAGTGAGCGCTGGGCCTGATGTTTTGATTTTACGTTCCAGTCAGGGGTACCAATCAGACTATCCGAAAGATAAGGCACCGCCTGACAGGCCTGCAATGTTATGCTGTGAATGACAGAGCTTTATTTAGTGGTGCTAGAAACATGCTCTCTTGTGTGGCTGAGAGGTTTACTGCTCATATAGATCTAGAACGATCGTGAAATAGAATTGGAAAATATTTTTTTTGGTGACCCAAATAATATTTCCTTCAACCAACCTGTTAGCCGCGACCCATTCTTTGGGAACTACTGTTTTTGATAACCGTGTCAGTGGACTTGTATAAATAAACCCACTGTCTTTTCCATCTTCTCTCAGGACCTTGGCTACTTTGAGGAGCTCATCACCATGCTAGAGGCGGCACTAGGCCTGGAGCGCGCTCACATGGGGATGTTCACAGAGCTGGCCATCCTCTATTCCAAATTCAAACCCCAGAAGATGAGGGAGCATCTGGAGCTCTTCTGGTCCAGAGTTAACATCCCAAAGGTCCTGCGAGCAGCAGAGCAGGCTCACTTGTGGGCCGAGCTGGTCTTCTTGTACGACAAGTACGAGGAATACGACAATGCCATCATCACCATGATGAACCATCCGACAGACGCCTGGAAGGAGGGACAGTTTAAAGACATCATCACCAAGGTGCAGTTTGATCAGAAATAGGATTGTTTTTGTATTTTCTCAAATAACGAGCCTTTAATCCACTGCAACCTTTTATAGGTATCAACTAAAAGGTCTTCATTACTTCCTCACATTTTTAACAATTTCTGTCCATTCAATCAAGGGTTCATGCATCTGAAATGATTGGATGTTTTTCTGTTTAGGTGGCCAACGTGGAGCTGTACTACAAAGCCATCCAGTTCTATCTTGAGTTCAAACCGTTGTTACTGAATGATCTGCTCATCGTGCTTTCCCCGAGACTGGATCATTCACGTGCCGTCATCTTCTTCTCCAAGGTACGCTATTGTCTTTCGCCAACAGAGATAGCAGAGTGGGAGTCTACAGATTACCTAATAATAAAATTAACATTTATCCCCTTCAAGTATGTATAAAGGGATAATTGATATTAGAGGTTGTAATCACCAGACACCCCTTGATATGAAATTATCGTGGGATTTTAGGGGATATGATGTGTATTACATATATTTTAAGTAAACATTCTCTTTTACTTGCATATTCAGAGTCTGTTCCAAGAGTACTGGAGTTTAGCCTAGGGACTTGTGGTCCCGTTGGGAAAAACATATGGCTGAGAAAGTAAATAAAACTACAATGGTACAACGTACCGAAGGTGGAAGTTATTGTTATTAGAATCAGTTAGATCCCTTAGGATACTTTCTAATTATTGAACCCATCTAAATAATAAACCTGATCCGTTATGCAACCAGTTACGTATCTACTTCATATCCTTTTTGTCAGTGTAAGATGCAATTATACACTATTGTACGAAATTTCAAGTAGATCGATACTTAATTAAGGAAATTATGGCCAAAAAACTCTTAAGTGCTCTTTTTCCAAATGGTTGAGAAAATGATAATGTCAGACCATCATGGCGTAACGTCTCCCAATATATAATCAAATCTAGGCTTGCCAAAACCTACCTCTGTGTAAAAGGTCACGTAAGTCCATCCATACTTTTTTCTGTAATCTTGCTAATAAACCAAGGTAAAGAGATAACCACATTAGCGGAGGTGATAATGATCAGCTCATCTGATCATGTTCTATTGGCTGAATTCTCTCTGATACCCCCTAGACGGACGTTTTAAGAGTAAACAGATCGTTATTCCAAGTCCTTCACATATTCCTATCATCATTCTAACACAGAAAATACTCATTTTAAATTACTGTTATTTGAGAGTAAACGTGTTTTATTGATTTTTTTTTTTTTACTGAATTATTTATAAGATATGTTATTACTATTTATGCTTCCATTTATTGTAATGTGTCCCTCCTACTGTCCTGTGCCTTTTATAGTTTAACCCTGCTGGATGGATTCGTAAAGTGTTACTAACCTTTTGGGACAAATGAAGTTGTCTGAACCTGAAATAGGGGGAAAATGATAATTAAATGCAGTGAAAATCAAAACATTTATGTAGAAACGCAAACAAAAGTGAGACGTAAATGTGGGAAACGTGTGTCCATAGGTGAAAGAGCTGCTACTGGTCAAACCATACCTACGCTCAGTACAGAACCACAACAACAAATCCGTCAATGAAGCACTTAACTACCTCTTCATCACAGAGGAGGACTATGAGGTGAGACACTGACAGCCTTGCAGCTGAACCTCTTTATTTTATTAATATCATTATTCATTAATAAATATCCCTTCACACGTGTCTCAGGCACTGAAGACATCAATAGATGCCTACGACAACTTCGACAACATCACACTGGCCATCTCTCTGGAGACACATGAGCTGATTGAGTTGAGGAGAATCGCTGCTTACCTCTATAAAGGCAACAACCGCTGGAAACAGAGTGTGGAGCTCTGCAAGAGGGACAGGCTCTACCAGGTGCGCCCCATCATTCAACTCCACCCTGTCACGACACACTGTTGAGGTCATTCCTCAACCTCTCCATCTCTCTGCAGGATGCCATGCAGTATGCCTCAGAGTCCAAGGATGCGTTGCTGGCAATTGACCTGTTGTCCTGGTTCCTGGAGCAAAACAAGAAGGAATGCTTCGCTGCCTGCCTCTTCACCTGCTATGACATACTGGAACCTGACGTGGTGTTGGAGATGGCCTGGAGGCAAGACATGATGGAGTTTTCTATGCCATACTTCATTCAGGTCATGAAGGAGTACCTCGGCAAGGTGGGTCAGCACTGTCCAGGCTGGATCTCAAAGAACTAATGAAGGAAAGGGTTCTGATAAGAGTGGAAGTCATTAATGAAGAGGTTGTCATGATGGCTACAACTACTAATAGTCAGGGGTTTAAAAATCCTCAGTATTCTAAACATGAAGACTAATCATCTTCCTCGATGTGAAACTCTTCATTGATCTTCTCTTCCTGTATGTTGCACCTCTTTGTCTTTTAGGTCGATGCAGTAAAGGATCAGGTGAAAGCTTGATGTTCTGTATAGATATTTAGGTCCGACGACTTTGTGCATGGTTTTAGCTTCACTCTCATTCAGGCGTCTTTAGGCTGGTATGGTGGTTGCTGGGACACGTAGTAGATACGTAGTCTCAGACCAAAGATGGGAGAAGTACAAACATCCTTTACTCAAGTAGAATTAGTTACTACTAATGACTTTGGGGTACTAAAAAGGTACTAATATAGAAGTTGAAAGCAGAAAAGTTTAAATTTATGGAAGTACAAAATAGAAGTCTGTTTTGAAATTGAAAGGAGTAAAAAACATTAAGATACTTGTGTTAAAATTTAGGGAATTAAAGTTGAAAGACAAAAAGAAATACTCTAAACTAACTATTTGTACAATCGAATCAATTCCACTTAATTCCCAGTGCATCTGTCGGCTACCAAAATGGGAACATTAGCCACACTGACATCAGACATCTTTAACTTGCATGTTGTGCCTTTAAATTAAGGACATCAAAGTCACAGAACCACTGCGAACGACCGTAAACCTCAACCTGACGAATTCACGTTCCTGTGTCCTGTGTGATGAACCACCAATCATGACTCTTATGCCATTGTTATAAATATATTCTCCTTCCGAATTCGAGAAAATATCCATTCATTTGTTTGTCCCAGGTGGAGAAGCTTCAACAATTTGATAGAATCTTTACTTTAAACAGTATTTCCTCAAGTGGTTGAAGTGGTGTTCTGTAAGGTGAACCCCCCCTCAGGGCCACAACCCAAACCTAACTGCACCTCAGCGCTGTAGCCTGTTCTTTGCAGCCATAGGTGTGAGATGTAGCGCATGGGCCTGACTGTTTACAGTGAAGCTTTAGCCTGTTGAAAATGTGTGCAGAAACATGAATAGCTGTTTTTCTGAAATTGCATGGAGTAATTGATGAATGCATCCATAAGAGTGACGTGCACGACAGAGGAAACCCTGTGACTCTAGAATGTGGTTGCTGTTTATCTTGTTACTGCATCTCTAAGCTGCCTGAAGACATTCTTACTAGTTAAACCATTCATGTACTAGTATTTAAGCGGAGGGTTTTAGCACTTTGAGATTTGATCCAAATGTAAAGTGCATTATAAATTAAAATAAGTATTATTATTACTACGGGATATGAAGTTTAACTTGCTTTTTATTTTTTTTATCATTACTGTAGGTATAGTAATGTAGTAGTTGTAATCAGTGGGTTTTGTCTGATTGAAAAATGCTAAGATGTGATGTACAGTCTGTCACACTAGTCACCGATTATTGGATGAATGTACAGTTTATGTAACTGTTTACCCTTTACTCGTTGGGCATATTGACTCTTCAAACGCTGCTGTTTGGTTCTAAATGTTCTCATCCTTTGTCTTGCAGATAGATAAACTAGAAACCTCAGAGTCAGTAAGGAAGGAAGAGGAGCAGGCAACAGAGACACAACCCATCGTCTACGGTAACCACCTCTAATGACATCTCCTCGATTTCACCATCAACGTCACTCTTCCTTAGATTATCCAAGATTCCCCCTGCTCTTCGTTCTTCACAGAACACCAGGATTTATTGAAGTCCCTCAATTATTAAAACAATAGATAACTGCTACTTTTGGATGTTGAGGTCATTGGTAGTGATTTATATTTAAGATAAGATATATATTTATTAGTCCCATAATGGGGAAATTTAGTTTAGTCCTTTATCATGACAGGTAATCTCATAGGGATTTTTCAAGAAATGGACATGTATATACTAAAAAAATAGTATCATAATCTAAGGAAAACCTCTACATAAATTAAATGTATTATTATTATTATTATATGTGATGATATTTTAGAACGTTACCAGTTGTAATGAATTGCGATGTTCTTTGATATAAAAAGTCAGGAGACTTCATTGTGGAGGGAGAAGCCTGCATTTAAACAAAATCACCATAATCAAGTACAGGTTAGATATTTGATTGTACCCTGGTTATTGACTTTACAGAAAAAAAAAGTATGATTTGTTTCTGTACAAAAATTCAATTATGACATTCAGTTTGCTCAATAGTTTCTCCACGAGTCTTAAGTCAGTCTGGAATCCAGTCAGAGCCCCAAGTGTTCATAACATTTAACCATTCAAGTTTGGTTTCAAAAAGAGCTGAAGGGTGATCTGGAGAAAATCTTAAATTTAGTTTAAGCCGAATTTCAAACAAGTTTACCGTCAGCAGAGAGATCTGGAATGTGTCAGAATCAGACTGTAGGTCTGCAGCATGAGAGAGGTGAATGTGGCATGTAAAATGGTGTCCTCTGCGAAACAGTGTCATGAGTAAACGTTAAAGTTAATACATCATATTTTTAACAAATAGCAGCTCATTTCACACGCTTGTCATCATGCTAAATCCTCTTCATCGGTTGCTGCAGGAAGATGCTGTGGGCAGTTTCAAGTAGTTTTTGTGGGGCTGCACAATTAATCAAATTTGAACCTTGATAACTATTTCTGCTTCCTACAATTAAATAACCATAATGGACAATGATTGTGTTTACGTACTGACAGCGCAAAACATTTCCTGGACGAAGTTAAGATTATCCCTTATATTGACCAGATTGCAGAAAACAGATAGAAAAAGTAATATTTAAAGCATGTACATTTTGATCAAAAAATTCAGGATTATAAATTCGGCCATAATCGTGTGACCCTAAACCAATGGCAGACTTACTTTTTTATCAGTGATTCCTAAACTGTTTTTATTACATAGAATAATAGTCAAACAGAATGACCGGCGCATAAACCTCCAACAGTGATGTTATCACTCCCGAAACAAGCAATCTAATGATAGTGTGACCCCCATCATTTTGACACTGGAGGATAGTTTTTCTAGAATATTTCAGTGAAGGTAGTTTCTTCAGGATGAAGGTCCAATGCCTGAGGATTCCTAGTCCGGTCTAGTCATTCATTCATTCATTATCAACCGCTTATCCTGTTCAGGGTCGCGGGGGGCTGGAGCCTATACCAACTGACATTGAGCGAGAGGTAGGGTACACCCAGGATTAGTCGCCAGTTTATCACAGGGCCGAGACATAGGCTACCTTTACACTGCAGGTCTTAATGCTCAATTCCGATTTGTTTAGCTGAGATCAGATTTTTTTGCATGGTTATTCACATTATAATTTAAGTGTGACCGCCATCTGACTCCAGTGTGAACAGTCTATGGCCCTGAAGTGACGCGCATGGGCAGAAGAAGTAACGTCATACGCAGCACGCTGTGTTTACGGAAGTAAATACAGATGCATTACATGTCAGCGTGTGTATATCAATTTCGAAGTCGCCCAATCGGAGCAGACCAGTCCAGTCAGTAATCTGTTATTATTATTATTGCCGCCTTAATGATGGTACGTATGCGGAGGTACTTTTTTTTTTTTAACCACTTTTAAAACTAACCAACCAACAGTATAGTTGTAAAATGAGCTTAACCTCCAACATGGATGTCAGTCAAATCTAATTTTCCCTACCAAATTACAGATCCACAAATATAAGAGATGAAATGAACTTAAACTTAAATACACCGCTTTAACTTTTTATATGGTTGAGACTCAAAGTACTATAAGTGTGTGGTATCCAGTGAAGGGTCTGAATAATTCCTGGGGAGTGATTTGACATATTTCCATGGTGCTTAATATTCATAAACTCATCTTCATTAACTCTAACTAAAATAATGTGGATCTCATCACCGGGAGAACATTTTTGATAAAAGTATTTTCTGCTCATCTTGCATAATTCAGCATCCAGGGTTTCTGCGTGATCATAATGTCTGAAATTTATATTACTGATTTTAGGCCTTAAATTGTGGACAATAAGATCCCATTTATTTTTGCCAAAGTCTTAAATATAGATTTGGTCTTAAATATGTTGATTAAATTCTACGGTTTCCTTTTCAGAATGGGCCACACAGCTATGTGAGTAAATTAATTCACTTCGAAAGTTAACTGGCATTCAAATATTCCTTCATATCTGGGGTATAATTTGCAACTGCCGGAGGATTCCACATCTAAATGTTTCAATAGTCCTGCTTTGACAGTGAAGCTCGGCTCTCCGTCTCATTTTCTTGTTCTAAATAATAAGTATGACTCTGCACTTGTCACAACACAGTAACTACTTAAAATGTTAAGTCCTCTATACTAACATAGCGGCATCCATACAGAAATCAGCACCTACTCCTACGGAGATAAAAGGGGCTTTCTTTAAACATTAAAAAAAAAAATTTTTTTACATTCAGCAGAAGTACACTAAAAACTTACCTAATATATGAAATTCCATTTATTCAAAGAGATACCACTAAATGCCCCCCGAATCTTACACACTGAACTTTAAAATTGAATTTATAATGGCATCAAAAAGGTCTTAAATGTAACTTGTTGAAAGGTGCAGCAACCCTGGCGTGACGGTCGATGGGTTTTCTCTGTTTTATAAATGTGTCTTCGGTCGAGTCTTTCATTCATCACAGCAGAAAGGAAACTACATGATAATCTTTAAGGAATCTCTGTGACTGATGTGTTTTGTCGATTCATTGCGCTAGTATTCAACGGAAGGTTTTTATGTTTTGCAGGCGCACCTCAGCTTATGCTGACGGCGGGCCCCAGTGTCCCCGTGGCCCCTCAGCAACCTTACGGCTACGGCTACCAGGCTCCTGCAGGATACAGTCAGCCAGCAGCACAGCCAGGCTTCGGCTACAGCATGTAAAGACCCCGCCCCCTTCTCACTGACATCATCTCCCACAGTCCTTCAGCTCACCGTCACGGTGTCACACTGCCCTCTACAGGCTGCAGGGGAGAGGACAGACACCTTTTTAACTTCTGCCATCCTTATTAAACTCTGATGAAGGACTCTGTCTTATTTTGTTGTCAAACCTAAAGATTAATTTCTCACATTCCGTTTTGCCAGGTTTTTTTTCCTCTGTTTTATTTGATGGGGTTTTGTATCAAGGAGGGCTCGTGGGAGGAGCTAGTCCTCTTCTCACCTTTAAAAGGTCTGTTGTGAAGCATCTGATTTGCACTCTGTAGCGAGAAGAATTAATGTTTTCCGTTTGGTGTGTGAGCAGCTTCTGTCTGACTTTAGAATGCATTTAATTATTGTATATTCAGACACAAACAAATAATGTTATGTTTCTATATATTTGAACACCAGACTGCCGCTTCAGAGACAGGGATCCTGAAACACTACATTCACCAGTTGTCTCCACTCACAGACGTCAGGGCAGTTTGTTGAAGATGTATTTTATGTACAATTTACAGGAAACCGTTTTCCTGTCTATGCAGGATTCTCCACACTGTCGATATTTCAATGTGCTTAAATTCCTGCATAGACGTGAGACGATTCCTCCGCAGGAGGTGCTCCAGACGTTGGACCAACTGGCTCCTCCTTGTGATGAGTGTTCAGGAAAGATTTAATTCTCATGTCCTAAGGGTGACCTTTAACCTTTCTGCGCTGACCCAGAAACATCACTGCTAATTAGATGTTTTTATCCAAGGCTTGCGTGTATAATGGAAATCAATCATTAACTCCTATGAACTTATATTCTTATCTAAATTAGATTATTATTGTGCACTTAAGATACTTGATTGTGCATAATCAGGATAATAAGGAATGAAACAATGGTTTTGTTATCCATTTAAAAGAATAAAGGCTCCTTGTTTGTCAAAATTTGTCAGTGTCTGATGTGTTTGAGCTCTTTCAGCCAAGAAAATAAAACTTATTTATTGCATCATTTATTTAAACCATATCTTCATTGAAATTCATTCATATGTTAAAAAAACTTCAAGGCTGAACGGGCTAAAAGACAAAGTACCAGTAACTTCTATTCACAACAAACAGCACCACAACTTTCTATATGATACCCTGAATGTTTTTTGTGGCACTTATCAGGATGAGTTTTTACTTCACTCACCACTCATTAACCGAAACAATCCAAAGTTTCTTCTTAAATCCGTTCTTAAGATGACTCCCAAGAGAAACTGGAAAAGGTTTTAATGGAAATTAAGTTTATTAGGCCTGTTCTGTGTCACGGATGATCTTGCACTATAAGATGCTCTGGAATGCACAGTGTCATGGTTATCTTCATTATGCCTTCAGACGGAGAAGACTATCCGACTCACTAGGCCGTTCAAACTGGCTAGAACCTGTTCTCAAGGACACTATCATACTCAGACAGTCTTAGATTCCCAAAGAGAGCTGGGCTCTCTGATATTTCTGCAGAAGCTTATTAAACTGTCTTTAACTGAACTCAGTCCACCCTGCTGCCTGATTCTCCCGATTTCCACCACAACTTGATGTCAGATTGCTTGAGTAAGTACGTTTGATTGACGGGACCAGAAGGCGACAGCTCATCCTGAAGGCTCCTTCAGCCTCAGCCTTTCCAGATTTCTCACCTCAATGGTAGATTTCTAACGTTATATCCTCCTAGAGGATTTGTTGATTCTGTATATGTAATGCAACCAATTAAGAGGTAGGACTTCAAGTACTGTTTTAAAGACCAGGTTTGAGTCGTGTCATTCTCCTTGTGACAGGTAAACGTGGAACAAAGGACGTTGTGTCTCAGCCAGCACTGATTTTGAGATTGAAAAAAGTATGCAGGGTCGAAGTGCAGGAGAGTGATTCTGTTCCCTCTCTGTGTGATTGTGAGGTTTTCTATAGTTTTACTTGCGGTGACATTTGTTAAAATTGGGATCTGCTGTAGCAAACTTAAAGCCCTCAATGTTTGTTTATCAAGTAGAAACTGCAATTTTATGAGATTGTGTTGTAAAAGCGCTTTGAGTAGTCAAGCAGACTAAAAAAGGGCTGTATAAGTACAGTCCTTTTACCACTTTAATTGTGAAGAAGCAGTCTCTTAAGTTGTTGTTTGGGAAAAGGAATGATGTTTTCCTTCAGAGGGGAAGCTTGATACAAGCAACTGAGAGAGAAGTTAGAGGAGTGAGAGAGGACTAAGAGGAAGGGAGGGAAAGTGAACAGGGAGGCTTATGCCATGAGATTGGAAGAGTTGAGTAAGAGAGATTTGAGAAGGCAAGTAGGGCAAAAGGCCTCGTGTGTGTGTCAGTGTGTTGAGGTACCAGAAGCAGATCATGACCCAGATTCTGTCCTACTGAGATGACAGCCTCAAATTCAGCAACTTGAACAGCATCCACTATACAAAAAGAGAAGTTCCACCCAAAAAAGAGTCCGAGTGAGAAGCCCAACCTCCACCGCCATACAACATGGATCCAAAAGCTCCGATGCAGCTTTACCCAGACCTGACCAGGCAGGTGACACCAGAACCTATTAGTGATGTTGGTCATAGTTCTCCTTTGTTCACCAGGAGAGAAGTGAGCACAAGAGATGACACCCTGAGCCTGGATGAAGGTGTGGTGGTGGGCTGATTCCAAAGATTTAGTTGGCCATACAGGATGACAAAATTACCTTTGTTCACTGCCCTTGGACAATCGGGGACATTAAGGCAGTAGCTCAGCACCTCCCTCCTGCACATGACTTGGTCGGTCTCAAAGCAACTGATTAACTGTATATCTTTTGTAGAGAGTTGGGACCTACAACTAATGAACTCAGACGCGCCCTGATCGTCAAATTGGGAAACAATTGGAGCAAGGCCCACCAGAATAACATGGCATACAGGCAGGCATTGGATGATCTCTGCAGGGGAAACAGTGGTTCAGTTGGTAGCACTGTTTTCCACTTCTCTGTAGGTCAGTGATTCAATCCCAAGCCACTGCAGTCCACATGGTGAAGTGTCCTTGACCAAGATACTGAACCCCAAGTTGCTCATAATGGATGTTCCATTGATATGTGAATGGTTACCTCTCCTGATGAACATGCAGTGCCTTGCAAGGCTGCCTCTATCGTCAGTTTGTTTGTGTGAATGGGTGAATGCTGACTCCTGTTGAAAAAGCGCTTTGAGTGGTCAAGCAGACCAGAAAAGCGCTATTTAAGTTCAGTCCATTTTACATTTTTGTAGACGCATGAGATGCCTTCCCTGTGAGAATTGGATGTGAACGTGATTGCAGCCTGCAAACAACAAGATGATGAGATGGTGAGTCGTTACGTCACTCGCCAAACTGAAATATGGGAAGCCAACCTGAGAATTTGGAACCACTGATAGAGATGACATAAAAGATTGGTAACCACTGATGTAGAAGTTATAAGGTTTTGGAAGCAATAACAAAGAAATTAAAAGTTTGAGAACCACTGACAGAGGGAAGAAACATTTTGAAACTGCTGAAATAGAGGGTATAGAAGTTACGGAACCGCTTTATTACACTCTTAGAATAAAAGGTAAGACAGGAAAAAGAACAGATGACAGGCACATATGCAAAATACACCAATGACATCATTAAACAAACGCCTAGACACACTTAATCAGTTGCAACAGGGAAGTGACATCATTGCACCTATGATGAGTGGCAGATACGTGAAGTCGTTAGGGGCTTCAGGTCGCATAGTGAAGGAAAATTTCACCTTCCCATTATGATGGAAGTATTTAGTGACGGCGTCTCCCTGAGCACCAAGGAGACGCTGTCACTGAATACCGTCCAACGATGGAGAAGAGGAAAATGTTGCATCCATTCAGAATGCATGGTTGGAGGCTGAGAAGAACGACACCGTGCCAGTTGTTGATGGCGTTAGTGACTGTACCACCTTGTGGTGGGTGTTTTCTCCAACACAAGATGTCCAAGCGAGCAAGACTAATAACACCCGGATGAAAACAGAGACACCGTTTGATGTCCCAGTATCCTTGAAGTACAACATGTGGCACCAGTGTGCTGAGTTCACAGCTCAGCAAGCCCTTTGCGAACAACTCAAAACCCATGCTTTTTTTGTCAACCCCTGAATATGTACCATTGATGGTTCTCTTCCCTTTCAATTCTTCCATCTGCTATGACATACCACATAAAACATTGTCACTAATACTACTTCAGTTTGGTGCGAGAGGGTGAAAGATTTGGACTAGCAACCTGTCTACTGTCACTGTGATAACTGTAAGAATAAGTGTGAAAGAGAAACTGGGTAAACAGAGAACTGCTTGATTCAGGACGGGCAGAATAGACCACAGCTCATGTTGTGGCTTGGTTCAAAAGCTAAAGCCCAGTAGTAGCCATCGAAGCCCATTAACTCAAGAAGTGTATCTGGTTTGTGGTAATAGTGTATATAGTTGTGTACCTGTTGATATAAATGTAACTGGCACCTGTTCATTAGCCTCTCTGATTCACCTTATTATACAATACATTCAAGTTCTACAGAGATTGCAGCTTTCCATGTGAGACCCAAAAGATCCATCTCAGATATATCCAAGATTTCCAGTATCTTACTCCCATCCTATGGTGTTTATAAAACTCAAAAGATGAATTGGCTGCACTGTCCACTGTGTTGGAGAGGCACAAGAGCCAAACCACAAAGGCTCTGGTTGCATTACAGGATGAAGCCATACATTAGGTGTTGCAAAATAGAATATCTGTTGTTAGCTTCTCAGAGAAGAGTGTGCAAGGTTGTTGGCACTGAATGTTGTAGTCATATCTCTGAATCAACTGATGATGTTGTTACAGATACCCAACAAAGTATTAAGGAACTACATAAGAAGCATGGCTGGAATGCTTTCGGAGGCCTGAATTCAGTTTGGTCCAGGACTTGTATTGATTCTTGGGGGACTATTACTAATAACAGCGCTGATAGCAGTGGTTCTTGCTACAGCTAAGGCCTGTATCCATAAGATTGTGAGAAACTTATGTATCTGTACTTGTGAACAAGGGGAGTTATCCTGATTTGTTCTTCTTTTTAAGTATTGGTCTGATCCTTCTGCAGAAGTTTACTATATTGTGTTCATCTGAACACAATCAGCTTCGCTGCCTCTCACTCCGGATTTCCACCACATTCCTTAAGACCATTATTGTAGGTTCTAACCACTGCACACCTGGAACACCAAACAAGACCTGCAGTTCTGGAGATGGTCTGATCCAGTCCTTTAATGTCACACTGTGGTTGTTGTCCATCTTTCCTGCTTACAACATCAACTTCAGGACAAGATTTAAAGGGCCGTTTGACGTAGAGAACCAAAAGCATCACACTAACATACATCAAGCCAAGAGTTGACTCACTCCTGAGTTCGCAGTAAAATCGGGAACTTTCCTTTTAATTTAGTCAATCACTGGTTGCCTGGATCAACATGATCCAGGCAGGCCAATGTTTAGCACATCAAATATTTTAACAGAGTTCTACAGATGGTGCTCTAGTAGAGCTTCAAGTGTCCGGTGACGCTGTCGATCAGATCAGCAGGACCTGGACCGACACCCAGCACTGTGCGGGATCCAGGCGCTATCTGTGTCCGTCCTGCATCCTGAATCAAGCTCACAGGAAGTCCAACCTCTTTGGCATGACCCAGTAGAGCAATCAAAGAATCCTCATCTGGGGCCTTCACCACCACTTTGGGCTGGCCGCAGTACTCCCACTGCTTGAGGAGCTCTGGGTTCCGGCGCTGAACCTGTTTGTAAGCCGATACAGCAGCGTGTGAACATTGAGCGGCAACCTTTCCTTTGCCCATCTTCAGGTCATTTCGAACCACCAGGATCATTTTGATCTCGCCTCCTTCTCCCATCATGCTTGCTTCGCCAGTGCCATTCCCTATCGCCGCCATCCCGCCTTTGGATGTTGGGACAGAGCAACCCCGAAGGTGCCACCCTATCAGGAGACCACAACTCAATCCGACTGTGACGCCTAATCCTAGAGGAAAGCTGGGCAAATCCATGGTTTCACCTGCGGCACTGAGAGACACATTGCTATAAGGCTGATGCAGAACATACCTTAGCCCAGCTTGAACCTTTATTAAGAATAATTTTGACAGTGATATAAAAGCAGGTTGGTAATGGATTTCCTGAACCTGTTGTTCATTTATTGTGGCATTGCCCATTTGTGAGGGATTTGTGACAGAGCATGAGCCCTTGACTAGCATACTCTTAATGGTCTCCTAGAGGAGTACACTAAGAGAAGCTCTCACATCTACCTCATAAATAATTTTGTAATAAAGACAAACTTCGTAAATTTACTGGAAGAAAGTCCATGTTTTAACACTTTTTGTATTTAACACAATTTATTAGCTGAATTCGTTATTAAATAATAATGAACGCAGCTCCAATATCTGGCTAGATCTAGCTATTCAGGCTAACATGTGCTTCCTGGTTAGCAATGATCTGTTAAATCACCATTTCGGTTCAGTTCAGATAAATGTAAACACAAATATACACGTGTCTGAGATTACTGTAGAGCTGGACCCTCCAGTGGAGATTCTACAGATGATTAAAGAGGTTTATATCTTACCCGCTCTGCTCAATTTAACGGGAGCGTGGAGGAGCTTTCCTCTCGCGGGCGTTCTATGATGATGTCACTATGACAGCGACAGATTTTACACGAGGAACTCTATTTTAAGAATGCAACTGGAACAACTTCTTAGAACAAACCAGACAACTTTGTTTGGTAAGTATCAGTAAAGTAAATTTGGCAAGGGAACAAAGGGAACAGCATTTAATCTCAATAAAAACAAAATATTAAATAAATATTAGATCAATATATCAATCAATCAGATCAATATATAAGAAAGAAAAGAATATCCAAAATATTAAAAGGTGCAAGGGGGAAAAACAGAAAATGCTTTTTAATTTACACATTTTCATTTCTGTGCATCCACTGTGGGGCTAGGGTCAGGGGAAATGTAAAATTTCGTGTTCCCATTCAAAAAGGAAAAAAATTGAACTCTGTTGACTCCTCAACATGAACGTTGTGGTATTTCTATATGATTTAAAGCAGCAGTAATACTGCAAACTAAACTTAGCAAATTCATTGTGTGATGGTGTTCATTACTTTATATTATGATGTTATGACCTTTTATCTTTGTCAAACCAATATTTCACACATCTACAAAAACAGTAAATAAGGACTAGCGCAGAAACTTGCAAGTTAGTCAGTGTGAGGGAAATCCTTTTTGCAAGTTCTGAAAACTTAATCTTAAAAAAAAAAATCAGGTACGAATAGAAATATTGATATGTTTATAGTAAAAGGTACAATGAAACTGACACTAAAAAAATAAAATACATTTGTGCGTTGACACCAAGGTTGTGCAAATACACCTGATAGTTGTTAAGTTACTTTATTCTGGGTATGTAATTCGGGCCAGGCTTCACTAACAATATCCAATGAGTAGAATAAATTAAGACCTTTAAAAGAATTTAATATAATTTCTTAAATAAAAATTTAATTTCAATTTCCATACTGAATGTGTCGTATGATTAAATATTAGAATCTCCGTTCCTTAAGCTTTTGAGAGCTTAAGATGATCACAGAAGGTGGAATGCTAGTGTAGGTTCAATGACATTGACATATTTAAACAACTCCTTCTTTTAAACAAGAATTGTTTATTTTCACTTCGCTGTGATATATTTAACAGTGCAGATCTAAGACTGAGAAAAAGCAACATAGAGAATGTTTCCATGCCCAGCGGTGAGGGAAAATAAACCCCTCTTCTTAAAGATGGCGGACCATCATCTACGGAATCACGTCTCATGCGGATGCGTAAGGCGTTGTTTTATTTCTCAGGAATGAGACGTAGCAGGAAGTGAACTTCAAGGTTTAATTCCATTCATTCACAGCATGCAGCATTCTGAACACTCACACAAAAAACACTAGGCTAGAAGGCACAACGTTGTTCGTCTTGTTTCGGCGCTCTTGCTCTATGCAAACAAACAAACCGAGGGAAGGTACAGCTTACAGCTTGAAAGTCTCACGATATCAAAACTTTTACTGAAAATCCCTTTAGAATGTGATTTTATGCCGCTAAATAAACACTGCAGGTGTTTAGATCGCCGTTATTGACTGTGGAATAAAACAAAGTTGTAAGACAACAAAGTGAGGCTGTATGTGACACATTCTGTTGACTCATTAGAAAAATAAATAATAAATACATGTTTGCATAGTAGGAGCAATGCAATGGAAACTCAGTGGCACTTCAAATAAATATCAAAACAAGGTAAACAGTGGAACGACTGTACAGAAATGGTAGAAAAACAAATCAGTTTTGGAAATAATCCACATTAAAACTCAGAGCATCAGATCAAACGTGACTATTACCAGCAGAAACCCTTTTGCTCTATCTAACAGTGTTTTGGTCAATTTATTTATTAAACTAGTTATTTGTAAAGTAATGTAAACTTTAAAAAAAAGGCGAATTTTCATCCATTCAGTTTTCAGTCAGGATCCAGAGGTAGAGACGTTTAAACGGCTTCAACTCCAGAGGCCCAAACAGCAGCGACCCTCTGATCACATGATAGTAGGAGGTCCCATAATGTCTTTACCGCCTACATGTTCGTCCATCAGCCATATCATTAAAACCACTGAAGAGATAAGTAAGAATAGCGGTGATTATCTGGTGCCTATGAGTGGGTGGGCCAAATTAGGCAGCAGGTGAATATATTGTCCTGAAGTTGACGTTAGAAGCAGGAAAAATGTTCAAGCATAGGGATCTGAGAGACATCGAAAAGTAACAGATTGTGATTTCTGGAAGACCGTGTCAGATCAACTCCAGATCTGCAGGTATTGTTGGGTGTTCCTAGTCTGCAGTGGCTAGAGCCTAACAAAGTGGAAGGAAGGACCACCAGGGTCCTTGCTTGTGGTGGGGAGTGAAGGGTAGTCTACGTTATCTTATACCACAGAATATTTACTGCAGCAAAAACTGCTGAAAATGTTAACGCTGTATCTGATAGAAAGGAATAGGAACACACAGTCAGTCAGACATAACGAGCTGTGTATGGGGCTATGCAGCCACAGACCGGTCTGAGTGACCGCTGATCCTTGCTTAAACCTCCTATCATGGACTGGTCGGAACAGGACTGGACCACAGAGCATTGGTCCGGTTTCTTTTACGTAATGTAGACAGCTGGGTGTGTTACATGTGCAGGTAGCTACAATGTAATGGCTGAACAGTGTATGTGAACTGCTCTAATTGCAAACTAGTATGTGCACTAAAGCTGAGTCAGCCTATTTTGAGTTATTGGACCCTAGACGCATGGCTGCATTAAGGATTTGTAGAACCAAACAGACTGAAGTAGTGCTAAATTTAGTATCCGTCTACATTCAACAAAAACTGTAAACATAAACTTACAGAATGTGTTCCATGACAAGTCGAGCATTTGATATTGATCGCAGTAGAAGTGATTCTTTCAGCTATAATTTCACTTTTTGTTACTGTTTTTCGGCAAGTCATGCTCTGCCCACCTCAGACCATATGCTCAAGCGACACTGACAACATAAAGCAAATTGTGTTGACGTTGATTATACCTATTGACAGCTGCGTGAAGCAAACAGCCTGGAATACTGAGGAGCCAAATTCTCTGTCTGCGATGGAGGCCACTGGTTGTAAACACTAAGAGTAAAATTCTCCAGCAGAGCACCATGAAATCCTTTGATAATGCCAGTGGGGGATACTCCACCCCCCTCATGGCCTGGCATTCGCTTGAACCGAGGACCTGCATCAAGCAGGAAGGAAGGCGCCGCTGGAAGAGCTGGTGATCGGTCATTTAAAAAAATCTATATGACTGTTTTGGAAGCAAACAAAAGAGAAGAGGAGGAGCTTGAATTGTCCTAATTCACAGGTGACCGTCATAAGTTCATCCGTAGATGTTCAGGCCGCCTCGAGTTCATGGGGTAGGCCTGCTTTCTGTAGGACCCTCGGTTGAAGCCTGAAGGGTGCCTGATGGGAAGCGGCGCAGAGGCCTCAGAGGTGCCGCCGCTGCTGCTCGTGTCCATTTGCTCTGCTGTCCACAGCTCCATGGGTTGATCCATGGTGCTGCTGGGCGCCAACAGGGAGGAGAAGCCGGTCAGCGAGGGGGCCCGGGGCCAGCAGTCCCCGCCCACAAACTTGACTGGACTGTGGAGGAGCGAAATGAGTTAATCGTCAAGAGGAAATCTCTGCAATGCAGAAGCTCTTAATTTAAGAATAGCCACAGATGATATCACATCTACAGCTGGACATGGGAGACAATATAAAGAATAATTATTCCCAAAAATCTGATGTTGATGGTTTACGTTAGCTGTTCTTTTTCTTGTCCTTCATGCAGAAGTTTGTTGCTAGTTTTCAACTGGTTCAACCAGTTAGTGATGTATATTTCGGTTGCAGCCATGACTCTGATGCTCTTTTTGCATATGACTGGTCCTTTGTTAACATCACCCACCCTTCATCTGAAATACTTCCAAACAGCATATGATCTTTGAGGGACGAGCGCTTCTTCTGCTCCTACAAATGGTAATTTTAGTTTTGACGGTCAATTTTTTCTCTCTTTCTCTATCAGCAAAGCTCGTCTGAACTGCATCCAGGAAATGTTAGCAAAGGCTCCAAGGTGCAGGAAACAACTCGGATTGTTCAGGCAATGGTTTTAGGGAGCGCTTGATTCTCTTTGCAGTGGATAATTTTCAACAATATCAATGTCACTATTTCAGATGTAATCAAGACAGAGATCCAACTTTGATTGATGGGGAAGCCAAACCCTTCACTGCTTTCTTCTGCCAAAGGTTTCTTTTTTTGTTATTTATTACTAGCGTTCATACATTTCTGGAAAATTTTAGTTGGATGTTTTTCAATTTGGGGGGGGGGGGGGGGGGGGGGGGGGTGTTAAAATTGTAACTTATATTTATTTATATTTGTGAATATGTTAACGGTGAGATGAAAGGTTAAGTTCAGAGGGTGTAGCGGTTGCATTGCTTTTTGTTTGGCACCAGTGGTTCAATGGAGTGGTGAATGAATTAACCTTAGAACGGACACCACAGAACCTGTGAATTTATTTCGGTACCTATACTGTATAAATGACAAAATGGGCTTCCTTGTTATGTTTGATGGATGAATTATTTTCATTATAACATCCTAATTTCCCTTTATCTTAAACTAACATAATTTGTATCAGTTTTAACCAGGAGAACTTATTTTGAGGCAGGAGAGGATCTCCACCGTGCTACTGAAACAGAACCCCAATTTGTTCTTCTAAATAAACGGGGCGGGTATATGAGCAGCGGATGCTGGTAAAGCGGTGGCTGAGTGGGTTGAAATCATAACCAAAGGAGACAAAAACAACTTCTTACCTCACAGGTGTTCTTGGGCTGCCTGAGAACTTCCGTGGCGAGCGGACCTTTGGCTCGAAGCTGAATTTCTCTCTGATGTTTTCAAGCACAGAGGGGGCTACATACGTGAAACCCTGCGGGAGAGGAGAAGGAAAATGCTGGGAGTTCAACTCTCCAAAAACAACCCCGAGCTCAAGATGAGCAATGAAACGAGTAAGACACATCATGCAATGTGGTGGAACAGCGAAAGAAGCTTCGAGGAACAAAAACCCTCCAACAGCAGCTGGGACACATTACCCACTTCTCGTAAGACCTACTTGTTGAAAGGAAATAAAAACATTATGTCAACAGCTTGTTTGTTTACATCCATGAATCACTACATCTTTATTTCAATATTAAAATCATGAAGAGCAAATGGATAAATCTGTCAACAATTCATGTGTAACACACAGACGACGCCCCTCTCTGATTGGCTCCATGCCACCATCAAATAACAGATCATCATACCTTCTCCTACTTCATCATCACGTCAGAACCCCATCTGTTAATTAATATGAGGGATTGAAGCAACAAAAATGTAATGATAAAATTGATGGAACTGATAAAAACGCATGTAAGATGAAAAATGGAGATGAATCCCCATTTGATTTGATCCAATTTATTGCCATTTTGTTTGGGTATCTGAGTATCATCTTATTGTTTGCGGCACTTAAGTATTCACTAAACTAGTATTCACTGCTTATTGTGTGCAATTTTTGTTCCTTCAGGCTCATAAACGTTAAGATTTTGAACACAAGGGGAACAAATGCTTAACTGCTGCAGCTTTGTTCACTGTAAATAAAGGCAGCGTAGCAAAGATATTGACGTCTTAAATACATAGTATGTATGTCTTGTTTTACGCAGCCCAGGATGTTGTCAAAGATCAGTTTGGTTTGATCCAGAGGCAATTTAGAGATGGTCATACATGTTTTTATTTCTTCTCATTTAGATGACTGAAACTCACTCTGGGTGTTTAAATCAACAGAATCTACATAAAGTGCAGCTTGTATAGAAGCAGCAGATCTTCACACCAGAACCAAACAGAGACATCATATATGTCGGCTTCCTGTTACTTTTAAAACCAATATAAAGATCCAGACTATGGAAATAGGGTGATCAGGCCTTCTGGGTCAGGACCACACTCACTGGAACAATCTCCGAGGAGATCAGACAGGCTCCTTATACACTTTTAAAAACACATCTTGGTAAATGTGCTCCTGCTGGGGTTGTAGTCCGAATTTGATGCATCCTCATTATTAAAAATGTTAAGATCAAACGGTGTAGAGAAGTTCCTATTACGTACCAGGAAGACTTGATTGGCACTTTCGCTGAGCGTGGAATCATCGGGGCTGTCGACTGGAGTTTGGCTGGTGAACTTGGAGTCGAACTGGCTAACGTCATCCGCCGATTGCTGCCAAAACAAGCATGTTAATTAATGACCTGGACAGTACTGCTTCCAGAGGATACAGCTGTGCGAAAAGGTTAACTCACCAGGAAAGGCTTGAATGGAGGCTCAACTTTTCGAGCGAGGAGGTCATCCCAATTTATATGTCGGAAGAAAGGATGGGCCTGAATAAAAAAGAAACAATGAAAGCAGAGTTTTATTACATTTTCTATTTTCATACTATTATTCTACCGACACGCTTCATGAATGCTTTTAAATTGACTTTGAAAGGAAGTCCTTCTTACCTGAACATCGACAGAGTCTCCTGGTCCAGCCCCGAGCCGCAGCGAGGCGTTTCGTTTCAGCAGCTGAAGGAGTAAATTTGTTGCCATTTCGAATATTCAACAGACGACAAAAGCATGAAAGCATGATGAGGCGGGTGTCACAGCTCACCTTCTTCAGCAGGTCTCTGGCTTCTTGTGTGAGGTAAGGTGGAAGGCTGAGTTTGCATTTCAGGATTTTGTCGATTGTCTTCTTTCGGTTTTCACCGGTGAACGGAGGCTAGAAACAATAATATTCGCGTTTGTATTTTCAAATCTGTGCCGCGGTTATACTGTATGCTAGAGGTGCACCGATTCTTTAAGCTGTAGTCTGACTTAATACAGATTTTGCCTGATTAAGCTCAACTTTATGTCTTTGGGTATGACAGCAAAATGTTTATAAATGATCCTTGGATAAATTTTTCTGGCTACCAATAAAATGAAACAGTTTATGCGTTTCTCTGGGTAAGTATTTATTTTAAAGTGTTGTTCCCTCTGCAGCTTATTTTAGCCTTCAGTGATCACAGAGTTCTAGCTTTTCTCCATCCATGCTGCCATGTCTCGAGCTGTGGTAGATGATCGTCCCGTGTGCGATTGCGACAGGAGTCATCGTGCGACGCATGCATGAAACCAACTGCACGTGAGATTGAACAGTGGGTCACCGGTAGAGTAAGAGTCAGGTGTGACTGATCAGTGCACCGCTACTCTAAATGAGACTATGGGATGGATATGCGTACACTTACTGCTCCGGTCAGCATGTCGTACATGAGCGCTCCCAGACTCCACCAGTCCACTGCTCGATTATGTCCGCTCCTCATGAGGATCTCTGGCGCCCTAAGGAAGAGGAACGCATGACCAGCATATTACAGCAGATGGACGGAACTGTTAGACGTAGGTGATGTGACACATGTCCACAAAATGATGACTGTGACGTACATGTATTCAATAGTGCCACAGAAAGTGTGTGTGACGGTTCCATCGTGGATCGACTCTTTGCATAGACCAAAGTCTGTCAACTTGACGTGTCCTGGATAGAAGAGCAAGAACAGTGTAGAAATATGAGGAATGTGAATAAGTAACTGAAGGTTGTAGGACATGACCTAAAACTGGTTTTAGTACCATTGTTGTTGAGCATGATGTTCTCAGGCTTCAGGTCTCTGTAGATTATGCCTTTCTGGTGCAGGTGACCCAATGCCATGGATATCTCAGCCAGGTAGAAACTGCAAACAGGAACAAGGCAAGATAATGATCCAATATTGAGATACATCTGACCCATCACTCATTAACTCATTCATAAATGATCTATACAATTCACTGCAGGTAAGGGTTTATTTTTAAAAAGTCATTCAGGTAATGTTAAGAATTTTATACACTTTTATTAGTTCATGAAATTAATCTCATTACTCTACAGGCTGTGTCCAGATGACAGAAGAGCATTTTTATCCCTGTTAAAAGTGACTTATCTATTCCCTAAGGGAATGATTTTGTTTTCCGTCTGAATTTCTGTGTCCTCATCAAAAGTGGGAACCACATCCAAAATTCCAAATAACAGGTACCGACAAAAAAAATAGATTTTTTTTGTTCTGAATGAGTCTGCAAGGACCTTTCCAGGTCATTATATCAGATTTCAACACAGGAGCGTGTCCTTTTGTTTAGATACGAGCAACCACACAATGCTCACATCAAAACACAATGAAAGAAGGGCCATGGTCAGAAATTCCAATCTGAACAAACATTTCAGGCAGCATGTAGTCGATCTTAAAGACCTTCAGAGTTCTGTACTGAGCCAGTCATCAGCCAGCACCAGCTGCTCCACATTACCACCTATAGCAGAACCAGTGACATACACAATTCTTGTTGGCCGTAAAAGGAAAGCTGACAGAGGAAATTGAGTAGCATCACAGATTAAAAACATTTGTGGAAGAAAGGGCTCCAAAGGGTTTACCTGATCCCGACTAATCCGGTTTGGAATCAGTTTCGTTAACTTCCCGGTTTATCCAGGCTTGGGATCGGAACAAAGAGGACACTGGATTGTGAACCTCTTGTGGTAGGGTTTTTAATTTTTGACTAATCACATTTTAAATCAACAACAAAAATGAACGAGGATTAACAGCACTGTACGTCATTTGTTTGTGAATTCAGCCCATCCCCACAAAGTTCTTCTTAATCAATAAAATTTACATTTTAAAGTGGAATTTAGCTAACTTAACACACACACACACACACACACACACACATATATATATATATATATATATATATATATATATATATATATATATATATATATATATATATATATATATATATATATATATATATATATTATATATATAAATACATGGAATATATAGATAGAATATGTAAAGAAAAAATGAAAAGGGGAGATATGATGGACATGTGAGGAAAAGGAAAATCTAAAATTTCAAGGTAATTCAGAATTGACATTTGAATCCATGTTCATATCCAAGATAAACATTGTCAACTAGTCAGAGGATGATGCAATCCCTGTCTGCATGCTTAACCCAATGAACAGCAATCTCACTCACCAGGCTGTGTCCTCCATGAAGATTCCTTCTCTTTCCAGCTGCATGAACAGTTCTCCACCTGCGGTCAACACATTCATCAGTTGTGTGTTTTTACAGCGCGAACCCTCATTTGCCCTTATAGCGAGGGAATTGTCCACACAAAGTTCCGTCTGATCGTAAAATAAGCATAGAAGCAGAACATTAAGGTTCAGTGGGTGTGGTTCTGTACTGCTCACCGCTCAGATACTCCAGGATCAGGTACAACTTTCCACCGGTCTGGAAGGCGTAGATGAGATCCACAATAAAAGGGTGCTTCACCTCCTCCAGGATGTTCCTCTCAGCTTTGGTGTGCGCCGTGTCCTTTGCATTGCGTACAATCATAGCCTGTCCAGGGACAGAAAAGTAATGATGGCTACTGTCAGAGATCATCCTCAGCTGCAGAGGCATACCGCGGGTCTGAGCCAGGATGGTAGCTACAGTCCGCTCTCATTAAAGCCGATAAACACAGTCATTAATAATAAACTCTTGCTTCAGGGAATATTAGTTGGTTTTTAACAGAAAAGTCAGGCAGCTGCAGAGAGCCAGCCAAGATGAACAGAAGTAGCATGTCTGAGGTTTAATTTGGAAAAAGCCTCTGCCCTATTTTGGGTGGTCTGCTCTTAGCTTCTGGCTGGTGGCTGTGGGCTCAATAATGTTACCAGATTGTCAGAGTGATATTCAGTGTATGTTCAAACCGGACAGCGGGCACGGCAGTCGGAGGAGGATTTAAGATTAAGGATCCATGTGTTGGCAAACATGTATTACGCGCGCCCATTCCTCTGACACTTCTGCTGAGGAGGGGTTTATGGGAGACTGGATTAAGAGATTAAGGAAATGGCAGAGTGAAAAGGGAAAATGAGGAAAAGACTTAAGGTGAGGTATAGCTATGCCGAACTTTAGGAAACTAATCAAGATGAAGAGGTACAAGAAATGAAAATAGTATTAATTCAATTTTTATCCTCATGGATGCCAGGCAGAATGAGGTGAACAGAGTTATAGAAAACTGTCCAAACCAGAGAGATCAGATTCACTTACCTTCTTCAACACCTTCATAGCAAATATCTTCCCAGAGGTGGCTCCAGATACCTTGCGAACCTGAAACACCTGGAGAAAAATTACAGCAGTTGAAGTTAAGCAGATCAATTGTTTTAATTTTGCTCTATCCCCTGCATCTTCTTCTGACACACCAACCAATTTCATATCCTCTCTCTTCACATTCAGAAAACTCTTATGTCTTATTCACCTGCCTGGCAGCTCCATCTCCAACATCCTTCTACCAATAAATCCACTATCCATCCTCTTCAAGTGTCCAAACGATCTCAATCTGTCCTCATTTACTTTGTCTCGAAGACGACTAAGCTGAGCTGTCCCTTTGATGTGCTCCTTTCTAATCCTGTCCATCTTCATCACTGCCAGAGAACTTCTGCAGCTCCTCTTCCTGTCTTTTGGTCAGAACCACCTTCTCTAAACAATCCAGCAGAGCTACTCTCACTTCCATTTTTTTAAGCATTTCCCTTCACTTTTGCTGCTAGCCTTCTGTAAGATATCTCCTGACGCTCTTTTCGACCCACCCAATCCATCCAGCCTGCTTCATCACCTTTTTTCCACACTTCCCGCCGCTCTGAACACTTGAACCCAAATACTTAACTCCTGGACCTTCTCCACCTTGACTGCTTGCTTCCTGTATCTCTGGGGCTCTTTCTTGGCATGAAACCATAGAGATGATAACAACTTGTCACCTTTTTTTAACTCAGCTTCCACTACCCTCTCCCAGATCTTCATTGTGGGGCTCATCAGCTTTAAACCTCAGTAGCTGCTACAGCTCTGAACATCACCCTTGTCCTTAAATATTGGCTCCAGTTATTTTTTTCTCCATTCTTTAGCCATCATCACTCTCCAAGATCATGTAGAATAAGTAAGTTTAAAAACTCCCTTCCCTGTCTCTTAGACATCTCCACCGCTATCATCAGGACCATCTTCCTTCATATTGTTTCTGCCCTCACGACCTTCTTTTTCTTCGACCATAGTTTCCGCCAAAATCCAGTTGGATAACAATGCCAGTGGCTGTCTTTATTAACCCAGGCCCTGACCGATCCGTTTTGGAAATCAGTTTGGTTTACCACATTGATACTGCATATGTTTTACGTTGGATGCCCTTGCTGACACAAAAACTCCCCATTTATCTGTTCTTGGCACCAGCACTAGATTTACACTGGCACTTTCTGCTCTATATCAGTTATTAGTAGCAAAACTAAAATAAAGCCATAAAAGATGACAAATTAAATTAAGCTGTTATTCATGGCCTGAAGTTCCCTTTACCTGGGAAAACATTAAGCATAGACTGTATCTGTAAAGCTGGGTTCACATGTTTTCACATCTCTTCACTAAACACACAATAATTTACCAACTCACTGCCATATTAAGTTATTCTATATGGAAATGAAATAGAATAGTATAATTTATGCATGAATCCTAAGGGGCTGAGTAAGAGCAGAGTCTTACCTTTCCATAACCACCTTTCCCTAGAACCTTCAGTAACTCAAAGCATTCAGGCCGGATCTGCTCTGTCCCCTTGTTCACGCTGGTCTCAGAGATTTCAAATTTCTCACAGCCATCCATGTTACTGCAAAAATCCGACAAGGAAAATAAGAACATTTCATTTCAAGGATTTGTCTCAGCAATGTCAACAATTACCAAAACGGTGGTCTCAGACTGCGATAATGGCTCACAGAAGGATAATGGGATTATGACGCAGCTGACAGAGTGATGGGTTCACACAGATAAATATGAAACGACACCCAGTTTTAATATTTCTGCTATAGGTGACTCAATTCAAGACTATATATTATAATAAGTGGATACATATGGGTGATAGGAATTTAGGAAAATAAAAAAGACTACAAGGACATTCAGTGCAGCAAAATCCTCGACCCAACAGTTCCTTTAAATCAAACTACATAAATACCAGAATCGTAATTATTGACATAACTAAATTAAGCTTTTCATATCATAAATGACTGACTTTAGCTGGCATCTCCCCCAGTGTTCAGGTACGAATATATCACACGGAAGCAGGATATAAAAAAGTATGATGCCAGCAGAAAAAGTGATTAGTTTACAAAGAATAGGGACAGTTTTTTCCCCCTAACAACCTGTAAAGCATTACGAACGGTGTTTCCACCAGCATCAACATGAGGTGCGTCTGTCAATGTGCAGATTGCCACAGAAAGCGGTTTGAGTGCTGCTGCTGATTCCACTATGATCAACATTATAGTGGAATCGCCAAGAATCTGTTTATTTTTGCGTTTAAATGGAAACCTTTTCGATGAATTGCCACTGATGCCAGACGCACGCCTAACGGCAAGCTTGCCAGTCGTTAAGTGCAAGGGGGTGATGGCGACAGGATGTAGGTTTTAGAAGTGGGCATTTCAAGCAAAAACCATATTTGACAGTCATCTGGAGCTTTTCAAATATTATTCTACTTATTATTAGGTACCACTCATTTTCCTTTACTTTTTGAAATTAGTTCCACACCAAAACTGTATGACGGTTGGGGCACGACTCCGCTGTTTGTACAGCAAAATACACATTTTAATGAAACCTGGTGGTGGTAATAGCACATTTTTCTTTGTTTAAAAGTTGTTGCAAACAGCCTGTGGGTGCATTTAAGCCGCTCTCTTGGAGCACTACGCCTTTATACCATGCACGGGTAAAAATAAGGTCAAAACATTGTCATAACAGTAGGCTATTTTGATTTAATGACTATTTTAATATTTAATAACTGGAACCTTGGTTCAGATTTGTTGTCACTGAATCGCAAATTAAATGCACTGATTATCAGAGAGATATATTGTACTAAAATAAAATGAAAAATCTAGCATCTGCGTTGCAGGCAGTTTCCGCTCGATTCGACTGGTTAAATGTAAGACATTTTAAGAACATTCTCAGACCACAAGAAATTTAATTGAAGACCATACAACACTATTTAATTTTATTTTGGTGGTAGTACGTTATAATCATCAAAAAACATAAAAACCATCAATTAAAGTTCTGCTTATACTCACAATTCAAATCCACTGCATTGGTCCATGTATTCACCGCGCTGTCCCTTAAAGCAGATGAAGAACAGACAGAAAATCTCAGCATCAGAAACAAACTCTATTATCAAGATACCTGTGCTTAATTATAGATGTTTGATATTCAACCCAATTCAAACATTTGTAGTTTATTTCCTCTTCAAATTAAAAAATCCAAATTTGAGGGACCTTACATGTCACAGAATTTAAAATAAAAAACAACAACTAAGCTGTTGGGAGCGGTCAAGTCACTTTGCGGCAAAGTCTTCTCTTGAAGCTGTGCATAGACTATCTTAACTACAGATATAGCGCTATGAAAGTTGTGGATTTATACCCAGAAGTAGGCTTCGGCATATCCTAGAGATTACATTTTGGTGCTATGGGCGGTGACATCACTGTGTGGCTTAACAAAGAAACTGAGGTACTACTTTTAATTTTACTACTACAACATAATGTATTAAAGATTCATTCAGGGAAAAATAGTCCAGGTTCACAGTGACAAATTCCAGGTCCATTCTGTGAAACACGAATGGACAAGGTCCATTCTGTGAAACACGAATTAACAAGGGAACTTCAATTTCACCTTCGAGCGCACACACACGTTTCTTCGGAATATTTTCTAGTTGAAATTGACTTTTATATATACTTTTTAGTATATATATATGGGATTTTCTTTGGGATTAATAATGATTTTTCTTATTGCACCTAGTATATTTACTTTATATTGAACAGCTTTTGTTTACTTTAGCATCGCTATTAAAAAAAACAAACGATGATGACACACAAGGCAAACTAGCTTGCTAATGCTTTTAGCTATGTTAACTCCAGTCCCATGAGCATGGTTGGGGCTTATTCCTGCTGTTGTTTGACTGTCAATGACTTAATTTGCAACATATTTATTAAAATATGCAAATTAATTATCAAATAAAACTTCCAAGATCCATGTAACTTGGCCGCTTTGGTGGAAACAGAGCAGACAAGCAGCGATGTAGCGCTTCAAGGGTCTCGATTCCATTATCGGACATAGTACTTCTAATACAAACATTACATGTTTTGCATTACAATTTTAAATTTCGACAATTACGTCTTCTAATTATTTCCAAGTAATATTCCATTACGTAATCAGTGAGATCACTTTTACATAGGTTAGCTTGGGTTGTATTAGTAATAACGGTTCATCAGGTCCGATGAAGCCGGTAAACGCCATCTACATTCATTCTACTAATCCTTTGTTATTAATTAAACTTAAATTCCACAACCAAACATTCAGCCCCCTCCCAATCTATTGTATGTGCATTTTATTACAATTAAGTGTCAATTTATCAGGTCATTGCCTGTTTACGCGGGAAAGAATCTGTCCGATAATGGATGCCTTAGCTGTTAGCTACGCAGGCCTCTACGCTCACCGTTGCGGTAAACTCACCCCGTCCTCCAGCTCGTCCTCGGAAATATTCTCAACCGGTTGGTCCAAATCGATGTCGAAAATTCCAGCCATGGTCACCTCGTTTCAGTCGGTGTCAGGTCAGCAAAAACAACTCCGCTCCCCCGGTTCTATGGGAGCTCCATCGCCGTTACCACCGGCGAAGCATAGAGCATGGACTAGCATCCAGCTAACCACAACAAATCCTGGACCGGGTAGCAGGAAGTCTCTGCCAGTACTAGTCTGCACAGGTCAGCGTGAGGAATGGTCCACCAGAGAGTATTCAGGGGGTTCTTAACATCCGACAGGCCACTACAAAAAAACCTACTACAGCTGAGACGCCATGACTCTCCCGCTCTGCTCTGATTGGTTATCTGGTTGATGGTTATCATACAGCTCCCCAGTGAAAGAAGTTCCACTGTAGGAGAAACTATCCTTCAGATAAACCTAAAAAATCGAATCACCTGCCCCCCTCACGGAGAACATCACACAATTATTCTAATAAGATTTTGTATAATAAAAATCTAATAAGATTGAGTCAGATTGAGGTATCCTATAACTCAAAAACATTTTTGAGTTAATCTGCCATCACACAGAAAATATCACTTTTATAAGGAGAGCGGCAACAGTCTCCTGTCTTACGTCTGCCAAAGAAGGACGTACAGTTTGCACCCCTGTTATTCTGAGTTATTGGCAGCCTCTAAACTAGTGACAACATCAACAAACTCTCCATTAAATACTCTGTAGCAGGTCCTCTCTTTAGCCTTCCACTTCAGAGTCTCTATTCAGCCCAGTGAGCCCCCAGCTCCACATCAGAAAGGCACCACATTAATCAAATACCAAAGGCAGCAATGGCCACATTGTGACGTCATTATCCCAAACGGCTTATTATTTTACTTCAAATTTTGCGAAGCACCTAGCAGTTTGGAGTAGTGATGCCACAATGGAGTAGTGATGTCACAATCTGGACTGTTTACTTTGTGTAATGCTCTGTCAAGTTGCCACAGCTACACACTGGCATGAATAGTCATAGTTGACATTTTAGTATAAGCATGATTGTATTTTTGCATTGAGAATTTCCTTGCGGCCACAGCGACAGATAGGGCTCAATTAGAGAATTCTCAGATACCAGTTTAGACCTGATATTTAGATACATTGAGAAGCCTCTTATTGTATCAATGTGGGAAATATGTCTGTAACCATACAATGCACTATTCCAGGTTAAGGTTAAGAAAAACATAGAAAGAACACAGCCCCTCCTGAATAACCTCACCACCTTGTATCTGCAAGTGTTTAGAAGTTTTTCTGGGAACTCCCGTCCTGTGGAGCTCAGGATCTCTACAAAACATGTTCGCAAATAAACAAAACCATATAACAGCATAACATTAGCAGGAACATTTATCTCTAAATTTATACTTTTTATTTAAAAATGTTGTGTAGCGGAGGAGGAAAGTACCTGTGGAGTGGCTTGCGTGGGGGTCCAACTTTTTAAAAAGGGGGGCTGGAGGGTTTGTTCCATTTATAGGGGATTCACGCTTCTCAGTCTCCTAGGAAAATTTAATCCATGGTTCAGGAAAGGAGGTTCTGGCCGATTGTAGAGACTCGGTTTCAGAGGGTCCTGGCCCTAATCCTGGCCAGGGAACGGTGGACCAACTTTTTACTCTTGCAGGTTTGCTCTTGGCAGGTGAGAATTTGCGCCTCCAGTCTACATGTGTTTTGTGGATTTGGAGAAGGCCAATGACTGTGTACCCCATGCGGTCCTTGGGGGGGCAGAGAGAGAATGGGGTACCGGGGCAATTGCTACAAGCCATCTGATCCCTACATAATCAAAGTCAGACACCTTTTCGGTGAGATTTGGTCTCTGTTTTTAATATTTATGGACATGATCGCAACACCCAGTTGATGTAAGGGGAGGGTCTGGTTTGGGGAGCTTAGAATTCAATCTCTGTTGTTTGCGAATGATGTTGACCTGTTGGTTTCATCAATCCGTGACCTTCAGCGTACTCTGAGTGTGTAGCGGCTGGTATGAGAGTCAGCACTTCCAAACCCGAGAAAAAGGTTCTCCGCAGGGAAACAGTGGACTGTTCCATCAATGTTGTTGCTGCCTCAAGAAATGGAGTTTAAGTATCTTGGTGTCTTGTTCTCGAGTGATTGGAAAACGGACCGGTAAATGGACAGGCGGTTCAGTGCAGAATCAGCAGTAATGGTGGTGTTGTATCGGCCTGTTGTGGTGAAGAAAGCGCTGAGTTGTAAAACAGAGCTCCCAATTTACCGGTCAAGGATACAAGCGTCTGAAATGAGCTTTTTTCATAGGTTGGCTGGGTTTAGAGATAAGTTGCAAAACTCGGACATCCATAGCGAGGTTGCATTGAAAGAAGCCAGTTGAGGTGGTTTGGGCATCTGATTATTAGATCTCCCTGTGAAAGTTTTTCCAGGCACGTCCATCGGAGAGGAGACATATACTGTTTTAAACATGGAGCATTTCATTGTATGAACCTGGACTATTTCCAATTAGTCAGTAAGAACTTAGGGGTGATGGTAGACTTTCAACACAACTTCAGACATGTATAGGTAAATCTTATATATATATTTACACACATAAACACATTCATACATACTCATACAGAAAAATTGAGAAATAAAAATACACATGTAAATTAAAATACAGGAATAAAGTGCATGCAAATATGAAGAAAAAGAGTCCGATCGCCAATGGCATATATAAATATGAAATAAAATAGTTCAGTCAGAGATGTAAAATAGTACAATTAGAGGGAACACAGGTGGTGTGTAGTCAGTTGGTGATTATCAAATACGCAGATCAGAGCAGATCCACTCTCAATTGAGCTGCAATTAAGCCTTTAAAGCAGGTCAGATGATCGGGGTCTTCCTGCTCTTCCATGAAGCCAGCTTCAAAACCAGTGTAGACGTCTTTCTAAGTGTCTTTCAACAAAACTTCACCCAAAGTCTCCACCCACTGCTTAAGCAGGTTAGAGAGACCCATAAGTTTTTGGCAGTCCACCACAAGATGTGCCACAGTCTCAGATTGAGAGCAGAATGAGCAGGACTCCCTTGCAACGGGGTCCAAGTGAGCTCTGTGCCAGTTGGTAGCCAGCGCTCCATGTCCAAAGTCATCCCTTTTTCAATTTGTGATTTATAGAGGAGACCACTTGCTTCAGGATCTACCTTCAAGGAGAAACGGGAACTAGATGAATGAGAATATACACAAACAATAGGAGAAGAAAAATGTGGAGTTTGCGGCGGGTTGGACCATGAATAATGGAGCCAAAGCAACTCTTCGTCTGGTAGTAGAAGTAGTGATTCTCATTTTTGCTTTGAGGATAGTCATGTTGTCACAGTTACAGATTGAGCTCATTGAACAAATTCCGATTGTTTCTTATGAGTTTTTTTTTTTTTTTTTTTAATTTTCACCCAAACCATTTTATAACTTGTCACTAAAACTTTATTCAGGCTAGTCCTGATCATGCTTCTTATTTTGATGTATAATTTGCAGATATACTATAAAAGCTGTGAGACTAAATATACAGGGAAAAATGGGCTTGAAGCAAACCTAGTGAGAGGAAGTTGGATCTTTTGTTATAAAAAAAAAACTGTCAAAATAAACCAAATATCATATTCAACATTTATATTTTAACATGCATTTGATCAAATTCACTGTGAGCGGGATGTTTATGTATTGAATGACAGACAAAATCAACAGATATTGGACTGGTTAACAATAGCAGCAGCTGCAATCTTGGAGATAGAAGTGAAAAGGTAAACAGACTCAACGAAATTACATCTGCTCAGTTCAGTCACAAAAACATCATTGTTTAATTCTCATTGAATGATGACAGAAACCTGATTTTTCGTGAATTTATTGATGATGGTATAATATTAAATGTACAGTTTAAATGTTGTTTATTGTTATTATGCTGTTTATTAATATTTAAAAATCCTTTTTTTTTCACTACCAAACATGTCACTTTTTATAATTGATCAGAGGGTACCAGACTGAAATAATAATTGAAAAGTGACTGATTATCGACAGAATTAGATAAACACTGGAAGTTGGAAATACTGAAGTTAGTAACGCCCAAATTCCTCGTTAACTTTATACTAACATTTCATCACCAGTAGGTGGCAGTAGGAAACAGAACATCCTTCTACCATATTTGAGTAACATTCATCCATCATCATCCTCATATCTGCATCAAGAACTTCAGTCCAGACCTAAATCCTGAAAAAATGTCAGAATGTCTTTTAAATGATGATTTCAAGTTGTGAATAGAGGGTCAGTAATCAAATGTGACTTTTAAAATGTAGAACTGCAAAGTACAGTTCTGGAACCAGTTTTATATTTTCTCCATCATGTAACTAACTTTAATTCTTTTCTGGAGTCTTTGTGATTTTCCATTTTGCAGGGACACATGACTCATGACTTTATGGCTGAATCTGCTGCTGAGGACCCGGTTGATGCCACAAATTACATTAATTATTATTATTATTATTATTATCTGTAATAGAAGTAGCAGTAGTAGTAGTGGTAGTAGTGGTAGTAGTAGTAAAAGTAGTAGTAGTGGTAGTAATAGTAGCAGTAATAGTAATAGTAGCAGTAGTAGTTAAAGTAGTAGTTATTTGTAATACTATCAGCAAACGTTGTAATAGTATTAGTAGTAGTAGTGGTAGTAGTAGTAGTAACAGAAGTAGCAGTGGGAGTAGTAGTAGTCATAGCAGCAGTACTAGTAATAGTAACAGTAGTAGTTTTAGCAGTGGCAGTAGCATTAGTAGTAGGATTAGTACTAGTAGTAGTATTAGCAAAAGTAGTAATAGTATTATTAGTGGTAGTAGTAGTAGCAGTAGTATTGGTAGTAGTCATAGCAGCAGTACTAGTAATAGTAGCAGTAGTAGTTGTAGCAGTAGTAGCAGCAGCAGTAGTATTATTAGTAATACTAGTAGCAGTAGGACTAGTGATAATAGCTTTATTAGTAGTAGCAAAAGTAACAGCAGTAGTTGCAATAGTTGTAGTAGTATCAGCAATAGTATTAATAGTAGTAGTAGTGGTACTGGTAGTAGCAGTAGTAGTAGTAGTAGTAGTAGTAGTAGTAGCAGTAATGGTAATAGTAGTAGTAGTAGTAGAGCAGTGGTAATTAGAGTAGTAGTTACTACTTATTAGTAGTACTAACAACAAAAATTGTAATCAATCACTCTTTATCTATGTAACATCAAATCACAACATCAGTTGGCTCAAGGTGCTTTCCAGAAAGAGCCGGTCTATACCAAACTCCCAACAACCCAACAAATTCCTCCGTGAGTAGGCACTTGGCAACAGGAGCAAGAAAAAACTGCCTTTTCCTGGGCAGAGACCTGGAGCAGATCCAAGACTTGGGGTGGACAGCCTACTGCGATGACCGGTCGAGTTTGAAAAGAGAGAAGCAATGATATCAGCTTATATTAATCCATTTTCCTCGGCTTCTCTGGGGTCGGATCACGGCGGCAACAGGGACCCCAGATTGATAATAACATTAATAGTAATGTAACATTTAGCAATAGCTTATGGGGAAATACTATACAATAATAATACTACTAATAATAGTAATCCTCATCATGACCATCTTGTGATCGGTGGATATCGAGCAGGTCCACAGCAGAAGATGCAATCACAACCATGTGACCTTACAGCACAAAGCCTCCAGGGAAGAAGTCGAGTTAGCAACATGCATTAATCCAGTAACATGCATTGATCCAGTAACATGCATTAATCCAGTAACACGCATTAAAGTGAGAGGGATGTATAAAGAGGGACAGTGAGAGAGGAAGAGAGAAAAGCTCCGTGCATCATGTGAGATCCCCCAGCAGTCTAAATAGCAGCATAGCTAAGAGATAGCTTATGCCAGCCTTAATTGTAAGTTTTATCATAAAGGAAGGTTTAATCCTACTTTTAAATGTAGAGAGGGTTTCTGACCGCCACACCGAGATTGGGAGATGGTTCCACAGGAAAGGAGCCTGATAGCTGAATGCTCTGGCTCCCATTCTACTTCTGGAGATTCTAGGAGAGTAATCCTGCATGCTGGGAGCGCAGAGTTCTGGTTGTACATATGGAACTATGAGCTCCTTCAGATACATTGGTGCCTGACTGTTAAGGGTTTTGTACGTGAGCAAAAGGATTTTTTAATTTGATTCTTGATTTTACCGGGAGCCAATGAAGGGAAGCTAATACAGGAGAGATAAGTTCTCTTAACCTGGTTCTGGTCGGCAAACGTACAGCAGCGTTCTGGGTCAGCTGGAGGGGCTTCAGAGACTTATTGGGACTACCTGCTAGTAGGGCATTACAGTAATCCAGCCTGGAAGTAACAAATGTGTGAATGAACCTTTCTGTATCTTTTTGCGACAGAATGTGCCGTATTTTAGAAATATTACGCAGATGAAAAAAGGCAGTCCTAGAAATCTGTTCTATGTGGGAATCAAAAGTCATATCCTGATCCAAGATAACTCCCAGGTTCCTCACAGTGGTGCTGGAGGCAAAGATCATACCATCCAGAATAAATATATCAACAGATAAATTGTTTCTAAGGTGCTGTGGTCCCAGCACAATAACTTCAGTTTTATCTGAATTTAATAAGAAGAAGTTGCAGGTAATCCAGGTCTTAATGTCTTGGAGTCACCCCTCTAATTTGGATGAGTGATTAGATTCACCTGGTTTCATTGATAAGTATAATTGTGTGTCATAACAGTATAAGTTTATGGAGTGTTTCCTGATAATGTTGCCTAAAGGGAGCATATATAATGTAAATAAAATTAAGTAGTAATAGCAATAGTAATAGTAGTATCAGCAATAGAAAAAATAGAAGTAGTAGTAGGAGTGGTAGTAGTAGTAATAACAGTAGTAGCATTAGTAGTAGTAGTTGCAGTAATAGTAATACTAGTAGTAGCAGTAGTAGTAGCAGCAGTAATAGTATTAGCTGCAGCAGTAGCAGCAGTAGTATTACTAGTTATACTAGTAGCACTTGGACGATTAATAATAGCGTTATTAGTAGTAGCTATTGTAGTAACAGTAGTAGTAGTAGTAGTAGTAGTAGTATCAGCCATAGTAGTAAAAGTAGTAGTAGCAGTAGTAGTAGTCGTGGTAGTATCAGCAATAGTATTAATAGTAGTAATAGTAGTGGTAGTAGCAGTAGTAGAAGTAGTAGTAGTAGTAATGATAGTAGTCCAAGCAGCAGGAATAGTAATAATAGCAGTAGTAGTTATAGCAGAAGTAGCAGCAGTGGCAGTGGTAGTAGTATTATTAGCAGTAGCAGTATTTTTAGTAGTAGCAGTAGTAGAAGAAGGTGTAGAAGTAACAGTAGTAGTAGTTGTAGCAGTAACAGTAGTAGCATTAACAGTATCATTGCTCTCAACAGAAAGACGTCCTACCCGAGACTGGATCTGCTGGAGTTTTCTGCCTCTGTCAGTTTCTTCTCTCCACTGTCTCCAGGTTCATGTTGAATCGTTGGGCCTCTGTAGAGTTGAGAGTTGGTCTGGACCTGTTCTCGTTGGAAAGAGCCTCCAGATAACAACTGTGGCCATTTTGGGCCATACAAGTAAAACTGACTTGAAATTGACATATTGACATAATGACACCTGTCCTACTATCAGGTCACAAGAGATGCTACAAACTTTAATAAAACACACTTCAGTCAAAGGTATAGTAGAAATTAATTTTGAGTGCAGCGAGTGTAGTACAAAATCAATAATATTTTTCAAACAGGTCAAAGTTAAAGTGTATTCAAATAACAATGCTGAATATATATATATATATATGTATATAATTGTTTCATTGGGCAAATATTTATTATTATGGTCAAATTATCTTTGGTACCATGCATGACTGCACTGCAGAACCCCTGAGGGTTTGAGAAACCCTGCTGAAAAAATAATGCCAGTCATCAGTTCCTCTGGTCATTGTCAGTGTTATAGTTTTTTTTAATAATTGGAGTGCTGATATTGCTGATATTTCACGGATATATTCCAGAATGTTCCAGTGTTCCATTGTTTAGCTTCAGTCCAGAATCAAATGTTATCCTAAATGATTTTAGACCATCAACAGTAACATGCAGAACCGAGTCACACGGGGCGCTGCTTAAATTCTGATGAGTGTTTTTCTCAAGCTGTTGTAATAGAGGAGCTCAGAGTGGCCCAAAAGCTCCATGGACTTACATGAGATTCATGAGATTTCCTTAAATCTAGTTGAATTTGACGTCACTTCTTAATTTGATAGAACAGTTTCTGTAATTGAAAAGGGACAGTCAACTCAAATTACTACAATCAATTCCTCACTGACTCACATTTCAAATTAAAGTAAGATAACCAAATATTCACTTATTTTTTCTCAAAAGAAAAAAAAAAATGTCCGCCATCTCCAGGCGACCAACGCTCTTTATCTTTATTTATATTTAACAAAAGACTAAATCTATAGTAAACAACACATAATCTCAATATCTTAAATATTTTATTAATGTGGCCCTAATACTCTATTTAAAATACTTAAAATTAATTTAGAGTAATTATATATGGCTGCAGATATTTTCTTCAAAAAAGTTAGAAAATTTAATGATTTGGTTTTACCATAAAATATTGAAAAATATTGGCCAAAACAAATTCAAAGTCACATCTTGACTTTGTACTTAAGTTGTTGTTGTTTTTTAAATAAAAAATCAACAACTTACAGGACAGTAAATATATTTTGGAAGATATTTTTGAATCTTCTGTACAGAAAGCAAAAAAGGGGATACATTTGAGTGAAACTATTAAACAATACCAACACAACACTTAAAATGTTTAATTCCCTGTTGTTTTTCAAAAGTAGGCGTGGCTGCTGCAGAAAATATGTTTCTCTGAGAGATTTAATTTTTATCATAAAGAAAATGTTTTGTTTGAAATGTGTTCACTCATACTAGGCTATCTTAGTGATGCCTACTGTTCAAATGGAGAATTGCATTGAATAGACAGAATGCAGCTTTCAAGTGGTCATTAAGGAGGATGCATGGAGTTACAAACGGAGGAGGAGGAGGAATATGCTCATTGGGTTACAATCATAAAAAGACGTTAAAAGACTCTAACAATTTGTAAATATCGGGTCAGAAGACACACACGGTATGTGGTTGTAATTTAATTTGTACAGACATTATGTTAGGGTTTGCGGATTATTTTGTTCTAATGAGATGTTTATGTCTGTATTATTTACTTCTTGTAAGTTTTTCAGGGTGTTGATTTAAAAGAAGATAATAAATACAGGTCAAACATCAGTTGGTTCGTGGCTTATTTACTTTGGGAGCAGTTAAAGGAAGACTTGCAAAGCTATTTTTTTAAGATTACAAGTCTGAATAATATTTATATTTTTGAAGGGTAGCTGACACAAACACGATGGTAGGCGGGGCTTATTTATGGGTTCTACCTGAGACATGGAGTGTTCATGTTCTTTATGGGCGCCTTTTGTAGAAGTATTAAATGTTGATTTTACCACATTTCTGCCCTAAATTTTAAACGTTAATCTAAAATGTTGTTCTAAATGACAAATATAAATCCAAATGTTGAACCTAAATGTTAAGAAATATGCAAATCTACATTTACTTCAGCCGAAAAAAGCTTGATGAACAAAACCACTTCTACACACAGTAAACTCGGGCCCTTCAGGGTGGCAGTTTCTGATCTACCTCTGAAAATTTAGGTCCAACATTTCCATTTCGATTTAGAGTCAACATTTACATTTAGATTTATCATTTGGAGCCAAAACGTGACAAAATGTTGCTGTTAAAATTAACATGTGCTACTTTTGTTAAAACGATGCCCCATAGTTCTTTGTGCTGTAAATATTAATTATAGATATTGTATTATTTTATGATGACTTAATGACTGAATGAAACAAGACAAAGATTATTCCTATAATTAAGGAAGGGGGAAGTCATATGACCAACAGGAAGCCAATACATGGGTTAAACAAATTTGCAGTGTAAAAGTGCAGAATAACTATGGTAATGACTTCACATCAAGTTTGTTCATATACAGAGAATGAATGTAAGAAAATCTAAACATTTCAGAGACAACATGGATCAAGAATGTTCCCCTGCCACCTTAAAATCTGTGTTTTATGGGGTTTTTTTCCTGAAAGTTAAGTAGTTTCTAAAATAAAAATAAAAATGAATGATAAAAATAAAATGAAAATCAGGTTCCGTCACAAGGCTCCATGGGTGCCTTTGGCGACCATAGTGGCCATGAGTCGCAGCTTGGTTTCGTCAGGCGGGCTCTGCAAACAGGAAACCCTGGAGGAATTAATAAAGGTATGTTCCAGCGACCCCTTTCCCGCTGCGGATCCTCGGGGCAGCTGAGGTGAGGACGGTCTGCGGATGGACTGGGGGGCTTCAATCCCTGTTAAATGAAAGTGATCACATATGATATTGTCAAAGATCTAGAAGGTTCAACTTTATAAACTGTGTATCTTCAAGCTCTGTGGTCTCATTACCACACCCTGCTGGACAACCTCTATCAGAGCGCTGCCCGTTCTCCATCGGATCGTTTGCTTTTTGCTGATGGACTCCAGCTGCATTGGGTTACCAAGTCTGTTGTGTGTTCTCTGTTTTGTTTATCTTTGTTTATGTTTACAAGAGGACAGACTAGACGCAGCTAGAAAGTGGCGGCCTTCTGTTGTGGCTCTGGAGTGATGACTCGGATCAGAAACGCTGACTGTGGCGTACTCTCGTGTTTAAGTCAAGAAGGTCATTAAATTAAAGCGGAGGGTGGAAGCTGTCTGCATCTTGATTGGATTCGTTTTCCAGAATTTTCCAGTTGTTTGGGGTAAGGTTTATATCTGGCGTGGGTACTGCGGAAAAAAGACCCTGTTGAGTGTTTTATCAAAGTTGAACTTATTCTATGGGAACTATTTGGACCAGTAACCTGTGTGCAGGACTGAAACTGCCTGTGTGGCGCTTAGATCTCCTGTAAATACCACTAAATTTTTAAAATGGCAGACATTATCCTCAAACTGTGTAGCAGCCTATAATTTGAAGCACATTTTCACAAACAACCACGAGTCTTAGAAACTCAGCTGTAATGCATTTGTGTTAAATTTGTTTGGGAACAATTAAATAAGAGATGCACAACACATTTTACAGGGAGATTCTCCCCATCGGTTATTTATCCTGCTGATAAAGAGACATGGTAATGCACTACTTTAAGAGGAAAAACATCAACTGTGCAGAAATTTGCGGTATCCACCTTGAAAGTCTGTTTACGATTGGCCAATAAACTGGAAAATGGAGGACAAGTGTAACTCCTAAAACCAAACTGCTGCACCTGAGGAGAGCTAATTCAGACCAGATATCGGAGCACAGGTTCAGAGAAGGACCACATGAGGGTCCTTCATGCTTCTTCACGAAGAAGATGAAGATGAAGTCATTCGTCTTTCCTTTACTCTTTCTGACCCTCATGTGAAAAATTTTATAACGTCTTTTATCCCCTGACAGAAAAAAAGGTATATTGTGTTTCTCTTTTTAATTTTTCGGGGCATGTCCCTGAAGCTAAAGATTCTAATTTGACCGTCACAAATGGATGATTGTTTTGCTTTGATAATATGACTGGCTTTAGTTTCGGGAATTTTTTGCATTTTTTGGGGGTGGCATTTCCTGAGATCCTATCTTCTTCATCTTGATCTAAAATCATGCATAACTTGTTGTTGGAAAAAAAAGTGAATTTGTTTTTATGATTTAAGTGTAAGTCATCTGTCTTTTCTAGTCCAAAAAGCCTGGAACTATTTTGTGTCAATTACACAATATGTGCCGGATGTACAGCACTGACACTGATATATATATATGAGATAAGATATATATTTAATAGAGATAAAAGTTTATAAGGTAAAATAAATAAAATCCTTACTTAACTACTGGAGGGATCTTGAAAAACACTGTACATCATTAAAAAAATATTTTTGTGTCTATTGTCCATCATTTGAAAAACGATGGTTCTGAGCTTCTTCTTTTTTTTATCCCATAAAATTAAAATAAAAGTCGAATTTTCACCTCAATATAGCTATTTTAGTCAATAACTTTACACACATACAGCATTAACACACACACATACACACACACACACATATATATAATGTTATCACATTGTTCTTCTCTAGAAAGAGTTCTGTGTTTTCAATTTTCTCTATTCCTTATTGAAAAATTGTGACATAACCCGGTTATGATATGACCCAGTGGCAGTATATATATGCTGAAGAGTAAGGGGCCAAGGATGGTCAAACCACATGACTCCACTGGTCAAGGGGCCACTGAGGAGGAGTTATTAACCATGACTATTAAGAAAGACGGGTAAGATTTTGGAATATTTATTATAATAAGTATGTGAGGTCTTACAGAATTATGTAACTTGATACAACCAAAAATATTCTAAAAAGGGTCAAACAGTTTTATAAAAACATACTTTACCAATAGGTTGAGCTAGTATGATTGAAACTGACTATTTTCCATGAAATACAAACATTTGTCATTAAATAATTTTTCTTCATAATAATTTTTCTTCCTTAAAAACATGCTTGACCAAACGTTTTTTTCTGTAAAATTTTGAGTGTCTAAGATATTAACTTGATAAACAAAGAAATAAAACATGCAAAGAAATGATTTTTCAAATTTTATTTTCTTGGCGAACAATTAAAGGGTTAAATCACTTTCTTTTCTTTTTTTTTATTGCACATACATCAGAGAAATAAACTAAACTCTTAGCTACATATTTAGATAGGAGATAATGAATCAATTAAATGTTCTCCCTGCAGGGATGTAGTTCTATTCCAATGAAAGTTATATATTAAATTATATAAAGAGTCTGATCTAGGCCTGCTCTTTCTGGAAAGCACCTTGAGACAACTGTTGTTTTTAATTTCCGCTATATAAATAAAGATTGATTGATTGATTGATTGATTGATTGAAAGTTAAATTAAAATTCACGATAAATAAAAATGCATTTTTTGTACGATAATTGCATATCCTCGGATTTAAAACAATATTAGCAGAAATTGGGTTTCAAACTGAGAATTTATGAGGGAGTAGAAGATATATGTTTAATTTCATACATAAGAAAAATTCCCAAAGATCCTGATTAGATTAGGAAATTAAGTCTTTGAGTATTGTCACTTATGTAAAATGTTTTCTCATAAAAATGATGGTTCTGTGGATGTGAACATTCGGTTGGTTATCATAGACAGTGGATAATGGTTTCAAAGATTATAGGTTTTAGGGGCTTTCGGGTTCTCAGGTGGGGCCGTCGCTGCAGAAACAGTTCACTGAGTTCATCTGAGGTGGGAGAGCAGTGTGTTTGTGGATGTGCCTGGTTTCGTTTGCTCCTTGTGGTTGTTTGCATGCCGAGGTGGGAACCCTGCATACAACCATGTGGTAAACAGCTCCATGTAGAGAATGCTGGAAGGACTAAAACTACCACTGATTGAAATCCCATAAAAGCTGAGAATTTATCTGTAATAGCGCTGTCACTTTTCATACGGAGGATTCCTAGCTGTATCTGACAGAGAACAGCTTTTACTCTGATTAACATGAAATCAATCTAAAATGAATTTATTTTTGTTAGTTTTAACACACTTATGTAAAGGGGGTAAAGTGGATTTGGTGGATGGGGGTAGCCGAAATTCCGATGAAGCAGCAAGAGCCAGACTAGGTCCAGAGAAAATATGTGAATGAATGAATTATTGTTTGACTAGATGATTAAAATGTATCAATCTCAACTGTACTACAAAACTCTATAAATGAATATATGAATGTATATGTAACTGTGTGTGCAAATGTATGTGTGCATATATGTGTACAGTGCAGAAATATCGGCACCCTTTAAAAATTGAGAATGTCTATTATTATTTTCTATACCCATGATCTTTATTTCAAATTACTCACAGAAATCTAGCCCTTAAATCAAGTAACATAATTAACCAAACCAATTTTCTTTCTGTGATTTTATGTTAAATTTAGAGCGGCAAAGTTATAAAAGTATCACATTTTAGAAATATATAACAAATATTTTTCATCTGAAAGGTGTTTGCCATCATTATTGCCATACCTAGGAAATCCTGTGATTAAAAAGTAACTGAATCATATTTCCATTATTTAATATAATATAATATAATATAATATAATATATATAATACATATTTCCTATTTAATATTTTTAGGTTCAGCTGTTTGAGTAAAAACTCTGAGGTGGTGAACAATGACTTCCTGCTGTACAGGGGTATAAATATGAGGTGACACAGGCTCTAATTCTCTTTTGTGTTCTTCACAATGGGAAAACCCAAAGAACACAGCAATGACGTGAAAAGAAACGTTGTAGAGCTGCACAAATATGGCAATGGTAACAAGAACATCTCAACAGTTCAAAATGTCGGTTTCAACAGATGGATCAATAATTAAGAAATTAAAGAGGCTGGAGAAGATAGAAATTCAGGATTGGAAGAGGATGTGTCTGCAAACTGACCCACATTGTGAGGAAGATGGTTGGACTGGCAAAAGTCCCTTCATATCTCAATGGTCTCATAGTCCCACATCATCCCAATAGAACACGTCTGTCTCAAAATGAAGGCCTACTTGTAGCTCCACCAAATTACTAAAACTAGAACGGGAGGCAGAGCCTCTCTGGCTCCCGTTCAGAGCCAGAGTCTTCAAGCTTCTCCCCTTTGGAACCAGTTCCCAGTGTTGATTCGGGAGGCAGAAGCCCTCTCGGCATTCAAGGCTTGACTTAAAACCTTCCTCTTTGATAAATCCTATAGTTAGCGCTGGCTCGGGTGACACCTGAACCTTCCCTTAGTTATGCTGCTGTAGACCTAGTCTGCTGGGGGACTCCCATGATGCCCTGCATTCTCTCTAATAATAATAATAATAATAATACATTCAATTTATAATGCACTTCTACTACATTCCAGTCTCTCACTCTTTCTCTCCAGGTATTGGCATCACATAACTGCATGCTCCTTTTTCACAAAGCTAGGGCTGAGGCCCTGCTGGACGCCATGTTTTACTGCTATCACTAATAATCATATATATAATACTTAGTACCACTGCTACTATTGTATATGTAATACATAACCACATACCATCTTCATTGCTTGAACTGTATTCAATGTATTTATTTTTGTTGTTCTGCTGCACGTCTGTCCGTCCTGGAAGAGGGACACCTCCTCTGTGTCTCTTCTGAGGTTTCTTCCCTTTTTTCCCCTGTTAAAGGATTTTGGGGAGTTGTTCCTGAACCGGACCGAGGGTCTAAGGACAAATGATGTTGCATCATGTACAGACTGTGTGATTTTGGGCTGCACAAATAAAATTGACTTGACATGCCTTGAGAGTTTTGTACTGATGAATAGTGTCAGGTCTTCTCCCTGTGTCCTCAAATGTCACCACACTACAGAAAGAGACCCAGGGCTGTTATTGTGGCAAATGGGGGTTGCACCAAATATAAATGCAGGGTGCCAATGATTGTGGCACACATGTTTTGGATATACTTTATGTCTTTTCATTTATGTTACTTGAGTTAGGTTATATTTTTGTGGATAATGTAAATGAAAAATCATGGATATACACAACGACCATTTTTGAATCTCGTTTTGCAAATTTTTTTGAAAGGTTGACAGTAAATCTTGAGGGCACTATATGTATATGACATTATTTGTGCTTCTAACCTGCCTTCTGGTACATATCCTCCTCTCCCTGAAGATCTTTTTTTATTTAATATTAAACAGATATTTTTGTTGACATCATGTTTTCTACCAGGATACCAAGTCAAATTCCTCGGGGGTCTAAAGTAAACAACAAAAAAATTTCTGACTCTGATTCCTATCCCATTCCATTATCTGCATTACTCCAACATTATAATGCTAGACCGAACCCGAGCTGATGCCACCGACAGCAGTACTGAATGCAGGGTCATTTGACTTTATGTGCTTGAGTTCAGAGTATGCTGCATATCATTGTCTAAATATGAACTCAAGTTTTTAGTCCGTTCATGTGAAATGGTCATCAATATTTAAACAAAGTCAATTTCAACTCCATGACATCATCACAGCAACTCAGCGCTCCTTCCCTATGTTTTGTGATCCTACGAAGGAGGCTCGTTTAAGCTGCTTGTATCATTGACCTCATTCTTTTTGTCAGGAACTTAGTAGGAGCAGAGTTCAGGTCACACAATGGAGGCAGAGGTAGAGTAGGTGCAGTTTGGTAAATTAATGAAAAGTAGAATCCAAAGCCCAGTTTCCAAAATTCAATGTCCAAAACAGGCAGGGGTTAAGATCAGATGAGCAGAACAATAAAGCAAACAATCTGAATTCCAACATCAAAGTCAGAGCAAAGAAAACAACAATTTAAGTCCAGAACCAAGAAAATTCATAATAAATACACTTGGAAGATACTTAATGGGAGTCACGGGAAAAGGACTGGAACGTGTAACATGGATAAACATCAACGACAAACTGGCACATGATGCCAGGTTAGCGAGACTATATACGCTGTCATAACAAGACAGTGAGACATAGCTGGAGGGAGAGCACACATGGACATGATTGTCAATCACACATGAGAATAGAATCACAGAACGGACACAAAGAGGTAAAAGGAACACAAGTGAAAACACACAAAGACAGGAGGGACGAGAAACGTGAAATGGATAAAAGCTTTCAAAACAAAGGGAACAGGGAACATTTAAAAAAAATTACAATAACATGATGATTAAAATAAACCTTCAAAAATTAAATCAGAAAATTAAAACAGTAATAAATATTCTATCAATATTCTCATCAAACTCAACTTTCTAAGATAAAAAAAATAAATCTTAATTTCAGGATATTATATACTAACAAAAACATAATTATGGATATTATAGTCCTTTGAATCCAAGAGAGACACATGCATTTGAAAGACTGCACCTTTAGTCTTGTTTATCCTGTAGAATTAGATTCTAAGCAAAAGGCAATAGGTTACGAAAATCATCAAAAACAATAATATGAAATTTGTTAAATGTATATTTAACATCCATAAAACAAATTAATACACACACTCATGTAGTACAACTACTCCAACAAAATAAACAGAAGTCATGTGGAACTACTCGGAGATTTCACAATTCAACACTTTCCTCATTTACCGGCAAGCAGTGAAAACACCTGAAGGATTTATCTGGTGGAAAATGGCTAAAAAACAGCATGACTTCAGTCACGCTAACATAACCGTGCAATTAAGAGCATCATGACACAATTAAGAATATAACCATGCAATTTAGAGCATTATGACACACTTAAGAATATAACCATTAATTTAAGAGAATTATGACACAATTAAGAATGTTACCATTAATTTCAGAGCATTATGATACAATTAAGAACATTACCATTAATTTAAGAGCATTCCTATAGAAGAGCTCCAATAACAAGACAGAATGCCATCCACACGTTTGCACAGGAATGTTTCATCAAATGTTTGTGTATCTACCTGTTTGAACGCTCTTAAGGTCGAGGACAGGATATCAGAAGGTTTGTTCACCAGTAAACCAGCAGAAAGACCACAAAAAACTTGTTGTAGCGTTAGTGCTACTGCCGGGGCAAGAGCCACACCTAGCAGAAAGCTATAACATATCTAACATAAACAAATTAATAAATAAAATGTATAAATCTGAAATAAATACTTATGAAACAAAATATATTTTTTATTAAAAAAAAATAAAACCTCAACCTGAAATTAAAATAAATAGATAATTAGTCCTTCAACATAAGGAACTTAAATACCTTCAATTTAAGTTCAAACTTCAAACTCAAATGAATATATTGTGGTCAATAACAGCAATTAAATAAAAATAATCAGAAACACAAAATTGTATCTATACAGTATAGAAAAATAAATATATATATAATACAACAGATTTTGGTTTTGTTCAATTATAATAATAATAATTATCTATTATTTATCTTTAAAAAAACAAAAAAAGAAAACTGTTATTATCCTTACAATACTAATTAAATTTATCATCATCATTATCAAACCAAACATATAACAAATAAATAATAATATCCATAATAACATGATTTTAACATGAACATTATTTTTATTGTTTGACTGTACTTTTCCGTCAACAATTCTCTAAAAAATTGTTTTACAACATCTGGTTGATATTAATTAAACCTAAAAAACTGATATTGATTAAAATCCGACCTATGACCACCAGCTGGTCAGTTTGCTTCTGCTGATCATCAGACATGAATGCAGCCTGAAGAAAAACATATTAACAGACAGCAAAGAATAACAACAAAGACTGTAATAAAGACTGATGAACTTGAAATAAATCATGTAAATAATTTGACTACTGGTCTTGGGTGTGCACTGCGTGCCCATTGTCTCCAGTTCAAGCAAGGGCTTAGTCTATGTATAGGAAGGGACGGGCCAGGCTTGGGCTACATGATATTGTTTTGTGTTAACATCAACGATATTCCTTTGCACAGTGTAGTTATTTAATAGTCAATGCGAAAATGTTAGTAGACAAAACTCTCTGAATGTTAAACGGAGGATGCAATTCTGCGTCATTCATCATTCCTTATTTGAAGCTGTGACATAGATAGGACAATATCGACAATTAGATATTTAGTCAAAGATAACTTGATATTTGATTTTGTTCGTATCGTTAACCATAATTCGCTCAATCCTGCGAAAAGTTCTCTCTTTTGGTGCTATAAAAGTGGCCACCCTACGTGAAAGTCTACAGGCTTTGATGTTTTTCGAAAATATCACACATCCAGACTTCAGTGTTTCTTAATTTGCAGCATGTGCATGTTGTCAAATTGATGGTTGCGTTTGCCCCTGTCGGCCACCGTACTATTCGAACGGGACCAGTATTACCTGAGGACCTCATGTGAATCAGAAATTACACCTCCACGTCTGTGTGTCATACACATACACACGAATAAGCAAAGTCTGTATTTCACTCCGGGTACCCAAAACCCAAGTGTCTCCGGTACCCACCTCAGCGGTGGTGCTGGAGTCCGTGTCACACAAAACCCCCTTTTGTGATAACTACTAACTCAGCTCTTGTGTTAATGATGAACGCCGCGGGCTGCGATAATTATTTAGAATTGCAGGAAACTTTGATAATCGACCTTTCTAACACACAGTTATATACACATAAATATGAATTTATTTATTCTGTCACTCACAATCATAAAAGTTGTTCAACATAGCAAAATGATCTCTGTGTTTGGAGAAATATGGTAGGTAATTTGCAGTGGATTTTTCCTGGCAAATTACAGGCATGATGCACTCACGCTGAATTAATACCACAGACGTCTTTCTTTTCCTGAGGTTATACTAGTCAGATACGAATAGGGCATGAACCGGCAGCGGATCTGGTAATAGACACAAAGTCCATATCTGTAATAATGTGAGGGATGTTTCTGAAATGTATTTGTGTGTTAGGGAAAGAAATAGGAGCAGGAACATCTGGAGGGAGCTTCGAGTCGAGCTGCTGCTGCTTCAAATCAAAAGGAACCAATTGTTTCAGTGCAATAACACTTTTCAGTTGTATGGTGCTTGTCATGTGGTTGTGTATGCATCTGTACGTGGGTATGTAAAAAATGTATTTATTTTTCCCTGCTATTTTTCTACTCTGCACTCCACTGACTCAAGAGTTTTTCTGCATCAAGAATTTCAATGTACCTTTACCACATGTACTTGTGCAAATGGCAAATAAAACTCTTTGAATCTTTGTTTAGGGAGGCACAGTGTTGCAGTGGGAAGCGCCACTCCTTCACAGCAAGAAGGTACTGTGTTTTAATCCCCCTATGCCTGGACCTTTCTGCAATAAAGGTGAATTGGTGACTCTAGGTTGCAGATAGGAGTGAATGTGAGCATGAATGGACATCTGTCTCTTTGTGTGTCCAGTTCCTGGGATTCTGATCAGGATAAGTAGTTATAGCTGATGAATAAATTAATGAGGTGGTTCATCATCTGATCAGGATGCTTCTGGGATAAGATAAGACATAAAATAGAACTTTATTGATCCCGAATGAAATTCTTGTGCCCGACATTAATCAAATTACAGTTTCAAAAAATATAGTAAGTGAATAAAGAAAATAGAATATAAATATGAGTGAAAATTTAAAACCTTTAAAAATAAAATGTATAAGAGGTCAATGCAAACCAGTGCCTTTGAATAATGGTATGACAGTACCTTCCTTTGGGGGTTTTCCAGGCACTTGTATTTGAGAGGAGACACTGGGGTAGACCCAGAACTCTCTGGATGGACTATATAGCTCCCCCAGGATGAGCTGGAGAGCGTTGCTTGGGAGATGGACAACTGGAATACCCTTCTTAGCCTTCTACCACCAAGACCCAACCCTGTATAAGACGAAGAAAATTAATTAATTATTGAATTTTGTGAGTGGTTCGCAATCGAAGACTTACAGTAGCAGTTAGCAGCAAATAACCATTAGCAGCTAACATTGCGAAAAAGAGAATCAACTAATAATTCCTTTATATTGAAGAGACAGTGTGATTTTTGGAAGTGCTTTGAACTCTTCATGTAACAGTGAAGGTAAAATGATTGTTTGTTTGTTTTCCAATATCAATCAATTTTAAAAAAAAGTTTGATGACACATTTGTAAAACATCACACCAGACATTGACGCTGCTGATTAATACATAACAACTTGGATTTTAATCTAAAGACCAGTGGCTTCCCATCTTTATTGAGTGTAACAAAGAAATATGTCAGCTAGTGGCAGTTAGCAGGTAATACGAAGAAAAGAAAATCATACAAAAATGTAATCATTTTGAGGTCACAGTGCTCCTTCTCTTTTATAGCATAGGAAGGAGCCACTGTCAGCCACTCACAGTGAAGGAAAATGATGAAATGAAGCTTATAAATACAGAGTTTACAATTCTACTAAAGAGCAAAACAGGACAGAGACAACAGGTAAGTAGCATAAACAAACCCATTAAACTAAAAACTAGACTCACCAACTCTCTCATACTCAGTATAAAATAAATAGAAAGAAATAATTTAATGGAATGTAATAATACAATAAATTACAACAATAAAAATACTCTGGGGACTGACATCTGTTGATTGTAGAAGTGATACATTTTTTAGATGCAGAAGTTATGGTTCACTGTTTAAAATGACACGCCGGCGCTGCTGTTCTGCCATTCGTTGTTCACTTCAAACAAACAAATTTGTTTTGGACTCATTTACATAAAAAACGGGTTTCAAGTAAAGCCCTGAATTGTTGTTGCATTTTTGGCCTTTCATTCACACCACAGCCTCGGAATGAAAGCAATACAGTTTTCTGTCTTGCCTTAGTCGTGTAAACTGGCGATAAGTAACTCTTTGAAAATGGTGAAACGCAGCCGCACTTTGCTCATGGCTGTTATGATATTAGCCTAATAGAAACAGCAACCAGAAAAACATCATCCCGCCTTCTGGGGTGTGTTCCAGAAAGGATGATCAAAAGCCATCTTAAATGGAGCTCAGATACTGGGATTCACCATGGCAACCTGAGACGCCATGGTTGCTATACTTTACGCTATTTGAGAAGGATATTTCCTTCCTGAGTGAATGTATCTACTAAGGTGGTTTAATGATATTGAACAGATTTTTTTTTTCCATTTATGGGCTCTAAGCTTACGTTAAAGCAGCTGAAAATGAAATACAAATAAAGAGTTACTCTTGGGTGGACACAGAACTCGCTGGAGGGATTTTATATTTCCTCTGGGATAATTTGGGATCCCCCCAACCCCCTGGCTGAGCCGGAGAGGCTTGTGTGACGTCTGGAATAACTTGTGTGGTTTGCTGCCATCCCGACCCCTGACACATATAAACTAAATGGACGATAGATAGTTTCACGATTATACTTCACTTTGATTTTAAACATATTTTTATGTTATTACGTTATAGCTATTTCAGTAGCTTTAATGTCAAATAATCACTGATGTTGTAAAAGAAACTTCTGTTTGAAAAAAATAAATAGAAGTTGTAGGTTTGGGTGAACTTGAATGTCATTCAGATAAATCATGGCATGACAGCAGGTTTAATGCAAGTCTTTCAGTCATACAAGTCATATAACAAGTGATTGACGGACACAGTCACAGACTGTGAAGGAGGGGGGCAGGAACAATTGAGCTGTGTGGAAGAAAACCTGCCAGCAGGCAGGTTAGGTTCACAGAGTAAGTTACCATAGTAACTGACTCAGAGATTAACTAAACTTACCTTCTGGAACGCAAAACACAGAGTTTCCATCATTTCATGCTAAACAAACTCAGATTTTCATCTCAACCTGCTTTCTGGAGTAACCATTTGGATCCTTTGTGCTGCAGACTGAGTTTATTCATGCTGCTGATGCACCCCTGCTTTGATAAGAGGTCATCTAGACTTCCTGGTTGGTCTTCAGTGTCGTTGATTTTAAAAAGTTACAGCTCCAACTACTGGCCTGGCATACAAACTACAGTGTTTTCAGATTTCGATTTTGTCTGATTTCGATTTTTTCTTCAAGTTTTGAAACCATAATGTGAAGGGTATTTTAATTGCTCTCATTTTGAATCATTACAGTGGAAGTAAGGCTGGTTGGCATTGAGGATGTGTTCTGACCTGTTGAAATTAATTTACCCTCTGTCCTAAACCGCTGTGCGTTTTTTAAACCAATTGTATGACATTTAGAAGTGAAAGTAAAACTTATTAGCCTTGTTCAGCCCTTCAAATGTTATATGTTGGTTTTGTTCAGGGATTTCTGGGCTCTTAGCTGGCTCTGTGCTGTCGATAGCTTAAGCTACTCTGCTAACATCTTTAGCTTTTTGAAACATACTATGTTCCTCGGGGTGATCAAATGGGAAGTTTTTAATAAAGTTAGTTGCGCAAATTTAGGGTTAACTATCCTAATAATTGGAATCCAATATTCATCATCAAGTTTATTAATTTTTAATCAGTGGAAAACAAGAAAAGTTTTCTATTGTTAATTTCAGAGGGGGAGGTGTCCTCCCAGGCTTGCACAGTAGTTTAGAACGAACAAGCGGAAGTCTGGCTCAAGATAAGTCTGTTAACGATTAGAAGCTGAAGTGTCAGAAAGATGCTTCACCTCTAAAAACCAAGAAAGAAGAACATAACTGGAAAACTTTTTTGTGTATTGCCAGAAGGAATTTATGCGGGGCTAGCAGAGTAAAACATTCCTGACCAATATTTGTGACATGTGTTATGAGATTGCTCAGACACCTGCATTGACATGTAAAGTTGTGATAAGCAGCGCCCCAGGATAAACTCAGCCTCAGAAAGTCCATCCTGTCGGATGTCAAACATTCCAGAAGCTAGCTCAGTGACGTCTGCATACCTCAGAGGGTCGTGTCGGCACCCAATGCTTGTGTCAAAACGTTAAGGCTCAATTACCCAATCATGCTGCCCTGCAGCGACTTCCTGCATGTGTGACTCACCTGAATGACGCAGATGAGTCCTGAACATAAAAAGTGCCATTACGACTCTCCTGTTATGACACGCAACCACAAAAAGACAAAAGGCTTTGCTATAAGAGGTCTGTTTGTGGACTTGCAATTCCTGACGTTTGCCTGTGACCGCATTTAAATCTTTAATAGTAAAGAAAAGAAGCACATTCCGTAGAATATTTCATCAGGAACTCTATCTGACCTGGATCAGAGCGTTTGTCTCAAGAACCAGCATGTGGACAAGTGTTTAAGGCCGTGACGCCAGTCATGACGCATTTGCCCTGTCGGTGCTGTGTGGGCAGGAGCGGCAGTTAAAATACCCCCACAGAATTCGGTGAAACGTTGCAGGGAGGCGTGGCAAGTTGAGCAGGAGACATCTGCTCAACTTGACCTGACTGACTGTATCTACTACTAGAACTATTTATGTTAAAATTATGAATGCATTGTGTTTTTAGCTTGTAATAGGTAGAAAATACAAACAACAACTTCTGCCGGAAGCACATTTTAACTTGTGTACCACAAGTTAAAATTTACTTGGTAAAATTTGGTAAAATTAGGAAGTGCGTCTCAGAATGAGCTGGTGACGTTCAAAATGTTCTCAAAACCACTTAATTTCAGGTGTATTTAAATTATTCTAAGTTGTTTAACAGTGACACTGTTATATATTTAAAACCCTCATGTGCTGTAAATAAGATTATAAAGAAATATTTAAGCATTTTTTTTTACTACAAATCAGACAAATATGATTGATAAGATTTTAAGTGTTTGCAGGGTACGATAATAAAAAATTAGTAAATACAAGTCTGTCTGGTGTTCCATGCAACAGGACAAAATTTACTCTGCAAAATATCCTTTTATTGTGTGTCTTCATCCGTTGACACGTTTGTTAAAAATATGAATTCATGAGGTTGGTCTACAGTCATGATCTGCGACTGCACAGATAGTTAGGATGCCAAATATTCAGACGGGTGTGTGAACCTCAGCTATTCAGAGTGAAGATGCTCTCAGACGTCATTTGAAATTTAAATGAAAGAAAAGCTATATTTACCATTTCATGATTCTAACATGTTATTTTATAGTCGGATATACAGAAAATGTTCCTCCCTTTAATACATGTGTGAGTATTTAATGTAATATGATTTTTATTTTTTTAGTATTTTTTTGTTTTAATGTTAATCCCTTTGTAGCCGAAAAATAAACTTTCGAATTTGACCCAAAGTGTTTTGTTTTACGGCACGAGCCACAAATTAATAAGGCAAATTCATTATTTTTGATTCAGAAAATTATCTTAAAAGTTCTTAAAAACTTGGCATTTTAAGTTTAAAACACCGATAATCCTAAAGATATTTTGTCCCAGCTTTGCGTTTTTTGAAAACATCTCATTTGAGCCAAACAAGAACTTTAATTATCAATGTTATGATCCGGTCACTATGATAAAAAAAAACTACAAGAAAGTATTTATTCATTAATTATTGTAACCCCTTATGATGGAAAGGGTTGCTACAAATCTCTTCCATCAAACATGTATATTATACATGACTGAATAAACAGTAAATGATCAATGATTATTATTAGCATTAATGAGAACGTCTGACTCTTTGGTGGTGACACATTAGAAACGTCGTGAATCTGGAGAAAAAATATTAATTTACTGTAATGAGCTTTTAGTCATTTAGATGTTTTGTGATATTTTGATTAAATCTTCACAAATATCTTAATAATAATAATTAGAGAACTGAATGTTGGATGAAAATGCCTGTTGGATTTTCAGAGGTATTATTCCTGCCATGAAACGAGCACTCAATCGGAATTCAACGAGGAATCACTAATTTCCCCACACGTGCTCCCCTACTCTGTGGTCTTCCTCCTCCTTGCTCCTCACTACGCCTCCTGCCTGTTTATCTTATAAGGGGTCCAGATCTTTTAGCCATGCAGCTCCCCGGCTGTGGAACTTTCTCCCACAAACCATACATGAAATTTTCTCGCTCCCCAATTTCAAATCCCGTCTAAAAGCCCATCTTTCTATACTTGCATATTCTGTGTGATCACTGTGTTGAACTTTTCTTTTTTTCTTTCTTTTTTAGCTTTTATTGCATATCCTTTAATACAGGTTAACCTAATCAGAGTAATTCTCTGATTAGGTTAACCGTTAAATTTTTATCTTCATGCTAATTTAAAGACCTATAAAAAAAAGAAAGAAAATATTTCCATCATTTTTATTAAGTAGTAGTTCAATTTGAATGGAAATACAATCTTTTCGCTCTGAGTTCTCATCTTTCAGGAGTGAATAATATCAAAACATGGGTGTTTTTATTACATTCCAGAAATAATTCCGATTTATGAACCATTGCGATCTCTCCGCTGTACAGCTAGACAACTGATCCTAGAACAGTTTTGGAGGAGACACAAGAATATAATTGGAAAGAAGAGAAGGAGTCAGTGAGATCTGTCTACAGTTTTATTCTAGATTTGATGGATACCCCCAGTGAATCAATAAAATGTATCTGATTTCAGAGTCTTTATTCTAGACTTGAATCAATTGGCTAAAGCAAATTTTTTTGAAAACTAACTGTCAATTCATTTAGAGGAGACACAGAATGAAGAAAATATTATTTATTCCAACATATGATGTGTGAAAATTAGACTATTAGAAAGTCTCTGGCGCACAGACTCTTCTGGGAGATTTTGATTGAAGGGACTCCGCTCTGAGGAGCAGGATGGAAATCCCACCTTTCGAGTCTACATACTGGTGGCGATGGCTGATGACTCTGCTCAGGCTGATGGATCCGGAGGACTATGTAGAGACGGGGAAGTGGAGGGCGTGCAAACCAGCAACTTGAAATAACTAGTTCCATGGAGAGAGATTCATATTTAGCAGCTGATGATGGTCTAAGCATGCAGTTGAGACACAGTGATTTATGGATGAGGCTGATCGTGATGTGCTGATTATGCAGGAGAGACACAGTGATGATGGACAAGGCTAATGGTGATGGGCTGATTATGCAGGTGAGACACAGTGATAATTGACGAGGCTGAGGGTGATGGGCTGAGCCTGCAGGTGAGACAGTGATGATGGATGAGGCAGTGGGTGATGGGCTGAGCATGCAGGTGAGACACAGTGATGATGGATGAGGCTGGTGGTAATGGACTGAGCATGCAGTTGAGACACAGTGATGATGGACAAGGCTGATTGTGATGGTCTGAGCATGCAGGTGAGACACAGTGATGATGGATGAGACTGGTGGTGATGGGCTGAGCATGCAGTTGAGACACAGTGATGATGGACGAGGCTTGTGGTGATGGGCTGAGCATGCTGGTGTGACACAGTGATGATGTTTGAGGCTGGTCGTGATGGGCTGAGCATGCAGGTGAGACACAGTGATGATGGACAAGGCTGATGGTGATGGGCTGATTATGCAGATGAGACACAGTGATGATGGACAATACTGATGTTGATGGATGATTATGCAGATGAGACATATGGATGATGGATGAGGCTGGTGGTAATGGGCTGAGCATGCAGTTGAGACACAGTGATGATGGACAAGGCTGATGGTGATGGGCTGAGCATGCAGGTGAGACACAGTGATGATGGATGAGACTGGTGGTGATGGGCTGAGCATGCAGTTGAGACACAGTGATGATGGACGAGGCTTGTGGTGATGGGCTGAGCATGCTGGTGTGACACAGTGATGATGGATGAGGCTGGTCGTGATGGGCTGAGCATGCAGGTGAGACACAGTGATGATGGACGAGGCTGATGGTGATGGGCTGATTATGCAGATGAGACACAGTAATGATGGACAATACTGATGTTGATGGATGATTATGCAGATGAGACATAGTGATGATGGATGAGGCTGGTGGTGATGGGCTGATTATGCAGGTGAGACACAGTGATGATGGATGAGTTAGTCCTAGTTATTCCTTTGATTTGTTTAATAAGTTTAAAAACGTATACCTGTCCTACAGACTTGGCAAAATGTAGATGTGTAGATGTAAATAGAATAAATTTTCAGTGATTATTATAAAAACATTTTACTACTTTATTTAAGCATTCCTTAATTTAAGAGGGTCTTACATAATATGTTTATGTTATTTTGTAATTGTGTTTTCCTCTAAGCCTTCAGTTTGTCTTAAGCTATATTCCATTGTTTCTTTCTCCAATTTCATTCTTTGGGCTTTTTTAAATCTCTAAATGTTGTTCATTAGCATTAGGCCTTCTTTTTCTAACAATTTTTTTTATTACATCAGATAACAAAGTTTGATTGATTGAACAACAACCGCTAATAAATACAAATGTGAAGGAATGATCAAATGTTTAAAGAATAACAGTCTTTTCATTCGTGGAATAATAGATTTCGAATCATAATTTGTGTCTGACATTGTTTACCACAATTTATATAATATAATTAATGATATCTACTCCCCGGCTCCCTTAAATATTAGATTTTGTGAAAAACTTTACTTTGGCTCACAAAACTATTTCTTTAGACGTAGTTTTTAAGCTTTGACTGCTTTTTATTTATAATGTTAGTAAAAATCAAATCTGCTACTCCTCTAAAAGTTTGACATCAGGTGTCTCTGCCCTCACAGAAAGCTGTCATTCCCTGAGCCTAAGAGTAGTTATACACTATCACGTTTGCTTTACAAATGTTTGAGACATCAAAAATTGAGACATCAAAACACCAATCCTCAGGTTGAGTCTTTAAGAGAAAAAAATCAATATGAATGTGAGCACAGAGAAACTTACTTCTTCAGTGGAGGGAATGTTATTAATATATGTTCATGGTGAGGCTAAAACATTCAAATAAGGAACAATAAATGTAACAAATAGATAATAAAATGTAATTTTGTCGTCAAACTTGAGGTCCCACTATTTTATTGAATATCATTTTATCTTTCTCTTGAAAAACAGATTTGTATAATATTACTACTCCAATGTAAACTACATTACAGCTGAAAGTTGTTTATTTTAATATTATATAGTTCAACATATTATTATATACTAATATTATATAGGAATTATATGGAATATTTTAAGAGAACCTACTGGTGCTTGGGTTAACTAATACCGTCAAAGGAACCATTAACCAGCTGTTTGCTGGCGGAAACTATGGATTCTGCAGATGATCCAGCCGAAAGAAGTGACATTATATAGTTTGATGTTCTTTTCATATAGTAAGATTACATATTTTATTATATAATATGATTTTTCATACGTATATTAATACGTATATTATATAGTAAGATAGGATTTATTTATTTTATTACATGGTATTATATTTTAATATATTATTTATATTATGCTACTATGATATGATATGGCATATCATTATATACTAATATCACGTAGAATTATATATTGTAAATATTATATAGTATGATGTTTTATACGATATAAACAATAAAGTATTACAGTATCATATAGTGCATATAGAATTAAATATTGTATTATATTAATATAGTATATTTTACAACATTATATAGTAATTATATAGAATGATGTATAATCATATAATATTATTTTGTATTTTATTATATAGTAATATATTATGGTATATTTTATTGAAGACTTAGACTAAACAGTATGATATAATATGAATGTAATTTCTCTCTCCCATCTGCCTGCTCTGGTCAGATATGAATGGTCTGTTCATAAAAAAAAGTTAATGTGATAGTGAATTTAAAAAAACAAATCAACGGAAAACAATCCTCATGGTGATAATTTAATAAGACGGAGAGGAACTAAGTGGATAACCAGATGCAGAGTGGGGTTGTGTGTGGGTGTTGGATGATGTCAGTGATATTTCAGCATCCCTCGGTGTGCTGACGAGGAGCGCGGGAGGGGCGCAAGCGGGGGTAGATTGATCCTTTTCTTTGGTACAAATACACCATCTGAAAATACTCCAATACAAGTAAATTACATGCATTCAAAACTTTACTGAAGTTAAATTATACAAGTATTATCAGTCAAATATTCCTTTACTTTTAAAATTAATAAAAGAACTCATGGGCCATTCCTGTATTTTCCAATATGAGTTTCGGGATTACTAATGCTGCTAAATTTAAGAGGTACATAGGTGTGCGTAGTGGACGAGCAGAAGTATAAAGTAGCATAAAATGGAAATGATCTTGAACGAATAGATTATATAATAATAAAATTATAATAAAAAAATATATTATAATAAAATTAAACTTTAATTTTTAAAAGTACAAGTATTAAAAGTTGATAGTCACAAGGTTTGTGCTGAATAAGATTAAATACTGTAATGTGAAGAGTTATTATGAAGTACAGCTGTCAGACAAATATAGTGGTAATGGTAATTATCACTTCATTTTTTTAATTATTAAAAAATGGTAATTATTATAATGAAGTAATAATATATAAAAAACCGACTCCATGGATCTCTTTGGACGGAGGGGTTCTGAGGCAGGCAGGGCGCTCCGTATCAAACTGGGTTTAGCAGGATTGGACTGACAGAACGTCAGACATGCTTCAAAGAGAGGTTCTGTGTTCATTCAGAATTATGAAGTACAGCTGTCAGACAAATATAGTGGATTAGAAGCTTGAAGTAGCATAGAATGGAAGTATTCTGTACTTATGTACACATATTTCAAATTTGTACTCAAGTTAAGTACTTTAGTAAAAGTACTAAGTTACTATCGACCTCTGTTTTATTTTGTGTTTAACGTAGGACAGATGAATTTCTCTGATATTTATTGTGTATGAATGTAGTGAGATTTACAAAAATTTAAACTTTTTTAGTTTTACGTTATTTATAGCAAATTAGCTCATATAAGTCACAGTTTTCAAATGATAAGAGTATATAGTAATAATGTAATATGTGTTATTATATTGTAATAATGTAATCTGTATTGTCAATATTAAGTTCTTTTCAAACAGTATATTTATCATTTAAATAATTGCAAATGTGTCAAGTATTATTATATATTTATTTTCATATGTGTATATGAATATATATATTTTTGTACCTTTTCATATTTATCTATGTAAATATATATATATATATATTTATATATATATGTGTGTATATATATATATTTATATATATATGTGTGTATATATATATATATATATATATATATATATATATATATATATATATATATATATATATATATATATATATATATATATATATATATGTGTATTAAATCCTCAGTTAGCCTTGTTAGGATAAATTTATACTTCTACAGGTATAAATACTATAATATGCCGAATGGTTTAAGGAGCATAAGAGCTGCTATAATTCAGAAGCTCTGACTGTGTAGTGGCGATGATGTCAGCGTGGAGAGATCAAATCATTATTGTGATAAGTGTTTGGATGCGAAACATTAGACAGTGGTGATGCACCTCCTCGTCCTTCTTTCTATGTCGACATGTGAGATTCTTTGGAGACCTGAAGGTCGACACCCCAGCCCCATGTGGTCAAGACTTATCACACAATGAACAGAAGAGCATCCTTGATTTTCCTTAGCAGACTTTATTTATAGTGAGAGCAGATGGAACAAATAAACAGTACATAAACATGTAAAATAAGCATCTATTAGACAAGAAATTAAGACTTTTCTACAGAGAAATACAAACATTACCCTCTGGACAAATATGCACACACATATTCAGACAGGCATGCCAAAAGGGGGCTCCTTTTATGGAACAGGACATCCTGAAACTGCCAAGAAAAACACTCTCCGAGCCAGCGAGCCATTCCCCTGTTTCATCCAAAGATTCTACTTTTATGAGTAGAAAAAAGTTTTACTTGTTTACTCTGTTTAGAAAAAACTAGAATAAATAAAAAACTAAAAAAAACGGAGGCTTTGTGGCAAAAGTGTCCACTGGTCAGGAAAAGATTTCAAGTTTTTTAAAATTATTGACACGCGGCTTGCCCCCTCACGAGTTATTCCAAAAAAATGTATCCTCCTGCAAAAACAGAGCGTATTGAGCAACAGAAGAAAGTCAGTGAGAGAAAAGGGAAGTGTAAAAAGGAAGGAGCGAGCACTGTGCGTACCGTACCTACGGCTGGCTGTCACAATGTGGAGTGTTGCAATAAGGTGTGTGCAGGCTGGATTCTCTGGAAATACAAGAGAGCCGAGCCAACTCACACACACCCATGTATATACAAAGCACTGACATAACATCTGCATCTACAAACACAGTTCCCCACATGAAAACCCCACATGGAGGAAATAAACAGTTGAGCCGCATCTCAGTTGCTCGGGATAAGCAGAAGTGACATTGTAGCAAGCACCTCGGAATGGGAACTGAAGCCAACGGAGACAATGACAAAAACCAAACAGGATGCTGGTTCTGATGAAAGAGCTCTGAATGTCAGACAGCCTACAGACTGTTGTCGCCTTGCAATCTAACAGCCAACACCAGTCTGATAAGCTATCTGACAGGCCGAGAGAGACCCACGGATGTACATAGACAAACAATGGAAAATAAAAAAAAATAAAAAAAATCCTAATCCGACTTACCATGACAAGAGGAGAGACGTGAATGTTCTGAGTGGAGCTGGTGCAGAGCGCAGGGTTCAGCCCACTTAACAGTACCCCTCTGTTTTGAATCTACTCAAGTGATTCGTCTCCTGGCTCCATGTCTGAGGCAGTGCAACGAGTTCATTCGAGGGTTCAGCTGAGGTAACGGCACAGACGCTTTTCACTCAGGTTTTTTTTCCCTCCCTTTCGCCTGCGCCTGCTCTAGCGCCCACTGTGCTCAGTCCAGCGTAGCACAGCAGCAGAACAGAGCGGGAGAGGAAAATAGCACATTTCACTGGAAATAAAAAAAGGAGCATATATCCAGAGCCAGAGAACGGGATTATCGAATCAGCAAAAACAGGCTTTCTCTTTGAGGAGCTGCTCATGTAACATCACACATGAGCTTCCTGTTCTTATCTGAGGTAAGAAAAAAAGAGAAAAGCTCAGTCGACAAGACAAGGAAAAACACTCACCATAACACAGACTGTCTCTCCTGTTGTCTGCTGGAGTGAAACTCGAGGACAAACAGACCTGGAGTCTATTAGTGGAAAAGGATCCACTCCAATCCATAAAAGATAAAAAGGAGTTCATCAAATTTCGCGGCCAGGCTACCTCCTATCACACTCACGTACAGGCACGCACACACGGCCCAGTATCTGATATGACAAATGCTTCATGTGGTAAAGTCGCCCCGGGGCTGATTCATGTGCTCTCTTCCTGGAAGCAGAACAATGAGGGCAGACAAAGAGACCAGCGGGATGATTCATGGGCCATTTCTCATTCACAAGAACCAACCGAGGTGAGCTTGTCAGTTGAAATGGCACGAAGCATTCGTTAACTTCTGTTCCTAAGAGAACTTCAACAGTACGGTCCGGAGGAGGCCATGCCTTATACAACGTGGCTCAACCGGCAGGTACATGAGAACAAACGAGTTGGAGATCATGCAGGGAGTCACTCTCAGACCATAAGGTTCATCTGGTGGCTCAGAAAGCTAAGGGCCTCCTCACCAAGACAGAGAAAAATTACTGCCAACATCTTCTTCTCGTTTGCGCTCTAGCCGCTAAGACCACCACTCAACAACCCACCTACCTTACTGTATAAACCACCACCAAATTCAAGAGCAGAAGATAGAAGTCCATGTTCTAAACATGTTCTACAATGAGGAGGGGGAACCCGGTGGAGGCCGAAAATAACGGTGGTGCATTAGAAATTTTCCTTAATCACCAGCTGGCCTTAACGCTGTTTTGAGTCCTTGGAGCTCCGGGCAATGAAGATGAAGATGGGGCAGACAAAGAAGCGTACCAAGATGACCGCAGCTTTCTTGAAGTGCAGCGACATGCAGCGCTCCTCCTGCCAGGAACAACAGAGAGGAGAGGGGAGCTTGGTCAGTCATCTGACGGCAACTTCCAACAACCCTCTCCCCCTGGTTCCTGATGCTGTCGGCTAGGTGGGGATCCAGCTCCATGTGCAGGACAGATAAAGATCAGGGGTAATAAAACACGCGGCAGCCCCCTGCGTCCTCCCTCCCAACGCCCTCGCTGACCCCAGCGGCAGACTGCCTCCACTGAGTTAAATTGCCTCGCTGCTCTCCTGTAACTGCTGACGGCTCAAGTTACAAGAAAAAAGGAACACTGTTCAAGAAAAGCTTTAATCTATCTTTGCGTAACTCTCTTGATCGTTCTTCCTTGTGAACAGATAAAAAAGAAAAATGCTTTTCAATCAATCAATCAGTGCCGGAGAAAGCTAGGAGAGAGGAACAGGCTGCAGCTATAACTGGGTCTTTTTGTTCTAGACAGGGTTTTTTTGATGGATTATCACTGGCGGGGGGCGGGCGGGGGGGGGGGGGGTAGTACACTCCCAATTGGTACTATGGAGCATGAGTCAGCACGCCCCGCGCTACAGTAGTACAGTTCAATACAGAGCCGAGCCAGACCCCACAGTGGCCCCTGCCACCCCCCCCCCTTCTCCTCCCTCCAGCCCGCCCAGTGAAGTGCTAACCTACTCTGTCATTCTGGCCCTAAACAACCCTCTGTAATCTACGGCTATGGGTCAGAATAAAACATAAAGTTCTCCAGAGTCCAGATGGTTCAGGTAAATCTGGTGGAGCAGTGAGCCGCAGGTCAGAGGGATAGAAAAAGAAGAAAGGAGGGTGAAAGAGGCTAAAGTAAGGGGGCCGCATTCTTTTCTTAGCACGCACACATGAATGAATGGAGGCTGGGGGGCCAGGGGAAGAGGCCTCTGTACTTACAGTTGGGATCTCCAGCATCCTGGTACAGCTCAACCCTCTGGGCCTCCAAGTCCTCCCCTGAAGGGCTTCTGCAGTGCCGCACCCAGCAGTGAACTGCTCTGAGACACGGGGAGAGAAATGGGGGAGAGGAAAAGGAGGGAAAGAGGGAGGGAATGAAGAAGAGAGAAAAAGGAAGGAGGAGGCATGAAAGGGGGATGGGGGTGGTGGTGGTGGGGAGGCAAAAATCACGTCACATCATTGTTACTCACCAGCCCAAGGGCAGCAACAAAGGGAGACATGCTGTCCTGTGTCCTGTACATAGTCGCTGCTTCCTCCCTCCGAGAGGAGAGACAGAGAGCGACGAGTCCAATCCCTCCTCATAACACACACACTCACACAAAAGATACACACTGTGCTACAGAGAATAACTCAGAGAAAAAAACAAAAGCTAAAGATGAGAGAATAAAGTTGTGTGCTTCTCACACAGCGGCAGTAGTCTCCCTCCTCTGATGCACTCAGGCCCGGCTCTCCCTCCCTCTCTCTCTCACACACTCCCTCACTCTCATAGCTGAACCCGTTCACCTCCCCTGCAGTGCCTCCTCTGCCGTTGCAGCGCGGAGAAATGAATGACTTCTCAGAACTCTCACATTTATCACAGGCGGTTCCTGTAAGAACTGGTTTCAACCAATTAATGAGGAAGTGAGTCGTACCCGAGCTGTGTCATCACTGGCTGGGATCTGGGGGGGGCGGCCCACAGAGGGAGGGCGCTCCTGTAAGACGACCCATATTAGGAATCCCTTTACAAGCATACTACTACCCCCCCCCCCCCCCCCCCCCCACACACACACACACACACACACACACACACACACACACACAATCACACACACACACACAGAAAAAAGAATGAACAGCGAATCAGTGGCCCATCCCTAGACTGGAGTTAGTGATTAATCACTAAACAAATACCAACTAAAGACCTTCACTTATTCTTAATGCCGTCAATTACATCCTGAGCCATCGTTCAAAGCATTCCTCATAATCCACACACACACATCTGCTGCTCGTGGTGGTGTAGGTGGGAAGGGGGGTCTCATCGGACACATCAGAGGCTTTGGGACAGGTTTGCTTGGGTAACGGTGTCACATACGAGTGATTTTATGGCTGATAACTTTCTCTGAAGGAGGCAAGGCAATTTCCGTCTTTCCCCACCTCCACTTCCACATATACACACGCGCACACACACACACACACACACACACAACCCCACACACACACACACACACACACACACACACACACACACACACACACACACACACACACACACACACACACACACACACACACACACACACACACCTGTGTTACAGTGAAAGGAAAAACAGGTTGTGTTAAATAAGTTTACAACGATGAAGCGGTTCAGCAATGATTAACTTCATTGCAGGTCCATCTGAACGGGACATAAAGCAGACAGGAAGTTCACCACATGGATCACGCTTTCATCTCACAGTACAAAATGGTCACCATATCAAAATGCACCATTCCCATCCCCCCTACACCAAAAAAAACCCCAACATCTACACACCAGCACCTGATAAACACACTTAGGAAAAGCTGAAAGATGAGGAAAGTCAGCAGAAACAAACCCGTTCAACAGAAAGAATAGGAACAAAAGAGTTGTTCAGAAATGGCGGGCGAATCATCTCCAACACGATGAGCAATACTGAGTCATGAGCCTGGGACAAATTCTCCAAAACAGCAGTCAAAAATACGTTTTAATGCCTGGCAGACACCAATGTCTCTTCGTCTGTCCATTATAAAGCTGAAGCTTCTCTTTTTTTGGGGAATATATTTTCATGTTCTGCTGCAGGTCTTGATTGAAGAAGAGTGTGTGCGTGATTCAGCCGTGAGTACCTGAGATAAACATTTCTGCCAGTGTGTGAGAAAGACGTTCTCTAGATAAACTTCATTCAAAATGAAGGATTCCTTCCGACTGGAATGAAATGTGCATTTTATCTAACTTGCGTTTAATAGTTGGCTCTCATGTTCAGGTCGGAAACTTTAGTTCTTTTGAAGTTGAGCAGAAAAACTTAAAAGTGAATTTATAACATCTTTAAGATGTAAGTCCTCAAACTTTAAGCCCAAACTCCTCAGCCAGCAGCTGCTATGTTAGAATTGTGTGTTTTAAATGAGAGCCTCACTGGGTGAATTTCTTTCCTCTGTGGCCTCGACAAACAGCGAAATTGAACTAAACTATTTAAGGCACTGCCTTTTTTTAAAAAGCTTTTTAAGAAAGAACTTTAAACTAAATTCTCAGTTTTAATTAAAAAAAAAAAATTCTTAGACGGACTGATCACGTCTGAATTTAAGGCGGGTATAATTTAATTATAAATAAAACATTATTCCTTTAGATGTATGTTAGTTCTTTTAATTTAGATCTTAAGAAAGTTAATCAATGTATATGAAAAAACAAAACTCATACATTCGTGTCTCTAGTACTATTTAATGAGTTGAAACGGCTGTAAAAAATTACTCTCAGTTCAGTTTTTTGTCTTTTTTAACAGATCAGAAGCTTTTTTTTACACAAATGAATTTTAATTAATTACAATAAGAAAAGATTTTAACGTACTTCATGAAATAATCCTCCATTTCGTGGGTCAAATTAAAGTTTGAAACACATTTTAATCCAAACTGGTTCAAAAAATATGAATTTTTCATCGAAAGAGAAGAATTTTATATTAATTATTATAGTGGAGGTATTTTTACAGGAGATGTGTGAGCACTATCAAACTCGTATTACATCCACAAGTTTTGGAAGTAAACTTGTCCAAGGTGGAAAAAGCAACTTTTGGTGGAAAAAGCACCTTTTTAAAAAAAAGCTTAGAAAAACAAAGCCTCACCTGTGTGACTCAGCAAAAATACTGTATTTTGTATACATGCTCATTTTCTTAAATGTAAGCAGTGTGTGGCAAATATGGTGATCATTAGTAGGCATGTCGAAAGAAAAGCATTAAGGGTATTTCTATTTAGTTGGTAAATAATTTTTATAAGAAGAAAAAAATAATCAAACACAGAGGTCAAAGATGTGTAAGCCTGAATGAAGAGGACTGTATTTATGAATTTACGAAATGAACAATATAAGCCAAAAGGGTTGAGAACAAATGCTGAATTTTTTGAAGAAATGTTAATTTATAAATATTTTAAGGGGCTCAATAGTTGGGACTCGTATGAACTCTGCAGCACGTTATTTTAATCCTGATGCAAACTTTTTGGACAAAACAGTTTCATGTCTTTGTTACAAAGTTTCTGTATTTATTTCTTCATACTGAAATCCATTCAAATTTGTCAAACAGAGTTTAATCACTATTTTTTATTTAGAGACACATAACAGACTAGAACACTGAAACCAGCCTGCAGTACCACAGAACCAATCCCTTAGTTTATAATTTTTCCAAATCCATCCCCATTAAACGGCAGGGAAACAGTCACAGTCTGCCTCCATGAATATAATCATTCTGCAATGAGTCCATTTGAAATGATTAAATCAAAGAAATAAGGCATTCATTTGGTCAAATATTCAGTAAGAACACACACACATACACACCCACGCGCACACACACATATACACACAAGGGGAGTATAAATATCCCGATACGGTTGCCTTACATTAAAGAAAACACAGTAACGTTTTTTAAGTTGTTCCTCTCCGCTGAAATATGAGAAAAAGTTTGATTTAAATTTTTTAAAACAGTAAGATGCTCAGAATTGGCCAAAAATCAAGGTGGACCTCTCGGGAACATGAAATTTGGTGAAAAAAATTTACAAAAGTTTTTAAGCTATGCCTCAGAAAGAAAACATGAATCCGTAACTACACTTTGTTTGTAGCGCGGGATAAAAAAAAAAAATTTAAAAGAACCGTTGTGAAGTTAAAGACTGTAAACGATGAAGATGAATGGAATCAATTCCTCATAATTTAATAATGCTAACAGAACGATTCTCTGAAAATATTAATGTAATGCTGATAATTTAGGATCAATGTCTTTTACTGCTTGTCTTCCTCACAAGGACAAAACATCACAAGAATCTTATTCTTCATCAAGAAGAATATCCTCCTCAGATATTTATTAAACCTCATTATGATGTTCTGAAAAGAAAAGTGCAGCAGTGATTGTATCTCCTATAGGTCACAGCATGATGCTGGAAAGCAGGTTGTAGGAAATAAAATGATTTATCTGCTATTTATGGCTCCAAAAATCATATTTATGCTCTTGAAGATTCACATCTGCCCTGCTGGGAGGTGACGGTGTTCGAAGTCTGAGTAGCAGCACAGGGCCACCCTGATCTATAACCAGACGGGATGTGACAACAGTTTTTGAGTTATACCACAGAAATGAAACTTAAATCCATCCCTATATATCCCCTTCCTCGCTTTTATTGTTGCAAGGATTAAATAACAAACAAATAATGAAACAGTTCGTGAGTAAAAGCCTTTGAACCAGTGACGGACAAATTGAAAACCACTCCTGTTTTAATTCTTATATAATGATTTTGATATTAAAATACCATTATTAATGTGATGGTGATATTTAAGGATCAGTGACCTTTCCTGCTCCTCGTCCCCACAAGTACAAAATATCACTTCTTGCGAGAGAATGTCAACAACTGCATGAAGGAAACTTTCAGGACGGCTATTCTCCTGATATTCTGAAACGACTCTCTGACTGTAAGTGTGTGTTGTTGGTAAAAACAAAACAAAACAAAAAAACCCTCAGATTTATCTTTTTTATTACTCTAAAAATCATATTTATTCTCTTAAAGCTTCACATCTGCTCTAATTGTGTTCACAGTCTGAAAGTCGACACCAGGCCACCCTGATCAATATCCAGAGGTGATAAGACCACACCTATTGAGTTATACCACAGAAATGAAAGCTAAATCCATCCCTATTTACTCCCTTTATCACTTTCTTGATGGGTATTAAAAGTTTTTGAATTAAACCCTGAAAACCAATGGAACTCAAAAATGAAATACACCACTGTTTTAATTCTCATATAATGATGATGATATTGAAAATATCTGAGGGGATGCGATAAAAAATCACTTCCTGCAAATGAATCTCAGAATTATCTGCTTTTTATTACTCAAAAAAAACTCCCCCTCCTCACTTGGTCTATTAAAACAAAAGAAAAACTGTTTTTGAATAAAGCATGGAAACCACAAAACCAACATTACTGACAAATGGAATCCACTCTGTTGTTATCATGCAGAAATTGTAGCCGTTTAGCTTTGTCTTGTATTGGCTGTTGTTTTTCACGGTTGTTTTTTTTTCTTCCCATATTTATGTTCCATCTTCTATTTTCAATATTTATGTCCTTTTCTATGTCTATTAATGCTCTATTTAACTTCTGTTTTCAATCCACCAACCTTGAGCAGCGCTCTTAGTTTCGTTGTATTCTATTGAATGACAATTAAGCTTCTTATGTCACTTATGATGCTGACACTGGATGAGAAATATTAAAGGTGATGCTATAAAACGTCACTTCCTGCTATAAAATCTCTACGACAACCTTCAATCTTAACCTGATAAAAAGACGTTTTTTGAATATTCTGACAAAAAGACTGTATCTCATGTAGTTCAATGTGTGTTTCTGACATCAGGTTGTAGGTAAGAAAAAATGAATTATTAGCTTTTTATGGTTGTAAAATTATTTTTAAGCCTCACATCTGCTCTCCTGAGGAGTGAGAACATTGTCAGTCTGAGCGTCAGTACCAGGCCACCCCGATCAATAACCAGAGAAGGTATGAGGGATGGAGGGAACCTTGTATCTGCCGTTTCCTACCGCCTGATCACGTTTGAGGGCTTTATCTATGAACGCCGCCTCATTCTCTTATATTTAAAACCTGTTTTTAATCATTTCCTGCTGCTGTGCACCGAGTAAGTCTGTTCAAGCTAAAACTAAATTCCAGAGGCCATGAGTCAGAGACAACCTCTGACTTATCTGCCCTCTCTGAGGCTTGCCACCTCCGATGTAACACACACTTTGAGAGATACTTGAAATCTCGGCATGACACACACAGACACACACACACACACATACACACGGGTCTGACGCGGCAGGACGGGAAATGCTGGAGAAAGCAAAGGGCGTCCAGGTCCAACTTCATCACAACAAGTGGGTTAGGCAATCGCACGTGTTACCCAACGCTACATGGAGCAACAGTTCACACCGAACAGAGCAGCGCCCACAACACCACACACACTGTGGCATAGTTCTGAAACACAGACCTTGAACACCATCTCTGACCAGAACTCGTCTCCTGGAGAATCATTGCTGGTCTAATTAGATTTCATGAATTGTTGAATAAATGAATAATGACAACAGGAGTGTTTTAAATTACTATCAGCAAAATTAAAAAAACGACGTACGGTAATATCTGTGAGTGTATTTGCGTGTGTGGGTGTGTGGTAGTGTGTGGTAGTGTGTGTGTGTTTTTCCTCAAGCAATTCAACCGGCTTTTTCCTGATGACTTCACTACTAAAGCATGGAGCCCACTCCTGGACGGAGATCCCCCTGCCCAATGTGTTTATCACATCCCTGCTCCACAGCCATCCATTTGTCAGCCCGTGCTCACACACACGCACACGCACGCACACAAACACACATAAGCTCGGACACATGCCATCCTCTTGGGAGCTAGCAGTGTTGCCAGGAAATCAGGGGGCACCAATTACAGCAGTCTATTATTCCTCTCACTTCCCAGACAACCACATAAAACAGCCTGCACCCCAGCCTGCGGGACCCCACCGGTGCATGTCCAAATGCCCACACAAACCCTCCTGGTCTTTGGTTGCAGTTGGTCATCTGATGACCAGGCCTGTGCCCGTCCTGCGGTGAGAGAGGCCGGCTCAGTGAGTCATAGGTGAGTGAAGACATGCTGACATGTCAGACGGCTGACATTTCAGCATGTAGAAGGAAGGAAGGGCCGAAAACAGGAGGCGCAGAAGGAGATGTTTCAGAGAGTCTGCATCCATCCGGTGATGTCATACTGAGAGAAATGGCCACTGTATGGGACATATGATGCAAATCTGCTCGTCGAGCCGGTAAACAGACTCTACTTATATATAGATCCTTTCCAGTTTAGTCAACCAATCAAAGAGCTTTAAAACAGAAGGCCGCATTCACACACATTCACACGTCAGAGGAAGAGGCTACAACATGAAAGGAGCCACCTGCTCATCAGAGCAAAAAAAAAATCCCCTTCAGCAAAAGTACAAATACTCAGTAAGAGGTTTTTTTTTAATTTTGTAAAAAGTCAGAAAAAATCTCTATATATCTCAATAAAATAGAACAAGTTAAAATTAATTTGGTATTTTTTTTAAATAAGACCTGACTTTGAGATAAAAGAGTTTTTGAAATAAGCAGAGAAATCTCATTTTGAACTTTGAAATGTTACAAGTGATGAGAAGTGTGCTGTCTCAGAATGAGCCAGTTATGCTCAAAAATTAGTTTTTTTTTCCTCTCAAAAGAAGCTTTTTGTTACCAAACATGTAAACATTTTCGATTCAAGTGCTTTTAAGTTGTATAATAGGGATATTGTTCCACATTCAAGACAATCAAATACTTGCTTAGAAAGTGATATTTAAACATTTTAAGATAAAATACATCTTTACCTTAGCTGGAAATTCCTATATTGATTATTTGGGACATGTTCAAGATCCTTTGACTTATCTCTTAGTCCCTATATCTCACTGAACTGTTTCTTGTACAGTTGTATCTTGTATCTAGACAAACTTACCCCTTTAATGGCCTGCTCAACTTTATTTTTCAACTCAATCAACTTTATCACATTTTGAGTCACTATTTCTTATTGAAAATGTATTTGTAGTATATATTCTAAAGAGCAATGAGCCAAGCAAATATCCCTGGGGGGGCACCACAGGCAAATTGGCTACCGAGGAGGAGGCATTAACCATGGCTATTTAGAAAGTTCAATTGAATGAGACCTTTTTTTTGGTATATAACAGCATTTAAGGACTTACTAAACAGAATTATGTAACTGGGTACAACCAAACAAATTTTAATAATGGTCAGATAGTTTTCTAAAACTTAAACTGACTGAATTCCACGTTACATAATTTCATCAGGAAATAATTTTATAGAATTTTTTTTTTTTTTTTTACTGTTTAAAAACATGCTTACTGTTTAAAAATATGCAGAGAAATCATTTTTACCTCCATCAAGGAAGGTATTTTTAAAAATGTTTTCAACTTCGTTCGTCCGTCCGTCCATCCGTCTCTCTCTCTCTGTTTGTGAGCAAGTTTATGGAAAAACTACAGGACGGATTTGTGTGAAATTTTACCAAGTGGTAGGCTTGGGCATATCCTGGAGGTAAATTCTGATTATGTTTGATGATGTCTGATGAAGGTAATTTCTTGCAGCATTTAAAGTCTGGTGTAGTGAAGTAACAAGGTAGCTAAGGCTTCTTTTGATCTTTGATTCCCTTGATGTTTCTTTTGGAGTGGAGCTGGGGGCTTGGTGGGCTGAACAGGGACAGTGAAATGGGAATGCGCAGGAGATGACCGGCTAATGGAGTATTTAGAGAGTGACAGAGAGTTTGTGGGAGTGGTCTGTAGATTTAGAGTCTGGCAATAACTCTAATAATGGAGGAATCTGCATGATTTTTTTCTAAACCTTGGGTACTACTGTGTCTTGACGGAGGTTTGCACTCTATGGGTAATTTTTCTCGTTCCATTCAGCTATGTGTGCAACAGTCAGTTTACTAAACACTTGTTCTAAAGATCACAAGAAAACAGTGGTGGGCCGTGGATTTTCCACCTGGGCCTTCAGTACCCTCCAATAACTTGACTGTGACACTACACCTTCTCAGTCTACGTAATCAGCCCATATTCAAAGAGACAGTAAAATGTATCTAGTGGAATAAAGTGGCTCAAACCAAGCTCAACACCTACAACATATGAACACTAACTGCATAGACATGCATTGAAACCATCAAGGAAGTAGCAATATTACACAGAACAACATTTTGCTACATCAGAAATAGATGTCAGAAATAACTGTCAGTGGTAAATAATAAACCCAGTAACATTTATTCACACCACCACCAAGAAAGCAGCAGTACCATATAAAGTACCATATAAACAATGTAGTCGCTGAGGCCAGAGACTACTTTGTTTCTTCTTCTCTTCACTTTGTTATAATCTCTGGTCCACACTCCTAGACTCTCCAAGTTTTTAAGATTACAATGAGCAACTAATTGAGTATATGATTCTTTACGGATCATTAGAATCATAAAGAAGTTAACTCTTTATGACGCATGTTGAGTTATTTCCTTTTCCTCTTCAGTAACAGACATTCTTGCGCCCTGTTCCACATCCTGTTCCTTAACAGCAATAATATTTGTTTGTTTGTTTGTGAGAAAGATTATTAAAAAACTACAGGACGGATTTGCATGAAATTTTACCGAGAGGTTAAATGGCAGGTTTACGGCCATTTAGCGGCTACAGAGTATTTGAGAGATACTCAGAGAGTTTGTTGGAGTTAATAATAATAATAATACATTTAATTTATAATGCACTCTACATTTGGATCAAATTTCAAAGTGCAACAAAGCAAAAGCAGATAAAAGCATCAATAAGAAATAAAATAATAACTATATAAAAACATGACCAAAAGCATTAATGTTAATTAAAGTTATAGGTTCTGCTAAAAAGGAAAGTTTTAAGTCCTTTTTTAAATGTGTCAGTCGTCTGTGGAGCCCTAAGATGGTCATGGAGTGCATTCCACAGACGAGGGGCAGCAGAACAGAAGGCCCGATCCGGGGAAGGAGGAGGCGGTATGACTGGGTAGAAAGGAGGGATTGTGTCGAGGTCAGTGGGGTGAGTAGTTCTTTCAGGTAGGGGGGTGCGTTACCATGGATGCACTGGTGAGTGAGGAGAGAGATCTTATAATCAATCCTGGTGGAGATGGGAAACCAATGAAGGGAATGAAGAACAGGGGTGATGTGTTCGTGTTTACGAACTCTCATCGGGATCCTTGCAGCACTGTTTTGAACATCCTGCAGTCTTTGAAGACTTTTATCAGGGATCCCGATGAGAAGTGTGTTACAGTAATCCAGTCGGGAGGAGACGAACGCGTGAACCAGCTTTTCAGCATCACTCAAGGTTAGTGAAGAACGGAGTTTCAAAATATTTCTGAGATGGTGAAAGGAGATCTTGCAGATGTGTTTGATGTGGGATTCAAAGTGAGTTGAGGGTCAAATCTTACACCGAGGTTGGTGACTGATGAAGAGAGGGGAATGTCATGACCAGAGAAGGTAATACTGGTTATGGAGGAAGACTGGGTCTGATGAGGGGTGCCAATTAAAATAGCTTCGGTTTTGGAGCTGTTCAACTGGAGAAAGTTGTTTTTCATCCACACCTTTATCTCCTCCAGACAAGCGCGGAGAGTTGACAGGGGAGATGACGATGACGATGAGGATGGAGAGGCTGCGGAGGAACATATGTCCGTTTTTATGTAGATTTGCGTGTCATCAGCGTAACAATGGAATGAGAGTCCATATCGACTGATGACACGGCCAAGGGGGAGCATGTATAGTATTAGTTGCTAATAGTTGTAGAAGCTGGCAATAACTAAAAAATCTCCGTGCATTTTTCCTAAACCTATGGTACTGTTGTTGCCTTGGCGGAGGTTTGCACTCTCCGGGTACTTTTTCTAGTACTATTATTTTTAAATGCTGTGAAACAGGTTATATCACCGATATTTAATCATCCGTAGGATATGCAAATATCTACCTGGGATTTCGCACTTCCCCGTCCTTAGGATTTTCTTTAATTTTGCTATCAGACAGACAGATGGACAAATAAACAAATGCGGGTGAAAACAAAACTTCCTCCCTTGGCGAAGGTAATTAAAAAATGCTAAGGGCAGAGACACACCACAGGAACCAGGTCAAAGGCTGAAAAAACAACGGCATGAAGAAAGAATGAGAACTTGAGACGGTTTGAAACTCAACTTTCCAATAAACGCGATGTGTGTCGCTAATCAAACCCAGCAGGGAAGTTGGAACGGTCAAACGTCATGATGAAGGATTTCTATAGGATCCAGTGACGCGCTGGGCTCCGATGACATCATGGGTCACTATGGACCTGTTAGAACCAACATGCTGCACATCATCCAACTCTGGGTAGAACTGAACATGAAGAGGTCAACTGGTTTTATGACAAAACGAGTCAGAAAGTGGTCATATGATCTGCTGTACATAAGTATAGCAGTGCTGAATGAAGTCCTCAACTACTTCACTTGAGTTAAATTACTAATACCACACTGTGAGAAAAACTACTACATTAAAATCCTGCATTAAGAATTCTATTTAACTAAAACTATGCAAGTATTATCAGTAAAATGTAATAGTAGTTTCAAGAGTAAAAGTACTCCCTTTCAGTGGTTTACTTTTGTGTATCTAGATTACTATCACTGCTGCAGTAATGTAGGTCTATCTTCGTGCTGCAGATCTTAAAGGCTGAGGAAATCTAACTACTAAATGCAGTCCATTAGTGGGATACATTGTTTTAAATGGACAAGAAGGGTATGCAAAATGGTCATCTGAAAAACTGAACTAGTAACTAAAGCTGTCAGAAAAATCTAGTGACTAGTGAACAGACTATTTATATATAGAAGGTAGTATAATCTGAGAATAACTGTGAACGAACACCTCAAATGTATTCTTAGGCCCAGTTCTTGAGCAAATGTACTTAATTACGGTCCTTCAGTGTAATTTAAGACACAAAAGGTTTTTCAGTTTTTCAGGCAGTTTACTGATTTTTACAGCACACAAAAAGTAAGAAATAATGGAATGTGAAAACTATTTATCAGTACAGAAAAATGTACTGGAGAAGATAGTATGATATTTCCCTCTGGGATGAAGATGAGAGTAAAGATGAGAGTAAAGTAGCATTAAATAGAAATACTCAAATAGAGTACAAATCACTCAAGTTTGTACTTACGTGTAGTTGAGTAAATGTATTTAGTTACTGTCCACTGCTGTGCGTGTCAGAGCTTCCATGTTGTAGCGGTAGTGTTTAGAGTGACGACAGTCTGGATGTAATCTGATGTACATCGTCATCCACTGAGTAACAAAAACATAATGAAACACTTTTATCGTGTTCTCTGTAAGATTCATCCAGATCTGACAAACTGAAAGTAATTTGTAAATTATTAATATGTCTGGGATGATATAAATAAAATATCATGATTAAGATTTAATAATGTTACATTTATAGGAGTATCTATGTATGTATATGTATATATATATATATATGTATATATATATGTATACATATATATAATACTTACACAAATGTGGAGGGACAATGTGTCTGTTTTTACTAAGACATCATGCAGACAGGGCAGGGAGGGCGAGGGGTCTGAAAACCTCTGAGTAAGAGTCTGACACACTCATACAGACACACACATGTAAGCGCACGCACACCCACACACGTCAATTGAATGAAGAAGTCGGCCCCGGGACATTATTATTATCATCCGTGTATGTTTGTGTGAATGGTTGAATGATGACTTACAATGTACAGTGCTTTGAGTGGTCGAGCAAACTAGAAAAAGCACTATATAAGTACTGTCCATTTACCATTTAGCATTAAATGGTAATAATATAATAATTATTGTTATTATTGATATTATTATTATTCCCCCTCTCTGTGCCCTCAAGCACCCTGACTTCTCAGGTTCAGTCCAGGTTTATACAGTGAAACAGTCCAGGTTCACACAGTGAAATAATTCAGGTTCATACAGTTAAACAGTCCACGTTCATACAGGGAAACAGTCCAGATTCATACAATGAAACAATCCAAGTTCACACAGTGGAACAGTCCAGGCTCATACAGTAAAGCAGTCCAGGTTAATACAGTGACATATTCCAATCAAATTAAATCAAATTAATTGAATTATATAGACCCAAATTACAGTTTTAACTGAGTGTATTTCGGAAAAAGCAGGCCTAGGTTATACTATTTATTCTTTATTCTACACTGACTCAACAAAACCCCCAGCAAGAATCAAGAAGCGGTTGTGAGAAAAAAAATGGCCTTTTAATAGGCAGAAACCTCGAGCAGATCCTAACTCAAGAGTAAAACGCCTAGAGCCACAGTTGGGTTTAGAAAGATAAAGAGATGGAGGCCGAGACAGCGGGAGAGGGTGAAGGAGACTAGGTTCTTACAGTTAGGACATAACTGTCAGGTCACAGCGGGGATGTTGAACCTGAAACTTGCAAAGACTTAAATTATTTATTTTTAATCAACACATTTGGTTAATTATTGCACCTCTATGTTAATTGTTTGTTCATAATGAAGCTTCAGAATCAGCCTCTAATGTTTATTTGATTATTTTACTGCCAACTATTTTACTGCCAACTATCAATAAATAAATTAAGACTTTTATTTATTTATTACTGCTGTAGCTGTTGTTTACTGGCTCAATCTTATTATGTTTAATACTATTTTAACCGTAAAAAAACTTTGAAAGTCTGTTTAGAAAACTACGTATGTTGTTGTTATTATCATTATTACTTCTTTTTTTGTTGTTGTTGTTATTTGTCACAAACACACAGACTCATTAAAGCTACCTCCCGCTCTAACCAAAGCATCAGTGCTTAGATTTATCCCCCTGTATAACAGTGAGGCTCCTGGTCAGGGGAGTATTCTTGTACGTTGCGGTGGCAGGACCTTTGGGTTCAGGGTCCTATGCACCCCTCTGACTGGTACTGCCTCTGTATTTCTGTCAGGTGGAGCTAATCACTGTTGAAATGGGGGGAGAAGAGCAAAATGGACGCCCCGCTGGGCCTAGCTTTAAAACTTAATGATGCTGTGTAAAAAGAGTGGGCTGTGACATGGCTCTGAGTGAGGCGGGAAGCCTGGCGGGCTGTGATCAAAACTTTGTTCATGAGGCTCAGAGAGGATCTGTGACGGGACGGAGGTGATCATGCTGGATTTCTCAGAGGCAGCCATGTGTTCTGTTTTAATGCTAATAAAATCAATTAACCATAACCAGAAGCCATTATGTATTAATATTTGCATCGTATTTATGACCCTAAAAGATTCTTTGCTCCAGATCGGTGCATTCTGCCTGGACAGCTTTAAACCTCCCAACAAGTCACTCTTACCCACTCAGAAACCGTTACCTTTGCTCCGCTCTTAAACCACTCAAAGCAATCATACACCTGCTCCACGGCAGAACTGGTGCACCTTTAGTCTGACCCTCTGTTTTGCAACGCAGTAGAGACATAAAAGGGGTCTGAGTAGTTCCTCCTCTGAGACGACCGTGGAGGTAGTAGCAGATGCTAATCTGACTTCTGTATAAAAACAAGGTATGTGTATGTGTGCAGCTAGTAGCAGTTAGCAGAAGTTTAAAGCTAATGGTGGTTAGCAGCTAGTAGTAGTTATTATCTAGTAGCAGTAAGTAGCTGTTAGCAGACACCAGACGGCCCTGCAGAACGTGATGTGGACAGCAGAAAATAATAATTTGGACTTCACTTCAGTCTGTCAAACGATCTGCTTTACCCAAACTCACATGTGTGGTCAAACACCCCACCCAAGCTTTGACCAACTGTTTGACCTCCCACGAGACAAATTAACAAACTGCCAGTCTGACAGGGAGTGTCGGCACTATAGACAGGAAGTGACTGCCACTGACCTTTGGTGTCAAACTATCATATCTGCTACTAGAAGTTTATAATTTTACTTTCTAAAATGTAAATTTGTTTTGCCTTTTGTAAAAGGTTTAAAATTTTGTGAATTAGTTTTTAAATGTGATGTATAAAATGATTATATTTATATTTACACTTTTGTGGTCCTGTAATAGCACAAGAAAAATCAATACTCCCAAGGATAGCTTGTATTTCTCATATTGAAAAAATAGAAATATAAACTCCTATTAACATCATCAAACTGCCTGCTCATACCAGCAAGGGGTAAAACTATTTATGAACACATGTTGGATTTCATTCTGAGAACAAAGGTAAATATAAATTAAAATAAAGTTTATTTGAAGCTCATTTATAAAACTCTTCTGAACTCACATGCAGATCAAACTGTAGAAATACAGGATAAATAAAACTCTGTTTACTGATTCATTTATACTCAAACCTGATGAGTGAATTAAGTAAATAACAGCTGTGGGTCTGAATGACTGTGTTCTGGAACCAGTCCAGATCCAGTACAAACCATTGAGAAGCTCTGTAGCCCACCCCCACTGGACAGTGACTCTCCTCTGGCCCCCTCTGAGGAGGGCGGCCCACCTGCCGTGACCCTCTGTGTGGCAGGAACAGCCATCTGCAGGCCCTTTGTGCTGGTAATGGACTCCCACCTCGGAGATGGACTCACATGGAAATGTGCTGTATTCTCATGGAGAACTGGACCACTCCAGGACGGCTCTCTTTGGAGGTTTTCCAGGCACGTCCAAATGGGAGAAGAGGAAGGGACTATATATCTCATCTGGCCTGGGAAAGCCTCGGGATCCCCCAGGATGAGCTGGAGAGTGTAAATGAGGAGAGGGATGTGTTTTTAGCAGGTGTAACATCCCAAGTCTGCAGGTGACGCAAAACACAGCAGGCAGGTTTCTAACGGGCACTGGGCTGCATTCACACTGCAGAGGGATTGGGCCCAAATCTGAGAGTGGCTGTGTGAACAGAACAAGCCACATGGAATCTGATTTGACTTTCTTAACCGGTTTTAAATTAGTTACTTAATGGTCCCTGAATTTCCATATGTGACCAGAGGAGAAAGGGCCATTTCTAATTTCTGTATAGGTGGATGTATTATAGATAGATCTATCTATCTATATATACATATATAGATATATAGATATATAGATATATAGATCTATCTATCTATCTATATAGATAGATACATAGATATATTTCCATGTAAATGAAGTAGACTTACCATCACTCTGTAAAATATGTGCTTTAAGAGTTGGAGCGATGTTGACTCAAGACACGCAAAAAAATTGTGAGATAATTTAGGTTCTATTATCCATAAAAAGCTAAACTACACCGACACAATATAGTCCCGGGAGAACAGAAATCACATGATAGCTAAAGAGCTGATGGTAGGGCTAATCAAAACAACAAACTCTCAGGATGTCTGTGCCGTCTGTAATCAGACCTGTCTTTCAGGTCTCTATTAGAGCCCCGTTCTGCATGAGTCTGCAAGATTCTCTGCGGTCTCAAACGATGACTGTAGACAGACGGGACGCTGCTGATGGGGACACATCTGTACGTTAGTCACAGGACATAATAAACCCATTGAATCAGACTCAGTGACTATCAGCAGCACTCATCAGCCCAGGAGGCATCTGAGGAGGGTTTACTGGCAGTTCAAACACACAAGGTCAGAGATTCAGCCAGAGCATAAGAGGAAAACAAGGGAGAGACACATCTGTCAGACGAAAGTCCCGTGTCCTCCATAAACACACGCCGAGAGGATCAGGATTGAAAGCTTGACACACTCAATATAAAAAAGCAATAATTGGATGTACCTATTCCAGTGATGTAAACAGTTTCCATGATGTCATTTAATAACTTTATTAAGATGAAAAAAAAAATACATTTACATTTATTTCACACGACTGTCGTAAGCAACAGCAACATAATCTGGTCCACCGGAATGAACCAACTAATGCTGCGTCTGAAAATAATTAAGCTTGGCATGAAATAAACTATTTGCCATTTCTTTATTTCAATTTTCAACTGATTGGTTGAATTTATTTAATTCCAAAACTCCCACATTTGTACTTGCTTTGAGGGCAGAGAAACATGAAGAGGGCTTTTAATTTGATTTTAAGACTTGTTGATTTAAAGGCACCCAACTTTACTCTTCTCCCCTTTGATGACATAAATATCCACTTCTTCAAACTGATTTGAAAAATATTATGTATGCTATTTTTCTTTCATTTAATACATTTTTATACTATTATCAGACCTGATAATAACTATCAGATCTTTTTTTATTTCACTTAGTTTACATAATGATTTTATTTTATAAAAAGACATAATGGAAAAAAGTTGTTTTTTTAAATAATATAAACAATGTAGGATTTGTCAATTACCAGCAAAGGTTTAGATGTATTTAGGTTTGGTTCAGTAAAAGATTCAAAAAACCCTCCTCATCACCCTAGGGGACATAAAATGTCTACTTCTTGAAAATGCCAGAAATATTAACTAACATTAGTCCTATCAAATAAAAATTCATTTTCAGCATTTCATTTTTAGGATTAATGATAACTGGTATTTCCCCACTGTGAAAACACCTATTATGAAGCGAAGATCCACATTAATGTGTTTCAGTAGAGACATTTGCATATATACATTGCAACATGCTGCCACTAGGTGGGTTTACACGGGACACTTTTATCGTTTCCGAATTAAACTTTTACGAATTGCAATGTCGGTCGCCTGTTTACATGATCTTCTCCGACCCGGTGTTTACAAGCATCAAGTCATCTAATCGGAAACTCATTCAGACATGCGCAGACGATCTAAACTCCCATTCATAAGGTGGCGAAAATATTTTGGTGAACTCGGTGCCAACCGCTAACAAGCGCCCAGAGGAAGAATATGACAATGAGAGCATGCGCGGAAGTTACTTTTTGCCCATCTTAACTTCCAAAATGTTAAAATATTTTAAAGATGCAATGAATAAATTACTCTCCGTTGCTGACCGGTACTGTTTTTAAGTCACTGTATTTAAAATGCTTTGCGGCACTGAAAAAACTTAGCGGTAAATTACCTAACGACGCAGGGCATGCACAGATACAACTCAAACAGAGAGCTTTCCGATACAGCGTTTACATGTAGCGACTGGCTATCGGAAAGGCTTTCCGAAAGGATTTAGACTACCTCCTTGCCAAGGAATGAAATCTAATTCGGAAAGGTTCTTTCCATTCTGAAAGGGGTGTTTACATGCAGCATTTTCTTTCCGACGTCTTCTTCAAATCTAATCAGAATTAGGCTGTCCATGTAAACCCAACTACTGGGTCATATTATCACAAGTTCAGTCACATTTTTCAATAAGAAATAGAAACTCAAAATTAGCTAAACCAAACAGTTAAACAATTTTGTTTATAAGTAGAATAATTGACATATTAAAAGATCTAAAACCGAAATGATAAAATTAAATAAACATGGCCATGCCTATAATTGATTCTTCACACAAAAATCAAAAGTGGACAGACAAAGACACCTGTCGTGAGATTTGGAGGGTTAAGAAACTCAACATGTTCTAAAAAAGGTTTTTTGAATAATCTCTGCATTTTATTTCCAGCCAGTAAAACAGCGAGGAAGGTGAGAAAACCGTCTGCTGACAGTTTTAGAGCCTTGTGACGTTTAAATCTCTCGTCTGTGACTGTTTCCGTTTCTCATTCAGGGAAAAAACACTTTCCTGATTTTAAACCGCTGAATAAAAAACCTCACATATATTGAAATAAGATGAGTTATAAAGTTAATAGAGTGGAGACAATATGACTCTCTCCGAGTGTTTTAATACAGAATACTTTATGGGTGAAACTTTAGGAGGATTTTGTGGAAACTCCCCATCAAGTGGGTAAGAAAATCTTCTTTGTTATAATCATAGAATTATTACAAACAAGCATTAAATATAGTCAGCAGCAGATTTTATTAGCTAACGTCAGGCCCACACAGTCAGGTTTTCATGTTATCGGCAAATGTATGTGTTTTCAGTATGACTGAAGCTCAGAGTTTGACCTTTAACACTAAATGTCACCCTACACCAAAGAGCCGAGAAGATGAGCCAGCTGGAGGAGGAACTTAGAAAGGCTTGAAAGCTAAAAACTAACTCAAATCAAATTTAAACAATGACTAAAACTTAATAAAAAAGAAAAGTGTTTTTTTTTCAACAATGTTTAAATAATTTAGAATTGGCTGGTCAACTGCAGTTCTGTGAATGATTATCCTCTGAGAGGCAATGAATTCTGAGTAACATGACCGACAGCAAAGAGCAGGAATTCAATTGTGTCTTATTGACCTGATGTCATGTGAGAATGAAATGACCAGCAGTCACGTATATTTCTTCAGACTCCCTAAAACCAAACCCATAGACTGTCAGAACAACATGAAGATGGATATTAGATCCTCTTTAACACTTTAATTTCCACAGCAAGAAACAAAAAGCTGTGGAAAAATGAGTTCTATGCACATTTTATTTATTTGGGGGCATTTATTAATTTATCATCAAAGTGACTTTACATTTAACATAAAATGACAAATTGGTCAATCCTGTTTTTAAAAACATGTGTTTGAACAGTAAAAACAAATTCTGACTTAGAAAATTATGTAATTGTGAAATGCTGTATTTCATGGGAAAAAAATCAATCAATCTTTATTTATATAGCGCCAATTCACAACAACAGTTGCCTCAAGGTGCTTTCCAGAAAGAGCAGGTCTAGACCAGACTCTTTATATAATTATCTACAGGACCCAACAAATTCCTCCTTGAGTAAGCACTTGGCGACAATGGCGAGAAAAAACTGCCCTTTAACGGTCAGGGGGGGGACTGAAGCCCATCCCAGGTTGTATCAAGTGACGTAATGTTGTTTAATAAGTCCTCACACGCTTTACTAGGATAAAAAAATCCTACTTATGGAATAGAACTTTGCCAAAATCCTGAATTATTGTTATTCTAGAAGTCTGTTTATGAAACATCAATTAGGCGGTGTAATGAGGAAAATAGATCCTATTCAGTTAATCTATCTTCATAAAAATTAAAGTAAAACCGGAGTCATTGCTATCAGACATGTCCTCCGTTCCACTGCTCTCTCCCCAGCACTGCTTCTCTAAATATTCCTAATAATTTACTTTTATTTTCAGCTTTCAAATATTCAGCTCGTTTTTGGTATGAAAAATGCCTTCATTAAGATATATAACAGATCACTCCACCCCTGTCAAGTATTTTGATCTTTTTTCTTTTCTCCATGTTTTCATCTGCTGCTAAATTTAATCATAATTGTTTTGTGGATTTTTAAATAATATTTAATATCAAAATTTTAATTTTCTTTTTAACTGAATTACTGAATATGAAGTTTTGTTTACCTGAGCTACATTAGCCTTTGGAGGATAGTCCAGATATGAGATAGTGGATATTATATCTCTTGAGACGATAACCAGCCCTCACAGTCAGAGCCTTAAAATAATTTAAACATGAAATCTCCAAAAAATAGACCCTGGTGGGACCTGAACGGCTACCTTTGGATCTTCCATTTTGGAGATGGCCGCCGTGTGTCTTTGTATATGTGTTTGTTTATGTGTGTGTGTGTGTGAGTGTGTGTGTATGGGAGGGGTGCAGTTTTCCGCCCTGAAACGAGTCTAGAAGTGTGAATTAACAGCGAAGCAGTTGTAACCCTGAAAGTGCGGTCCATCACTCATTCATAAACTGAAGTGTGAGCGACAGTGGAAGCAGGGCATCAGAGGGTGGGGGTAGGTTGAGGATGAGGGGGCCTTAGAGGAAGGAAGCTGACGGTTGGTGAGTTGTAATGAGGGAAACTTCCTTTAGAGAAGCAGCGGGCCGTGAGTCAGAGTGAAACCTGTAGCTAACCAGTGATGTGTGGCGGCAAGTCTGCAGCTCAATGAGCACCAACCAACTGACGAACAAGATCAGAACCCGCAACCAGACACAACTAACGACTATAGATAATTTCCCTATGTTGTACTGTGTATGGCTGTACGTGATCATTAAAGGATTTCTTCTTCTATGAGTTTGACAGTCGATTAATCTATCGATTATTGAACGATAAATTGACTAATCGGACCATTTTTTTCTTGTGGTTAAAAAATTTAAGGTAAAAAAAAAAAAAAAATGCAAACTGAATGACTATTATTTTGCTGTAAATTTTTGAACTTAGCTTTAGCTTATTTAGGCGGATGCCAACTTTCAATAAAAACAACGAAGATTAGTTAATCTTTCCAAAATATGTCTTTTAATGAACTTTACTGCTTCTATAACAGAATGGTAAACCAAACAGGTCACTTAACCAACAGTATATGAGCTGACTTGGAATTCAGTCATCTAATGTTGCATCTATTTGGCACATAGCTGCTGATACAAAAGGGAAATAAAATTAATAAATAAATAATATAAAAAAATATATAAATAATACAGAATTTTCTCTGTAATCAAATCAAACATCTATATACATTTAGAAAGATGAACAAGGGTTAAGAAAATAACAGTCACTGCTTTTTGCATTTTGTAGGCAACTACTAGATTAATTTCAAATCATTTGTTGGATCATCAAGTTGGATGCAGCCCACATTGGACACACACAAACGCAGAGGTGTGCACTCGGCCGGGAGCAGCACACTTGCAGCAGTAATGTGAAACATCTCCATGTTCAATGCGATGTGTTCGATTTAAACATAAGGGCACATTTGTAAGGTGAAGAGTATCATCGTGATTTAATTATAGTTATTTGGTACTTTTGACGTCATTAACAATTCACTACATTTCAAAAGTCACGTTGAACGGGACAGAGCGTTAAGTACACTCTCTTCAACACTGAGCTAGCTAACTAGTTTACGGAGACAAATCTTCATCGACTAAATAGCTGACTTCAAATGTGCCAGCATTACTTACGTGTTCCAAGCCAGGACAGGTCAGCTTTGAAAATCATGCAGTTTACAAAATTTTTTGTCCGTGTAGAGTGAGAAAAGCTCCCACATTTTGGATGTTTTTGGTCGCCTTGGTGTTTCCAAGGCACCACACTTATTTCCTTCTTATTACGCGGTGTCAGAGGCGGTGTCAGATGACAAGACTTACTAATCGATTATTACATTCGACAACAACCATCAATAATTTTGTCGATTATTCGTTGCAGCCCTACACACAATGCATGTCCCAGCATTTTTGACATCTCAAACTCAAATTCTCTCATATGCTAATAATTCACTGTGTAAACAAAATAATTCCCCACAGCATGTTAGGGACAAAAATGTCCCCATTGAAAGTCATTGCAATTGGAGTGTTCGATTTCACTGGATAAAATTAATCATTCATTCCATGTTCTTAGGCTTTGTTCTGGGAATTCTCAAAATATGTAGTTTCTTTTATTTTTTTTCTATCTGATGGTGTCCTTTTACATTTTTGGCACGTAATGGAGAAAATTGCTGTCGTAAATCCTAAAACAAAATGTTAAGGTATCTTATTGCTATTCAGTGACATGTAAAAATGAGTTTCTGCATTATATTCCTTGTACGAGGAAGTGGGTCGGGTGTTTATTATGATAAACTTTACATCAAAATCCTATAAGGGTTTTTTCTTTCTCTGCAGTCCTCATCCTTTCTCAAACAGTGTATATCATATAAATTACCAATCACCAACGTTCGTCTCTGCTGTGGGATCCATGACAACAAAAAGGACATATAAGGTTGATGTTGGTTTGTGTTTGAAACGAAGATTAATGAGCCTGTAGAGTCATCTAAAATAACCCGTGCTGTGTGGAAACCACGCAATATGCAATTTTTATAAAATTCGAAATATCAAATTGCCCAACTATGTCATGCAGACCACTAATTATTATAATCATTGCCACGTCTCTAGAAATGCAGAACAAAAGTACACATGTGTGTGCGTGTGTACGTGTTTGTGTGTGTCTGGGAAATTCAGCCCTCTCATTAGCACCCATACCCTGCACGAACAACAACATATACCCTTACTCCATCTTCAAACCAGTCTGAATCTGATGGTGTCTGATGGCGTCTTATTTCGGCGTGATAAAAATATTCTCTTAATCCTACTAAACATCTTCCTGGCGGTTCGGCACAAACCGCTGCCATTTCCAGCGGGGGAACGAATACTGACGCGACTAAACATCATGGAATCTCTCTCAGCAGAACCTGGGAGTGTCCGATGACACCTCATGGTTTCACTGAACAGATAAGAGTCTGAAACATGGCGGTCAGTCTTCATGGCCACTGGGTTGGACCGCACTCTTCTGAGATGATATTATTTTACAAAGTTGACGGTCCATCACATCTGTTTGTCTGTCTGTCCATCCATCTGATGTGTATTGCAAAACAAAAATGTGTGTCTGTGAAGGTGTGATCAGAACGTGGACCTTGACCTGGACAAAGATCTGGATCTGGGTCTGGACATGGATCTTGATCTGAACCTGGACCTGCCTCTCTGAGCTGTTATAGGTTACTGTATTCTAGTAAACAAATCCAGCCTTTTGAAAACTGTAGTCTTAGGCCCGGCTGCCTTCAACATGATATTAGAAAGGCTTTTGACAGCTCCATCATTACAAACTCTTGTTGTTTGGATTGTTCAAAGATGCAGAACCTTATTTTAAATTCTTCTCCATATCCCAAGGTTTCCAAAGATACTAAATATATACTGCCCACAGGGGACCTGTATGATAGACAAGACATCCAGAGTTTTCCATTTTTTGGGATGTAGTAACGGATCCATTAAAAATGTTTCTTTGGATTTGAACATTTCACTGAATATAAATGTGTAAAACTCAGGCCACACAGGGTCAAAGGTCGCATTTACTTCACGTCTAGCAAGAGGAGTGACTACATACATCCACTAGGGCCCAACAGTCCCATTTATCCGTGCCCTTCACCACGTATCCTGTTCAGGGTCACGAGGTAAGTTCGTACGGACGGGTGAGTCAGGTGTTGTTTAAACGGCAACAGCGTTTTTAGAGCCCTGAAAAGGAAATTAGATGCAGGGGTGTAACCTTCTGAGAACGCCTTTTTATGTGTAATCTGGCAAAAAGCAACTATTGGAAAACGGTGACATCACGGTCCCACTTCATTCATTGCTGCTATGATTGCAGCCTAACAGCCACACCCACACAGAACGGCCACGGTGGGGTGGGTGAGTGAGTTGTGAGCTCAGAGCCTAAGTAAAAACAATGTCGAACTATATGGTTGAGTTTACTAATGCTCCTCGAGCGAACTGGAGAGTTGTTGCTCAGCGTTGAAAACAAATCTTTTACACTTCTTGATCGGTCTTCTACTCTGGAGTTGATTTAGAAAGGTTAGATTGCCAACCACTGCAGAGAATAAAAACCAGGCAGAGGGTCACCAATTCACCTACATGAATGCATGTTGTTGGAATGTGGGACAACAACATTGGAACATGAACATTCAAACCCCACGCAAAACCTGAACCTTCTCACTATGAGGCGAGAAGGTTCTACCCCCAACAGTCTCGTTTGACTGAATAGAATGTTTAATGAAATATTGCTGCCATTGGGGGGTAATATCCAAGTAAGTGGCTCAACCTCTTTGGTTTTTCTTCAAATTTCAACAGGTCCATTTTTTCACGTTTCACTCTTCCACTTGATTTCATTGAAATCTGTCCAGCAGTTCATGCGTACCAGACATTAATGGTCCAAAGAAGGTTGTAATGTTAAAAAAAAAAAGTCCTCACTGCCTACGTGTGTGTTTCATATTGTGCTCCTCAGCAAAAATGAATTCTATAAATGATTATAACTTAATTTTAAAACCAGAATAAATATAGTATGCAATTTAAAAACTCTAAAGCCAGAACTCTGTATTATGGTCAATGTACAGTTTGTGCAACGATTGCTGAGGATGTAATGTGCGAGATATTGTAATTCAGCTCAAAACAACGTACCATGGAGAGCACACAAAAATTAAAAACAATCAACAATCAAATTTTAATATCTCAATAGGAACAACTGTAGGTAATAAAGTTAACTAATGTGAAAATTTTGTAGAAGCTATAATATATAATCTATGAGATATGCTAAAGATAAGACGGCCAAACCTAGAATCTACTAAAAACAGGCTACCATGGTAAGCACACAAAAAGAAAATAATAGAAAATGTGAAAAATCATAATCAGGACCGACTATGTAGTATTATAAGTAAGCTAACTTTAAAGTAAGTAAATCATGAGCCAAATTTGGTTAAGTTAGAGTTTTTTTTCTAGTTTTTAGATGTGCTCTGTAGAAATTGACATAAAAATCTTCACATAAAAACAAAAGGTTTTCATGGAAACTACACAAAAATAAAATAATATAAAATCTGACATATCAACAGGCAGAACTCTGTAATATGGTTAATATACAATATGTGTAACATTTGTTGAAGACCAAACCAAGTTACCGTGGAAACCCCACTAAGTAAATACAGTATAATGTTAAAAAATATCTAAAGGTATAATAAATCCATATATATATGGAAAATAAACAGAATGTGTAACGTCTGGTGAAGCTAGTAGGTATAGCCTGAAATATGATCCAAGCAATTCCCTAAAAGCAAGTTAACATGGAAACCATACTGAAATAAACATTATAGAAAAATGTAAAATATGAAAAAGGAACAACTTTATTAACATAGTTAGCATATGTGTAAAGTCTGGTATAGCTAGAATGAATAGTTTATAAGAAATGTTCCAGGCAAGATGACCAACCTTCAGCTAAAGACGACACAGCTATATGTAATAAAGTTAAACTTTGGTGAAGCTATAATATATAATCTATGAAATATGCTCCAGGAAACATGACCAAACCTAACAGTCTCCCATGGAAGATATACAAAAATAAAAATAAGACAAACATTTAAAATATCAAAAGGAGCAACAACTATATTTAATTAAGTAAACTGTCAGTGTATATCGTCCAGAAAAGTTGACAACAAATTTCCATGGAAACCAAACAAAGAAAAATAACTTAAAATATTTAAGACATGGAAACAAAGAATCTTGTATTTTTGTTATGTGTGGAGAGTTTGTGAGATAAGTTCCGGACACAAACAAGTACCAACAGAATTTAAGGTGAAGTTCGTGAGGTGAAACAGCCACAGCATCACTCTGACATGGATCCACTGAAAATATTTCATCAGTGGGACATTAATGTCATGTGACGGCACTCAGTGCTCAGTCTATGTATGTAATTTAACATGTCATCCAAGTCATACGTGTCATTCATCTTTAAACATGTGTGAAATAACTCACAGAGGCTCACACACATACAAAAGAAGTCACTAGACCGACAATGTTAGAAGGAAAAAGTTACATTTACTGTAAAACAATGACAAAAACAGGGAAATAATAGATTAAAAAACCTTTCTACAGCTAATTACTATAAAAATATCGGATGTCATGATGGAAGAAGCACACAAAAGACATTTTTGACACTTTGGCTAAATAATCACATTTGTATTTTAAACAATTCACTATGTGAACCTGGACTGTTTCACTGGATGAACCTTGACTGCTTCACTGTTTGAATCCTTAAAGCATGTAGTACTAGTAGTAGTAGTGTAGTAGTGTTAATAATATTAAAATTGAAGTAACCACAATACAAGTAGAAAAACCTTTGAAGTTAAGGGCAGACATGTTACTTTCGCATTTCTGCTTTAAGAATGCCACGTTGCCATGGTGACAAAATTTCCACACGGAGCAAATTCCCATTGTTTCTTATGATGATTTTTTCCCACATTTCTTTGCAAAACTAAACTGTTCAGTGAATTGTTATAAAAACCGATGTTGGAGCAGTCCAGAATGAGAAGAAATTTCTGCTCTATATTTAGCATATATGGTGTAAAAGCTGTGATAGATACACACATAAAATGGTCTTTATGAAATGATACATTGGTCCTTTGAATAATGATAATAAACTCAGCAACAGAAATAAGTTGATATCTTGTTACCACAAGGTAAGATTACTCCGTTCGTAACATTTGGGCCTACAAGTGCTATTTGCAAAAAGGATGAGTGCCATTAAAACCTTCCCTCCCACGTCACATGAACGCAGCATCACTATGGTACTAAGGCGTGTTTGAGGTGGCATAAGGAAGACCAATGAGAGGACAGGGGGCTCCACATCAGGGGCCAGTGACACACATACACACCCGAGCATCAGCTGCTCAAACCAATGAATCAGTTCCATTATCTGAAGTAGCTTCAGGAGAACCAGGGCCTCCAGACATCCTCCGTCAGTAGACTAGTCAAGCTGGGCCCTCCCTCTAACCAAAATCTGGGAGAGGAGGGCCCCGCAATAGCCACACACATTTTGCAAACCTCCCATGAAGGTGCTTTACTCCACCCCCAATACCCCAAACTCCTTTAAGTGGGGCTCCTTCCAACTACTGTAAGAGACCTAGGAGATTCTTTGCCTTGGGCCCCCCCAGACTCTAGGAACACCACTGGACATGGAGCGAACCCTTTCTTTCTGTCAATGGGGGCCTCTGGGTGTGATCTGGAAATATATATTTGAAGGAACCTGTCATGAAGCACAATGATCCCAACCTCTCTTTCCCCATCAGCTCCCACAGACCATATTTATTTGCAAAAGGTTTCACCCCCTAACTCAGTTTGGTGAGGGACAAAGCCGTCTCGGTACGATAAGGAGTTAGCGCGCCCCCCCCCTCCACACACACACACAACCCTCGTTGGAGAACATTCCAGCTCAGAACACAACGTGGCTGTGATCACACACACACAGAAGATTCCTGGAATGGTACAAACAGAGGGTTTTCCAGAACCATTTTCCTGTTGGAGGGTGAGGGTGTGTATAGTGGGGTAGGAGGGGGGGCGGGGGGCGACCAGCCGTGCTGCAGCTGCACTCACAAAATGGTTGACTCCCCCTTGTTTGGATGCACAAAATGGCCTCCTGATTGCAGCCGAGTACAGTAGAGCGCTGCTGGAGTAACAGTGTCCTTATGATTCTGACTCTGATTGCTGTCCACTAAACTACTTATTCTTACTATGTTTTCCTCTGAATATCTTTGTGTGTCTATTCCCACAGTTTTTACAGCATTTACAAAATGCAAAACTTCTCCAAAGGAAGTTGCTCTGGCTCCATTGTTCCTGGTCTATTCTGCCCCATATATCATGTTTCCAGGTGCACACAGTGAAACAACTCAGGGTCATACAGTGAAACAGTCCAGGTTTATAAAGTTGCTTCCATTTCACCATCAGATACACATTAAAACTTCTTGAGAATTTACTATATATCCTAACATTTCATATTAGAGACGGAGCAAAGTCTCATAAATTTGGTTGAAATTAATTCCATAGCTTTTTCTTCAGCGCGGAACAGAGAGAGTAATTTATACTCCCCCATTGTAAATAAAAAAAGAAATTAGCCCAGGTATTATTCATGAGCAAGGATGATGTATGTGTTCCTGACGAGCAGCACCTCACCTGACGGTCACGAGTTCTGCACCAGAAAATCTCCTCATGTTTCACCCGCTGAGTCAGCCAAAGGATGTGGAATCTGTAGGAAAACAACAGAGATGACTTTGTGAGACAATTGTGTGATTCACCTAAAAAATACAGCAAAATGTAGAGAAAGAAGCTTTAGAATGAATGTAAAATATTCTCTTCTTGAAATCCAGATCACTGAGAACGTCAAAAAAATATCTGTTACTCACATGGACATTTAAGAATATTTACTCTTTCCAGTGAGTAATTTTCATTTTTTAAGTTTTCATTTCATTCTACTTTATCACTTCTAGTCCGCTACATTTGTCTAACAGCTATAGGTACTTTTCAGATTTCAGTGTTTCATATCCTTCCTGTGTTTCTGTATGTTTTGATCTTGATTGTTAATATCAATCAAGATCAACACAAACAACTGAAAAACAGACTGATCTTATGGAAACTGGACATTTTAGAGATCTGTGATTCCCTGAGGACAGAAATGATCTTAGAGATTAAAGCACTCGACGATGTAAAGTAGTTACTTCATACGTTTATAAATTAATGTAGGAGTCATTTTAATCCACAAACATCCTAGTTAAAATGACAGAAGAACTGTTTCATTTTGATACTTGAAGCACATTATGCTGATGATATTTTCATTCTTTTACATGTATGATGTTTTGAACCTTTTAGAGTATTTAACAAATCCCCTGTTAGTCCTATTACTCAAGTAAAGGATATGAATCCACCTTCATCCCCCACTGTCTTTTTTCCCCCAGAACAATTTAGAAAACCACATTTTCACAAAGCATAATTGTCCGAATATCATAATGAATTAAAGTTATAGCTCTTATGTAACAGGTGCAGAATATTTAAATTGATGCTTTGACTTACGGGCTCAGATCCCAGAGAGGTTCTGCATCCCTGATGCCAATTCCTGCAAAAAACAAAAAATAGAGACGAACATGTAATTAAAATGTCATTAGATTCTCTAACAATGAACAAAAACTGCATAGAAGCTGCATTTTCGTGTATTTATAATAATAGGTACAATAAATTATTTTTAAATGTGATTATTAATGAATATTTTTCAATGTAAATCATTTAAAAGTCAGATTAAAATGGAAAAAGTAACAGAGAATGTCCGATTATATCGTCAAAAGATCTGCCATCAGGATTTCTCCACCATCTTCGAATGTTCATGCTTGAATATTTTCTATCATTTATCTCCCATCTGCAGATATTAATCTTGAAATTTTTATATTTAAAAACAAACTAATGTGCAAATGAAACGAAAAATGGAAAAAATAACCATACTTTAAAAATTCTGCTGGATATAAATAAACAGAAGTGGCAGAAGGAAGAGTTTCTGCTTTCTGGAGATTTGCCCTCAACTGAACTTTTTTTTATTCATTAATGAGCCAGATAGGAACAAGAAAAAAATAAATAATTTGAGCTTCATAATTTAGATTGAAAGTAAAAAATATATTTTTCACTTTAAAATATATATAAACAGAAATGAGCACTAGAGTCATTGTCATTTTCATGTATGAAATTTGTATACTCTCAGAATGAATCTAAAATGATAGAAATCTTTAAAATATAATATTTTAGCTTCCAAATTGTTTTAGATAATTGTGTTTAGATTATTTTTGTTTATCAATTACAATAGTTAATTAAATGTGAATGGTGATGAACTTTAGGTCATAAAAGAGTTAATTAAATTGAGTTTACTTAATTCGGATATGACAACAATTTCCACCAAACTGAGAAGTTTTGGATTTAATTTAATTTAAAAACAATATTAGGTTGGAAAATAAGAGATTTATGGCTGCTAAAATGGCCGTATTTGATAATTGAAACATCAACTGTTAGACATGGATTATGAGTTTCCATTTCCATTTAACAAAATGCTTATGCTAATGCTTATTTTTATTAATTAAACTGTGTTTATTCTGCATGAGGTTAATGTGGGATAAATTAAATGGACTGTTATGACTGTGTGATTCATTAAAAATTATTAAATTGTATCAAGTCAATCATATTTTGTCGGCCTAACAAGTTCTGCTTTTAAATGGCACAAGCAAATGTGGGCCAGGTTTTAACAAACTAGACGGAGCAGCTTAAATCTAACAAAAACCCTGTTTCTATTTATTTACTATAAGCTCTTCTGCATGAACTCTTGTGAGACAAACTTAATGTTTGATTGTGTGATTTACCAGAATCTATTACATTATGCCGGATCCATTGTACATTCTGGGTTTTAATTTAAAGTTACACCTGTAACTGAGCGATTCAAGTCTGAAAAATTAGCACATATTTATAAATGAATGTTGGCATGAACTCATATTTAAATTAAATCAAGCAGCTAGCTCAGTTTTATGTTTTCTTTTTAGTGCGGGCGAGATATAGCCATCATAAAAATAATAATAATTTTCAATTTTCAAATAACAAATTGATCAGAGGGAGAATAAATGTATCGGAGTGTTTTCATAAATGAACAGTCGTATTTAAATGAAGTCCATCTATAAATTGTTGTTGAGGTTACGATCCTGTTGATGGGGAGAGTGATGAAGCGCTTGGAGCCCGTGTGTATTTCACCTCTGGCGCCGGTTATTAATTCCATTGTCAGTGAGAAGAAACATGACGTTGGTCATTCCAGTGAGTCACAGATTCATAGGCTCAGCTGGTCAGGCCCGATCACTCCTGAAACCAGCACAAAAGACTCTTTTCACCACAATGACACACATTTTTCCCTCTGATATACCTTTTCTGGGAAAAAGAGCCTTAATCTGCTTGGATTTGACTTAAATGAGTTCTGGGAACACAGTGGGAGCAAAACGAACCCCAGATCAGGACCTCCACGTGTCCGAATGACACATTTAATATCTGAATCACATTTCTATCTAGGGCACACATTTAATTTGAACAGTTTTATTTCACAGAAAATATCTTAGGGGGATAAAAACTTGAATTAAAAACAACAACGTAATATCAGAAATTTTCGTGATTTAATAATTATTTGCAGTTTATTTTCTTTATCATTTCTTTATTTCGGAATTGCACTCTTCGTGCGATTCTTCTTTACAAGGTTAATATAATTAATGTACTAATTGACAATGCCCTTTATAATGATACACTCTAAGAAAACATTTAATGTTTCATTTTACGTATTTGTTCAATTTTAACTTATATTCATAGTGTTCAATTTTATGGATTGCTGGCAACCAGAATTTCAGACTCTATTTAGAATCTTTTGTCTGTTAAAATATGTTGATTAATGTCCTTTATCTATGTCCTTTATCTATGTCTTTTATCCATTTCTTCATCAGCAAACTGTTTGGTTTGATGAACATTTTGGCAGGGTCCTTTTAATGTCTTACTGTTTTATAACACATTTTGCACTAGATGAATTAAATTTGGGTGATGTTTTAAATTAAATACATATAATAATTTAATGACTTCCTCCAATATGAAAATCATTTACAAATAAATATGTTCGAACTGAAGCAAATACTTGTTTTATGAAACTTTGAACCAAATCATTCATATTTTATTGCATTTCTTAGAGTTTTTCTTTTTTCTAATGAAACCCTCTCACAGTTAATGAACCGATTTAATTCATTTTAGGTATAAATCTGCCTTATTAATTTTATATGTGTGGATAAATAATTTTTCCAGTGGAAATTTAAAAGAAAGCCTTTTTTTATCAACTGAACCTGCTGGAAGAATAGTTTCCTCCTAAAAACAGAGGCCTCCGTTTCCATGAACATCACATTGGTTCTAGAATATGAGGCGCAGTAGGAGTAGGGGGGGCTGGCAGAACATGATAATACCTAATATGGTCAACAAACCCGTATAGTGCTGATGACACCCCTCACAGGGTGCAGCCGAGTGGGGAGGAACTCTGAGAGACATGGGAGGTCGCCTAATAAGACGGTGAGGGTGGGGGGGAGAGGGACAGAGACTCTGATTGGTCAAGGATTTGAATTTCTGCCTCTGCTGGTGTCCAATCATGATGGGCTTCTCTCTGGACGAGCCTGTAGTTTGAATTCTAGCCTGTCCTCCTGTGTGTGTGTGTGTGTGTGTGTATGTGTATGTGTGTGTGTGAGGGAGAGAGAGACAGAGAGAGAGACAGAGAGACTCTCGGATCGGATCAACAGATCAACCACGTTCTTGGACCCTTTCCCTGATCTGGACCCAGGGAGAGTCCACCTAGGATAGCTGGTGTTCAGACATCCAGACTCTGTTGTTGGCGGCTTGTGGAAAATCACCATCTTTGCCAGGCAGCTTGCCAATGCTGCATCCCCACTCCTCCCCCTCCACCCCCAGCAGTGCTGGCCTGCAGGGCCGGACTTAGTAGCCATTAGTTTGGTCAAATCTAGTCACTGGTTCTGCGTCATTTAACCCCGGCTGGGTTTGGTTCCAGGATTGGTTTGAGTTTCACATTGTTGCATAAGTACTTTAACCTGTACTGGAGTATTCCCACTGCGTCGTCTTGCCATGTGTTCGATGTACTTCCATGTGATTTGATGTCCTGTCATGGGATTTCATGCTTTTGTGTAAAACTCAGTGGACGCTTTGGAAATGAAATGATGAAGTGATCTTGACTAACATCCGTAGAGAATGTTTTGATCTAATTCAAATGAAGCGCACAAGGGGCCTAGGATTAATAAAGTCATAAATTAGTTATAACATGCTTGTTGTCATGGTGATTGGGGGGATTTATACTTGTCACAAATTAATGATAACATGCTGGTCGTCATAGCCATGAGGTGTAATGGGTGTCATAAATCCATATGTTTGTGACAGGGATCAGGAGTAATGGAGCAACAGCAGGATGACTATATCTAAATGAAATTGTACGCTTATTAAACACATTCAGAACAGATGAGTCAGGAGCTGACCCTGTAAAAGTCTAAGGCGATGAATAAAAGATTTCCTCATTGATCATTATGGACTGTGTCTGTGTGGTCAGGTGATCATAACATAGTTTCTGACAACATGCTATAAAAAAGTTTTGCATATTTCACGTTAAAATAATGACAGCTAATATTAAACCTGTTATTATACAGAATTAACTGTTTACTAAGGAGATTAACCCTTTGTATTACATAATGATTACTTTTACCTTGACTTTACCTACATTTTACCAATAATACTTAAATATTTCTGCTAAAGTAAGATTTTGAATGCAGGGTTTTTACTTGCATTGGAGTATTTTCACAGTGTGCTATTTTGATTTATTTTACTGTTGTAGATTTTAACAGCTCATTGTGAATGAAAATAATGTAGTTAACTGTAAAATACCAGCGGTGGTTGCCCAAAATTTGCAGTAAAAAATACAGTGACCATGTACAAGATAGATAAATACAGTAAATACAGACGCAAAAAACAGAGGCTAAACAATAATACAAACAACAACACTCAGATCTATTCTGATATTTGCATCATTAATGGATCATGAATTTACTAAGTAGCTGACATGTAAACATCTTCTTACAGTTGTTCCTCTGGGACTCTGACCCTATGACTTAGATAACCAGTGGTGACTTGAGAACATATCATACAATGAAATACTCCACTACAAGTAACAGAGCTTAACTGAAGGTATGTGAGTACTTAAAGTATCAAAGTAAAAGTACTGCAACAGAATGCTTCTTCTTGTTGTTTCACCACTACATAGGATCAATTTTACAGCAGTATTTCTATGTAGGTCTGTGTTACTGCTGTAAAGGTTAAAGGTTTAGGTAATGTAATTACTCTGTGGATGTTGAATAGTTGGATCTGTAAGTTCATCGAATCCTGTTTATATCATCTCTCTCTTGTCAGAAACACCTATCGACCAAAGTCGGCTTTTCATGAAATCAGTCTGTTTTCAGATTTTTGACATTACACTCAAACTTATACTCTCTGTTTAAAGGTTCATATTTTGATTTATGTTTTTGTTGTCATCTTGCAGTAGTCATGTTACTGTTTATGTTGTTCTCTGTACTCTGTGTTGTTGTTTGGGTGGAGGCTCTGAGACCACTGGGATTTTGTTCCTGCACTGATCACCATGAGTCATCCTTGTTGCTATTTGTTTTCTGTGTATTTTTGAAAAAGCTGCAAAAAAAACACAATTAAAAGAAAAAAAACGATTACATGTATAACTAATGTAAAAACTAAAATAAAACAGGATGTCACAAAAAAAATCGTATTTTATCCTTCCAACAGAGCCCATCTACGAGCTCATTCCAGATTCTCTCATTGAATTATTTTTCCCATTTAAACTTCACAGTAAATGTGGATAGAGCGTGGTTTTTATTCTATTTTGGTCCAAAGTATTTTATTGGCTGATGCGATATTTGCTTGTTTGGGCTCGGCACACATGAAGCAGGTTCTGGTGGTAAAACCAAGAGGAAAGCCTTTGTCTTGTAGTCGTCGCTGGTGCTGATGGGCTACAGAGTTTAAACACAGACAAAAAGCAGGCGTCCCGCTGCATGTGGAAAATTAAAGTGTCAGACGAGGAAAAATCTATGCATAGCCTATACACAAGTCAACACCCACACACATTCTCTCTCTCTCTGTCTCTCTCTCCCTCTCCCCCTCTCTCCTTTTTTTTTCTCAATGAAAGTCTTTCACACAGAAGACACACATCTCCGGCGTGGTGGCAAGTGCATCGACAGGATAACGGCTAAAGTTCATCTCATTAACTCCTGACAAGCCTGTGTCTACTCTCTGGCACAGGAAGTGGAGTGATTAAGGCCTTCTGACGTAACAGACGCTGCAGTCGCCTTCCCTGCGAGAACTGTGCATCAAACTCTATCTGGACACACACACAAACACACATACATAGTCACACACATACACACATACACACAAATGTACCCCTGAGTCCACGTTGACAAATTCTTTAACAAGCTGTGGTTAAGGGGAAGCTGGTTTTACTCTGACTCACCCCCCTCCTTTCAAACAGTTTACTGGAAATAAAGAGGGAGGAGGAGGGAGGGGGCGCTTTCAGAGAAGTCACGTGATGGGGCCGGGCAAACCACAGCACAGAGAGTCTTTTAGTGCAGTAGGCCAGGGGGGAAGGCAGGCATACGCCTAGCGCAGATGGCCCTGATTTGAGTTACAGGAGATACGATCCTGGGAGTTGGCAATCAAGAATTCACAGCCTGTTAACCCCTCCTGTGCCGGATGAAAAAGAAAAAAGCACAAACCATGAAACAACTTATCAAGTTACAAGGAATGATGGACTGGATCCATGCAGGGATAGCCTGTGATACTGAGGGTTTCTCTACGGCACTTGTTGAAGATTTAAGAGGGGAAAAAAAGAGGGATGTTCATGACATCAGCGTCTGGGGCCGTTAGAGAAGGCATGACTTCATTATTCATGAATGAATGAAAAGAAGAAAAAAAAAATAGAGTGCTGAGCAGCCATGCATCACGTGCACTTGTGGCAGGAAGTTGGCTCGTGCAGGGTGGGAGAAATACCAGCGGGGTTAAGTCAAACTGCTGGCACCTCCAGCCCTCTGTGACAGGAGCAGAGGGGACGAGGTCACATCTTAACCCAACTCTGCAGATCATGCTGATTTTATCAGCCACGTTTGCCACATTTATCACCAAGCAACGCTTTAATAGTAGTGTCAATTAATATTTTTAATTTTTTTAAATCAAATTTTTTATCACATAGCACATCATATACAATAATTATAAAGTCAGTAATATGTTATTTCTTAGGAAAAATATATAAAATAAAATGTCTAAGTAACAAATATTACAGATGATATCATAGGTATTTAATCTAATCTAAATGTAGAATTCAAATGTTAGATCAAAATTTGGAATTTAAATGTGTATTATGAAACTAAATATTTAGCTAATATGGAAATTTACACTTCCAGTCAGGGGAAATACCAAAATAAAAACTTTACAAAGGGAGACAAGTCTTATTCTGGTATTTCCACTAACCTGGCAACGTAAATTTGGATATTACTTAATCATTTTGTTTCATGTCGTTACAATTTATTTTGAACATTTAGATTTGTCATTTACTTTTAGATTTAGTTTCAACATTTAGATTAAATATTTAAAATATTTCTACATTTTCTAACACGTTTTATTCAGGAAAATAAATATGACTAAGTTCATAAACATTGCTGTTAATGTGATTTTTTTTGTACTAGAAATTTGACACTACTTGTTTGGAGCTAAATGTGGCAAGTTATTGCAGTTAATTTTAGCATGTGCTTCTTTACAATCGGCGCCTTGTAGCAAAAGGGTGGGGAATGTGTGTGTGGGAGAGTCAGAGCTTGAGCATGTGTGGCTGGAGGGGTGGAGGGGTGGAGCGGGCGTTACATCCTTAAGGACAAAAGCTAAACACTTCCTGTCTGATACATAACGTTTTCCCAGTCCAGTGTTTCCCTGTTGGTTGATTGACAGCTCTCACTGAAACTCACAGCCTCCGCAGATCAGTGCCTCTGTCTTCTAGAGGGGTGAAAAGATGGGAAGTGGGTCTTTGGGGAGGAAAATGGAACCCTGAGAACATTCGAATGTTGGTGAAAATGTTTCCGTCTGAGGCAGATTCCACCTCGCGTACATCCACACGCCATATATACGTATGTAGAGAGTGACAAACAAGGTCAGATGGAGAGCAGGACGACAGCAGCATCAAGTCTAATCTGCTCTCAGATGCAGAGAGGTGACGCTCCTCCTGCGTCACACTGTGTGGGAAAAAAAACACAGGAGCTCCTCTACGCCCAGATGATGGTTTAGACTACATCTCCTCTCCACATCTCCGTCTACCTCTTCCTCCCTCTCTCATCTTTTCTCACAGTTTTGGTGGGAAGCACCACTTTATCAGTGAGTGATGTCAGAGCTCCTCCTCTCTCCTCTCAACACATATGGTCTGTACTTCTGGGGAGGGGTGGTCGAGTGGCGCCCACCCGGTCAGCGGACCACATGGTTGGTATTTGACCCAGATGCAGGTGCTTCACGCCTGCCCCGTGCGGTTCGGCTGATTCTCAGTGAGTTTGTTGTGTGTTCATGTCACACAAGGTCACTTCAGTTCAAATATGCTGAAAATGGAAAAAGTGGTTGATGCAATATTTCCTCTCAGAAGATCAACACTCCATTACACAAAGAACATCCTGTTTAGAAGGATTCACTCCTTCTACGGACTCAAGGCTTTTATTTTGAATTTATATTCAATTGATCTACATAGAGATAAGTTTGAATAGTTTGAAAAAAACTTATGTATGCGACTTCTGACTACGAGGACTCACAAATGTTTTTTACACAGAAATTGCACAATCGCACCACAACAAGAACTGTTCTCTGCAAACGTTACACTGAACTCAATAATGGTGGAATAACGCTGATACAAGGTTTTGACCAGTTTGGGCTTATTCAGGCTGGAGTGGCCGTTAGCCAGCTACAAGGAGTGTTTTTGAATATGAAGCTGTCGCTCGGTGGACAAAGAGGTGTCATTATAGTAGCAGCGTAGGGGTCCTAGTGTGAGTTCTCACATTGTTGTGCATCTAATTAGTTTAATTTACCTTCCCTCTTACATGGTGGTTGATTTCATCGTCTGCTCGGAAGATTTGGAACTCTAGGCATTAAAATCTCCTCTGCCAAGGAATGCGGTCATATTTGCCTGTCTGTCTTTGAAAATGATTACTGAAAAACTGCTTGAAGGACATGTATGAAATTCTTCCTAAAGGTATGTTTTGGTATATCCTTCAGCGATTACATTTTGGTGACGTTATGTGTTACACTGCATTTATAATAAAATTAAAAGCTGTTAGGAGTAGTGATGTCACAAAGTGGCAAAGTCCCCAAACTCTGTCCATTATTGATGACTTTTTTTCTTTTGATTCCTTTGATGTTCGTTTGGGGATGGAGCTGTGGGCTCATTGGGCTGAAAAGAAACAATGAAATGGAAGGTGCAGTAACAGCCGGCTACAGAGTATCTGAGAGATAATCAGAGAGTTTACTGGAGTAGTCGGTAGATTTAGGGGTTTGCAATAACTCAGACATTAATGGAGGAATATGCATTCTTTTTTTCCAAAACCTTGTTTACTCTCGTGCCTTGTTCCTTTGATGTATTATACAGGACAGGATTTAAGTCTAAATTTTAAAACTGAAAACTGCTACTAGCTGCGAACTGTTATTAAACTGCTCACTGTTACATACTGTAACTAAACTGCTAATTGCTACTAGCTGCTAATTGTAACTAACCGATTCACTGTTACCAGCTGCTCACTGCTACTTACCTGATAACTGCTACTAGCTGCTAACTGTTACTAACCTGCTTAATGTTACCATGTGCTAACTGTTACTAACCTTATAACTGCTACTAGCTGCTAACTGTTACTAACCTCATAACTGTTAGAAGCTGCTAACTGTTACTAACCTGATTACTCTTACCAGCCGCAAACTGCTACTAACCTGCATACTGTCACCAGCTGCTATCTGCTACGAACTTGCTAACTGCTACTAGCTACTATCTTTTAATAACCTGCTAACTGCTGCAAGATGCTCTCTGTTACTAATCTGCTGGTGGCTGTAGGCTATTTTTTTGTTGTTGCAACTTGCAAATGGAGGCTGAGAAATCTTTTCAAAAACAAAAATAAAACACACCAAGGGTGGGGCTTAGCCTTCACTCCACACAGAGAGAGAAATTTCTCAGCGGCGGTATAAAAGCGCATTGGTACTTAATAAGTTACGTTATGGAAAGATGAGGCCTTGCGACCCGACAGGAATCAGGACACAAGGACATTCCAAATACAATTCATTAAACTAGACTTTAAAGCCTCTGGTGCGATAATTATTCGTGTCCCATGAAGCAGCATTACAGAAACACTGTAGTTAGCAGTCCAGGGCGGTAGTTGGTGGCATAAATTTCAAAATCAACACCCCTAGTCTTGATGGGCTCAACTGATCACAGTAGCGGTGCATAAACTCTGCAGTATGATCCAAATGTAAAGTGCATTATAAATGAAATGTATTATTATTATTATTAGTATATTGGAAGAACTTTAATAAATTTGGAGTCTGCAGCTCAAACAAAACCAGATGGTCCAACATTGTTTTTGTTGTTGTTCTGTGTGGGTGTGGCTATCAGGCCGATATCTTGACAACCCCACAGGAAGTCAGGCTTTGAGGTCACCTTTTCACATGAATGGTGTTTTGCCAGTTTACATAGAGACAGAAACTATGGCGTTTCATAAATAAAAGAAAAATCCAACTCTGGAAACTGTTTTAAAACGTTTGAGTTTTCAGGCCACCAAAAATGCTCTTGTCATGTAAACAAAGGGCCTAAATGCAACTTGAGTTTTCAGTTTTATGTGAAAACAGTTTTTATATAAACGGCCCTTGAGCAGACTTTCATAAGGACATTAACAGAGGTATGTGAATTCAGATACAGATACTATATTTATTCCATATTATCTGGTATCATGACAGGCATCCAGAGGTTGTCCTGAGACTCTATTTGAAGACTTAGAGAGGTAATTTTACTGATGCGGATAAAAATCATCTCCCTGTTTCTTCTTCCCTCTAGAAAACTGTGACTTTTAAAACAACACTGGAAACAAGTGAAATCCTGCTGGAAAATGTTCCGAGTTATTAAAGACAAGTGGCTCGGATTTGGAATCAGTAGATTCTCAACACGTGTTTCCATTGTCTGACATGTGGTTTTCATCAAACGTGGCGCTGAGAAGAAATGAAATGATGGAAAGAACAGAATCTAAGTGATCTGACCTAAATGAACAAAGTTTGATCTCACATCTACATTAAAACCCTCTGGGTGATGGTAAACATGAACGTCTCTTCATGACCAGACCGGAAAAGATGTTTGCATTATAGAAATACCATCAGGGGTTTTTTTTTGGCCACGATTAAATGACGACTTGTAAATCCATGAAATTACCTCATTATCACAGAATTAAAAGGAAAATCCATTAAACTTAACCAGGATGCAGTGATAAAATGAACACACTGTTACTGTGTGAACCTGGACGGTTTCCATGTATGAACGTGGTCTATTTCACTTTGTAAACCTGGACTGTTTCAATGTATGAACCTGGTCTATTTCACTGTGTGAACATGGAGTGTTTCAATGCATGAGCCCGGTCTATTTCACTGCATGAACATGGACTGTTTCAATGTGTGAACCTGGTCTATTTCACTGTATGAACATGGACTGTTTCAATGTGTGAACCTTGACTGTTTCAATGTGTGTACCTGGGCTATTTCACTGCGTGAACCTTGACTGTCTCACTGTATGAACCTGGACATTTTCACTATATGAACCTGGACTATTTCACTGTATGAACATGGACTGTTTCAATGTGTGAACCTTGACTGTTTCAATGTGTGTACCTGGGCTATTTCACTGCGTGAACTTTGACTGTCTCACTGTATGAACCTGGACATTTTCAATATATGAACCTGGACTATTTCACTGTATGAACTTGGACTGTTTCACTGTACGGACCTGGAATGTTTCACTGTGTGAAACTTGACTGTTTCAATTAGTAAACCTGGACTATTTCACTGTGTAAACCCGGAATGTTTCACTGTATGAATCTGGACTTTTTTCATTATATGAACCTAAACCATTTCACTATATGAACCGAGACTATCTCACTGTTTGAAACTGGCATGTTTTGTATGAACCAGGAATGTTTCAGTGTATGGATCTAGATCATTTCACTGTATGAGCGTGGGCTATTTCAATGTGTATAACTGGACTGTTTCACTGTATGAACCCTGACTTTTTCACTGTGTGAACCTGGACGGTTTCATTGTACGAACCTGGACTGTTTCACCATATGAAACTGGACTATGTCACTGTGTGAACCTGGACTATGTCACTGTATGAACCTGAGCTATTTCACTGAATGAATCTGGTCAATTTCACTGTATGAACATGGACTGTTTCAATGTGTAAACCTAGACTGTTTCGCTGTATGAATTCTTAAGGCATGTAGTAGTAGTCGTAGTTATGGTAGTGTTACCATAACTACAACATAAGTATAGAAACATTTGTAGTTTGGGCAGATTGGAGCAGAAACATTGGAACTACAGCACCTTCCTGTGTTCAGGAATTTCAAGAAAATAAAAAAGCAGAATTTCTCTCATGTCTCAAAAAGAAAAATAATGTTGTCAAGCATGTTTCACGGTAGAAGAATAATCTAATTTTCTGCAGAGGAACAAGATTTTTTCCTTATCATAAAAGTAAGGAAATTCTATTGAACTACATTTTGATTATCAAAAGATTTGTTCTCCTAATTATTAGTCTTGGATCAAGGAATATTTCCTTAGCTCTGTGGCAGATGAACCGATTGTCTCCCAATCGGAAGAACAGCAGGTTGGTGGTTCGAACCCAGAAGTCTACTTGTGGTTGGGTACTTGAGCAAGACAGTGAGCCCGAAAAGGTGCAGGTCAAGTGTGCAGCTCCCTCGGCGATCGGTCAAATACAGTGAAAAATTCATAAGGTTGTTTTGTGTATGACTAAAAATGTGATTTATAAAGGACATTATAAAGGACATTTAATTATTATAATTTTAATATTAAATGTGAGCATTTCCATCTCGTTTTAAGGCCCAGTATAGGTTTTTAGTGGTTAGAATGTTATGCTTGTTTTAAGAATTCTAGTTCGGTTGTTCTTGTAGTGTATCATTATAATAATAATAATAATAATACATTTAATTTATAATGCACTTTACATTTGGATCAAATCTCAAAGTGCTAAAAGTAAGAGCAGCTAAAACCATCAGTAAAAAATAAGATAATAACTATATAAAAACATGACCAAAAAGCAGCAATGTTACTTAAAGTATGTAGTGATTTCTTTGCAACATTAAAGTTAATGGCTTTAATTTACTTTTATCTTATGGCCTGATGGCTTTGATGCATTTGACATGTGACTTAATGTCTTTGATTTCTTTGTGACATCAAAGACCTGTCTCTCTGACAGGTCTATTGATTTCTTTGTGATCTATAACCTTTGTCTTTAACATATGACTTCATGTTAGTGATGTCATGTTAGATGTCATCAAATTACCACATTGCCATGGTTACAGATTGAGTGATTTCAGTCCTTACCTATGACACTGTGAATTGTTTCTAAACCTATAGCAAAGTAGTCTGGGTTTTGAGGGGCAGACCTCCTTTTCTACATTTGAGAGCAGGATTAAAACCTTCCTTTTTGATAAAGCTTATAATTAAGGCTGGCTTAATCTAGTTTGTAGTTATGCTGCTATAGCTAGGGGATTTCCCATGATGCACTGTGCTTCTCCCTCTTTTCCCCTTCATGTAACCGTCATACATTAATGCATGTTACCAACTTGACCTACACATTGGAGTCTTTGTTCTTTTTCATCCTTCTGGGTCACATGGAAAATGGTGGACTTGGTTGATGCCCACTGGTGACATTATTATTATTATTATTATTATTTGTAGTTTGTATTTTTCTATTGTTCCCAGTTGTAATTATTGTGAAATGCAATCATCCTATTATTATTTTTATTTGTAATGTTCCCAGAAGTTAAGTTATTGTAACTTAACGTCACTGTAATTATTGTGAAATGCCATCATCCTATTATTATTATTATTGTTATTATTTGTGGTTTGTTTTTTTGTAATTATTAATTGGGATTCCAAAGCAGGATTTGGGGAGTGTTGCTGGGAAAACCAGTGTGGATCGATGGGTGGATATTATTATTATAGATACTATTATTATAGTATTATTATAGCTGACGTATATATATACATATTTATATATATGTACATATATATATATATACATATATGTACATATATATATATATATATATATATATATACATATATATGTACATATATATATATATATATATATATACATATATATATATATATATGTATATGTATATATGTATATGTATATATATGTATATATATGTACATATATATGTACATATATGTGTATGTAAAACACGATTACATGCGACAAAACACGATCCGCTTTGTGTCGGTCTGTTGCAGCATGTTTGCAAAACACATGAGTAAGTGAGCGTTAAGTTGGAGCTCACTTTTGGAGGCGGTTGTTATACAGCACTTGACCTGTCTGACTGATTGACCCACAGTCGAGGGAGAGAAACATTCCTCAGGATGAAGAAGTGCCAGGACCAACAGATCTCATGGAAGTTTTTAGAAAACTGTTATCTTCCCCTCATTCCTCTTTGTGCATTCATGCTGACACCTTAGCACAGAAATAAATATTTACAGTTACTGTGAGGCTTTGTTGGGACATTTGTAGACTTGTCTGATGGGAGAATGTTTTTTTGTTTTTTTTTTAAATAGGGAATTTCAAAATACACAACCGGAAAGGGCGGTAACAATTTACACTGATCATTGCTGCGGTCGTAGTCATGATGTTGTGAAAGAAGTTCACTCCTGCTGAATGTCTATCCGTGTAAGAGTGGTACCATATTACCTTTATCTGCGGTTACTTTGTATTACAAAAACTCGAAAGTACCCAGATAGAGATGAAACCTTCAGGAAGAGTCCATCTCATTACATTCAGACAGTAATTTAATATATCTGAGAAAAAGATTCATTTCAAATTCAAAATAGAATATTTGTGTTGAAGGACACACATACATCCAATACTCAGTTGTGTACAGTAACTAAAAACATTTACTCAAGTTTTGTAATGTCCTCCTCATCTGTTTGGTTGAGCTCATTTTGAGTAACTATTTCCTATTGAAAATGTGTGTCACCTGACTGAACCTGTTCATAATATGATATATATAATATGACCCAATGACACAGCATGTTTATGGTGAAGAGTAAAGGGCCATGGATGGAGCCCTGGTGCAACCCGTAAGTCAAAGGGCCCACCAAGGACCAGATATTAACTATGGCTATTGAGAAAAACTGATTCAATAAGTTAATATTGTTTATTATATTAAAGCGTGTGTGGACTTTCTAAATAATGTGACTTGATACAACCCAAAAAGTGTTATAAGTGTCAAATGTTTTTCTATAAACATCCTTTACCAAAAGATTGAGTTAATCTAATTAAAATGAGCTATTTACCACAAAATACAATATTGTTCCTTTAATCATTGGAAATATCTGATTTTCTTTTTTACAGTTCAAAAACATGCCTGACCAAAAAATTGTCAATTCATGATTCATGAAATCTATAATGTCCAAGATATAAAACTAATAAATGCCCCAAAGGAATAATTTCCCCACGTTTTATTTTCTTGGCCAGAACATTGAAGTGTTATTAAGCTACTTGATTACTTTCCATTTTATGCTATTTTATACCTCTACTCAACTACATCTACTTTTCATCTTTTTATGATCAGTAAAAACCGACTCCCGTCAAATGTGTCGAATATTGAATGTTTGTAAGTGCATTTTAATGGGTTAAAAATAATAACTTTTTTCATAACATGAACTTTTTTTTTTTTTTTAATCTTAACTGAGTTTGTTTTTCTATCCAATAAATAAATACAGTGAACAACATTTGCTTATTTATAAAATTCATCATTGCACAGCTGAAAAACAAATTGATCAAATGAAAAGTTGAAGTTTTAGAGACACATGGATAAGTACATTTTGCCTGTAATACATACTTTTTTAATTTAAAGTTGTGTTTCTTTCAATGAGGATCTTTCACTTGTCGTAGATAATTTTCACATTGTGGTATTAGCACTATTACTGCAGTAAGGGATCTGAATACTTAATCCACTACCTTCTCTACTGGATAGATTGCGCCGCGTATAAATTTGAAAAAAAGCACGAGCCCCTTCAACATGAGCAGCTGGGAAAGGTAATGCTGGTTCTGATAGAAAGATGTCAGAACACACAGTAGGTGGGTTTATGGGACACTTTTCTCCTTACCGAATTACACCTTTCCAAATTGCGATGTCGGTCGCCTGTTTACATGACTCGTGATCTTTTGTGACCCGGTGTTTAGATGCATCGACTCATCTAATCGGAAAGCTTTCAGACATGCGCCGACAATCCACACTCCTGTTCATAAGGTGGCGATAATGCTTCCATGAGTTTGGTGCAAACGGCCAACATCCACCGAGAAGAAGAATACGACAAACATAGCATGCGCGGAAGTGACTTTTCGCCCGTCTACCCGTACAAATATGTTAAACTATTTAATAGTTTTAATGAAAAAAAAAAAAATTGGGGTAAAAATCAGTATTTGTTGAGGCTCCATAGCTGTTTGACAAATCACAATCAGATCACAATTTTCTACAGTATGTTGAGGAAGACTTTTTTTTCTTTTACCTCTGCAAAATCCTGAGAGTATATTTACGATTATGCCTGATGCCTAATATTTTTATGTCTTTGGGTTAAAGTGAAGAAATATTGACAGGTCAAAGAAGTGATGTTGTGCTGCAAATAAAAATACCAAACACTGGCATGTTTGATATTCTTCGAAGTAGTTTATAAAGATTAGCCTTAATCACACTCGAGTGCTACAATCTACAGCCTGAGTTTTATATGATTCCCACTAGATCCTCCTCAAAAGAAGGAGGTTCTGTTTTCGCCCCTATGAATTTGCCTGTTTCTCTGTGGACAGGTTTAAGCAGGACCTCTACACAACAAATTTGCATGAAATTTTACCATGAGGTATGGGCTTGGCATATCCTACAGGCGATTACAATTTGGTGTTTTGCAACACTATGCACAAACACACAAATAAAATAATAAGTTGTTTTTCGGTTTAAATTAGACTTTGGATAGTGATAGTATTGTATTATCATAGAATAGTATAGTATTCTATGCTAAGTGTGTGTGTATTTCAAAGTGTATTTTTCACACTTAATCATGTTAATCCCTTTAATAAGTGTGATGATTTCTAACATTCACTGTGTGATCAATCTCACTCCCATGAACAGTATTTTATCATGACCTCCGTCAAGGAGGTTATGTTTTCAGTCCTGTGCGTTTGTCTCTTGTATGTTTGATTATTTTTGAGCAAGATTACAGTAAAACAGAAAAAAGAAGAACGGATTTGCATGGAATTCCACTCAGAGACCGTTTTTGGCATATCCTAGAAGTTGTTAAATTTAGGTTACGTTACTTTTTTTTGCAGGATTTGAAATAAAATAAAGTTAAAAAACAATTTATTTTGACCTTGTCAAACAAACATACTAACATGTTGGTCTCATGGCCTCGTCAGATGCTCCTTTTTCATCTGTGAAACTTTGGAATTGCATTTAGTTTCTGAACACAGTGCAAGCGATACTCTGGGGAATGAAAATCAACTCTGAAATGTAAAACACTGAAAGTTAAACTGCTATATAACACTGCTATATTTTTCATTTAACGTTTAGATTTTAATTCAACATTTACATTTTGTCTAAGATTAAACATTTCCTTTTTGATTTAATAATTAGAAATAACACATAGATTTAATATTTGATAATTCAGACGTATGAAATATTTTCCTTGGAGAGTAAATATAAAGTTCTCTGAAATGTGCTAAAAAAAGTGACGTTAAACATTTGACACGACTTTTTAAACATTATTTGAAGCTCAATGTGGCAAAAATATTGACGTTCAAATCAGCATGTGCTGCTTTACAGTTGACGCCCCAAAGCCTATGATAATGTAGATAGAATATCAATGTCCGCTGTCCAAAGCAGCTAGCGCTGCTTTATGTCTGGGATTGAGAGATCATAGCACTTAATAAAACCAATAAGATTTATGAGAAGTAAAATCCCACAGATTATCAGGAGATCATGGTTTCATAGAACACAGACGGAGAGAAGGTGAAAAAACAGATGCCACCTCTAGCCCACACATCTGGCTAACAGTTTCCAGTCTGCTGGGGACATACGGAATTCAGTTCTTTTGATAAACATGGGAAGTGCTAACAAACTCGAGGGGTTCCAGAGGAACCAGGATTCATATCTGACAGCCAGAAGTAGCTCGTAGCTATAAAGCTGTGGAGCGCCATGAGTAAGGGGGTAAACAGATTTGAGGGAAATAAATCTAGAGTTCTTGGTCAGTTCATCAAGTCATTCTGCCAAAAAAACGAGGACGGGGGTCAAGGTGGAGGGGGAGCGAGGGAGTCTGGGGTGAAGCCTAAAGAATTAATTAACACAGTGAAAACCGCCGCCAAGAAAGCAGTGATTTGGAGTTGCTCACAGCTCATTACTTGTATGATTCCAGGCACCGGGGGGGACGAAAAGGATGGTAAGGATAGAGTTGGATGCGTGTGGATGATTTGAAGCCCCCAGCATCCTTCCTTTTTTAGTTTGTAATAAGTCAAAAAAATCTGAAAATAGAGGAAGTGTCGCAGCTCCAATCACAGCCGCTGTGGAGCTTGATGGTTGAGCCGATAATGATTAGTGAGCAGTTAGCAACCATGGTAGCGACAACAAGCCCAAACAGCCAACCTCAGTAGGCGGGGCAATCCCAAAAAGCTGGCAGACTGCACATTTATTGTGGACACCCTGTTCTCTTATTAACGCCACCGTCTTTTGATCAAATCTGCCAGTTTTTTTTCTCTCATAATGTAGACATGTCCTAATCTCCCTGGCAGCTGCTCCATTCAACAGCCTGTTTGCCAGCGTGCATGTGAGCGTGCACGTGTGGGTACGTGTGTGTGTGCACTGAAATACATCAACCAGCACAGTGGAGATGTTTGAAGTGTGGTGGACAAAATATATGTATCCTGTTATTGATTAGAAGTGCTAATATTTCCCCTTGAAAATGATCCACTACAAGATCCACCAGTATGAGCATATTATACGCAAAATGTACTTAAAGTATCAAAGTAAAAGTACTCCGTGTCAAAAAAGATGTTTATTGATTCATCATATTCAATGATATTAATTCATATTAAATGTTAATAGTGGTTGACAGAGGCTTACTTCATTTATTAGTACTTTATAAGTACTGTAATTTAGTATAAATCTGCGTAAATTTTATTATTTATTAGTGCTTTTCTGTAAATGATTTACAAAAAAGATTCGATTTCAAGAAGTGGACCGAACTTTTTGAAATATTTTTCAATTAATTTTCCTGCTGCATACATATAAATCTCGTAGTCACAGCTTTAAAATGAAAAGGTTGAAGTAATATGATTACTTATGTCACTGCTGTAGATGGAAAAGGTTGAAGTAATCTAATAAATTCATAGCTGTTTATAATACTACCATCACTTAAGATCCATCTCTCCATCTATAAAGCCATGTTTACTAGTATCAAAGATGGTTTTTAAATTATGTAGTGAAAACATTTTTTAAAACTGTGATATAAAAAGTAAGTAACCACAAAAAATAAATATGATGAAGCAGCCTCAAAAGGAAACACCAAAGTTAAGTACATGTACATCAAATTTATGCTTGAGAGCAATACTTGGAGGTTTCAAGAGGTAACAAAAGGACAAAGACAGAGGAGCAGTAATGTTGGGGGGGAGGTGAGGGGGGACTGATGTCATCGGTGTGCCCAGGGCTGGCACAAGGAGGGGGGAAAGATGGTGTAGGTGCTACGAGACCATGAAGGCAACAGGTGTCTCCAACTGTCGAGCTAAGAAACCTCAGGCGCCACCATGGGTGTGGTGGAAATCCAAGGGGACACTCACACACACACACGCACACGCATCCACACACACACTCACCTGGTCCTTCTGCCGCTCAGCTCAGGAAGAATTTGCTTTTTGAAACTTCAAATGTGAAACCATAACAGCACCAAGAAGCTGCACCAATAAATCAGACCCACAGACCCAGGATGGAATTCTGTGCAGCAGCTTTTTGACGCGATGTTCACCGACTATTACAAACAAACAAACAGACGATTCCCCGTATGTCCTGTTTGGTTGGGGCATAAAAATAAAAATGTACTTTCCTTTTTTGCTCATAATCAGTGACACATGATGGATGGTTCTCCAACTTTCAACCATATCAGTTTTGTTTCAGCTCTCTGATGAAATTTATTCACTTATCATCTGTAACTGCTTATCCTGCTAAGGGTCACAGGGGCTGGAGCCTCTCCCAGCTGACATTGGGCCTCCAGCCTCGTCAGCTGGGAGAGTAAGCCCAGGGTCAAGACTGAGAGGCCGACAACCATTCATGCTCATATTTGCTCCTACAGGATCTTTAGAGTCACTAGTTTACCTGTAATGCATGTCTTTGGACTGTGGGAGGAAGCTGGCGAACACGAATAGAACCCACATTAAAAAAATAATATCTCAACAATCATTTAAATTAAAATATTTCTGATTCAAATCAAAGCAAATTATATATTGACATTACTATAATGTATTAAATACAGTTTCCAGTATTTATTTTACTGGAAACTGTATTTTTTTATGATCTATGACCTTCCAACTTTTTCGGAATTCATCCAAAGGAAATACATTTACTCAAAAGTGTTATGTGTGTATTTATTAAGCGGAAGCATCAGCATCACATTTATTACAGTATTACTTTTTATTGGCGTCACAATAGAGGTTTCTGTGTTTTAGCGGTCGGGCTTTGGAACGAAGGACCGGAGGAGACGAGACTGACCCCATTTTCACAGACATGCTTTTTTTGTGATGTTATCCTCTTTATTCTTTTCTCCTATTATTCTATTGTTTAACCATTTCTAGTCACCCTGAGGGATGCAGTCTATCATTGCTTCCTTCCGTTCTCATTTTTTCTTTTTAGCCTTTTATGTAATTTTATTCCTTAGCTTCACGGTTTTTATTTCCCGATGTCATGTATTCTTTCATATTCATCTTTAATTTTCTTTTATATTTATCTTCAAATTTTTATTCTCTATTCTTTTATTGTGTTTATATATGTATTCTCTTTGGTTTTATAGCGTTTATTTCATAATGGGATGTTGTCATTTGATTTTTATCTTGTGTTTTATTTTTATTTTCTTATTCTCTATTCTTTTATTATGTTTATAAGTTGATACAATGTTATGTTTTACTTTAATTTAATACCTGGTTTACATTTATAACTTTAATTTCACGATGGTGTCTTTTTATTCATGTGTTACAGACTGTACTTATATAGCACTTTTCTAGTCTGCTCGACCACTCGAAGCGCTTTTACAACACGAGTCAGCATTCACGCATTCATACAAACATCCATGATAGAGGCTGCCATGCAAGGCGCCACCTACTCATCAGGAGCAGTAACAATTCACGGCATCATTCACACACCAATGGATCCGCCATTGGGAGCAGCTTGGGGCTCAGTATCTTGGTATCTGGACAGGCGATCGACCCACCAACCTTCAGATAAGTGGACGACTGCTCTACCAACTGAGTCACTGTCGCCCAATCTTATCTTGTATTTTATTGTTTTAATTCAATGATTTTATTGCTTTTCATTTGATTTTTTTGTCTTATTTTCATCTCTTATTTTCTTTATTTTCTTTTATGTTTCTTTTTTTTATTATCTTTTGGTTTTCTAAAATTTACTTGATGATATTGTCATTTGATTTTTGTTTTGTATTTTATTGTTTTAATTCCTTGTAGTTTTATTGCTTAAATTCCAAGATGTGGTGTCATCTTTTATTTTGATTTCATTTTTTTTTACTACAGTTACCCATGTGTGGCTAGACAATCATCTAATAGGGAAAGACATTTTATTGAAGTGCATGTTTCTAATTTTGGATGTGAATTATTGTCTGTAGTTAATGTTTCACAGACAATAAGGAAGTCTGAGGGCAACAATATACAGTAGAGAAAAGCTGTGGTGTTCTGCCTCCCCCATTAGAACAGGGAAGCAGATAACTTAATGATAAAGCTGGTATCACGTGTGAGTAACTCAGTTCTCCTCTCATTGTTTTTACGCTTCTGCCTTCTTCACAATAAGATAAAAGGAAAGAAGTGGAAACAAAAAGATCATGGCATGAATTCTGGATCACGGTGCGAGCGGTAATCGTCTTCTATGTGACACAAGCCTCATGATGATCAAGATAAAAGAGTGAGTCATTTATAAAGCGCCATAGCCGCCATGTGAGTGTAACGAAAGACGCAGGTAGTACATTGTTCTCTGTCAGAGTCCAGGCTTCAAACAGATCTGAGGTTCAGTTTGTTCTTTATACTCATTTACTCTGCTAGAGTCATAAAGGTGGTTCTGTTCTGAGTTGGAGGTGAGAAACCTCACACTTGGAGGAAGTCACGGCAAGAATGTGGGGATTTCCAAAGACAGCAGTTATCAATGAGTCCATCTGCACACGCAGGCCGAAGGCAAAATACGTCCCTTACACATTTAGTTTTTACTGCAAATAAAGAAAGACTCACTTAAGACACTGGTTTTTCTGAACCTGGTACCGGAGCTTAGTCCTCCTACCAATATGCATATATATCTTTGAACACCAACCACGATGATTCCACACAGGTTTTTAGTCTTTCTTAAAATAACATCAAAGTAATGACAGTAATCAAGAATACTGTTGTAATTATTCCACAAATGACAAAATATTGTTTACAGTTTGAAATCAAAATGACACAATTACACTGTAAAAAATACATCTTACCTATGTCATTCCACCTGATACAAAACACAATCGCTGAAAAGTAACGTCTTCAGTGTCCCTATATCTCAGTGATATATGGATTGTTTTTAGAAGATAGGGTCTTAAAATACATCAAAAGCTTATTATGAGTATTTCTTGCTGATGTAAAGACATTTTATCTTGAAATTCTTAAATATCATTATCCGATTTCGGTCACTATTATACGACTTAGAAACAGCTCAATGGACTTCAAATGTAGAGGTTGATGTGTATGGTAAAAAAAAAGAAAGAAAACCTTTTGCGGAAAGAATACTACATTCTTTAGCTTATTCGGAGAAATAACACTTCCTCATATTAGCAAAATAAAGTTCAAAAATAATTTATCTAGATCTCATTTACCTAAATATCACATTTAATTTCAGTCAAATATTACTAAGTCCATTTCTATTCAGTAGGCAATTATTGGATATTTTCTTTATAAGAATTAGATCTGCTTAGTCTTTTTCTGATGAAGAAAGGTTTATCTATGCCTTTATCTTCTCCCACCTGGACTTCTGAAAGGGAATTGTTCACATTCATAAATCAATCCTTAGTAGCGGGTGCGGAAAGCTTTTCAACAGATTTCCACTTCCTCTCAAAGTTGCGGTCCCCATAATCATTGCTTTTGTGGATCCCTTCAGTGGTTGGCAGTTCAATTCAGGTTTGATTTAAAAATTATTTTAACCTGTTTCCCCAGTGATTATTTTAAGTTAACCTTTTAATATCCTGCTCAACTGTTTAGTAGAGCACATTTTGAGTCTCTATTTCTGCTTGAAAAATGCGTGCCATTTAACTGAGCCTGTTTATTAATGTGACCCAGTGGCAGAATGCATATGCTACAGAGTAAGGAGCCAAGGATGGAGCCATGGAAGTCACCACAGGTCAAAGGGGCCACTGAGGAGGAGGCATTAACCAAGACTATTGAGAAAGTCCTATTCAATAAGTGAGACTCTTTTGGCATTTTATTGCATTTGAGGACTTACTCAAAAGAATTATGTAAGTGGATACACACAAAAAAGTCTAATAAGGGTCTAATAGTTTTCTAAAAAGTGGTTCAACAAAACAGTTATGATTCCACTGTATAAGAAAGACAGTAACTGTGATCTAATAGTTAAAATTTACTTTTTTCCAGGAAAATTCTGTTTTTTTATTGTTTAAAAACCTTCTTGACCAGACAATATATTATTGTATGGTAAATTTAGAGTGTACAAGATTTTATATTAGTCAATTAAATAAAATATGAAATGAATAGATAAAGAAAAAAAGAGATTTGTTTTCCTTGTGAGGACATTAAAGGTCTATTAAGCATGAATTAAATCTCCAAAATAAACTCCAAATAGCTCCATTCCTAACAAGTGTATGTACATCACCTAACATAGTTTATCTTTAGGGTCAGTAACATTGTACCTGTTACTATGTGTGAGTCACCCGTGATCAAACACACAAAAGATACCAATATTTCTAGGATTAGATATATTAAGTTTTGTAGTTGTTTGCGTCATTTTATTGTACTATATTTTTTTCTGTATAACTTCATGCTTCTATTTTTTTTAATTGCATTGTTTCATTTTCCTGTATTTTGTGAAGCCCTTGATAACTTAAAGGGGTTCATACAATAAATTTTTTTTAAAAAGAGCTTAAAATACGTGATATACAAATAACGTTTCGTGTGCCGCATTTTTTGAGGAGGTGTAGACAGACAATACTTGTAACAATTACACTGTAATTTTATTTAATTTCATTCCTCTGTATTTAATTTCTTAACAATATTAGATCAAATAAATTATATTCATGATATAAAAAAAAAAGGGACAGGACTCTATTGGCTATATCTCTGCTATTTCTAGACTAACTTCCAGTTCCAGTGATTTATTCCCACTGTTATCCCATAATAAGGTTTATTTATTGACGTTGGATAGGGGGTTGGTCTCTTTACTCAGTGAAGGATCATTAGAATTAACGGTTTGACTCTGGCATGATAGTCACGGTAAGAGGTAGCTAAACTTTCCCGCCTTCATTTTTCATGTGGGCGGAGTTTAATTGCATCTCTGAAGGGTTGGACAATGCACCCAAAGGTGAAAACAAAGCACAAAATTCTAGTGCAACTTAACTAATCTCATTGTGCTTGTGGCTAACATATGTGTACGTAATTTCCCTCCAAGGTATACACAATAAACAATTAATTGATAAAAAAATATATATGTTTCAGTAAAGAAAAATATCAACCCTGAAATAAAAAAAATTGATAAAAAAATAGTATAATAATACTTATAGCCAGTCCTTCAACAGAGGTAGTTTACTTCAATTTAGGTTACATAAACAGCAATTAAATAACATAATCAGAAATACTTATACAACTTATAAAATATCTAAATATAAAAATACATATAATCCAGTTGTAGTCTGCATATAGCCTGATCCATATCTGTCATACGTCTGTTAGCAAGAGCTTGTATTTAATTAATTTTATTCCCTAAAAATTATTAATTTTTTTTATTTTTATGAAAGTGCCACACTTATTCTGAATTTGTATTTAAAAACGCAATTCTGATGTTTATCATATTTACTTGAAATGTACTCCTGGGCGCCATATGAAGCAGCTTTGATTTCCTGTAGCTCTGACAGCCTGTCCTTTGGTGGCTTTATATTTTTACATGCCCCATTTAGGTCAGATTTCATATAGGATCAGTTGACTAAGAATGAGATTTCGGCATTTTATGAACTTTAATCCACAGCACAAAGCAGAAGATGTTCTGCTGTCTTACTACTGATAAAGATCAGATCCACTGCAGGATTGACGTCGCTGTCACATACAGCCGTAATGTGTTTGTATACTGTACATAAAGAACGAGAAGATAATAGAAGAATGCAAATAAAAGAAAAATGTCTGTATCAGAAAATTATAATATATAATGTACGTATATCATCTATCTGAAAATTAGGCCTATGCTGTCGACCCCGACAGCAAGTGCATATCCCCAAAAAGCCCTCCATCCCTGTTGTTGTATAAGTAATCCCTTGATTAAACTCCTCAAGTTAAATGTGAAGTTATGTCCAAAAAACTTTGTTTTCATGAAAAAATGTCCTCCCTAATGAGTGAACTACTAAAGGGAAATTTGATATAAAAATAAATATCCTTGAGTAGATTTATATTCACTTGGTTTGGACAAAATCAAATCGAAGGTTGGGATCTTATGGCAAAAAACAGCAAGTTTTTATGAAATAGCTCCCCCTATTGAGTAAATAATGTACTACTAGAATACGATATGACATGTACAAAATATATCAACTCAAGTCGATTCATATGTGGCAAATTTGGACTAAATTGCACCAGCTTTTGAGAAATTATGGCTCGAAAAATTTGGGAGATAACGTGCCCCCTACTGTCAGAAATGAATAACTGAAAGTTCCCCAAATCACCAGAGTTCTTCCTCGTAATAAGGTTTATGTGGACATAAAATTTGAAAATGATCCATGAAATGATACCTGAGTTATCGCCTTAACACCAAGGATCTGCGTGGCGGGGATGATAATTCCATTATGAATTTGAATAATTATGATTAAAGCCGACCTTCCATTCCCCCTTATAGGATATCGATTAAGTGACAGGCACCGTATTGGTTATCTCTGTTTGACCCATCCCTGGGGACAGCTGGCAGGATCTGTGAGTTGTCCAGGGAGTAAATTGGGGTTGTTGGTCAAAGGTCAAGGACCCTAGGATATATGGACTGCAGCGGCTGTCTGGAGTTCGGAACACCAACCTTCCCATCGGGGGAAGACTACTCTAACCAGTAAGCTAGAAAGGCCTACCTCAGTTACCCGGTGATTAGTTTTAGTTGTGTGTGTTTGGGACTGGCGGTCTTTTCAGAACCAAGCTTTCTGGAAAAATCCCTGTTAGATGTGCCATGGGCGAACTAAACAATGACCCTCCCCCTTCTTTGGAATCCTCGGTGTGTATCGTCGGACCCTGACCCTTCAGTTTTGGTAAATATGTGAGTTTTCTACTACCTTTACAGACACCTTCAAACTCACATCACGACAGACATGGAAACACTTCCCACACCCCACATCAAACTGAACAAAATGTAAACAATTCTACTAAATCAGTGTTAATGCTAATCATTAAGCTGACACATGTTGTGTTCTTTACAAATAAATTATCCATTCAATATTTAGATAATGGAGATTTACCATTCGTCCTGTTTTTCTCCACCTCCGACCTGCCTCCCTCACACAAACTGAGCCTGCAGCTGTGCTGGACTTCAGCCTCCACAACTACTCACTCATGGGGCAGGCTTCCCGGGCGACCTTGCAGATGATGGTCCAGAGAGAGATGCTGTCTTTCTAAGCCGTCCACCCATGCAGCCTCCACGCCCACCTGCTCAGCCCCAAACACTGGTGCTTCCTGCTGGAGACAGATGCTCTGGTCCTGGTTGTTTGGCCCGGGGAAATCCACTAAGCCACATTCAGAACCCACTAAGGTCACTGATGCTTTGTGTGTGGGGTCCCTGAGAAGCAGTGAGAGAAAGCGAGATGAAGAAGGGGAGTTGGTGGTGGACACGTCTGTCTGACTCAAGGGGAGACCCAAGCCCTGAGTCAGACAGACGTGGTTTAGGCTTTAGGCTGTGGAACATTATCAATAAGAAGGAAAAATAAACCTCTGCTTCTCTTTATGCGAGAGTTTATGAAAAACACACCATAGGGTTCTGTAAAAGTATGCTTCATGATTTACGAATACGTAGGTTTCACTACAGATAATTTTGTCTTTTTTAATTCTTGATTTATTTCATAATTCTGGCTGTGATAATGTAAAAGACATCAATTGTGGTCAGATAGTGTATTTCATAAGTTTGTCATTTCAACCTCAGATCTTATAATATACAAATAATTAATAACGTAAACAAGTTTTATCTTCACAGCATGGATCAAATGTCCCCATTAAAACAGAAATTCTCGATCACCCTGACAGCAGTGAAAACAATTCATGGATTTTTCTGTCTCGTGGTCCCATTTCAATTTCCAAAATTCCCGGTCTTCTTATTTCTAAAATAAAATCATGAAAATAAATTAATATTTTTAAAGTTATGAGAAGGATTGCTTTGGTTAAAATCTTCGATTGTGAAAGTATTTTGATTGAATATAATACTGAACCGAATGTAAACAAAGAAACTTAATAAGTGATAATGCTAATCATTAACTTACCCAACTTTGTGTTAATATAAGAAATGAACCCAGTACATGCCTCCACCTCTTCAGATAACCCCCCACCTGTTCCCTGCTCTCACTACACATCAAAATGTCATCCACCAACATCAAAGTTCACAGAGACTCCTGCCTGAGCTTATCCGTCAGCCTGGTCATCACCATAGCAAACAAGAAGAGGCCCAGATCTGATCCTTGATGCAGCTCAACCTCCACCTTGCACAAGTCCATCACTCTGCTCCACAAAGTGTGCACCTCTATGATCAGGACTGAAGTTAGTTAAAAGCACCAAGTCTGGGAAAGTGTAAAACAATTAGAGGTGCAGGGATTGCAAATTTTGGGGCCGATAATGTATCACTTATTTCTATAAAGTCTGACTGGCCCATACCAATTTCGGCTGATTCCAATTTTCTTTTTTTAAAGTTTTAAAATCATAATGAGTACTCAATTCTAATTGCTCTTATTTTGAAGGATTACATTGGAAGTAAGTCTGGTCAGCATTGAGTATGTATTCAGACCCTTTTGAAAAGGAATCAACAATTTCTTAAAACCAATTGTATGACATTTCAAAGTGAAAATAAAACTTTGTAAGCCTCGTTCAGTTCATTATATGTTGTATGTTGGCTTTGGTTAGGGCCGGGGTCGGCAACCCAAAATGTTGAAAGAGCCATATCGGACCAAAAAAACAAAAAACAAATCTGTCTTGAGCCGCAAAAAATTAAAAGCCTTATATAAGCCTTATAATGAAGGCAACACATGCTGTAAGTGTCTATATTAGCTATATTAGCCTACTATCAAAATGATAAGTATGTTACAAATACATAATGAGCATTCATGATTAAACATTTATTTTACCTGCAGCGCATCCTGGAGAGAATGACGCACTACGTGACTACTCTGCTGTACGATGGTGCTTTAAGTTTAACTTCCATTATAATATTAATGTATTATGTTTCGTTGCATTGATGAAATTATAGAAATACAATACAGAAATCAGATTTTTGATGTCATTTTTATTTTAGGATTTGAAAAAACAACAACTATAATAATAATAATAATTTGGACATCTTTGTCAGCTATATCACCAATTTCCATTTCAAGGACAGCTTGATTTACTCCTGGGAATGTGTTCAACAAGGACGGGTCAATCTCCAGGGGTGTGACAGGGAAAGATAGTGTCATTTTTTCCTTTCGGAACTCGCTAAATCTGCTCCTTAATGCAGTTTGCATATCAACGATCGCACCTTGTAAATAATCCCTGTTGAGTTTGTGATCGTGATGGGCTTCTTTGAACTCTCTCAGGGAGGGGAAGTGAGAGAGCGTGCCTCGCTGTACATCTCTGGCGAATACAGTCAGCTTGCGCTCGAATGACAAAACAGCTTTATTCAGCATGTTTAGGTGACTTGTCATATCCACCATAAAGTGCAGTTTTTCCAGCCACTCTGTATCTTCCAGTTACGCTTTACTATCTCCCGGGTTGCAACAAAACTAGCAGCAGTAGTGGAGTTTGGAGATGCGATCCACTTCTTAAATCTATCTTTGCGCTCCTCTAATTTCTCCAGAAGTAATGCAATCGCACTTTTTCTCTCACTCCTAACTGGGTACTCGGCTGCAAATGCATCATGCCTCCCCTGGAAATGTCTTTCCACGTTACTCTTTTTGTTATTTGACAACTTCTCATTACAAAGCAAACATGCAGGCAATCCTTCCGCATTGGCAATGAAAGCAAATGATTCGGTCCAAGAACTGTGGAATCCTCTGTTCTCCTCAGCTATCTTTCTCTTTTTCCCTTCGGGATCCATGGCCCATGACACACCCACCGGTTTGTTAGCAACAGCCACCTGTCTGGCACTACGCCGAGCTGAAAGAAACGTGTGTCGCAGGCTATGACGTAAATCTTCGTTGACAGAAATTTGGAAATTAAATATTAATTATACACATTTTTACAGCATTGGATAATAAATAATAATAAAAAATATATATATATTCACACCATCTTTTTCCATTTTCATATTTTTGAAAAAGCTCCAGGGAGCCACTAGAGCGGCGCTAAAGAGCCGCATGCGGCTCTGGAGCCCCGGGTTGCCGACCCACAGGTTAGGGAGTTCAGGGCCCATGGCTGGCTCTAAGCTCTGTGTAGCTTTAGCTGCTCAGCTAATAATGTTAGCTTATCTAAAATGAGTGAGTGTATGATTACGTTTGTTGTGCCGAACGCTTGCAGAGTTGTTCCTCCACAGCTTATTTTGGCGTTAGTGGTGTTACAAATTGCAAGCTTTGTGTTTTATTGTTTGTGTGTCAGATATCTGGAGTCGTGGAAGCTCCTGCTTGGTCTGCGTGTAACCGGCACACAACCGCACTCAAGTGATGCTTCTTGGCCGATTGCCAATTTCATCAAACTAGGCTGCGCTGCACCTTTAAATATAATATTAATATAAAACATTTTATGGCTGTTACAGATGTTTATGTCCTGAAAGAGGATTTTTGTTTGTTTATTAAGATCCGCATTAGCTTATGAAAAGTAGAAGCTATTCTTGGGGTCTAAACCAGATACATGATGGCAATACAAAACATACATTCATAGTAATCACAATTCAGTAACACCATGACAACAAAAATAATTAATAAAAAAATATTATTTTGATGTATAATATTATTTGGGAATGGGAGTCAAGTCAGTAAAGTTTGATGAAGTGAAGCACCAGTACAAGACATACAAGAGAATCAATCTATTAGTGGGTAGGTATGTGGAAGGGTGGAAGGAAATGATCACTAGTAGAAAACGCTATGTAGAGAAGAAGCAATAATAAAATAGAAAATAATAATGTTTGTAAATATGGACCATTTGTATTAAAATTTGACTCTTGCTGTAACTGTGGATCCGGATAGGAACTGGTTCTTTTTTTTATAGATTTGGCTCTTATTTGTCAACAAGACATCATCATCTTTCAGTCAACAAGACGTCATCACCCTCAACATCATCGTCATCCTCAAACTCATAAACAATTAGTCACTCAATCAAACATCGAAGTGGGTAAATGTGAGTTGTACGGGTCATGTCAAGATAAACAGTTGTAATTAGTTCACATTGAATTGTTGAATTCAAACAATAATAATTAATTCACACATTTCACTCCACTTACGCACTCACGCATCTCAGATATAAGATAAGATAAAATAATTAAACACAAGGGGAAATTTCTGTGTTAAAGCACTTTTCAAGAGTGGCAAAAAACATTTATATAATAATAATAATAATAATAATAATAACAATAATAATAATAATATTAATAAAAATACTTATACTAGATAATAGTACATTATTTTACTTTTAATCAATCATCCCCAATATAGAGCAGATAAATTAAAGGTTAACTTGAGTGATGACTTCATCTTCGACTTCAGTCCCCCAGTTTTTTGTCTGACAGGAACAAAAAAGCTGTGTGTGAGAGTGGCCGTTATGACAGGAGGTTGATAAGATCATGTGACTGTTTGATGAAGAGTACTAGGAACAGAATCCTTTCATGAACACACTTCTTCAACATGAACACGTCTCACACTGTGAGCAGTGACCTCAGTCACTGACAGGATCACATCCCTTCAGCAATCAGAGCGGGCTACGCTGTGTGCTTGCTTCGTTTACCCTCCAGTGTAAGTGAAGGGTGCTCCCAGTGACACATAGAGGCGGTTTGACATTATGCAATGTAGTGCCAAAATGATGTGGGGCGTGGCCGAAACTCCGGAGCTGCATGGGTCCAGGCAGGACGGGGTGGGACGGGACAGAATGTGGAAGGGTGGAATAGTGGCATGTTGGGTAACAGGAAACAGTAATATGGTCTCAAGAGTCAGAGAATTACTTTAAGATGAGATTATACACAAATCAGCCATAAAGCCATGACCATCTGTCTAATATTGTGTTTGTTTCCCTGTTACCGTTCAGACCCGTGGAGGCCTGGACTCCGGCAGACACCTCTAAATGTGTGCTGTTGTATCTGGTACCAAGATGTTGGCAGCATGTTAGAGGTCCTGGAGGTTATAAGGGCCTCTATGGATTGAACTTGTTTGTCCACCTTGAACTGGTTGTTTAGTTTCTGAAACCCTTCCTGAACCATCTCAACAGTTCATCAGGGAGCTTCAGCCTGCTGGAAGAGGCCACTGTTATTAGGGAAGTTTCCATGAAGTGGAAGGTATACAGTAGGTGCTACATGTTGAAGGGGATCCACATGAATGGTAGGACCTCAGGTTTCCCAGCAGGACATGGTTCAAAGCATCAGACTGCCTCCCCAGCTTGTCTTGAGCTCATAGTGCATCCTAGTGCCACCTCTTCCCCATATGATGTAAAAGAAAAAATCTGATCCATCAGACCAGACTATCGGCTTCCTTTGCTCTTAGGTCCAGTTCTGATTATACAGGTCCATTGTAGGAGGTTTCATCAGAGGACAGGGGTCAGAACTACACAGCTTCATACGCAGCACGCTGCGTATGAAGCGTACAAATTTTCATCAGAACCAGCATGAATTTTTACAGCAATTTGTGCTACAGTAGATCTTCTGTGGGGTCAGACAACAAGGCCTAGCCTTCACTACCCACCATGAACAATGACACTTGTGATCCCTCCTTAGACCACTTATGTAGTAGGCTTGACCCAATACAGATCAGGACCACTAAACAAGACCTGCAGTTCTGAGGATGTTCTGACCCAGTCCTCCAGACATCACAATTTGGTTCGTGTCAAAGTCACTAAGATCCTGAAGCTGATCCACTTTCCTGCTTCCAGCATCAATCTCACAACAAAATTTTCATTACACTAATGACAATTATTCACTTCATCTGTTTTAATGTTATGGATGATTAGTGTATACATACAATATTATTAATAATGTTATAATTTGAATAAAAGCTACCGAAGCTGAAATGTGATGCTCTCACTTAACTTAAAGCGGACTGAGTCAGAGTTTATCCTCTGACTCAGTCATACTGGATCCTCAGCCTCGCTTCTTTCTCCTGACAAACAAACACGCACGCACACACGCTCAAACAGAAACACGCACATAAACACACACACACACACACATACACAAACACTCACACAGAAATTCTATATCCTTCTGCTCACACCTTACGGCTCTATGAGGAATCGTGTGTTTACCAAACACAGACTGGCAGCCTACAAACACAGCGTTGCGTGACTACCTGTTCTTCATCTCTGCTGTGTCACTGCTTCTCACCTTTCACAACGCCCCGTCATCTACTGTGATCCAGGTGAGTCACCACTAATCTGCTGCTCAACACCCACGAAGGAGTCCGAGTCACAGTGACTCTGACAAGATCAAAAACACACTTTATATTTGATGCAAGGAGAAAAGACAGTTAGAGTTTATCCCTCTTCTCTCATCTTAAACACTACAAACAAAGTAATAGTCAGGTTTACACACAAATCAATCAATCAATCAATCTTTATTTATATAGTGCCAATTCACAACAACAGATGTCTCAAGGTGCTTTCCGGTCCACATGTGCTTCGTGGATCTGGAGAACGCTTATGACCGTGTCACTCGGGGCATCCTTTTGGGGGTGCTCCGAGAGTATGGAGTGGATGGCCCACTCTTACGGGCCATCCAATCTCTGTACTGACAGTCAGAGTCCGGTTCGCATTACGATCCGCAAACGATTCCTCATTTGCGGATGGTGTGGTCCTACTGGCCTCCAGCTCGTACTGCGACAATTTGCAGCCGAGTGTGAGGCGGCCGGGATGAGAATCAGAACTTCTAAGTCTGAGGCCATGGTTCTCAGCCGGGAAAAGGTAGAGTTCTCACTCCAGGTCAGGGAGGAGTTTTAGCCCCAAAAGGAGGAGCTCAAGTATCTTGGGGTCTTGTTCACGAGTGAGGGAAAATGGGAGCAGGAGATGGACAGACGGAACGGGGCGGCGTCTGCAGTGATGCAGGCGCTATATCGATCCGTTGTGGTGAAGAGAGAGCTGAGCCGAAAGGCAAAGTTCTCTATTTACTGGTCCATCTATGATCCGACCATCACCTATGGTTATGAACTGTGGGTCATAACAGAAAGAATGAGATTGCGGATACAAGCGATAAAGGGTGGCTGGGCTCAGCCTTAGAGATAGGGTGAGGAGCTCAGACATTTGGGAGAGGCTCAAAGTAGAGCAGTTGCTCCTCCGCATCGAGAGGAGTCAGTTGAGGTAGTTCGGGCATCTAGTCAGGATGCCCCCCGGACGCTTCCCTGGGGTGGCGTTTCGGGCATGTCCATCTGGAAGGAGACCTCGGGTTAGACCAAGGACCCGCTGGAGAGATTATATCTCTCGGCTGGCTTGGGAATGCCTCGGAATCCTCCTAGAGGAGTTGGTGGATGTGGCCGGGGAGAGGAAAGTCTGGGCTTCCCTGCTGAAACTGCTTCCCCCGTGACCCAGACCCGGATAAGCGGGGGATAACAAATGCTAAAATAACTATTAAATTGTCACACAAAATAACCCAATCTGGGTTATTTTTTAGTCATTGCTGGGTCCAAACTGGACCAACCGTGCCAGGGGTTGTTTTTACACAGCAGGGGTTGTGTAATGCATTTGACCTTGCAAGTTGGGTCATGTTTTAGCTTTGACCCATCAATCCCTGTTCACAAATTTAAACAACTACAATATGTTCTAAACATTTATGTCAACATTTGATGAAATAACTAAATAGCTAACTTGGTTGTAATGCTGGAAAGTTAGCGAGTAAGCTAACTGGCCAATAAAATGTGTGCATATAATCACAGCAATGACAATAGCCACTGCTTGAATATTTTTGACATAATATGTCACGGCCATAAATTTTAAACAAAAGCAAAGGTTATGTAGCTTATAGAACCAAGGTTAATTATAATAAGCCAGGTAGCATCATTTTCTGTTAAGTTTAACTTTTAACTGTGTAAATATCTTGATATATAAAGCGCGCCTGTCATAAGGATCCTCTGAACTGTACATGGCAACATTTTGAGGACTCATGAGACTGGGTTTCAGGTGGCATTTGCGACCAATTCTACTGAGTCACTATTTATATACATTACCCAACGGAATCAACCCAGTATCATTGACAGTAGGTCTGATGTTTTTCTAGTGGAATGCTGTGTTGCGTTTAAAGTCCAGCCCTCTCCAGGATTTTGCTCACAGAACCGGTAGTATGCGTAGACCTTTACTGATATCAACTCAACCCCAAAACCCATCCCTGAAGTTGGTGAGCCCAAAAGGGCTGCAGCTCCATGAGGCCTTTTTGGGCTGAGCACAATGGACGAAGGCCCGACCACTAGACGCTCACTAACAAGATCCCTTCACCAACAAGCTCTCCTCGCACGTCTTGCTCCAGAAGGGATATTTGGGATCCCCAAAGATGAGTTGGAGAGTATTGCTGGGGAGAGGGACCTCTGGGTATTCCTGATTTCTTATTGCCCTCCAATTTCCGCAACCTAACCCTTGAAATTAAAGAAAATGTAGTGGAATGCATTTGGTTTTCAACAGAAGCAAATGCTGGTTCTGGTAGAATGGTGTCAGAACACAGAATGATCCCCGATCACAGATTTGATCCCCGGTCACTGCGGTTCACATGTCGAAGTGTCCTTGAGCAAGATACTGAACCCCAAGTTGCTCCCAATCGCTGTTCCATTTGTGTGTGAATGATGATCCCCATGCAAGGCACCACATGATGACCATGTGGCGCCTTGCATGGCAGCCTCTATCATCACTGTATGAATGTTTGTGTGAATGGGTGAATGCCGGCTTTGTTGTAAAGCTCCTTGATTCCAAGACTTTGTGTTCATTTATTAGTAGGGAAAGTTCTGTCATTTTGATTTGTGTTGCCTTTTTGTGTGTTTCACTTGCGTTCCTTCCTCCCTCTGTGTCTGTCCTGTGATTGGTCATCGGGTTCACCTGTGTTTCCCCTCCAGCTGTGTCTCATTGTCTCCATATGGACCCAGCAGACGCATTGATGGACTTCGAAAAAAATGAACTAACTAACACACTCATCTGAATCCATGTTGAGTGGATGAAGAGTACTCTTGAGGAGGTACAACAGGCCGCTCTCTGCATCGCTCGCCGGAAGGTTTCTGCCCAACCCTGGCTGAGGGATTTCTTGCCGGAATGGCTAAAGGCCTTTATGGAGAACTGGGACACGCTGCCAGCATGTTCCCGGCCCCGGCCTGTTGGTTCTTCCCCTGCTCCAGCCACGTATTTGCTAGGCACCTGGTCTCCTAGCCCTCAGCTCCCGACTCCTCTCCCGACTCCTCTCCCGTGACTCCTCTCCCGTGACTCCTCTCCCGTGACTCCTCCCACGACTTCTCCAGTGACTCCTCTCCCGACTCCTCTCGTGACTCCTCCCACGACTTCTCCAGTGACTCCTCTCCCAACTCCTCCCGTGACTTCTCCTGTTACTCTTCTCGTGACTCCACCCGCGACTCCTCTCGCGACTACTCCCATGATTCCTCAACCGACTCCTCCCCCGACTCCTCTCGCGACTCCTCTACCGATTCCTCTCCAGACTCCTCCATTGACTCCTCCCACGATTTCTCCGTGACTCCTCTCGCGACTACTCCCGTGATTCCTCTCCCGACTCCTCACCCGACTCCTCTCGTGACTCCTCTCCCGACTCCCCTCGCGACTCCTCTACCGATTCCTCTCCAGACTCCTCCAATGACTCCTGCCACGACTTCTCCAGTGACTCCTCCCACGACTTCTCCAGTAACTCCTCTCCCGACTCCCCCCGTGACTTCTCCCGTTACTCCTCTCGTGACTCCTCCCGTGAATCCTCCCATGACTCCTCACCCGACTCCTCTACCGATTCCTCTCGCGACTCCTCCAGTGACTCCTCCCACGATGTCTCCCGTGACTCCTCTCCCGACTCCTCTCCTGACTCCTTCCGTGACTCCTCTCTTGTGACTCCTCTCCGGTGACTCCTCTCTTGTGACACCTCTCGTGACTCCTGCCACGACTTCTCCAGTGACTCCTCCCACGACTTCTCCAGTGACTCCTCCCACGACTTCTCCAGTAAGTCGTCTCCCGACTCCCCCCGTGACTTCTCCCGTTACTCCTCCCGTGACATCTCCCGTTACTCCTCCCCTGACTCCTCTCGTGATTCCTCACCCAACTCCTCTCGTGATTCCTTACCCGACTCCTCTCGTGACTCCTCTCGCGATTCCTCCCACGACCCCTCTCGTGATTCCTCTACAGACTCCTCCAGTCCCAGATGCTGACCCCGACTCTAGCTCCGTGCTCCCAGGTTCCCTAGTTCCTGACTCTCTGTGCCTCCACGGGCGACCTCCTCCTCGTGACCAGGTTCGCCTTCACGGGCGACCTCCTCCTCGTGACCGGGTTTACCTCCACGGGCGACCTCCTCCTCATGACCGGGTTCGCCTCCAGGGGCGACCTCCTCCTCATGACCGCGTTCGCCTTCACGGCCGACCTCCACCTCGGGCTCCTCGTGACCGGGTTCGCCTTCACGGGAGACCTCCTCCTCGGCTCCGCATGAACGGGTCGCCTTCACTGGCGACCTCCTCCTCGAGCTCCTCGTGATCTGGTTCGCCTTCCAAAGCGCCCTCCTCCTCGACCTCCAGATTGGTCATTCCGGTGCTGCCTGGCTCCGGCCCTGCCTTCAGGTCCTCCACTGGAGAGTATAGGTTTGCTGGACCAAACCTGGGCCTATTGAATTTTTTTGGTATTTTGTCCCTCCTCCAGATCCCCTCTACCCACCCTGTTTGTGTTAAATTATTTTGATTTGGACTTTTGGTACGTCTGATATCCGTCCCTTAAGGGCGGGTTCTGTCAGGACTTTGTGTTTATTTATTAGTAGTGGAAGTTCTGTCATTTTGATTTGTGTTGCCTTTTTGTGTGTTGCACTTACGTTCCTTTCTCCCTCTGTGTGTGTCCTGTGATTGGTCATCGTGTTCACCTGTGTTTTCCCTCCAGCTGTGTCTTATTGTCTCCTTACGTCAGTGTATATAGTTGGTCCTCACCTTCCCTTCTGTGCCAGTTCGCTGTATGATGTTCCCCCGTGTCATCTCGCGTCCCAGCCTTCTCCCAGTGTGTAGTAAGTTAATCCTAGTGTTTTTTTGTTCCTGTTAAATCCCCTGCTTTTTCTTTGTGCCTTCTTGTTTATAATAAATATTTTTGCACCTGCTCTGCCTGCTCTGCCTGCTCTACCTGCTCTGCCTGCTCTGCCTGCTCTGCCTGCTCTGCCGCGTTGTGTCTGCGCCTTCCAAGCTAAACCCCAGGAAAGTTACTAACATTTGAGTGGTTGAGCACACTACCAAAGCGCTATATAAGTACAATAATTGATGTTATTGATAATCGGCACCTGGTCTCCCAGCCCCAGGTGATGAAAAGAAAAACACAAAAATCATTTTGAACTCAATTTGGCAGACAAACTATTCTTCACCTTGATCCAGTCGGGACACATGGCCACCTGCCCTGAGTTGGGATCTTCTCCAGGTTTCTTCCTCTTAACCAAAGTATTTTCTCTCTCTACTGTTTTCCTCGTGTTGGGCATGATGCGTCTTTGTAGACTAAAGACTATCCTCATTGTGATTTGTATAAATAAAACTGACTTTACCATCCTGGACTAATGTCAGCGATATTAAAGCCCAGTAGTGTAAAGGAACTTCCTCTCAGTACTGCAGCAGGAATGTGGTGTTCATCAGGGCGTCTGCTGAAAGGGGAAGTGAAAGTGCTGCTGACATGAGCTACTGATGTGAACTATAAACCACCTTCTCTGGGGCGAGGATCCCGCACAGACCTGAGAATATTCTAGAAACTGTTGTACAAAATACTACTTTCTTTTTGTGTCTCATGGACAGTGATTGCATGTATTTCAGCACAAACCAACACAATACTATGTTGTACTGTATGACTATGTGACTAATAAAGGATTCTTTCACGCGCACACACACATACACAGCCACTTAATGGGGCTGAGTTTCAATAGAGCTTATGCAAGAATTACTGTTTCTGCACAAGGACCCATACAGATGAGGAAATTTCATGATGTTGCCCCACAAAATCTCAGAACCCAGGCATTATGATTAGGAGGCAGCAGGGCCTGACTCATTCAAAGCAACAGCTGTTTACACGTCATATATGTTCAGACAACCCCAGATATCGTTCCGGGAAGGTCTTCCTGATTTAAGTGTTCCGTAAGAAGAATCGCTAAACATCGAACAGACCCAAACTGTAGAGGAAATAGTAACACTCCCTAATGTAATGATTTTAATCACATGACCCTTCCAGCCGCGGTGAGTTTATAGCGGCGAATGCAGCCCTAAACCAGACATTAATTGGTGACCATAACCTGACCAGTTCGGAGTGGTGGTTAACAGGTCGCTGTGGTTGTCGAGGGCCATTTAAGTACATGGAATTCAGGTGAGGCTTAACTTAAAATAATCATTGGTTAGAACAGAATGATTTTATGCCAAACTAGAAAAGTAACTAAAAGCACCCAGAAGGCACAAACCTCTGCCGAGACACATTAGTGCTTAAAGTAGAAATTATTGTGATAATCTTTGGAACATTACATGCAGGTTCCTCCAGCAATGTCTGAGTTATTGCCAGCCTCTAAATCTACCGACAACTCCAACAAACTCTCTCAGTATTTCTCAAATGCTCTGGAACCTTTGGGCTCTCCTCATTTTCTGGTGCCTTACACTTTAGATTCTCAGCTCAGCATTCTGATAAACAAACGCACAGTGGTGACAACTTTAATTATTGGTAGATGAGGTGTTTGAAACATGAAAAAAAGTAAAAAAGTCCCTAAAACGAAGCCTGAGGCTGAAGCTGTAGTACGAACTTTTCATACCAATCTTTTCAGTCACATCTTTCAAGCTCAATCACAAACACAATTGCCTGCTTCACAATATCCTGGGGACACACCATCATGGTTAGCCTATCATCCATCATCTTTCTGCAGTCTTTTAATTATGACTCTCTCTTATTCAATCTAGTTCCTTCATGCTGCTTGTTTTTGCAGCCTCCACCTCCTTATCTCCACCTAGTCCTCACTGATCTTTCGAATCATTCATCAGTCTCGGTAGAGTTATCAGCCACCACTACCACCAGTATCCAGACTCCAAAGAGGGGATATAGCCCACCCGTTGCTACTCAGGGTAGAGACCCTCCAATCAGAATCTCCCTGAGGAGTCTTTGGAACTTTCTGACAAACTAATTAAGAAAAGATCATCTCTTGGAATGAACATTAATTTTACTTTTAATAATTTTTTCTTCACTTCAATCTGCTGAGTGAAACAAAATCGGATGATCTTAAAAAGATGATGATGAACTGGTAATTTTTTATGATCTCCTGATGTATTAACCGCCTAATTATTTATATGAACATTGTTTATGTGCAAGATTTATCTGGTTTAAAGATGAGCTGATGACAATTTGATTGTTCTCTTCCCCGTGAGGGTGAATCACCACTTTTATAAAAACTAATCGGAATAAATAAAGGATAAAGAATACAAGCAAGAAAACTGAATGTGTTAATTCATTAGTGGAAATCAATGAACCACGGTCGGACATGAAGACAGTAGTCGCTGTGGAAAAACTCACTAAGAATGGTTTCTTGAGAAAAACCTGAATCAAACCCTAACTCCTTTGAATAAATCTCAGGAAAAGTCAGTTGATCAGGTGTAAAATCCAACGCAGCCTTTTTTTTGCAAAAAAAAAGGACCACATTTACCAATGCGCTTAACATCACCTAATAAATGGAAGCACGGCAGCAAATAAAAAGAAAGTCAACCATTTATTTTTAGGGTATAAAATATAACAAAGACAACATTACAAAACCAGAAAAGCACTCAGAGCACAAACCTCAACGGTACCAAAGGTTTACTAACATTTATTTAAATAAATTTTGTGTTTCGGCAAATGAATGATCATACTTAAAATTTAGCTCAAGTAAAAGCAACAGAGCTTGAAACTTTGCCGTCAAAGGAAACGGGAAGACTTTACTCAAGATACCGTTTAAAGGTAAGCGGTTAGGTCTGTGTAATCCAACTGGGGTATTTAACTCGCAATCAACAACCATATACTGTGAATCGAATGCTACCCACCATTAATATTTCCCCCACGGTGGTGTGACAGGCATTTGATCGCCTCTGTGCCCATCCAAACCTCGATGCTTCCCGGGATCATGGACTGAGAACGCCTGCAAGAGAACGATCAATCCAGCAGCCGTTCATGAACCGATGAGTTGATTTCCCATAGTGAACTAGGCGGACATGACCAATTTACCTTCCAATAACTTCATGAGTCTGGTCTTCATGCTTACTTTCTGAGCTAGCTAGGTTTCACTTTCCGTTGGGTTATTTGTCAGCTGAATAATAAGTTTTGCCCAATTCTTATAAAGACGTTGATAACCTGATCTCAGAGGGAGTTGGTGGGGCTGAAAGTACAGGCAGCAATATACACAAAGAGCAACACCGCCGTGGCGGGCAGCAGGAGACATCTGAGGTTTTTGTAGCTTAAATAAACCGGGAATAAAGAGGAAGGTGTGCGCTGGTGGCAAATGAGACGTTTCGTATATGGATGAGCGCTGTTCGAGTTGTCTGCAAGAGCAAGCAGCTAACAGTCCTCGCTACGTTTCATATCCAGACATTTGGAGTGGTGGTGTTTGCATTGTAAAGGACTTGAATGTTGCACTAAGGCGATAACCGCAATTGTTTGTCAAGTTTGAAGGGATGTTAATGAGTAAAAGTCAATAATGATTGAATCTTTTTTCTTTTTCTGAAGAAGAAATAACCAGATACCAATGCACTTGTGGCAAACAGAGAAAAATATAAGGTACTGAAATAAAATCTACAGTACCGAACAGACACTTCAACAAAGTAAAACTCGTGTTTCTGGGAAATTAGTCTAATTTTTTGTCTTAAAAAAAATAACTACCTCCAGTCAGGTGATGTCACACTGGATGTTGGTTTTTGAGAGATACCAACATCCGATGGAGGTTGAGGTCAAACTTTTGGCATCAATATGATTTTCCTTTTTCTGATAAATTTTGGAATGCCTGTAAGACATTAGTGTTTGACGTCTTTTTGACATCACTGTGGCGTTCTGCTTCTATCTGGGCTGAGGGGATGGATTGTTTTATCACCAGCAGTCTGCAACAGTGCTCTGGTTGTGGATGTCATGAATCCACCCGGGGATGGGAGGGGCTTCTATCAGTGTGTGTTTGTGTGTCTTGTTGTTGTTCTTGGTATTAGTCAGCCGCTCAGATGAACGCCATGGATAGCTGGGTTGTGACAGGTCAGCGTGAAGCTATTAGAAACAAAGGTATCTCTCGTTTACACACGGCTCTGGTATTCATTTTTAAATATACTTAGTGAGTCACGTCATGTTTGATCCACGTCTCTATCCTGAAGCTCAGTGAATAAAGCCACAATCATCAACATGATGCTGTTTGTTTGCCCCGTATTCTTGCCAAAGGATGTAAAAGTCCTTTTAAATCTGACATTAGATAACTGAGAGGACACCACAGGTCCATACCTCCAGTTTAAACACCTCCTCTTTATGTCATGTGTGTAATCCAGAGAGGACCTAGGGAGGTGGATCAAACTCAGCGATTAAGTTCTGATACTCTATCATACTGTAGTTAAAGAATAATGGCCTCAGACTTAAGTTAAGGGGTGGGAAGTTACAGATCTGCTGCTACTGGAGATCCTGAATGTGATCCTGATGTGTCACTCATGTTCCGGGCTACGTGTGTGCAAGATATCAGTTCTCACTTAGGTGAACAGGAGGGGGATTATGGGATGTTGAGTCATGTCTGACACAGACAGCAAGCATGGCAAAGTCAACAGCGTTCTGAATCAACACACACACCCTGGAGCAAAAATACAAGGCCGACATTATTTAGTGTATTTATGAAGTGCCAGTATTGTAGTATTGTCTATGTGATGGATTATCAAGGGATAACACAGTCTCTGAAATGTACTCGGAGTCTATAGTTGAAAGTCTGAAGGTCATTTCTACTGAACCTTGTTCCTAAAATATTAACTCAAAGGAACAAGAACTTTAGTTCTTCTGCATATTTTTTTTGATTTAAATTGTATCTGTTATGTCACTTCTGAATCCTTTTTATATATATACAATCCCAGTTTTAATTATTATTTAATGTTTATCATTTTATATATATATATCTATATATATAATATTTTTTACCATTTTTCACAGACTTATAAATTTGATCACTGTTTGTCATTAGAGTTTATTGTTATTGTCATTATTATTATTATTATTGTTTTTGACAATAAGGGGTGGACGAAGTATTCAGATCCTTTATTTGAGGAAATGTAAAAATACCACATGTGAAAATACTCAACTAAAAGTAAAAGATCTGTAGTCAACCTTTACTTAAGTAAAAGTGTTTAAGTAATACCAGCAAAATGTACAAAAAGTATCAGAGTTAAAATACTCATTGTGCAGAAGAATGGTTGCCCTCTACTGCTATATAGGATTAATATCACCGCTTCATTATTGTGTAGGACTGTGTTACTGCTGTAGCAGTTGAGGGTGGATGTAATCTGACTACTTTGCGCTGTTGAGTTGTTTAATGAGAGCATCATAGCAGGCTTCTATTATCTTTTTCCTGTGAGAAGCACTTATCTCTAAAGACATTTTTTCATGAGATCTGTCTATTTTACTTTCAAAAGAAGAGTAAAATTAGAGACACAGTAAATCCTTTCGTTTATCACAAACGTGTTTGAAGATACATGAAGTGTATGAAAGATTGTAATCTGAAAAGTAACCAGTAACTAAAACTGTAGAACAAATGTGATGAAGTAAAAGTATGAAGACGCTTGATAGAGAAATAGTCAAGTAAAGTACTAGTACCTCATCTTGGACATAGGTACAGTACTTGAGTAAATGTACTTAGTCCACCATTGCTGACACCATCGCTGTCTAGAAAACCTTTCTTCATGATGGAGTTTCTTCACGTTTCTGCTCCGATTCTTCACCTTGTGTGTTTTATGTCTGTCCCCATGTTTCATCTGTCCCGTGTGATCAACACCAATGGATCGTCTAGTCTATGTTTAATTGTTCCTTCATTTAAAATCAGTCTAGCTTTGGGAGAAAAAAACACTGTGATTCAAAATAAAAATTAACAAGCTTTTTTGAAAAAATTATCGGACATTTCTGATATCGATGTTAGAATGTAGAAAAAGTAAAGATAAATATTGAAGTTGACGACAGATACCAGATAACTCTCCTTATGAACAGTAATAAAGTATTTGTACTTAGTTACCCTACTCTGTAGAGGTCACATTTGAAATATGAACATTTTAATGGTGAATAAAAATAAAAATAAAAATATAATTAAATTCTGTTGTTTTAATAACCGCAACTGTTTGATCTGTGTATAAAGTTTGTTACTGAGTGATCATGATAGTGGGTATTAATATAGTCCAAAAATAATTTGCTTAATCCAGATATATCAACAATTTACACCAGACTAAGGGTGTGGTACTTTAGATATAATTTCATAACATTATTAAATTATATCTAAAGTAACACACCCTTACAATTATTACTGTATTGTGTTTAAGTAACTGTATATTATTAAGTATCCAGCAAACTAAACATACATTTAATACGTTTTAACTTTAAGTTTACACCTGATAAATTGGGCTGCTAAAGTTTAAAAAGCCAAAACAAAAATATGAAATAAAGTGAATTTATTGACTTAAAAAACTTTTGAGTGTCATGATACCAAATTTGAGCATTTTTATCAATATTAATGCTCGAGCTGGAATATCTGATTAAGTCATATTATTAAAATTAGAGTTCCCTTTTCATGTGAAACATAAGTAACAGAATTAATTTTATTTTTCTGAATAGGACTAATTTCACAGAAATAAGACTTTTGTACTTTCTAGGAAACCCCCTATTTGTAGTGTGAAACTGAAAACTAATTATTTTCATACTTCTCTACGTTCCAGTAACATCAGCAGCCGTTCAACTTCTACATAACATGATTCCATGTTATACGGATGAACATTGAGAATCTTTCACTGCAAAAACAGACAGAAGCCAAATATTCCATAATATATCGAACATATACCAAATATAATATATACTGAACTAACAGAAAAGTCCATTAAAGACATACTCAAAAAACAAAACTTGAAACTTTAACAATACAAACTCTTAACTTGATCAAACTTAGAAATAAACTTTATGATGTGCTATGATATTAGTTTTTACATCTTTCTACTGAAAAGAAATCAAGAGAAGCAATAATCATATATCTATGGGAATGTTAGTATCCTCATTTTCAGCAATATCCTACCCATGTACAGTTATAGTTTAATTACAATTATATTATGTGTTCATTTGTGTAAAATAACCCTTCCCACCACTGTGCGCCGTATTCCAGTCACTCGTGTAAAGATGGCTCATATTTATTATTATTCTTGGCTTTTACTTTTTGTGTTGATACTTTTACTTTTTGCGATTTCTTTACATTCTTTTATGGAGCCAGTTACAGCGTAACTTCGTTCTGCTGTGTTCCTGTCTGGTGAGTAGACTGAATGACAATAAATAAAAGGATAAATAAATGCTGGTTTCTAGGAAATTAGGCTTATTTCATTTTTATCTAAAAGAAAAGAGAAATCATGTAAAGCGTTGAGCGCATTATAATGTAAGTCTGATTTTAAAAATCTAACTTTGCTTTAGTCAAAAAATCAAGGTAATATTGATCACATTTAAGGAACAGACACAGACTTAAACTGTTGAAATGTTTTCTAACAGCATCACATAATGACGTGTGTTCCAATCCCAGGTCAGAATAGATGCTTTTAATAAGTGTGTTTTTTTCAGCGTACACAAAATAGAATCACTTTAAAATGAGTAAATTATTCTCTGACTGAGCTGAAGTTAAAGAATCCAGACATTCATCTCTGGATTCGTTTCTGGTTAAATGAGGAGGGTGTAAGGGAGAGAGGAGTGTGTGAGTGTTTGTCTGAGGAGTGTCTTAGGATTGTGTTAAGAGTGTGTGAGCAGTACGTTTGAAAGCAATGTGTGACTGAATTTGTGAGTGGTGTTTCTGTATGGGTGTTTAAGATGTGTGTGAGGAGTATGTTAGCAAATGAGGAGTGTGTGGATGTGAAGATTGTCTTAGTGTGTTAGGACAGTGTTAGTGTGTGAGGAGAGTAATAGTGTCCGAGGAGTGTGTGAGGATTGTGTTAGGAGTATGTTAGTTTGCGAGTAGTTTGTTAGTGTGTGAGAACTGTTTTAGGAGTGTGAGGAGTGTATTAGTTTGTTAGTGTGTGGGAAGTGTGTTAGTGTGCAAGGAGTGTGTTAATGTGTAAGGAGATTGTAAGTATATGAGTACTGTGTTAGTGTGTGAGGAGTGTGTTACTGTGTAAGGAGTGTGTTAGTGTGTGTGGAGTTTGTCAGGGAGTGAGAAGTGTGTGTGTCTGAGGAGTGTATGAGATTGTGTTAGGAGTATGTTTGTGTGTGAGGATAGTGTTAGTGTGTGAGGATTGTATGAGATTGTGTTAGGAGTATGTTTGTGTTTGAGAATAGTGTTAGTGTGTGAGGACGGTGCAAGTGTATGAAGAGCGTGTTAGTGTGTGAGGAGTGTGTTACTGTCTGAGGAGTAACAGACACAGGTGAAGAGTGTGTTAAGGTGTGAGGAGTGTTTTAGTGTGTGCGTTAGGGTGTGAGGAGTATCTGAGGAGTGTGTAAGTGTGTGAGGAGTGCAAGAGGGATGTCTTACGGTGTTAGCAGTTTGTTGGTGTGTGAGGAGTGTGTTAGAGTGTGTGGAGCATGCTAAGTGTGAGGAGATTGTTCATGCGTGACGATTTGTGAGTGGTGTGTTAATGTGTGAGGAGTGTGTGAGGTGTGTGTTAATGTGTGAGGTGTGTGTTAATATATGAGGATGTTTAAGTGTGTGAGGATTGTGTTAGTGAGTGAGGAGACTGTTCGTGCACAGGGAATGTGTTAATGAGGAGGTGTGTGTTAGTGTGTGTGGAGTGTGTTATTGTTTGAGGAGTGAGCTAGTGTGAGAGGAGTGTGTTAGTGTATTAGGAGTGTGTTAGTGGTATACCTGGTGAGGAATGTATATCTGAATGAAAAGACTGAGTGTGGTAGGAGTTTGTCAGTTTCTGAAGAGAGTGTGAGTGTGTGACTGTGAGTGTATGAGGATTGTCTAAAAACAGTGTGAGTTTTTGAGTAGTAGTGTGTCTGAGGAGTGTGAGAAGAGTGATAGTGTGTGTGTAAATATGTGATTAATGTTTAATTGTGCCAGGATAATTTGTGTGTGTGAGGAGTGTCTGAGTCCTTCATGAGTGTAAGAGTCTGAATGTGTTTGTTAGGGAAGAGTTTATGTAAGTGTGTGCGGATGTGAGCGTTGAGTGTGTGAGTATGACAGGAGTGTGTTAATAAGTAAGGAGTGTGTACACACACACACACACACACACACACACACACACACACACACACACACACACACACACACACACACACACACACACACTTATTGAATGTGTCATCACCAGTCAGAGGTTAATTGAGGGGTCAATGTGTGTTTTCTACACAGATCCCTCCTCCTCCTCAGCAGCAGCAGCAGTTTGAAACAATGAATTTATAAAAAATTTCACCTCCTTCATTTATTTAACTGATTGGAGTTAATTTTACATTTGTTTTATATTTGGAGACAAAAACATGACTAATAAACACATCAAACATGGCTGTGCTGCTGTGTCCTACTACACTACATTTAACTGACAGCTCTAGATATTGCTCACCAGTGATGAACACTAACTTAGTACATTTACTCAAGTACTGAATTTAACTACAAATTTGAAGTACTTATCCTTTAATTGAATATTTGCATTCTATACTACTCCATACTTCTACTCTATTACATTTATCTCACAGCTTCAGTTACTGGTTACTTCTCTGAACACGATGTTCCCTACCCTTCACGTACCTCCGTGCTCTGATAGCTGCTAATAATAATTGCATATTTTTTATGAGACTTTTAAATGCAGCGGAGTAGATTCACAGAGTATGAGTACTGTTACTCAAGTAAGGTATGAGTACTTCAAGTACCACGGCCCATTACGTAAGATGCCACGTGTGCAGCTGACATTCCTTTTTCTGTGAATGTAACGTTGAGCATAACTGTTTTCCTCCATCCCATAATGACTTACTGGTGGCGGCCATTACTGAGAGTAGTTGGATGGTGAATGACTCAGACGGGCGCTCTTCTAAAATATTTGCACACTCCAACCTTCCAATTCAAGGAGAGCAGCGACCCAAACCCTTCAAACATAGAGGTGGGAGTGACCGTCACACCATCCGGGTGCAGGTGCATCCCACTGACATCACTGCTTTCTGCTGAGGAGCTCCGCCCTCTCCGACATGGATACAATAAAATACACCTCATGTTGAATTCTTCTCTGCACTGCAAACAAATTATTTTAAATTAAGTAAAATAAACTTGGTGTCTGGGGAAATCAGTTAATTTATTTATATTTTTTTCTGAGAGGAAAATTAACCTTGTTTGGCTATTGTTTTCTATTAGGAGAGTAATTTCATTTAAAGACTGCAATGTTTCTTTAACAAGCTAATCAAGCTACACGCAAAAAAAATAATTCAAGTTTGAACTGAATCCAGATAAGTCAACATTGTGCACCAAGATGGATGGTTCCAAACTTCGCTCTGTGCAATTAAATGAATGACCATCACTGTCGCTGAGCGTTGGGGGTTTATTCAAATTTATATAATTTCTTAATATAGATAACATTCTGTGATGCTCATTTAAAAAACTGTAAATATAAGAAATAATATTATAAACATGCCGTGGTCTTGTTCTGATTTCTTTTTATTCATTCGGTTTTTTGTCTATTTAAAAAAAAAAATTATTATCTTTTTCATTTAGTCCTACAACTATATTTCATTTTGTCACGTTAAGCACTTTGTACATTTTTTTGACAAGTGCAATATAATTAAAGTGTACTATAATGAATGATCAATGATCAATGTATATCCTCCTGGTTTTAACTTCAGACAATTTAATTTACATTTTCTGCTTATGCAACTCAGAAGTGAGTGGTAACATCATGTAAATGAGGTCTATTACCGTAAATGACACAAAAGAAGTGTTGACTAACAAGGTGTGACACCAATTTGGGAGATCATTTATACTGTATGTTGACTTAAAAGCAAATCCAGACCAGATCAGCTGACACAGCAAAACAAAAGTCACATGGTCTATGTGGAGCAACAAGGAGGGTTAAAATAACAGAACTATGTGAAAGATACATAACGGCAGCATTATCTGTTTAACTAGAATTCTGAGAGTCCAGCTAACTATTCTGAGACACATTCATTTAACTAAATACTATTTCTTGTGATTACCTGAACTGTGTTTATTCTGTTCTACAGTAACTAATCCAGGACAAACTTAATGAGCTGTTTTGATTGTGTGATTAACTCAAAAGACTTAAGTTGTATTGAATCCATCATATTTTGTTGGTCCAACAAGTTTTAATTTGAAGTCACACCTGCTAAAGTGAGATAAGTAAAAGATAAAAAGAAAAAAACTAACACACATATATATTGATTAAATTGGGTATAAGAACATTGATTGAGTTAAAGAATTCAAAGTTCTTTGTTTAATATTGATGATAATTAGCCAGCAATAATTTAAGATTAAGGTACAAATTCTTAAATCAGATCAGTCCCTTTAAAACGCACATTTTTTGTAAACTTGTCTTTGTTGTTTTGGCACTTTGATGATCTTGTGGCTTTTGACCAACTGGTTCTAAATTTACCCGGTCCGGTTTGGCTTTTAATAAAGCATAGAATATAATTCATCACTCAATCCTGCGTTACTTCTTTTCCTCTAAACCCACTCCAACTCTTTACCACAGTTTTACTCTTTTTTTTAAACAGACTGTCCCAGGCCAAAGTTTACTCAAGAAACTCTTTAGATACCATTTAAATGTTTCAAATAGCAGCAAATAATGGCATTGGTTCTATTCCTGGCTATCAATTGATGCCATCTACTAGAATTAAAAAAAACCTAAATTGAATTTAAGTAGTGGTCATTCATTCTAAATGCAGAAGGAATAGAATGGACGCTTTTCATAGGTAGACAACAGGAAGGTCATAGAACATAAAAAATTATATTATATTATATATATTATTGCCGGCACAAAACACAAGCTGCTTGAATTTGATCATGTTTTTGTCTTGTTTTCAAGTACAATTAGAAGTTCCTCAGCTTCATCCTTCACTTGATTTGATAGTTTTTCAGGATGTTTTTGTCACTAAAGAATTTGAATCCATATAACAATTTACCATCTCTAAAAATAAAACATCCTGATATATTTTTAAGAAACTGATTTAAAACAAGTAAGAACAGCACATTTTATACTTGTGTGGGTTTTTTTAAACCTAATGAGCAAAGTCACAATTATGTTGCGGAATTCCAAAAACCAAACAGGAATCTGTCTTTTTTTCCAAGAAAGAAAAAAGCTGTCAAGCAAATGCCTTTTCAATTTAGGAGAAAGAATCGCCATAAAAGCATGATGTAACATATATCTAAAGTTACAGATGTCTGACAGGGGCAGCATTCCACATTTAATCTCAGAAATGTGTTCCATGTGGTCTACTTTATGTCCCCCATAATTTTCCCTGAAGAACAGACGGGTCTGGCTTCCACTGGTTTAAGGCTCATTAAAGTCTTTCATTACTTTCTATTCTACTTTTAATAATACTGAATAAAATTAATTGATTTGATTTTTTTACTCAATACAAAACAATTTGATTTAATTTATATTTAAGGATAATTGGCTTCATTTTTGGATGTCTTTTTTTTGGAAGCGTAAAACTCGACAAAATAATTGATAACATTTTCTTGATCCAGTAATGTCAACATTTACCACCAAACTGAGATGTATTAGATTTAATTTAATAACATTATTAAGATGAGAAAATAACAGACCTGTGCGTCATCTACTGCTTCTCCGCATTCTTGGATTAGAAGAAATCCTAAATTAATTAACAATTTATTCTTATGAATTAATTTTTAATTAAGAGTTTTAGTAACCTTTGAAATGTACAACTTTAAGCACCTGCTACATCGTTTGCAAACAAGTTTATGTCACTCAGAAATTATGAGTTTCACTAAGACAAAGGGAAGAAAAAATTGACTGGCACACAATTTCAAGTTAGAAATTCTACATAAATATAAAGTTTACGTTGCTCATATTAATTAATTCATTTGAGCATTTGAGCACTAATTACAGAACTGTCTGTTTAACTGAGTGTCCAGGTAACTTAAACTCAGCAACGTAAATTTAACAAAGTTTCATTCCTTCTGGTTTATTTTGCAATAGAATGTGATACAGGACAAACTAAATGTACCTTTTTTCTATTTGAGGTTCACCCAAAACTGGAATGTCGTGTAAAACCAATCATTATTTTTTTTGGGTCTAACGAGTTTTAATGTTCAGTTACAACTGACACATGCATTCGCTAAATCGGGCATAAGAACTTTCACTGCATTAAGCAAACTCACAAAATAAATTCTAATATGGAGTTTAGGTCCTGGACCTTAACCTTTGGCAGTCTGGGCGGGATGTGACCACAGAGAGGATAGCAGAACATCTGCTCCAGTCTCATGGACTAAGATGTTTTGAATGTTTCTGGTGATCCACCCCCCTCTGCTGGGGATTGTCTGGTGAATGTGGACTTCCTGTCTAGCACTAGGTGTGGAGGACCGGATAACTGTTAGCAGCAAAACAGAAACAATATCATGGGGGTTAAACTCTGACTGTTTATTCAAGCTAGGAAGTGACCACATATATAGTGCCGCGGGTGGAAATGGGTTAATTTGTGTGAGTCAAGCACTTCTGTCCAGTTATAGTCCTTAAAGAGGGACATGGCGACATGCAGTCACACGTTTGGTCATGTGAGAGGATATTATTAGACCTGTTAAAATCAACTTCTCATGGCATCAGAACAAAGAGAAGAATGAAAAGCATGAATTTTTAGTTTTATACTGCAAGAAAAGGGATGTCAAGAAGTACTGAAGTCTTATTTCTAAGAAATTAGTCTTATTTTTGTTTTAACATGGAAAAACTGTAATGAAACGGTTTTGATCAGCTGATCCAGATTTAAGTCTAGAGTCTTAAAATCAGATCAGGCAGGGAATTAAAACACTCCTTTAAACTAGTTTTTTTTAATTAAATTTATGTTTAAATAAGGTTTGTTTTAGTTGTAAGTGTCATTAAAGTGAATTTTATTTATTTTTAAGAATTCTAGTTGTAGTAAACTGAATTGGATTTGGTTTTGTTTGGCTCAATGGTTCAAGAAGATTTTTTTAAAATGTATGAATATGTGACTTCTTTATAGCCTGTCTGCTTTTGCAGTGCATGGTTTGCAACCCTCATCCATAACATGGCCTCTTGCAATTTTCCCTCTCATCATATTCAGGGGGATGTTGTAGAAATCATCAATAACGAAAACAGAGAAATGCATGAGTTCAGTTAGTTGGAAACGTATCAATAATACTAATAATAATAATATTGATTGTCATTCAATCATTCTTGTTTAACAGATAATGCGGATAGAGTCATGTTGGTGTCACACAGGTCTGTTATTTACATCTTAATGAGGTAAGTAAATTGCATTTAATACATCTCTGTTTGGTAAATAAAAATACTGCAGATAAAGCTGGATTAAGTAAATTTTACTAGCCTTCACTGATCTCTCCAGTTCATTAACATCATTAGACACCTGTTCCCCTTTTTTATGACCGCTCAGTTACCAACATTTATTTATATATATTTTTTTATAAAAGAATATAAAATGACAATAGATTGAGGAATATCTGGGTTCATTTTAATTTAAAAAAGAAAGAATAAAAAAGTGAGTATGTTCAATCCTGATTCTTCTGTGCTTCATCAGTCATGTCTCTCTACTTCACAGACAATCAGAAATTTATGGATGACATTCACTCTCATACTAAACTTTCCGAGCTTCAAACCAAATTTAACATAAAACAATTTGGGTAAACACAAAATACAAGTTTTAAATGATAACTTTATCTAATAATCCAAAAAGGTTCACATATAGCTAAATCACCTCAAGTAGCTGACAACTAATAATTATAACCAAACCCTCCTGATACCAGGAGATCAGCTTCTGACATCACTGTGGTGGAATTCTGGCCCTCTCCTCTTCGCAGCCACATTGGTGAATTTGTAAGCATGAACTGATCTTCAGAGGTCCCACCAAAACATCTCATTGGGGTTCAGGTCCAAACTTTGACTACGAGAAATAAAGAGGAGGGCTTACTCTCCTGTTTGGGATGATTGTCTTGCTGCGTGACCTCATAGACTGATGACCTGAAATTGTCCTTCAGCAGAATTCATGTTTCCCTCCATGTTGACGAGTCGTTCCGGTCCTGAAGCAGCATAGATCTCCACAACGATCCACTGCCACCTCAATGTTTGACGGTAGGTTGGCTGTTCTACTAGTGGATGCTGTGTTTGGTTTCCACCAGATGTAACTGTTCTCAAACAGTTCTACTTTATACTCTTCAGTCCAGAGAAGATTCTCCCAGAAGCTCTGAGGGTCATCAATTTGATGTGGCTAAATTAAGACCAGCCTTAATGTTCTCATTAGGGCTGAACCAGCACGGGCTGATCCAGAAGAGGTCCATGATCTCCAACCTTTATTGAGGTGAGAGAGGCCGGAAGTTCCTTGAATGTGGGATCTTCTCTTATTCAAGAATGAACCTTTAACGTGCTCCTGGAAGAATTTTGGAAGTTGGTCCACATCTGTGAAGTTTCATTATTGTTCCAAGACTTCTCCCTGTGTAGATAATGTGTTTCGCTGTTGATCATTGTCCCAGAAACTTAGAAACAGCCTTGGAATCCTTCCCGGGGTAATGGATTTCAATCAGCTTCTTGGATTTCTGTTGATTTTGGCATAGTGTGCTCCTAATGAGACCTAACAGCCAAATTCCTGCTCCTGAAGATGGTCCGTTGAAGTGGTGATGTGACATAACAGGACTGGTAGTGATCCAGTCTGAATGGGTTTAGTCCAACTTGAACCAGTTCTTCATTTGGTAGGTGTTTAGATCTAGTCCCTAAGGGGGCGGGCCTTTTTCACAAAGACCCAGTTTGTTGGAAAGAACATTTTGAATTCAATAAATAAATTGTTTGTTCAAAACTTGCATTTTGTGTATAATCTGGTTGTTTTATGTTGAATTTGGGTTGGAGATCCGACAGAACCAGGAGGGGGTCAGGTTGGGATCTTTTAGAGTAAAGGTTTACATCTTGAGATGTCTTGTGTTGGTTTGGCCGTCAAACCAACACCACTAAGTAAGTTTCCTGCTTTACTTCAGCAGTTTGTTGAAGTGAAAACACATTGAAGTGTTTTACTAAGTTGTGGATGAGAAGTTCTAGTGATGCACCTCCTAGCCAGTAAACACTAAGGCCCAGTTCAGGCACACATCTCCAGCTACTTACTGGGTTTTATTTACAGAAAGGAAAACAGTTTCAGAAGGGTCACACAGCAAAAGTTCCACTAATAAGTCTTGGAGGCACTTCTTAGAAAGAGTTCTGAAATGATTTGACCCAGTTATAATGACTGACCGGGTCCTAAAACAGGACAGCGGGTCTGCTGCACTCTGCACTTACACAACAGAATATGAGTGGCTCCTTTAAAAAGCCTTTAACAGAAAGAAGATGTATAATTACAGTCTTCTGAGGTCAATTTGGACTTCTTACTTGTGGTCTGGCCTCAAAGAAGGGAAGAGAGGCAGCAGAAACCAGATCAGCTCCTTACACAAACAAACATGGCATTTCTAATAACTCACGCCAATATCACACTGTTATTTTTAAAAGCAATCGTTTAAGAGGTTCCTCTTCAAGGTAATGCGTGATCCTCAGCCACCACAGACGGTTTCGGTCCGTACAACCCTGTACTGTTTCGGTTTCAGACACATTTACTAATCCATTAAATGGGAAACACACACATCTCTTAAAACCTGCTATTTTTACCCAGATGAAGCTTTTAAAACATTTTATACGGATATCCACAACAAACATCTTGTTTCTGTGTGGACCCAAGCATCTGTGCACGAGTATCAGCCTGTGCTCAACAATATCGGTCAAACTCTATAAAAAATGCACCACATCAGCTCAGCAGAGAGCACCAAGTTCTGTGATGAACCCGATGACACCACAGCCTGCAGTAAAACCCACCCCCACTAGATGGGGCAACCGAGCCTCAAAACGCAGCTCTCGGGTTACATCGGCACTGGGCTTCGGGACGCACACATCAACGTTTTCCAGTTCAGCTTCAGTGCACGCGTTTAACAGAACACCGACAACTGACTGACGCTGAAGAGCAACAGATGAATGAGGAACATAAGCTGACGAGCAGTGGACACCCGAAACGCTGAGAGAAGGTAGAACATGGCATTAACAGGAGGACGAGGGAGAGGAGGAGAACGTGAACGAGCAGGGGAAAAGAACTCAGAATTCAGGGAGGGGAGGGAGAGTATTTTTATCCTCATGTGCACTCAGTCAGAGGGGTCACTGAGTGCGATTGTTCCTGGACTGCCTGTCAAAACACTGCGGCTACCACAGCGCCTATTCATCTCCGCCCCTCTCTGCAAAACAAGCCGTACTAACATTTTCATGTAGCATGCATGTGCACATTAGCCCTCACAAACTTCCAATAATGCTCCTCCAAAGCCTTGAACGCAGCAGCAACACAGCCTTCAGGGACCTGCGTCACTGCTCCACCATCAGCCGCTCTGTTTGGGTTTGACATGAACATGCACATGCAGCAAAGGAGCTGCATGTGCAAAGCAGCATGTACATAAACTTTCCTTACCAGCGAAAGGTGTACAGGGCCGCTGCCAGGAGCCACAGAGGAGGAAAGGATGGTCCAGTAGCCTCACCACAGCGTCTCCTTCTCCGTGTAGCACACACACTGCAGGGGCCAGAGAGGGACGGTCAACCACATGGCAGAGACACATGCACCAAGTATGAGGAAAACAAGAAGAGGTGGGGTGGGGGCACCGAGGGAGGAGGGGAGGAGAGCGAGAGAAGGTAACTAGAGTGAAATTGTGCATAACAGGGTGCTGGAAAGGGTGAGAGAGGGCGAGCGGAGAGGAGCAAACCTCTGGAGACAGAGGGTGTTGTTGAGTTTGAGGACAGAGCCGTAGGGTAGGAGTGTTCATGACTGAATAACAGCTCCATTATACTCCACAGAGGCAGCCAGCTCTTACACAACTAGTCAAAAGAGTCAGTTTACTAGTTGTGTAAGAGCTCCCTATCTCTCTCCTGTTCACCCACCACCATCACCCACACCCTCCTGCCCCAACCCAAGCAGGTTGTTTCAGGAGGAACCACGGCCTGCGTAGATTACAGGAAGACGGGAGGGAGGGGGCTGATGAGTAGACGTGCTCTGACAGAAGACTCCATTTCCCAGGAAACCCTGCAAAACAAAAACAGCACTGAGCGCCTCTGACTCTGCCGGCAGAATGTTGGGAATTGCAGTGCCAGCAGCGAACTCTCGTTAGGTGTAATTACTGAGACCTGATTACACAAGACTGGAGTTTCTGAGGAAAATGTTTTTTTTTTTTTTTTTTTATGGCAGCAAGTTTCAAAACATTAAAAAACAGTTCCTGGCAGGAGAAACATGTCGACATGACTCCAGAAACGTGTGGATAGCTTGTACATTTCTATAAAGTCAGAATGCGGTAAATTTATGATGCTATTAAAGACATCTAATATTCAAACTGTTTAACTTTTTATGAATCTGATGGCTGCAGCACTTTACAAGAAGTTGGGAGAGGGTCGGTTTTATCATTATGTGACATCATCACCTCTTATTTAACAACACTGTGGAGGAGTTTATGAGGAGAGGACACTACACTGCAAAAACTCAAATATTACCATGTATAGTCTGGTCAAAATATCTCATTACACTTGATAAGTGACACAACCACATACATTAAATGTACGATTATTATTATTTAGTCACATTTCATTGATAAATATGCACATGTTTAAAGATATTGTCTCTAAATAATATAGTATTTTAAATTAACTTGCTCGAATATCACCCTGTAACCTTATTTCGGTACATGCTGATCTTTAATCCGTAAGAGTGTCACGACTATACAGTAAGCTAAATGCTCCTGAACTGAAGAGGTTCACACTGTAACAAAAAAATATGAAAAACGGAAATAAATACTATATTTTTAACTCATTCTGAGACATTTGCTAATATTACTAAAATAAGTTCAGATTGAGATGCATCAGGTCATTTCTGGATGTTCTTTATCTAAATATTATGTTTTGTTTCAGAAAATAATAACCAGCAAACTTTTGATGTATATTTTTTTTTTTTTCAATGGACAGATTTTTTGACGTGTTACAAGCTAAAAATAAGTAAAAAATCATATATTTCACTTAGTTTTAAAGTGGTATTTCTCCAGTGTCACTGCTTTTAAGTAGAATTTTGTCCCATTTCTTCTGAAACAGAACTTCAGATGCTTCAAAGTCTGAGATCTCAAGCATTGGTGGTGGTTGACTGTCCTCTTTAAGCGACAGTTCAATCTTCAGCTGTGGGAGATCTAACTACCTACCCGTTAGCCAACAGGCATATGCTCTGCCTCCTCCACAGTCAGCACAAACTACTGTCAGCGCTGTAGCGTTGGAGGTCAGAATTACTTCTAGACCCTCCCATAAAGAGCCAGACTTCATGATTTATTTCAGCATATGTTCAGCTGGGTCCAGGAGACAAGATCAGTAGGTCAGACACGGGCTGTGTTTCCTGCTGGAGTTTGGGTGAGGATGAAGATAATGATGCTGGATAGTGAAGAATGTGAGTTTAAGGAGCATGGTGATGGGGAGATGGGGTATGAGGAAAGTCTGAGGATAGAAGAGGCATGCAGCTCTTTGGTGGAGAGGGACATCTGCTGGAAGCTACTCCACTGCAATCACACTGACACAATAGACAGCCATAGCAATACAACCACCTGATATTTTGCAGGTCCCCATTTAGTCAGCAAACCAGTTTTGACCTGAAACGTTCCTTTTTTCAGTGTTTCTATTATCTTGCCTTACCTTCTGATGGTGTGAGTGGACAGAGAGATCACAGGAGCCGATCCATTCCATTGTTAACAGTGAGGAGGTATTATTTAGTTTCTTTGGTTATAAAACTGTTTATAATACACTTCTGCTACAGTAGGAGGGTTTGATCTGTCTAGGTGTTTTTATTTTCAATGAGGTGTTAATATTAGAATTTTCATTCTGACTTGGCTTTCAACCCATATAGCACTGAATATAAAGGTTCCTGTAAACCCAGGCTCTGTATTCTTACCAATGTGTAGCCATGGCAACGCATCAAGTGCTTCAAACTCAGGCACACTGAATATTATTGTTCACAGCCCAGGTTCCCTCAGTGAAACAGTCCACGTTCATACAGTGCAACAGTCCAGGTTTAGACAGGACAACATAGACAAGACAAAATACAACCAGGCGCTGGATTCGAGCTGGAGCTAGTGCCTCTTCTCAGTTGGTTCAATGTAAGAATGCCGTGTCTCTCGTCAGGCTAGAGATTCACGTCATCGCGTCATTACTTACATCTTGGTGAATGTCCGCTTTCCCAGCAACACTAACACTGAAACCATAACCACAATGGCAGCCAGGGCCCCTTTGCAGATTGTGCTACTGGACTTACATGGCTACATTGGCATGCAAACATGACTGCTTTAGCTGATTCAAGTGCGTTATAAATTAAATGTATTATTATTACTTCTCTGGACCTCTGTGGACAGCGATTGCATCCTGATTCTTAGTTAACACTGAAAGTAATATGGTAATGCTAGCCTGTGCTCTTCTAGCCTGTTAGTTTCATCTTAGATCTAGCCACATAACAGCAACTTCACTGCAGCTCATCGCATTTTAATTTACCAAATTAATGAAAACAAGGATGTTTATCTTCACAGGTAGCTTGACAGCTGATGGCCTGAACTCATCTGCTGTGTCTCCATAGCATCTCTGAGAAACACCGAGACAATTTTACACATGTTTGTCATGTAAAAATGAAATGTTCTGTTTGGGCATTATGACATTAAAGCTTTAATAAGGCTCTAGTGCAAACAGAGCTTTATTACTATTAACGGTCAACTTTAACAGACACAATAGGGAATATTAATGGTCTACTCTAACAGAGGGAGTAAATGTTTTGCAGCACCCCTGCACCTTTTATAAATACACATTTTCGGTTTTGGTACTCAAACACATCTATGCTTTAAGTATTGTAATATCTTCCAATAAATTAAGCATATTTTAGCACACATAACATCACAAAAACTTTCTCTTTTTAAAAAAGAAATTCTATATATATATATATATAATAATATATAGTATAATACTAAAACGTACAATGCTGTGTAAATATTTTCAAAGAACTTTCTTATAGAAATGTTAACCATTAATTTTGGTCAGTTTTCTTCAGCTGTGCTGTTGTTATCGATTCGCTTTTCCTGTGCACAAGAATGAGAAATAACACTTACATAATACATCCGCGTCTGACACAACTACACGTTTTTATTATTATTATTTTATTGACCACACTTTATCTGACACTGTATTATTATAAGCTCGACTGTAATCAGTACCCATACAGTATGATTATATACTATCTAAAACTCCAATCAAACACTTCTACCTCTATATTGAAATTGAACACTCTTTAACTCTTCACCTGATATTGTACAATATTCCAACTCTAATCAGTACATATTTGATAGTATACAATCTAAAAATATTCTACATTGAATTTAATTTATCTCTGTACTGGAATACATTACCGTTAACACTGTACCTGATGGTGGCTGTTTTGTATTCCACACTATAATCAGTACCTATATGACACTATACAATCTTAACACTTTATTTTCCTCTTCATATGCCTGTGTATTCGAATATAATACCCAACTTTTATACCTGATACTGTATTATATCCCACAATATAGTCAGTACCTATGAGATACTATACGATCTAACACTATTTTATTTTATACTGCATCTACATCAACACTGCAATATAAAACCGTTGAGGTAGATTTGTCTGTTTTGATCAACAATATTTATCAGTGCAGTCTGAATTACTGTTGCTTAAAGAATGAATCTGACCTAGTCTATTTCCTGTGATGAAGATGAAGATGTTTGAGCTCAGCTTCAATTTGGTGTGGATGAGCTGCAGTCCAGCGGTAGCTTCATCTCGTCATCATGGCTGACGTTAGTAATTGTTAGCTGGAAGCTAACTGCTGTTATATGAACATAATCTGAACAATGTAAGCTACTGATTTCAACTAGGCCAACATGTGGAAAATAAAACTTGCCAGGTTCTGTTGATCTTGGAGCAGTCATCTCTCTTGCTGTTGCAGAGCTCCCGTTCCCCTGGAGGCCGGTCTTTCTCCCAGAACCTGGTTGAAAACTTTCGGTTTAGCCAAGTCATGTCACGTTGCCGGTGGTCCCGATAGGGTCTCTGTGCCCATTTGAAATATTATGGTTTGTCTTTAATTTGTTCGATCAGCTCAGTCTATCTGCAGACATGTCACGCTGAATTTGCTTCAGCACTGACATTGTAACAAGAGGAGATGCTCAGTTTTCACCTCCATGACCACCACTGCTCACTTCACATCCAAGCTAAAATTTTCATTATAAAACTGTAGTTTTCTTTTAAATCTAGCAGACACGGCACTCTCTCGCTAAGGCTTCTTAAACATGATGGAAAAGGTTTTGAATTGTTGCAATATCCCCGCATCTGGCTCCCCAACATCATTGGCTTCTGCCACTGGACGAGCTTGTTCCTTGTTCACAAATAGCGCGTGTTTTCAGGGGCCAGAGCCAGTCTCTCTGCGGTGGAAACCCTAAGAACGGGTTCCAAATTAGGCCCTAGCTCGGGTCTGTCTCTCAAACAGCTGCAGTTGGAACGACCCCACAGTGAAACAGTTCAGGTTCACACAGTGAAACAGTCCAGATTGACATAGTGAAACAGTCCAGGATTATACAGTGAAACAGTCAAGGTTCACACAGTGAAACAGTCCAGATTGACATAGTGAAACAGTCCAGGATTATACAGTGAAACAGTCCTGGTTCACACAGTGATATAGTCCAGATTCAAAAAGTGAAATAGTTCAATTTCACACATTGAACAGTCCAGGTTCAAAAAGTGAAACAGTTCAAGTTCACAAATTAAATCAGTCCAGGTTCATATAGTAAAACAGCTAAGGTTCACTCAGTGAATTAATATGGACAGTATGAATTTCCATGTACATGAAGACTCAGTGATGCGGTCTGGGTCTGGGCAACAGCAGCTCCTGTCAGTCCAAAAAACCGTGTGTCCTGACGCAGGTTACCACAGAGGCCTGAGAGAACTCTTTGACCTGCTCCTCAGCGTCTGCTCACACATTCAGATGTGGAACAGACATGTTGGACAGTGGGGGGAGTTTGTCATTGAGCGAGGTTATGTTGTTGCACTGTGGGTGAGGAGGTGGAAGGACCTTGTGATAATGAGGAGTAATGAGGGAAAAGTCAATCCTACAAAGCTTCCTTTGTGTCATGCTGAAGGTTTTATTTTCTGACATTTCCTTTTTTTAAATCTGGTTATTTTCTTGACGGTGTATTTATCAACTTATTTTTATCATGGCTCGATCCAACATAATTTCGTTCTGCAGTGCATCTTTGATGTAATGTCTGAATTGACAGTAAAGACATCTTATACTGATTCTGATTCTTCATCAGGTCTCTGACTGCAGACTAAACAATGAGGGAGGAAGACATTTGGAGGGAACGGTGAGAAAACCAAGATCACTTCTTGTCTGGTTCTGAGTGTGTGATTGTTATCAGAGGAGGATAACGGGGAGAGCGGACACTGGTTCACACCTGACAAATGAACAACCTCATTTACTGCCACTCAGCTTCATAGATGAACAAAATGGTGCTTTCTAACAGTGCAGAAACAGCAAAACATAGAAAAATATAAACCTTCTCTGGTAATTACTTATTTTAAGTTAATGAGGTGCATTTGCAGAACCTTAGTAATAAGACATAAATAGCTGTATTGTCATTGTATAGAATACAACAAAGCCAGGAGTGCTGTTCCAGGTTGGTGCATTGAAAACATAAGGTAGGACATAAATTGAATTAAAAAGGACATAAATAGAAGAAATGGAAGAAAAACCACCGCAAAAGACAACAACCACTACAAGACAACGCTAAAATTTCTGCACTGCAATCAACGGAGGGAGGTATTTATAAGCTCTTGTCTTCAGCCAACTGCACTTAAAATCTGGAAGCAAGGATTAAAACAGAAGGTATATTGCTGATATTACAATTGTTGGGACCAATATTCCACCCAAGTTATTTTTGTTGGTGTTTGGTGATTTTATGGACCGTGGAAAGTCCATTTGGACATTTAAAGCGGACTTACTACACAGAATTATCTGTCTTGATACAACCATATAATAATCTAATAAGGGTGAAAGGATTATCGTAAAACATGCTTCACCAAAAGGTTGAGAAATATCATTTATATTTATTATTTTCCAAGGAACACAAAGTTTCTTGATGAAATAATAGTATTAGATTTTTTTCTGCAATATGCAAAGCACTAAGATCTTCCAAAACTTTTTTTCTTTTTTGGTGATTGCATTAAAGGGTTGCACAAAACAATCAATGAATTGGTTTAGAAAGTCGTTGATAACTACTGCATGCGATTTAATAGAACTTTCAAAAAGTTCCAGCTATTCTACACAGTTTTTGTGGGCTAGGACCAGGAGGGCCTTCCATTTGGCACATTTGGACAGACAATGGACCAAAAATGTGCCAAAATTGGGATTTTAATCATAGAGAGGGATTTTGGCTGCAGAATACCACATTTTTCACTATGGGGAGCTACATGTACATAAACCTCCGGTTTTTAATCAAATCTAACACTATGCACAAAAAACATGGCAGTAATTATGTAGAAGCTTGATTATTGCATGTCGAGAACTACTACTAGTATTTACCTATAATGTCCTCCATGACAGCATAAATATATCCCCAAAAAGCCTCCAATCCCCTGCATTGATTGAACTCTTCAAATGAAATGTTACTCATTAATAATCTCAAGCTGTCCACATTAACTCAACCTAACAATTTCTATTAAGGCAGCAGCGTGCTCTGAGATCAGATCCCATAGTGACTCAATAATGAAGATAAATACAATTATCTATTTTTTTCTAAACTCAGTAATAAAACAAGACAGATAACCTTGTGTCAATTCATAAGAGCTCAATTTAGACACTACAGGACTGATGGTGAGGAAATGACTGATAGGAAACTGCTATTTATGTTATTTATTTCTAATGACTGAAATATAAAAAGATTAAATTAAAAATATATCAGCATAACTAATTTTTATGTCTCCTTCGCTATCAGCATAGTTTCAATGAATAATTTCTAATGAAAATTTTTTAGTCACAGGCATCAACAAAAAGCCTGAAAACCATATTTTTCAAGTTACAAAACCCAAATCTAAAATCAATTAGTTTTAAATTAAAACAGTTGAAGTAGATTGTTTGTCCTCATATATATTCCCGCAGTCAGGAGCAGCTGCACCTCAGAAAACAGTGAGGTGCAAGAACAGCCTCTGTAGGTTAATTTCTCATTAAATTTAAGCAACTTCATGTGTTTTCTCGTTTTTAACGCAATAGTGTTGACACACGTTATAGGGCTGGATGACGTGAATGCCCTCGCCAGTTAATTAAAACAAGCGTTATTTAATAATACATTAATTATACATCGTTTTTAATTGTTTTGATTGACGCAGGGACTATCGCAGTGCACTCTGGGATTTGCAGTATCTGTAGTGTTTGTGTTCTATACCAGCGGGCCAGTTATTATAAGAATTTAATATTGTCTCGCGGGCTGGATATAATTGTTGTGCGGAACTGATGTGGTCCACGGGCCTTGAGTTTGACACATTTGACATGTAAGGGTTTTTACTTCTATAGATTCTTTTTGTCTGTTCCATAAACTCCAAGGTCTTTAAAGCACCATCTAGCATTCATACACTCATACAGTGGGGACAGAGGCCACCATGATAGGTGCCAGCTCCTCATCAGGAGTGATAACCATTCATGCACCACTGGAACAGCCATCAGGAGAAAACTGGGGTTAAGCATCTAGTTAAAGGACACTTCAGCAGGTAGACTACAGAGGAAGGAGATCAAACCACCGATCTCCCATTTAATTATTATTATCCCTTAGCATCAGAAAAAGTGAAGACAGTCATTTCTAATTTAGTGCCAAGTCACAACAAAGAACATTCTGAAAAGAGCAAGTCTATACCGACTCTTTATTCGACATTGACTCAACAATTCAACATGAGCAACTTCATGGAAACAGTGGAGAGAAACGAAGTACCCTTAACCCTGTGGTTCAGGATGAGGAGTCAGTCGTACACTAATCAGAAGGTGGTTGGTTCGCCATTCCCATTCTGTCTGTGCCGTTCACGTGATCGTATGTCCTTGAGCAAGAGCATGAAGACTGTTTTTCTCCCATAGGGTTGCAAACTGCTCCTCAGGAATGGGTCAAATTCATAGCGACAATGTCATAATTCTTTAATGATGTGTGAAAATGTAATTGTATTAATCTAGTAAAAAAAACAGAATAGTCACAAACAAACGACCTATCAATGCTTCTGTTCAGTACTTTCTAAACCTGATGCAAGACTGAAATGAATTTAGAGGATAAATGAAAATAGGGTACCTAACAAGAAAAACTATAAGATATGGAAGGCATTTAATAACCTTTTTTTGTGCTTCTCAGAGACACAAACAAAAGCCTTTCACCACACCTAGAGCAGAAACACACACACACACACACACTTTGACCACAGTGCCAATACTCATGCACAATAATACTAAACACACCCTGTTGTTATTCCCCTGACACAGTGACTCTGTGTTTTGTCTGTCAGAAAGACTCGCATCATGTTTTCACCACCGGTTTAGGAATGTGGTGCCAAACAGGTCAGTTTGAGTGAAACACACAACTAAAGTGCTACTGCACAAATGAATACACACATTATTAATTTTTCAGTGCATTATTTAGAGCCAGTAGACACCATGTAAACATTTTCGAAACAGCTGCATGACAGCTTCGTAACAGCTTAAAAACAGCTTCACAAAAGCTTCACAGCAATTTTATACCATCTTCAAGAGAGATTCATGACAGTTTTATAACAGCTTATCAACATCTTCACAAAAGTGTCACAGCAGTTTTATAACAGCTCCGTAAGAGCCTCACAAAAGCTTCCTAGAATCTTCATATCATAACACTGATATACACTGATGCAGTGAATTACGGCATACTCCCCGTGGCTCCTCGAATTATCCCTACAGAATTGTTTTCTACTAGTGAAATCAGCTCCTCTCGGTTTTTCATTATAGGCAAGCTGGGGTACACATCTAAAAAAAATGCAGAAAAAGCTTCAAAGCAACTTTATAACAGCTTCACAACAGATGCATAACAGCTTCAATTCAGCTTACAGCAGCTTCATAACAGCTTCAGTACAGATTGCAGCGACACAGAATCTTCATAACAACTACTGAACCACTTCATTACAGCTTCACAAAAGCTTCACAGAATATATAACAGATTCACAAAAGCTTCAGAGAAGTATATAACAGCTTCATAAAAGCTGCCCAACAGTTCCATAACAGCTTCACAAAAGCTTCACAGTATTTTTATAACACCTTCACAACAGCTTCACAGTACTTTTACAACAGCTTCACAAAAGCTTCAAAACAGTTTTATAACAGCTTCACAAAAGCTTCAAAACAGTTTTATAACACCTTTACAAAAGATTTAAAACAGCATCACAGCTACACAGTAGATGCATAACAGCTACACAAAAACTTCAAAACAGCTTTGCAACAGTTTTAAATCAGCTTCACACCACCTATATGACAGCTTCACAACAGTTTCACAAATTCTTCGTAACAACTACATTACTGCTTCATTACAGCACACAGCTTCACATCAGCTTCATAATAGCTTCAGTACAGCGTTACAGAAACTTCATAACAGCTTAATTAAAGCTTACTGTTTCACTGCAGCTTTATACCATGATGCATAACAGCTTCATAACAGTTTCATAACAGCCTCAAACATGCTTCACAGCAGCTTTATAACACATCTAAAGAAAATGCAGAAAAAGCTTCAAAGCAAATTTATAACAGCTTCACAACAGATGCATAACAGCTTGATAACAGCACAGTTCCTCCTAAGAGACAAAACACTAGTGTGCTCCCGCTCTTGATTGCACAATCACATACACCAAAACAACCCCACTTGAGGACAAGAACTCACAAAGTGGTGATCAGGTTTTACATGTTAACAGAGAACCAGAGGGAGGCAGAAATTCAATCATGCAGGGACATGCATGAATGATTATTTACTCACCGGTAAGAGAATCATTAATCCACAACAACCCAAATAAAATCAGTCTGATTCAAGGTAATAAATGTAAGAAACCTTTGGACAGCATCCTGCCTGGTTGAGGTCTGGTGCCTGAGGGGTCCAGAGAGAGATAGACCCCCGACGCAGTGGAGATGGTTGAGAGACTTCTACCATTATTAGCAAGGTAGAAGCTCCAGAGACTCCATCAAATTAAAGGTGTATGTGGATACTATTAAAAAACCCTCTAAGGATATCACGCCTCTCAGGTGTGGACTAAAAATAGAAAATCTTTGCTGTGGATCTTTATTTTTGAGGTTAAATCTTTAAGTTATCATAAGAAATATAAATCATGCAACCCTTTTAGAAAGATGAAGTAAGTTCCAGTGTGACCAAGCCCGTCATTTAGATAATGTACCAAAAGAGTTAAGCTAAAATAATATCAGCCATTACTTTATAAGCATCGGCATAACATTTTGTAACTCCCCTTTTTGCTGCCAAAACAGCACTGACCAGGTGAATCAGTGACTAAACCTGGATGTCAGCTTGGACAAAAGGTCTCAACGGGATTCCAACCTTCATGGAGGGATTTGAACGTAATCCATCAACACTGTAAAGATTCTTCAGCTTCACCCTCAGGCCCACATTAAAATTCCTCATGAAATGTTTTAGTTCGTTGTTCTGAGGCTCAGCAAAGGCCAAAGTCTTGATATTTAGCTGAGTGAGAGTCAGCTTTAGAAAGAGCGCAGAAACAAATATGAAGTGACATGTACCAAATTAATTAAATACCTTGACGAAATAAAGTAGTAATAACCAAATACAATTATCTTAACACAAAAATTGAAGTTGCTGATTGGTGCATAATAAAGAATGAACACAAAAAAGTACTAAGTAATTTATGCACTTAGTAATTTATGGTAAATTTAATTACGTAAAGCAGACCCAAACAATTAAAGTATTGTGGTACTACTCCGGTAGCTGTGGGTTTGTGGCTTGGTTTTTTTTTTGGTTGTTTGTTAGCAGTAACGTATAAATACCACTAGATGACGATAAAAACAATAACTGGATAGAGGTTTGTGAATGGCTGAGAAGGAACACAGAGGTAAACAGTAGAAACTCTGTGAAGCGTTCTTAACCTGAACACGAGAAAAACAAGGCATCACGACTCACTCGGTTCGATATTGAGAGAACAAGTGAGCTGTACTAAAAATGGATCCACTGGATCCAGTTTAGTGGCTTAAGAGAGCAGATCAGAGAACCCAACCCTCCCACCAGGCCCCTAAGTGGAGGTCTGACGAAGGGAGTTCCACCTGAAAGTCTGAATGAGAACCTTAATTTAAAGTTAAAATCAACAATCCTCACTGAATCCGGTATCCTTAACCATTTTACCTTAAACCGGTGGTTTACAAACTTTTTTCAATTATGTTCTGTTAGGATTTATTTTTCCACTTTGATCAGTATAAACACAGAAATACACCAAAGGTTCTTATTTAAAAAATTTAGTGTTACTGATAAACATTTACTTCAATCCATCAATAAACACATTGGACTGAGTGAATGAGTCCAATGAGTCTGGTTTCGGTTTTTTGCTAATTCCTCTGTCTATACAGCTGCTAAATTTAAGATGGAATATCTGATGATTTTTGTCTCCCTACACAAACTTCCTAAAAACAAACAGAACCCCAGAAGTTTTCTGTTAGGATATTACAGTAAATTACCAAAACAAACAGAAATTATGTCAGCTGGTTAACGGTTACATAGTTAATTACTTAAAATGTGAGTAAATTACAATAAATTCTGTTGTTTTTTTTGCAACCTTAAAATCAATATTGTTTCACAAAGATATGGAACACTGGCAAAATCCTATTATCAATCATTTAAACAGAATAATACTTAACGGAAATGACATACTTGTAACCTTATACATTTTTCCTTTAATTTAACTGTCATTACTGATGTTCAGTGATGTCAGATCTAACCAGAAAGACCATATTGGACCTGTATTACCCTCTTTTGCCTAGCTTTTGGTCAGGTTTGAATTTAATATTTTACTTTTTCTTAATGATAAAATAATGTCCTTACCGATGTTCAATGTCGTTACTAATGTTCAATGATGTCGTTACTGATGTTATATACTGTCATTACTGATGTTCAATGATGTCCTTAATGATGTTCAATACTGAAGTTCAATAATGTCATTATGGATGTTCAATGATGTCGTTACTGATGTTCAATATCGTTACTGAAGTTCAATGTCATTACGGATGTTCAATGATGTCGTTACTGATGTTCAATATCGTTACTGATGTTCAATAATGTCGCTACTGATGTTCAATGATGTTGTTGGTAGAATTAAAGGCTTACAATAAGTCAGGCAATCGGCATTCATTTTTCAGTACATTTTTCTATTTCTATATTTGTACATGTGGTGGAATGACAATAAAAGCCAAGATGAAGTAAACCCTCTGTAACTCTGTTTTAAGCGCTATATAAATAAACAATATTATTGTTAATGCTTAAATAATTTGGATAATTATGTCACACAAACCAGTCAGAAAGATTCAGATATACATCTTTATTCAGATCAGGACCTGAACGGATAAAAACAGTGAAATGATTTCTGTACATATTAAAATAGATGTTTCCTGCAGTCTTTGGTTGTTTGTTTTTTTACAAAAAGAGAGACTTTGTCACCTCTGTACAAAAATAATTTGTTTAAATCAATCACACAAGCCCTGTTTAATTTTTATTCCTTAACTGTGGAATAAAAAAGTCACCAAAAGCTGAGATCAATAAATTTGTCACATAAACTGTCGTGTCTGTCTGCAGGCTGGAGGTCTGGACCATGTGACCTCCTTAAACACCTTTACATACCAAATTGAGCCCTCTAATATTTATTTTAACCCATTCAAGCTCAAAGATTCATCCGTGAAAGAGGAGAAAGAAATGCCAACATGTAGTTACACTAGAGATGGAAAGATTCAAATATCAGAAAGGAAAACTGTTAGAGTAGAGTCAGTGTGAAAATCTAGATTAAATGTGAATAAAATGTGCATGAAAGAACTTAAATAGGAAAAAAAACACTTTGGGGAACGATAATAAAATACGTGTACTGTTGGTTCAAGCTGTGTGACCAGTATGACCTTTGACCCAGTGGGCGGAGCATTAAGCTCTGCGCTTATCAACCTTTTTACAACCCAGGACCCAGTGAAACAGCATCAAAACTCCCCGGTCTGAAATTAATTTAAAAACGTGCAATCACACGTCAGGCGGCTGACACACATATTCTGCACCATCCACTCGGAAGACCAGGAGCTCCTGGTCCATCCACCCTATTGGATAGGTTCTGGATATAAGGAAGTAATTTAAGTTCGCACTAATACATCATTGAGAAGTAGAAGTTATATACACTGATGCTAAACTATTGCGTTCTCCTCCAAAATCAGGAATCTAATTTTATTGTGTGATTTCTCTGATCTCTTCCAGTTTCCCCCTTGTCAGCAGTAGAATGTCGAAAAATAGATGTCAAAGCCTAAACCTTCATCAGCTGGAGGATGATTTGTTTCTAGCATCTAAAATAAAAATGCTCAGGATCGTTTACTTTGTTTGACAGTTACATTCCACATACCAGAACAAACGGTGAGTCTTCATGCATTCCTGGTTCAGATGAAAAAATATCATAAGTAGCTGTCATCATTTATTTTTGTACTATTGTGGGCCTCCATAACCCTCACTGCTCCCAGTCTTTATAACCCTCATCGCTGCTGTTAGAAATCAATTCCATGTCCAAAAGAACTGGGACATTAAGAACATCCTTAAGACTTCCAGGCGTTCCATAAGAGTTAGCGTATATGGAATATATTCCAGGTTGATAGAGGCTGCCTGAGCTGATGAATCCATGTGAACATTCTTTATCATAAAATCCCATGAAATACAAGCTAATACTTATAACCCACTCCCCAAATCTCCACCCCTGTTCCTGATCAATCAATATATCTGCAGGTGAGAAGACGTGGCTCCGTCCCTCCACATGTAGACCTTCTCCGTGATCACGGTGCGGCAGAGAGGGCAGCTCTTCTCCCGGTTGAACCACAGAGCAATGCATTCGTCACAGAAGATGTGCTGCAGAGCAGAGAAGCAACCGTCAGTAACTAGATCTAGATAAGAGATGGACTTCATCATCTGGGTTAGGAGGACATAAGGAGTCTGGGGAGGTGTTCTTATTGCTGCAGTAAGACATAAGGATAGAAAGTAAAAAGGGAAATAATGGCTTCACAATGTCTGAAAATTCAGATAAAAGTTGTATAGGAATTAGTGAGTATCCATTTTCAACAAATATAAAGTTGAGTTAAATCCTCTTGCACACAAACATCGACCGGTCCACACTAATTCAGTTTAATCCGAAGAAAATTACAGCTGTACAACCTCCCCAATAAACAGACAGAGTTTACTCTGACAAAAAGAGTTACGTCTCAGTTAGGATCAAACTCAACCATGGTTTGACCAAGATAACACACTTCTTATCCAATTGGGTTAGCGTCTTCTATGCTAGTGTGTTTGTTTGTGTGTTCTTGAGTTTAGTTTTAGTTGTTTGGGTGTCATCCCTGTGCTGGTTAATTTGTGATTTTTCTTTTATATATAAATCACTATATTTATTTGCACCTACCACACAGTGTAGGGTTGAACCGACATTTCTGTGACACAGTTTCTCCTGTATAAGTTTAGTTAGGGGGCTCGGCTTTGCGGATGTCCTTCTAGTCTTTCTTTTCTCAGGGTTTAGTTAGTTTCATACAGAGTAGTTAATCTGGGTTTTCTCTTAGGAGGACTCCTGTCCTCCTGATAGGAGGATAGGGGGTAGATAGTCAGGTCAGTAGGTAAATAGATTGGTCAGTATTTAGATAGGTAGGTCAGAAGGTAGGATTGGAGGTAGATAGGTAAGTCAGTAGGTAGCTAGGTAGGTCAAAAGGTACTACAGTAGGTAGACCTGTAGGTCAGTAGGTAGGACCGTAAATAGATAAGTAGGTCAGTAGATTGACAGGTGGGACAGTAGGTAGGATGGTCAGCAAGTCCATTGCTGACCATCCCGACCATCCCGACCTGTGGTGAAAGGTGCTGTGTTGCGTCTGCATTTACCTGACAGAGCAGAGCTCGAGGCTCCCGGTATTCCCCCTGGCAAATGGGACAGATGTCTCCAGCTTCGCTGCACTGAGTGCGAGTGGCTGCTGCACCCGTGTACTGAGAGAAGAAATGAAAAACACTTCAACACAACAGCTCAATGTAAATATTTATACTTAACAGGATGTTCTTTGGCACCGACCTCACTCTTCAGGAAAATCGTCACAGTTTTCGCTAAAGACGTCCACTGTCCATACAAGCCTAAGAGCTGAGGGAGAAGAAGAAAAAGGACCTTGATGTGTTTTTCAACACTAATACTATAAAGATGTGTTTCTGGTTAGTTTGACTGATCCCACCTTTAGGATGAGGTAGATCAGAGCCAGAAGAACCCCCAGTGTAAGTCCAGGGGTCCCATCAGCCTCCTGGTAAATGACCAGGTAGCGGAACCACAGCGAGACCGGAGTCATGGCTTGGTAGACCTGACCCAGCTCCTCTGTCAGCATCAGCCACCGACCCTGGAGAAAGAAACACCAACAATAAGATCCAGCAGCACTGCCACAACATCTGTGCATTACAGATTTGCTCTTACCTGGGTTCTATAGGTCACCAGTGAAGATGGCAGCAGCAGGATAAGGCACTTCATCCCCATGAAGAGAAACTTGATAGTAAAATTGGTGACACCGACAGCCCATAGAACCTCCCAGAAACCCAGCGGCTCAATGGTGGGGCTGAGGAAGATGATGCTAGACGGAAGGACGTTTACATTCTCGTTATCTGTTAAGCAGTCTAGGCAAAAAGACTTTACCTGCTCTTCAGTCTGTTTGTCATCTTTTTACTGCCGTAATTCATCTTCCTTTTTCATAATTTTTTGTGAAAAAGGAAGATTCCCCCCGTCTTCCAGAGATCAGATTATAACAGCAGCTTTATTTTATTTTCGGTGATAACGTAGTTCCATTTTCTCTATATTTTTGGTTTCTTTATAGTTTCTTTTGTTTTATTGTCTCTATAGATTCAGTACCTCTGTAGTTTCTCTATACAGTGGTACCTCGGTTACCAGTGCCTTGCTTTGAGAGTATTTTGATTTAAAAGCAAAGATTCTTCTAAAAATGTGCCTCACTTAACAAGTGGTGGTTTAATTTACGAGCGATTATTTTGCCTTATCAAGGACTTTTCTCGATACGAGCAAGTACCTGTATCTCGAAAGAAACTTGCTTGGCTTACAAGTGCCCTGCTTTGATTTACAAGCATTCTGTTTGAACAAGTGGAAGACGTGAGCGTTGGATTCCTTTGCGCGCCCCAAGACGAATGAATCTCGGGTCAGCCTAACTCACGCACGCTCTCAGTAAGCGTCATGCACTCGCAGAATAGTATCCGTGCGCTCCTGCTCACTTAAGTTTGGATGGAACCAAGTGAGACAAAGTTAATTGAGCCGGAATCTGCTGGCTTTTATATCATTTATCATTGCTATTTTCCTAAAATTACTTTTACTCTGTATAAAATAACATGGAAAATTATTTTTTTATTTTTGGGATATGGAATGAAATAATGGGATTTCCATTCTTTTGAATGGGGAAATTTGTTTCGGTTAACGAGTTTTTGAGATGCGAGCAAGGTCTTTTCTCAATATTTCCAGTTTCTCCTGTTTAATTTTCTCTATAGTTTCTTTTTTTCCCTGTCTCTATAGATTCAGTAGAATAAGAACATTGATGGTTTTGTTCCTTCAAGTCATCTGAATGTGTTTTTTGAAAGTTCACACATTTCATTAAGAATTGAAGTTTTGAATGAGACACAGACTGATCTGCACTGAGGGATGGCGTTCATGAGGATGGAGGAACATGTCGGACATAGCTCTTAAATGCGGAGATTAAAAAAATCTTACTGTCAGTTGAAGATGTGAGATTCTCCTTTCATGACAATAAAACTGGTAAAAACACGTGATGATGGTTGTCCCATAATCGAAAGATTGGTCTCAGCCCATGATGCTACATGCTGCAAGTCTCCAGCTTTCCTTCACAATGACTTTACAATTTTGTGCGGTGTATAACTTGTACTTATATGAGTAGTAATGAATGAAGTATGCACTATTACTATCTCTTGTAGGTTGAAGCTGTTACCAGTTATGTCGTTATTTCAATATTACTCTGCTGATATCATCAGTAAATAATGATTTCAAGTGAGGTCAATCTTACAGTCAACATCCACTCAGTCTTGTTTTTCCCTGTGGCAGAAGTGAGGTAACTCTTACCAGCGGTAAAGTGACTCTGTGAGAAAGGTGTAGTAGAGCAGGAGTGTGGAGGAGATAAGGAAGAGCAGCAGCCAGACACACTGCAGCTTTGAGTGACGATCCTGAGGAAACAATGGGCAGAAATTAATCTTACAAATTTGACAAATGGATCCATTAGAATCGTAAAATTGGTTTGTCACTTAGCTGACCTGAAGAAAAACTTGAGTCTGAATTCCTTTATTCACGTACAGAAAAGATGTGAAGAGGCTGACACCAACTGCTAAACCTGGTGAAGGATGAGAAAGATGGTGATGATGATGATGATGATGATGATAAAGATGGTCATGGTGATAATGAAGATGGGATTTTTGTTCTTTTTTGTAATTAAGAGCTTCGTTTAAGTGGTTCTCACCTAGCGCATGTTGGATGACCAGTTTAGCACACAGTATTACCAGAAATGGGAGGCTCTTTTGGAGCCAGCGGAAGAGATAGCGGAACTCAGACAAAGATGTGCTCGGTTCTCCTGAGTCCATATCAGAGTCAGACGGGTCAAACTCGGGCTCTGAGCCGGATGGGTGCAGCACCCGACTGCGTCCATGTGACTGAGAATGGGAGTGGGTGTGGGCACCAGCCCTGCATCTTCTAGTTGACGTGGTTCCACCTGATTCCCCAACGCCGCTGTTCATGGATACTCGCACCTCACCGCTCCCAGGTGCTGCGGCACCAGGGACCGGGGCCCTGGTGGGAAGCTCAGGTTGCAGAGTCAGGCATAAACCATTGACTTGAGGAGTGCCAAGCTCAGGTGAATTAGGCTGCATTACAGCAAGGGACTCCCTCAGTTTCAGTGCTCTTCTGGAATCACTCCTTTGAAAAGAATATGCCTTGGTGATCACAGATTTACATACAGTTGTTATAGTACTTACTATTATATTCAAGATAGCACTTGTTGCAGCATATTGCACTTACCTTTGAGCAAAAGCTCAATAATTTAGACCCATTTAAGTGTCAACTTTTAGATTATGTATAGTTCAACGCTGACAGTATTATGTCAGGGGCCTCGATGGATCAGATTTGTTTTACCAGCACATCCCACAGATGCTGGACTGGTTTGAGATCCGGTGAATCTGAACTGGTTGTTGTGTTCCTAAAGCCATTTGTGAACCGTTTCTGCAGTGAGTCAGGTAGTGTTTGTCATGTGGAAGAGGCCAGTGCCATTTGAAAAATTAGTTTCCATATAGGGTTGACCTGATCTGGAGTAAAGTTTAGATATGCTACACTCCTCCCCCCGTGATCCTCCTTCGCATAATGCATAACTATCCAATATAAGTGAAGTACACCCACCAGACCATCCACATGATGTAAAAGAAAACCTGATCTATCAGACCAGACTACCTTTTTCTGTTGTTCCGTGAATAATGGATGCCCTTCCCTTAAGACCACTTTGATAAGATTATAACCACTACAGACCCTGAACAATCACACAACCACGACAGACCCGGAACACCCAAACAAGACCTGCAGTTTGTGGAGCTGTTGTGAACCAGTCATGCAGCAATCTTAATCTTATCCTTGTCAAAATCTGTCAGATCCTTAAACGTGTCCATTCGTTGTTGTGGGACTAATAAGGGAATATCTCCTGAAGGAATTTATCTTCACTTGTCTGTCGTTATAATGTTACGGCTGACTTTGGTATACGTCTGGTGGTTTCATCTTTCCTTTTAGGTCAGGATTTCTCTAAGATATTTTTTGGTTTCAAATAGTTTTTTTGTTTTGTCTTTTTGATCAGAAATTTTGTTATATTATGTCGACACCTTCACTGAAGACATTGATATTTAAGTGCCTTCATAGACGTAGCTGTTAGCATTAGCAGATAAAAGATGTTTCCTATAAAGCGGTGTGAAGGTTTTAGCTCACCTGTCATTCTGCCCCCGGAGTTTCATCGTAAGCCTTCGGTCTCCATCTAGCACAATAACCGAGTCCCAGCCAAAACAAAATAAAAATAAAATAAATCTAGGTCTTTATCTGCCAGGCTAAATCATCGGATTATCCTTCACTCAGACATTCTTACTCTGTTTACGGCAAACGTCGTAAACTTCTTCTCTTGGCTCGCTATGACGTGTCTCATGTAAAATACGGCAACGTCTCCCCCTATTGGCCCGATCTCACACGACATCCCATATATTTAATCCTGAAAAATGTATCGTTCAGGATTTACAATGTACATGTGCAACACAGTCATCCTAAAAAATCAGCAGCAGGAGGACATAAGAAAGAGCCTTTCACAAATGTGTATTTATGCTTGAATGAATGTTGTATCACCCGGGTTCTTCGACAACTTCAATGGCTCGCTGTTAACCACGGCATTGATTATAAGATTCAGCTTTTGAGCTTCGAGTCCCTCCATCATCCCGAACCTCCGTACCCCATGTACATCCTCCTCCATGCACCTCTGCCCGTTGATATTCTATGGCAGGGCTACTCAAATACAAATCTTATAGGTCCACAAAAAAATCTTTTCAACAAGTCAAAGGTCCATTTATTATAGTCGGTGAAGCCACAAGCTATAATACTGTTATATTCAAAGAAAAATGTCCTTTCCATTAAAACAACAACAAAAATACCTACTAAAATAAAATAAATTTCCATTTCCATTTTGATATAAATTCAAATAAATACTCAAATAAAACAAAACCCTCCATAGAATGCTTAGGTAAACAAATATATCAAGATCTCAGGATTCAAAGTGCAATGAAAAACCATCGTACATTTTGTCATATACTGCTGCTTAATGAGATAAAAGCCATCTTGTGCTTACCCAACACCCACGCAGAGTGTGGGTGTTGGGTAAGCACAAGATGCCTTTTGTTGGGTAAGCACGAGTGCTTTTTGTTGTTGTGTCAGTTTAGTGTGTGTGTTTTGGTTTGGTCAGCACGTGTAAATGGGCTGTCATATCCATGCCAGCGCTGCCAGGCTGTTACTAGTTTATATGGTGGGTTTACATGGGACACTTTTCTCCTTTCAGAATTAAACCTTCCAAATTGCAATATCAGTCGCCTGTTAACACTACTTCTGATCTTTTCCGACCCGGTGTTTACATGAATTGATAAATCGAATCATAAACACTTTCAGGCTTGCGCAGACGATCCACATTCCGTTCATAAGATGGTGATAATGCTTTGGTGAGTTGGGCGCCGACCGCCAACAAGCGCCCAGAAGAAGAATACGACAAAGAGGGCGTGCGCAGAAATGACTTTTTGCCCATCTAACCGTCCAAATATGTTAAAATATTTCAAAGTTGCAATGAATAAATCAATCTCCAATGCAGACCGGTACTGTTTTGAAGTCGACGTATTTAAAATGCGTTGTGGCGCGGAAAAAACTTAGCGGAACATCTCTGGGCATGCGCAGATACAACTCAAACAGAACGCTTAACGAAACAACGTTTACATGCAGCGACTGCTTATCGGAAAGGCTTTCCGAAAGGATTTTGACTACCTCCTTGTAAAGTAAATCTAATTCAGAAAGGTTCTTTCCACTCTGAAAGGGCTGTTTACATGCAGCATTTTCTTTCCCATTAGACTTCTTTTCCGAATCTAATCAGAATTAGGCTGTCCATGTAAACAAACCTGTCACACGTTCAGCCCAGGGTCAGCATATAGGCAGCTCGTGGGCCGGATGCGGGCCGGGGATCGCCTGTTAAAGGCCACTGTTCTATCGGGCCAAGAGTCTCTGGAACTCTCTCCCACAAACCATCCGTGCAATTGACCCTTCAAATCTTGCCGGATAACACATCTTTTTAGACTCGCCAATACTGTGTGATCACTGTTGTTGACCTGTACTTATGTTTTAGCTTTTTAGCTTCTATTGCATAGTGTTTTACTTATTTCTTTATATTTGTTGTTTTCATTAGTGTTTTATCTATGAGGTGACCTAAGGTGTCTTGAAAGGCATTATATTACATCCCCGGTCATGGCAGTAGGCTGTCCACCCTGAGTTTTGGATCTGCTTTAGGTTTCTGCCCATTAGAAGGCAGTTTTTTCTCGCCACTGTCACCTGTTGATGGTCTCTGTAGATAATTATATAAAGAGTTTGGTCTAGACCTGCTCTTTCTGGAAAGCACCTTGAGACAACAGTTATTGAGAATTGGGCAGAATTAGGCCCAATAAAAAAAAAAAAAATAATAAAAAAAAAATATATATATATATATATATATATATATATATATATATATATATGATATATATATCAAGTTATCGATTCATAATATATAAATATATATATTTATATATTATGTTCCCCTTAGGGGGAAAACATATTCAGTTTTATGTTGCTTAGGGATCGCTTCAGCGGATCAACTGTTTCCATTCTGCATCTGCATCGTCCCCTGTTACACCAACAAACTGCATGTCCTCTCTCTCCATATCAGGGAACCTCCTCTTTGGTCTTCCCCTTTCTCTCCTGCCTGGGAGCTCCATCTCCAGCATCCTTCTACTAATGGATTACCCCTCATTTTCACATGTCCAAACAATGTCACTCAGACCTCTCTCCTTCGGCGTCTGACTCTGGCTGTCCCTCTGATGGGCTTTTTTCTAATCCGGTCCCTCCTCGTCACTCCCAAAGAACATATAAATATCTGGCACCTCCCTCTGCCTCCTTTCTCTTGGTCAGAGCCGCCGTCTCTTAACCATCCAGCAGAGCTGCTCTCACAACCATCTTTGAAACCCTTCCCTTCACTACTGCGGCTACTCTGCTGTCACAGATAACCCCTGACACTCTTCTCCACCAGCTCAACCCAGCCTGCACTTGCTTCGTCACCTCTTTTCCACACTCCCCGCTGCTCTGAACAGTTGACCCTAAGTACTTAAACTCCTGCACCTTCTCCATCTCCACTCCTTAATCATTACTGTTCCACCTGCCTCCTTTATATTGACACACATGTATTCTGTTTTATTGCGACTGACCCTCATTCCTCTTCTCTCCACTCAACTCTCCAGTTTCTCCTTCACCTGGTCCCTGTTTCAGTAGCTCATAGTTCATGGAGACTCCTGTCCTTCATAGCAAACAAATAAGGGCTCAGGGCTGATCCAAGATGCAGTCCCAGATCCACCCTAAGCCCATCCGTGACTACTACAGCACCCCTGATCGGAGTCATACTGCTCTCATACATATCCTTAACGAGTTTAACATATGTGTCTGCCACTCCATACTTCTAAATGCAATCCCACAATTCCTCCCACTGCACACTATCGTATGCTTTCACTAAACACACTTCTCAAAGACATAAATGCAACTCCCTCTGACCTTCTCTATAATTCTACATCTGATCTCATCCGCAGGGCTCTTTTTTGTGTTGTTCTTTTAGTATGTCACCAGGACCAAATTCTTTTCCATTCTTCATTCTCTTCAAAGCTGCTCTCACTCAAACATTAATGATACTTGGGAATTTCTTTATTTACAATTCTCACACATTACAAAAAGAGGATGTAAGACTCTACGTTTTTAGTGTCTAATTTGTCATAAAACTCATCATAGGTTTCTAATTTAGCCATTGCCACTTCACGCTTGGCTACGTCACATCTCCTTGTCTTCCTGCCTACTTTCTTCATCTTCCTTATTTCTCTCCGGAACCTCCTCATTCTACCACCAGGTCTCCTTATTTTCTTTCCTCTGTTTTTTATTTTTTTAACCACCAAAGCCGTCCTATGTACTGACATTTTTTTGCTCTCTGGCTAAGTTCTACCCTCTGACCACCTTGCAGTCTCCAATGTCTTTCAGACTACATCTTCTATAAAGGATGTAGTCCACCTGTGTGCTCGTCCCTCTTCCTGAAATACTTATTCAGGAAAAGCCAATTCCATCCTTTTCTCAAAATCTACCACCATCTGTCCTCCCACAATCTTGTCCTTAACACCATATATATATTCTTATTTCCTCTGGATCTGCTATTTCAATATTTATAATATAGCAGTGAGTATTATTATTATGTATATTCATTATGTATCTATTATGGATGAGTCATTATTATTCTGTTTTCTTACTGAAACAAGAGTTTAGGAGTAGTTATCTTGATGGATTTGATGAGGTGGGCTGGAGATTGAAGAAAATGGTATGATGACATAATCTGATTGTCCTGCAGCCTGGCAGAGTGCCATCCAACAATTCTACAGGATGAACATGTTGTTAGTCGTCCTCTATTTCCTGGAGCTTCTGGGCCGCCGGCCAGACATCTGCCAGCACATCCTACAGCCTGTGTGCCTGCTGGAGTTCACCTGCAGCTGATAAGAACTCCGACAGCTTCATAAATCAGAGCAGACGAGGACGAAACTGCTGCTGAAGGTCTTCGGATCCCCTCTGTGACGGACTGGGTTTATTGAATTATAGTCTTAACTTCCAGTCCCCTCCCATTCATCCGGGGGAGTTAACTGGTGTAACAAAAGTACCTTTCAAGGTGTCACTGAACATAACATTTACTCGCCATAACAGGTCCATTTCTACGGAAACAGATGAAATACTAAACCAATTCTACAACGTTAAAATGCTCTAATACAAATAGAATTCCTGTGGTCAATATATATATATTTACCTAAATCATAAAATATGACCATCAACTTTGAATGAAACTGGAAGAATATTTTAAAATACTGTGCTACTTACGCATTTTTATGTTTTTTTTGTTTTTATACATGTCCAATACGTGTTTATAGGTGTTTATATGTGTGTTCTTCATTTTTTAAATTTGAATAACATCTTGCTCTTTGCTACTGTAACACTGAATTCTCAATGCCATGGGACAAACAAAGGATTATCTTATCCATTCAGTTTTAGTAAAGACTGCTCATTTTTTTTATTAACTATTGCTTTTTACTTTTTTGTTCATTCTTTTACTTTTTGTAATCTCTTTCACGGAGTTCATTGGAAAAAGGGGGTCTGGGAGGAAGCAATCTGGAAGAGCCAATGAATCATGCGTGGATTTTGAAAAGAAGGCTTTATTTATCCAATATAAAAAAAAGGCATTAAAGTTGTGGGTCTGTAAGAGGTAATATAAATAGAATTCAACTCAGGTTTGTAAACAATTGAAATCAATAAGAACATACGACCTACTAAAGAAACACACAAAGGAAAAAAATAACGTTCAAACATCATATAATTGCAAAATGTTAATAAATTCAATTGTTCTATAATTTAAAACATGTAAAAGTATCTAAATACCAAATATAGGTTAAACAAATTACATTTCATTTTTTTCATTTATTTAACCTCCATTTAAACAGGAAAACCTCATTGACATTAAAAATCTCTTTTCCATGAGTGTCCTGGCCAAAACAGGCAGCAGCACAGTTAAAGTTACAGACAGACATAGAAAACGTGAAATAATCAATTAAGCAGATTTTCCGTCAGATTTGATCATGATCATAGAAAACCCCATTGATCAGACAGAAGATCTACAAACAAATGTGTCTGCCTCTAAGTAAACCAACATTCTCTCAAAAGCATCCAAAGAGACCATTTCTAGAAGTGTCAAGTCTTTTTGAAAATTGTTCCAGGCACAGGGAGCAGCAAATCTAAATGCCTTTTTTCCCAGTTCAGTTCTTGGGACAGACAGAGAAAAATACATCCTGAGCACGAAGACGATAGGTTCCAGAGCTCCTCTGACTGATGAAGGTCAGAAAGAAGGAAGGAAGAAGACCGGGAGTAGCCATGTATACAAGAATATGCCAGTGTTTTAGTCTACGAGCAGACAAAGAAGACCATCCAACACCCTCGTACAACAAACAGTGATGGGTGAGACATTGGAAGTTGGTTATGAACCTCAGAGCCTCATGATAGACAGAATCCAGAACATGTAAGCTCTGAGACGAGGCGTGCATGTACAAAACATCACCACAGTCCAAGACCCACAAAAAAGTAGCAACAACCAGTCTCTATTTGGACTCAGAAGAAAGGATGGACTTTATTCCTCCGAAATAGAAAACAAGTTTCAGTTTCAGCCTTTTTACCAGCTTATGAATATGAAGAGTAAACGACAGTGATTCATCAATCATAATACCAAGATACCTGTAATATGATACAGACTCAATCTGTGAACACTGTGAGGTGAAAGTTGGGGACAGGTTTCCGTGGCTTAGCCTTAGCATTTGAGAACAAAATGACTTTAGTTTTGTCTGTGTTTAAAACAAGTTTTAAATAATAAAAGTTCTGTTGAACAGTATTAAAAGCCAGTTGTCATTGTGCGAGTGCTTAGTTTGGGGCGGGGGCTGTGCAGTACAACACAGTATCATCAGCATAAAAATTAAACATAGCATTAGACACATTTTGGTCAATAATATTGATATAAAGAATAAAAAGGAGTAGGTCACTCCTTTTATAATATAAGCAACTCAGAGGTATTATCTTCTGCCTGCACACACTGCGTTCTGTCTTTTAACAGTTTCAGGAGACAGACCTGCTCTAGATAGGCTGCCCATTAGCAGTTTGGGTCCACTGTATAAAACGCCTTTTTATAAAACCCGATTGAAAATCAGATAAACCTTATTACTGTTAAAAAAGTATTTTAGCTGATCACTAACAAAGGATTCAAGGATTTTGGCCAGGACACACAGTTTGAAGATAGGCCTATAGTTATTTAAAAGAGTGGGGTCTCCTCTTTTTAAAAGGGGAAGGACATAGGCTGACTTCCTTACAGGAGGGATGATGTTTGTGACCAGAAAAAGATGAAATATGTGTGTAGGCCGGCTAGGTGATAAAATCTGCTGCTAGTTTTAAAAAGAAGGGCTCCAGTTTGTCAGGGCATGCAGCTTTTGTAGCGTCTAAAAGCTTGAGAACTTTGTGTACCTCAGAGGTCAAAATGTGATTCAAATTAAAAGAGGGACTTGACGGATCCTGACTGGCAGACCGAACTGAAGGCACAGTGATTGTTAGGATAAAAGGACTCAAATAAAAAAACAGAAGCTATAAATGTTTATTAAACAATCTAGCATTTTAGACTTGTCAATAATTTTTTGGGAGCCATTTAAAACACATTGGGGAAGCTCTGTGCCTTTATTATTGTCAGACAGTGATTAAATTGTTTTCCAGAATTTTGTGGGATTATTCAAATTGTTTGAGGTTTGAGTGATGAAATAATCAGCTTTAGCTTTTCTGGATTTTGTGGTACACGCATTTCGAAGACGCCTCGCCTGAAGCCCATCCAGTTCTTGATGGTTTTGGTAGCCTTTACCCATGCCAGATTGAGTTCATGAAAAAGACAGGATAATTGCGGAACCAGGCATTATTACGGCCTTTCACTCTATACTTTTTTTTTTAAGGTGCATCTTTATAACAAAATAATTAAATTCCATATAACACAAAATCCCAGGCATTGTCGACATCAGCAACTAGACAAATTTTTTCCCACTCATAATTAAACAGATAGTCGAATTAAAATAACTTCCCTCTAGGATTTCAGCTTTTGGTACAGTAGCATTTCCTGTTTATAAGTCAACTAATTCCTGTGTCCCACATTAAGCCCTGTTGACCTCAGCAGCAGAAGCAGGTGCCCCATTTTCATGAAGAAAAAAAGAAAAAAACATGACACAACTTAATTAATCAAAATGTTGGATATATTAGAGTTTAATGAATATGTATGATACAAATAGAATTAATATTATTGCATTAAATTCTAAGTAAACCATATTTTTAAAGAATTATGTGACGTTAGTTATTTGATTTTGGTTGATGTGGACCCAAAACAGCCGCTGATTAACATAGACAGCTATTAACGCTATTAAACCTGGTGTGAAGTCATTATTGACTGCTCTGCCTACATCCCATTACATACACCCAACAGCCATGATATTATAATCACTTATAACTGAGGTATATCTGTGATTACATTTTGTCCTGAAGTTGATGTTGAAGATTGTGATGGCTAGAGGACAAGGTCAGACCATCTACAGAACTTCTCCTTCCCTTTTCCCGATGCCACTTCTTCACCAGGTTTAAGAAGTCATGTGATATCTGGAGAATGTCAATCCTGACAGGCATCCCCCATTTGGCGTCGAAGTGATCCATGAATTTCTTCCCCAACTTGAAATTTTGATTATTAAAGATCATATGGATGTGGATGTGATCTTTCATTCCTTCTCTACTTCAAATATTCCTACACTTTTTTGAAGTGCTTTTTGATATGGACGAAATGGAGCCGTACCGACAGAAACCATTTGGGTGATAAATGAATGAATATAGACACAACAAATGTCATCAAAAATACTAGAGTTTTATAAAACCCTACTTTTTTGTTAAAATTACACATTTAAGATTTTTATCATTTCTATTGACTTTTTTTTTCAAAAATGCGGTCAACCTATGATTTTGTAGGAATTGTGGGATTGCAATGGCAAATTAAGAATAGGCGAAGGAGCAGAGAAAACGCAATTTCTCTGAGCCGATACAAATTTGCCGTTCTTCTGACCAAATACGTACCTTACATATGTGTGTTTAGAGAGTTCTGATATGAGATATGAAACAAAACCAGCAGTCAGTGAGCAAGCTGGCAATGAAATGGTGAATTTAAGTTATTCTATTGGGTTCATATGTTTGTAAATCTGACCCTGAATGGGTCAGAGCCTCACCTGCCACCAATTTCATTGTTCCAACATCAACTTCAAACGTTCACCTGCTGCGTAATAAACCCCACCCACTGACAGGTAACCATGGTAACCAGCAAATCAATGTGATGGGTGAATGATGTAGGTAATAATAATAACATTACTAATATTAATTAATATAAAATTACTACTATTATTATTAGTAATACCATAATGACGAGCTGTTTTAGCAAAACATAGCAAAATATTTTGAATGTCAGTTAAGAACCAAGACTCATCCTGTCATCATGTTTGCAGAAAATCTCTTCAGTGGTTTTGATCCTTCTGACAAATAAACAAAGAACCAGTGAAATGAAAAACTTGGTTTAAATATGTCTGAATGTTCTTATCTGGTCACACGTGAAAAATAACAGTTGTTCCACATATTACCTGTTACTGAGAGAGACTTCCTGTGCTGTCAGACATTATTGAGGAACCATTTTTGTCTTTGCGGCTTGCATTCATTTCCCAGAGGCGTCATCAGTCGTTCCGCCATGCGTCACTGGATTCTGTCCACCACGCACTTCATCTCAACCTCGTCTCCATCTCATCTCCATACCTCCCGTCCAGAAATAAAAAAAGAGAAAATTATTTCTGTTTCCTGCCTGTAATTAATTAAAATGAGTTGAGTCTGGGAAGCGGGTCTCACGGTGCTTTTATAGTTGTCTAAGTGTTGAAGGCTCATCTGGCTGTAGATGTCCTAATCGACTCTTGATGACGTGTGACAAATAGACAATCATGACATGATTTTAATTTATAAATTGTTATGTTTGTTTGCAAAGGCAGCATGTTCGTGTGAAAGAGATTTTTAGATCTCAGGGACACTTTTTCTGGTTAAATAAAGGTTGAAATAAATAAAGCAGAAACAGACTTTGTAAAGCTGCTAAGTTATAACTGGTCTCAGTATCCATCATAGTTTTACTCACTTATTAAGGGGACACAAATAGTTTTGTCGAACTTCATATTATTATTTAATTAATTAATTTAATTAATTTAAATTGTTATGTGCAGAGAGAGCAAAAACAAAGGGACTTAATACATGGGGGACAATAAGCAAGAGGTGAATTACGCATAGGAGTTAAAACAGAGACGAGAGACAATCAGACACAGGAGACAATCAGTCACAGGATAAATCAGACACAGGAGACAATCCGACACAGAACATAATCAGACACAGAGACAAACAGAAAAAAAAGGCAATCAGACACTGAAGAGAATCAGAAAGAGGAGACAATCAGACACAGACACAGGAGTCACACAAACACAGGAGACAATGAGATACAGCAAACATCCGACACTGAGAATAATCAGACAAATAATACAAACAGACACAGGAGACAATAAGACACAGGGGACAGTAGGACACAGATGATAAAACAAAGAGGATAAACATGAGAAAATGAGACACTGGAGACAATCAGTCATGAAGAACAGAATTCTTAGGTTCCGCCTGGACGTTGAGGACTAGCATTCTCCTTCATAGCCAGCAAGTGGTGCTGGATCATAAGTGATGGCATCTGTGCACAGTTTTTCTCCCAGCAGCTGGAGGTAATCCTGCACAGTTTCTCCTGACACTAAGTTATCCTACTTTTTTATCATAGAACAGACGCAGCAGATTATCAAGATGATGATGATGCATGTCTTTGCAGCAGACACTACAGGGTGAATAGGACCAGAAACTTCCCTGTGTCTGAGATTATTCAGAACATAACCAATCACCTGTCCTCCCGCTCATCAGGTCCTGCAGCTTCTCAAACCAGTTTGCTGCTGTTCCCTCACCTCCTGATAGAAGATCCCCTCCCCAGGTAGAAAAAACAGCCTCATCAGCTGAGACACGGCTGCTCATGCTTTTCAATCTGATCGATGTGGACAGCCTGAATCCAGGCCACCGCATAACCCCCAGCCGCTCACCATGGATACACATCGGCTTCTGCTGTAGTTGTTCTGTTATTATGGATCAGACTACGTTTAACAAGGTGTCCATTTAGAAGGTTCACATAGCAGCGGTTGGCTAACATTCATAAAACGCTCAAGTGGTATATAGGAATTACCTGGAAGACGGCTTATTAATCTGCAGTACAGCAGGTTATCTCAGACAGGAGGGTTTATATACAAGGAGCATTTATACAAGTCATAAAACATAGAGACATTTTTTCTCTACATTTCAGCCATGCCTCATGGTCACTGGGCAGACAGCTGACTCTTAACAATAGAGAGAATGCCTCATCGAAACAAATTTATTTCTTAGTGATATAAAGAAGTGAGGCGGGGAATTGTATGGGTGTACTTTTATGTACTGTGTAATTTAACTCTTCATAGGAAATGTTCATAGGAGCTGCTGTGAAATCAAATTAATATAATTCTAACCGCAGATATACAAACTAATCAGCCACAACATTACAACTAGCAGCCTGTTGATAAGTGTTTATCCTGCGCATGTAGATACCCATGTCATTCTGCAGAGAAATAAGGCATTATCTGCTTGACAGATGCACCTAGTACATGATCATCCCTGGAACTGGTGAGACACCAGGGCTGATGTGTTTGTAAAAACACTGGGAATGTATTAATTGGATACACCCACACTGTCCCTCATCCTGAAGCGGGATTGTGCAGAGATGCAGTGATTTTTTTGGTAGTTAGTTCAATTTATCCGGAGTCCTGTTCTGAACACGCAGATGAACATGGAGATGAGGTTTGGTTCACGATGTTCCAAACTCTGGTCCCTCTGTGTTTGTGTTGGAGAAGGCAAAAGCAAGAAGAGGAGAGGAGAAAAGCTGGACGAGGCTCTGAACGAGGAAATGCCTTGCAGATGTGAGAAGCGTTTGTTTCGGCCAAGAGAATTTTGTTGATGCTGAGAGGAATATAACTCTCTGGTTCCGGACTTTCACCGAGAAAACACAACAGAAGACCTGTTTTTCTGCATGTCTCTGAGGGTTTGAAGGTGATTAACGTGGTGTGACAGAGCCTGGTCAAGATGTGTTGCGTTCTCTGTTATATAGCTGACACAGCTAGTTCGGTCGTTATAGAGGTCAGACCCTGTGAATGAATTCCTCTCTGCTGGTCTCTACTTTCAATTGATTGCTTTAATTTGGCCTATAATGAGCAGGATACCTCCTGCCCGCAATTAGTGCCTGTGTGAATTTGTGCGTGTTGGTGTGTATACTTGTGGGCTGTCTTTAATTACTGCAGTAGATGGATGCTGGTGGCCTAGGGAGCGCCTGCACTAAGGGCCAGGACTTCACTTAACGGCCTCCTGTGGAAGGCAAGCAGCCAAATTATTTTACGTTAAGATCACAGAGATCACAGCGTTTGAGCTCTGGCAGAAGCGAGTGTAAAGTCTGTGAAAGGCTGTTTTTACCCCAATAAACTTCATAAATTTCATGTTGCTTCAGTTCGTCATACAATCACAATGTCATGGCTTTAGAACTAATCTATTTATGGTTAAGTACTGGAGGAAAACACAAGTTTGAGTATTTGTATTTTCTGCAATTTTTCTTCTAATGCGACAAAACACAGAGGGAACTATTCTACTTTTCGCTTCATAGCTTTTGTTTTTAAAAGTTGCTTTTAATAATCAGATTTTACATAAATCAACATATTGTATGTTAAGTCTATAAAGTGAAGTCTTAAACATTGATGAGAAATAAAGATCTAATTTAAAAGCACGGAGTGGAAAATAAATGCAAAGTTAAAAAAAAACCTGAGTACAAACAAAATATTGTATTTAATGAATACAGTATTTTGAATGAAAAAGGTTCTCTTACACCAACTCGGCTTGTGTGAAGGAGGCTCCGCCCCCTTAGAGACTAAAGCCTAAAAGCTGACCAAACTGCATTAAGAACTGGTTGCAGCTGGACTAGACCTACCCATAACTGATCACTACCAGCCCTGTTCAACCACTTCATCACTTCAACAGACCATTTTCAGAGGCAGGAAGTTGGCTCCCAAGTCTCACCAGTAGCCGACTATGCCAAAATCAACAGAAATACCAGTAGGTGATTGAAAACCATCAGTTTGGGAATGGTTCCAAAGCTGTTTTTAAGGTTCTGGGAATCCGAAGATCTACAGTGAGACATGGAAAATACAAAAGTGAACCTTAACAGAAGTCGACCATCTTCCAAAGTTCCTCAAGAGGATGGAGACGGTTCTCTCAGGAAGTCACATAAGATAAAAGAAAAGATCCAAGAACTGCAGTCCTCTCTCGCCTCAACAAAGGTCAGAGGTCATGACTCCACTATTCCAAAGACACTGGGCTGAAATGGCATCATGGGAGAGAGGTGAGGAGGACGCCACTGCTTGTCCAGAAGAACATTAAGGCTGGTCTGAATTGACCCACAACCAGCCTTGATGACCATCAGAGCTTCTGCGAGAATCTTCTACTAGAAGAACATCTGACCTACAATCAACCATGGAGGTGTCAGTGGAACATTTTGGACATGCTTTGCTGCTTCAGGTTTAGGACGACTCACCATCATTGAGGTAAACATGGATTCTACTGATGGAGAACGTCAGGTCATCAGTCTGGGAGGTTATGCAGCGACTCAATAATCCCGAGCAGAAGTAGAAGAAGAAGTCCACCTCTGAATCCCTCCTAGTCTGGAGCTGATCTCCTCTGAGATGTTGTTTTGGGACCGTGAGTAGATCAGTTTAGGCTCGCAAACCCTCCAGTATGGCTGCACTAAATTAGTTCTGTAAAGAGGAGTGGGCCAAAAAAAAAATCACCACAGTGATGTCTGAGACTGATCTCCAGGTATCATGAAAGTTTGGTACCAGTTGTTGCTGCTGAAGGTAGAACATCTAGATGTTAAGATCATCGGGGTCAACACTTTTTAGACATTAGAGAACATTTTTGCTTTATTGAATAAAAAACATAACTTAAATCTCAGGTTGTTTTAGGTTTAGTTTAAGGCTCAGACACAGTTTTATTCTCATATAAAGGCAGATATAATAGTTTTTCTGTAGACAGAAACTCAAAGAACCTCTGAGTTCATGTCCTCAACATAATAAAAATAGAGTTCAGCCCTATCTCGGCTTCACTATGTATCTGTTTTTGTTTTTGCTCAAATCTTGCTTCTTCGTCAGCAGAGGAAGCTGAGCATCTCCACTCTCTGGGTGAGAGCTGAACCCAGAGGACTTTGGTGGACTTGGTTCTGAGTGTGCTGCCTCCGGTGTGGATCTGAAGTGAATGCAAACAAGGTTCTGCTCTCTGTGTGCTGAGGCACACCTCCACTTGTGAACTCCACCTGTTCATAACATTGTTCTCTCTGCCGTCAAACACACAGCCCATGGTCTCTCTATTACACTATAGGCATGTCGATCTCATGTCATAATATGTGTCGAGTAGTCATCTGGATCTCACAATCCAGAATAATTGATTGTCAAATATATCATAAACAAATTTTTCATTGTGGAACCCCAGCCAGCAGGGTTTTCAGTTCTAGGTTCTATTTCAGATCTTTCCTTTTCAGGTTCCAGGACTGAATCAATGAAATCTGTACCTGACTCACTTTATTTACATTCTTGCTCTTATTCTGTTTTAGGAGTTATAGCAACAAGTGACTTCAAATAAATGTATACTATTCTAACAATAAATAGACTTATAAGCCATAACATTAAAACCACCTGATTATAGGTACCCTGCAACTCCAAAATGTACTGTGTTGCCACGAACATCCAACAAGACCTGCAGTTCTGGAGATAGTCGACTAGCCATCATATCTGGTCCACCGTCCCTCGGATGCTAACGCTTGTGCATCTTTCCTGCTTCCAACATCAACTGCAGGACACAATGTTCACCTGCTGCCCAATATATCCCACCCACTGACAGGCAACCCTTGCAACCAGATGATTTATCCGATACCCCAACAGGTAACCATGGTAACCAGATAATTTATCAAACCCCCTCTGACAGGAAACCATGGTAACCAGGTGATATATCCAAGCCTCCTGACAGGTAACCCTGGTAATCATTGTTGACCTATCGGTGGTTTTAATGGTATGTCTTATCGGTACATATAATATCAATGTTGTGCATGAATTAAGAACATTTTATATTCTTGGTGAAAGCTCAGCTACAGCTCCATGGGACCGTTGTTCATGGACTCTTGACAGCAGTGACCGAGATCTGATATTGGAGAAGCCGATCTGTCTGAACGTGTGCAGAGTTCTATGATATCAGTACAGATACAGGCGATAAGTATATCATACCTGTATGCAGATTATAAAGTCGGGACCTAAAAATTAGCAGGGTATGGATGGTTTGTAGGAGGTTGTACTGATGAACAATAGCAAAAAAAAAACAGCTTGTGATAAATAAGAATTTGAAATAGTTTACTTTGGGTCTGTAAACTTCAAAAATGCAAAATGTTTCTAACTATAAGCATCCATCCATCCATTTTCTGTAACCACTTATCCTGTGCAGCAGTGGTCCCCAAACTAAGGCCCGCGGGCCGGATACGGCCCGCCCCCACATTTTGCCCGGCCCCCTGAACAGTACCAGAGATGCATTTTTATTTTTTTATTTTTTTATTTTTTTATTTTTAATTTTTAATTTTTTTAATTTTTTTAATTATATGTGTATTTGTATTTAATGATAAAGTTGGGCTTTTGCAATAAAATGTTCCTCAGCTATGAACTATTTTCAGTATTAACTATTAGTTAGTAACTATTTCGTACACTCATATAATGTGATGTCATATGAGTGTGGTATCCAGGGACGGTTTTGTGTGCATTGATCTGAGTGCACTTGTACTGAGAACGGGGGCTGAAAAGTTGTCCCGGCTAGAGTGGTAAGTTGCCATTGGTGTGTGACACAGGAGCGGGAAAGAAAGAGCATTGACCAAAAGCAATATTGTCAGTTACGTGACATTCTATTCCACCCTTCTGCAGTCTGTGCCCCTATCTGGCAACCCCCAGAAAAAAAATCCTAGACCCTCCCCTGTCAAAGAGATAACGGAATAATGGCGAAAATGTTAGGTAAGAGAAAAATTGATTCAGAATGCAGGGTATTTAACCAGCAGTGGACAAACGATTATTTTTTTGTTCAATGCAAAGAAAAGGCTGTTTGTCTCATCTGTCAAGAGACGGTGACGGTATTCAAAGAATACAATCTTCGCTCGACACTATGAATCCCGTCACAAAGACAAGTATAATAGTTTGCAGCAGACTACATTTGTACGCCAAGCCTAGCTGAACCAGTCATCCGTTCAGGCCAGCTATCGGGTTGCTCAACTGATAGCAAGCAGCGGTAAACCTTTCACTGATGGAGAGTTTGTCAAGAAATGTCTGAATGCTGTCGCGGAGGAGGTGTGTCCCGAAAAGAAAGATGTCTTTAATGCCGTGAGTCTATCGGCGAATACAATCAACAGACGCATTGAAGAACTCGGGGGTAATGTATATGTCCAGCTGCAGCAGAAGACGAAAGAATTTGACTTTTTTTCATTAGCACTAGATGAGAGCACAGACGTGCAGGACACAGCACAGCTGCTCATTTTTATTCGTGGTGTTAGCAAGAACTTTGAGATGTGCGAGGAGCTGGCAGCCCTCAAAAGTCTAAAAGGGACTACGACGGGGGAGGATATTTTCTGCCACATGTGCCAAACCATGGAAGAGTTGGACCTAGACTGGTCAAAGCTGGCCAGCATAACGACTGACGGGGCTCCTAGTATGGTGGGCGTGTCGCGGGGTCTAATAGGACGCATGAACCGGGAGATGGAAGAACGGGGTCTCACCGCCCCGCTGCAAGTCCACTGCCTAATTCAACCAGCAAGCACTGTGCTGCAAAGTATTGACGTGGGATTCTGTCATGAAGGTTGTGTTGTAATGCATAAACTTCATTAGAGCAAAGGGACTTAAACACTGGCATTTCCAAGAATTCCTGTCTGAACTGGGGTCTGCGCACGGAGATGTGCTGTACTACACAGAGGTCCGATGGTTGAGCCGGGCCAGAGTTTTGAGGCATTTTTACGAGCTGCTACCCGAAATTAACGCATTTCTTCATTCAAAAGACAAAACGGTCCCAGAGTTGATCGACCCAGCATGGAAATGGCACCTTGCATTTTTAACAGACGTGACAGAAATTCTGAATAGCTTTAACTTGCAGCTTCAAGGCCAGGGGAAACTCATTTGCGACATGTATTCCCACATAAAAGCATTGGAGGTGAAACTAGTGCTGCTTTTGGAACAAGTGAAAAAGCACAACTTCATCCATCTCCCTGCTACCCAAAACCTCTCTGCAGAGAACCCAGCGGTCCCGTTTCCAGCTGAAAAGTGTGTGGAAGCACTGGAAATGCTGAAGACGGAGTTCGTTGTGCGATTCCGTGAACTACATGTTAATGCAAAAGAAATCCGTCTTTTCCAGAACCCCTTTGTTGCCGACATTGATGAAGCCCAGCCTTCTTATCAGTTTGAGTTGGCCGAGTTATAGAACTGTGATGTTCTGAAAGACGCATTCAAGCCCAACAGTCTCATTGACTTCTATGCCGCCCTCCCAAACGACACGTACCCTAACATCAAAAAACACGCAATGATGATGTCCACACTTTTTGGCAGCACGTATATCTGCGAGCAAACCTTTTCACGCATGAAACTGCTGAAAACTGCGATGAGATCAAGATTGACAGATGAACATCTGCATTAGTGTTTGAGACTGGCTGTGACTAGAATGGAACCTGACATTCAATGTTAATGTTCTATGGAGTTTTTTTCTGTGAAGAACCCAGAGAAGGTTATTTGATTATTATTGATTTCATAAATAGTGTTATTATTTATTTCCTGAATTTTTTTTCTTTCTGTGAAGGACCCGGAAAGGGTTATTTGGTTATGTGTGGCTTTCTGGAAAACAATACATTTTTACGTTTAGGCACCCCTGCTATCGTCACACTTTTTCTGTTACAATCTGAACCCGGCCCCCCATCAGAGAAGGGAAAAGTTATGTGGCCCTCACAGGAAAAAGTTTGGGGACCCCTGCTGTGCAGGGTCATGGAGAGGCTGGAGCCTATCCAAGCTGATATTGGGCGAGAGGTTTTAAATCTGTAAGTGTGAATAACCATTCACGTCCACGGACATTTCAGTGGCACTAATAATACAACTTGAATTTCTATGGATAAATGTGTATTTGTCTTTTGACACCGTAAAGGTGTAGCGTGAAAAATTGAGAATTGACATCTAGTAGTGTGGTCACAGATTGAAACCAACTGATCCCCATGACTTACCCTTCCATCTTTTATCATAAACATTCATCTTCACTTCGTTCTTCAGTCTCTCCTGGTTGGAATGAATTTTGGTATTTCTCTGACTGATTCTTTTTTCCACTGAAGCCAAAAGCAGATAATAATTTCATTTATTCAGTGAAATATCTCATGATGGTAATAAATATTGTGAGATCGATTTTATTGGTTCACACTGAAAAGTATGGACAGGAATGGATCCTACATATTGCAGATGTTGGTGGACAACAGGAAACGTCAGAAATGGGCAACAGGGTTTAGCAACCACTAGTACAGCCAAGATGCCAACGTTGACCTAGAGTAAGCACAACGGACAAGCTGGACTGGGAGGCTGAGGATGTATTGACAGAAGAGCACTGTAATAATTTCATGGCTTTCTTCAAATCAAGAATTGTCTCATTCTGTTCTGTCCTTTCTGGTTCCTCCACTCTACCTATCCAGTCTGCTTACTCACAGTTTGAGATCTTCCAGCCTCTAAAGTGCTTCCCAGAAATCTCACAGCAAGAGGTTGAGTTTATCATCAGGATGATGAAACCTTCCCCTGTGCACTCTACCCCTTTCCTACAGCCCTAATGAATTCTAAAATCTCTTCCATCAGTCCCCTGATCACCGCTGTAATAAACCAATCCTTCCAGGCTGGCTTTGTTCACTCTGCCCTAAAAGCCGCCATAATCAGACCACTCTTCAAAAAACCTACTCTCGATCGAGAAGTTTTTGCTAATTTCAGGCCCATTTCCAAACTCCCATTCCTCTCCAAAGTACTAGAAAAAGTAGTTGCTGCCCACCTTCAGGACCACCTCAAATACAAAAACCTCTCTGAAACCTTTCAGTCTGGTTTCCGTTCCGCCCACAGCACAGAAACAGCTCTGCTTAGAGTCACAAATGACCTACGGATGGCAGCAGATGCTTGTTCACCTTCCCTCCTGATTCTCCGTGATTTGTCTGCTGCCTTCGACACAGTTGACCATGGAATACTCCTACACCGCCTACATCACACCACTGGACTCGCTGCTACCGCCCTAAACTGGTTTCAATCCTACTTCACCAACAGAATCCTACTTGGCCATGTCATCAGTCGATATGGCCTCTCATTTCATTGCTACGCTGATGACACGCAAATCTATATAAAAACTGACACATGTTCCTCCGCAGCCTCTCCATCCTCATTGTCATCATCATCTCCCCAGTCAACTCTCCGCGCTTGTCTGGAGGAGATAAAGGTGTGGATGAAAAACAACTTTCTCCAGTTGAACAGCTCCAAAACCGAACCAATTTTAATTGGCACCCCACATAAGACCCAGTCTTCCTCCATAACCAGTATTACTTCTCTGGTCACGACATTCCCCTCTCTTCATCAGTCACCAACCTCGGCGTAAGATTCGACCCTCAACTCCCTTTTGAATCCCACATCAAACACATCTGCAAGATCTCCATTCATCATCTCAGAAATATTTCCAAACTCTGTTCTTCACTCACCTGTGAGTGATGCTAAAAAGCTGGTCCATGCGTTTTTCTCCTCCAGACTGGATTACTGTAACACACTTCTCATCGGGATCCCTGATAAAAGTCTTCAAAAACTACAGTTTGTTCAAAACAGTGCTGCAAGGATCCTGATGAGAGTTCGTAAACACGAACACATCACCCCCATTCTTAATTACCTTCAATGGCTTCCCCTCTCCACCAGGATTGATTATAAGATATCTCTCCTCACTCACCAGTGCATCCATGGCAATGCACCCCCCTACCTAAAAGAACTACTCACCCCACTGACCTCAACACGATCCCTCTGTTCTACCCACTCATACCGCCTCCGCATTCCTCGGACTAAGCTCAGCACCATGGGTGATTGGGCCTTCTGTTCTGCTGCCCCTTGTCTGTGGAATGCCCTCCCTGACCATCTCAGGGCTCCACAGATGACTGACAAATTTAAAAAAGGACTTAAAACTTTCCTTTTTAGCAGAACCAAAACTTTAATTAACATTGCTGCTTTTTGGTAAGGTTTTTATATAGTTATTTTTTTTTTTTTTATGTTTTTATCTGCTTTTACTTTGTAGCACTTTGAGATTTGATCCAAATGTAAAGTGCATTATAAATTAAATGTATTATTATTATTATTATTATTATTACTGGAGCAGATCCAGGTGTGATCGGGGTCTCATTCAAGGTCCCTGCACAGAGATTTAGCTTGATGACATGGAGGAAAACTCCGATCTGGATTGTATACCACCTTCCTAGAGAGAAACAGCCTAGAGGAGAGGAGTACTGATCTGGCTTGTTGGGCTGACCTCAGACAGGCAGAAGATGAAGTTCTCTTGTTGGTATAGCGACAGACAAAATAAATTCCCGTCAGTCCTAGTGATCAAATTATTAAACTGGTTAGAAGTCACCACCTTTAGGTTGTAACGGCTAGAAAGGACCATGTTTGGAGAAGTACATGGAGCCAGTATGGGGCGTCCCAAGCCTTGACTTGGGTGGCCCATTGATTAATGGCATTACTTTAGTTTAACTAAAAATATTACACTTTGACAGCGTTTGACTGTTTCTTGAATCCATTTAATTTGATAAAAACGAGTGAGAAAGATAGAGCTGACAGAGAAAGAGTTACATTTTTGGACTCTCGCTGCTCTTGCTTCACAGTAGCCTCTGTGTTCAAACCAAACTTCGGGTTATGTTCAAAGATAGTGCCCAAATATTTACATGAGGACACTTCCTCCACACTTTCATCGTGAATGATGTTCCCTTTAACTGCATCTTTGTTGTGTCTGAAGTCAATTGTCATCTCCTTGGTTTCAGACATATTAAGGTCCAAGAAATTGTCGTCACACCAAGAAAAGAAGTGGCTGAGAGCATCGGCGGGGTCCGTTTTTGACCCTTGGAAAAGGGACAGCAAGGCAGTGTCATTCGAGAACGTGATTAGGAAACTGTTCGGTTGGGAGCTTCTTCATCTGTCAGTGTACATAATAAAACGTAGGGGTGAAAGGATACAACCCTACAGCGAGACAGTGGACATGGTTATAGATTCTGAGATGGAACCATTAACAAAAACTTGATCTTTTTTGTCAGAAAGTTTAAAATCCACAGTACAAGCTGGTGAGGCTTTGGTTTGATTGTATTAAAAGCAGACAAAAGTCTGCGAATAAAAGCCCAGCCAGCCAGAAAGCTTGTGGCTTTCCTAAGTGTTAGAAAGACTGTTAAGGATGAAAAGACCCCAGACAACTGCGGTCCACAAGTTGAAGTGTCCTTGAGCAAGATACTGAAGCCTAAGTTGCTCCCAAGGCTGTTCCATTTGTGCGTAAATGATGGTGTGAAAGGTTACCGCTCCTGATGAGCATGTAGTGCCTTGCATGGCAGCGACTATCATCACTGTAAGAATATTTGTGTGAATGGGTGAATGCCGACTCGTGTTGTAAAAGCACTTTGATTGGTCGATCAGACAAGAGAAGCACTGTATAAGTACAGTCCATTTACCATTTAAAATTATTTTTTTCTATATAGTTCGGAGATTTTCAATAACATTCTCAAAAGAGAAATCAGACCAATTTCTCACAAGCCTACATAAATTCTAACTTCTATTTGAAACTATTGGCGTCACCCCTTGCTGGCCATTTTAAATTCTGCAGGTGTCTGGTCGTTTGACATTTTCAGAGAGAAAACTATGAATCTCTGACCCAACAGAGACGGGACAGAGCCAACAACAGGAGGAGGCTTTTAGGCAGGTGGATGGTCGCCGGGGTTTGTTGGCTTCAGATGATAAAAGATAGGGTAATATGAGGAAGTATTGCAAAAGGCAGCATTCTGTGCAGTTGCACATTTAGTAGGAGCAATTGGAAGTGGTTGACATGGTTTCATTAGCTTTGCGCGGCGCACTTCTCAATTATGGATTGGAAAAGTGAAACTGTGACAGCTGCAGCTCTCAAGGGCTTGGAGAGAGAGAGGCTGTGCAAGGAGTAGGTCTTTTCAACCTAGTGAGAGCAGGAAGGGAGTGGGGGATTTTCAGTGTGTAATGTACACACATGCACATTACACACGTGTACTATTATGCACACACACACAAACACACAAGCACGCACACACACACAAACACACAAGCACACAACACACACACACACACACACACACACACACACACACACTCAAATAAGCTCTACCGCTCTTCTACTTAAATCAAATATGCCTTGAAAATGATGGGAGGGGTGGGGGTAATGAGGAAATTATTCACAGTACTTGACATGCTTTAAATAAGATTATACTCCCCGCCTGCCCCGCCGCGCCCAGGCTGAACACAGCGACCGATCCATTTCTTTCTTAAGGCAGGCCACCTCCTACACACACAATGAGAGGCATGGAAGAGCTCATCTGCATCCTTTTCTGTTAGAAACATGCGAGCGGTGAGAACTGAATTATCCAGAGTTTTCTCTGCAAATGGATGCAAAATGGAAAGTGGGCTTCTCCACCCTCTATTTCTGAGAATCATAATTGCCTATCCTGAGTGAAAGCCAAATGTGCATGGTTCCCCAAGACCAGAGCAAGGGAGTGTCGGAAAAGACGAATCAGTGAAACCTTTCCACCAGCTCACGTATCATCAAATACCTGCAGGACACATAGGAATCTTTGTTTAACATCATGGACTCTCGTGATGGGAGAGAGGTTTCAAGTGGTGCACCCTGCAATCATAGGCAAATGACATCCAGGCATCCCACGTCTACTTGAGCAGTTAGAGCAGGGAGCAGACAGGGATAGTAGATTATTCCCCTATAGGGTGTCAGGAACCGTAGACAAGAGCTCCTGAAATAAATCAAAGATTTAGTGACCCAAACCTCCATTTAGAGTGGAGTGAACCTTTCAGCGATGACCTTGCAAGCAGCTTCGACATGTAGGACCTATGGTAATGTATGTAAATTGAGACGAGTGATCGCATAAATTAAGTGAGATGTCTTTTTAGGGATGTGCGTGTGATGGGACGGATTCCGCTGCTCGTCTTACAGCCTTCAGCTGAAAGTGCTAAAGGTTTCAGAGTTATCAACATTTAGCAGGTGCAAACACAAAGTACAGGTTCACTTACAAGCAGCTAATTTTCTCATTGATAAGTGGGCTCGTTTTCAAACTGCACAGACCTACTGCATGAAGCTGCATTCTTTTGCAAGGGCACTTAACCTGCATGGATGACTAATCCTGCTGCTCGGATTACCGGGATGCAGTCCAAAACCATTATAGATAATGCGATTCATTTTACAATATAAATATACTAAGTCGTGCTTATCCGCTCACATACGGACGTCTATTACCCTGATAGCCACTGTTTCTGGGGCAGTAGCATCACTCAGTGTTTGTCCCTGAGGACGGAGGAGGAGAGACTGAGAGAGCCGTTATCTCAGAGGTATCTGCCACCGCCGCTGAGGTCAAGGGCAGCAACAACAATTTTGATAAAGGATGGGGTACACGTAGAGGGAAGGGGGTGGGTGTTACACCCAGCGAGGGGATACAAAGAGATATCTGCCTCTTCAGATCTCCCACTGGATGAATGTCTCTCGGTGGATGTCCTGAATAATCGGACACTGAAGGAGGTGGACGGCTGGAAACAGATGCTGAGTATCTTCAGATTCTGGATACAAGGACGATTCGTGTGACATCCTGTGCATGAACGCTGGGTCCATGTATACAATATTTTGTATACATGGGAAGAATTTTCCCAAGCTGGGATTCTGGCTGGCCAAATGTATGTCCCACATCCATCATATTTGCTTTTCCAGTCAGAGATACAATATATATATTTAGCCTATAGAAATTACGGCTTGTTCCAGAACTTTGTGTAATATCAAAAGGCTGAGAAAATAAATAGAATAAATTAATAAAAATACATTGTAAAAGTGTATACATTTTTTTGAATTTGAATTTTTAATTCATTTTGATTTATTTTATTTAAATTTTCACATTTATGGAATTTTAAAAGGAAACAGATAACGGTGTTGTTGTTTTATTGTTTGTTTTTTTAAATACAAATATGTAATATATTACACACTTTAAAACAAATAATAGTAATAAAACTATTTGTATTGCACCTTTCAAAACAAAGTTACAAACATTGAAATTAATATATGTGACATTAAACCATGAAAACAGGATAAAATGATGTCAGTAAAAATCTATTAAATAATTAGATCAGATCCTTCACCTAAAAATTTCAAATGATAAAAGTGATAGAATTTTATAAAATAGTAAATTTATTAAGTTGTTTTATAAATTAAATAATACAAAGTATTATATTGTATATTGTAGAACCGTTTAAAGCACACAAACTTCCCAATGATCCGAACGGCGTCAAGGTGAAGTTTATTCCCATGAAGCCGGATAAATATTTCTTAAAAGAATATACAGATGTACAAAAGATTCAGAAAAATTCCTAAATTTTGGGGCTTTCATTTAGACGTCAACTTCATCTTTCAATCTACACAATATTCCGCTATCTCTTAAAATCATGTTTTGTAGGGGCCACTTCTGGCCATGGGCTGGGGGCAGTTGGGTTGGCTTCTCACACCTGTAGCAAGGCAGAAGACCGGTTGGTGATATGGCTGGAGTTGGCGAGGTCCGTCCGAGGCTGGGTGAGAAGAGGATAACCAGGAGGGATGGCCAGCTCGAACTCACTGAACACAAATCAAGAGGAACAAACAACAAGTCTAGAAATCTTATAGCAGTCGATATATCTTCCACGAAACGACTCCATAATTTTAATCATTTACTGCAGTACATGATGATGATTATGATGATCAGGTTTGAGGTGTCAGCATGGATCCAGGTGATTGGCCACATGGCCACACTCACAACTCCTGGGAGAGAGAAGTAACAAGGAACACCAGAGACAGTACTGCGCCTCTCTGTGAGAGAAGACTATGATAGACTCCCACATTTAATTGATCTTATTATGATTTCACATTAAAACCTTTTATTATAAAGTCAGAAAACAAGTTCAATCAGAGAAGACAGAAAAAGACAGAATGAAAACAAAATGAAGAAAATATGAAAAATTTATTACAACAGATGATGAGTTGATGATTAGTCCATTAGAAAGGTTTCAGCCTTCAGGGAGATGATATCCTAGTGCCTATGCCCAGAGCAGCGGCACGGAAGTCTGTATACTGGTGGTGGTGGCTGATGAATCTGTTGAGGTTGATGAATGTTGAGGCTGATGGCTAATGGGGAGGGCGCATAAACAAACTGCATGAAATTACTAGATGAATGGAGGTGACATATTTAAAGACAGCAGCTGATGGTGAAAGGATAAGCCTGTAGGTGAGACACAGTGATTGATGGATGAGGCTCATGGTGATGGACAGTGCTTTATCGTAGACACTCTAAATTTACATGAAAATGGCCAATTGTTTGTTCAAGCATGTTTATAAACAGTAAAAAGAAATCAGACTTTTACAATTATCTAATGATGAAGTCATTGGTAAAACATTTTTTTAGACAACTATTTGACCCTTATTAGACTTGTTTTGGTTGTGTCAAGCTACATCATATTGTTTAGTAAGTCCACAAATGATTTAATACCAAAAAAAATATCACACTTAACAGACAGGATATTCTCAATAGCCTCCTGGTTAATGCCTCCTCCTCCGTGGCACCTTTGAACTGTGGTTTCCTCCAGGGCTCCATCCTTGACCCCCTACTCTTTAGCATACACATTCTACTCAAAGTCCCTTAGAGAGGCTCGGTCACTGTTCTACTCCAACATCATCAAAACCAGTCCTGGAAATTCTCAGCAGTTGTTTTCCACTATCAATCATCTTCTTAAACAACAAACTCTCCCACTTACAGAAATTACAGAAGAGCACTGTAATAATTTCATGGCTTTCTTCAAATCAAAAATTGACTCAATCCGTTCTGTCCTTTCTGGTTCCTCCTCTCTACCTATCCAGTCTGATTACTCACAGTTTGAGATCTCCCAGCCTCTAATGTGTTTCCCAGAAATCTCACAGCAGGAGGTTGAGGTTATCATCAGGACGATGAAGCCCTTCACCTGTGCCCTCGACCCCTTTCTTACAGCTTTAGTGAAAACTAACATCTCTTCCATCAGTCCCCTTATCACCGCTGTAATAAATCAATCCCTCCAGGGCCGGCTTTGTTCCATCTGCCCTAAAAGCCGCCATAATCAGACCACTCCTCAAAAAACCTACTCTCGATCCAGAACTTTTTGCTAATTACAGGCCCATTTCCAAACTTCCATTCCTCTCCAAAGTTCTGGAAAAAAGTAGTTGCTGCCCACCTCCAGGACCACCTCAAATACAAGAACCTCTTTGAAACCTTTCAGTCTGGTTTCCGCTCCACCCACAGCTCAGAAACAGCTCTGCTTAGAGTCACAAATGACTCTCGGACCGCAGCAGAAGCCTTCCCTCCTAATTCTCCTTGATTTGTCTGCTGCTTTCGACACAGTTGACCATGGAATACTCCTACACCGCCTACATCACACCACTGGACTCACTGCCACCACCTTAAATTGGTTTCAATCCTACCTCACTGACAGAACAGAATACGTTTCCCTTGGAAGTTCAAGGTCCCGGACACACACCGTCACCTGTGGGGTCCCCCAGGGATCAGTCCTTGGCCCCATTCTCTTCATACTATACATGCTCCCCCTACACGCAAATCTACATAAAAACTGACACATGTTCCTCCGCAGCCTCTCGATCCTCATCGTCATCATTATCTCCCCTGTCAACTCTCCGCGCTTGTCTGGAGGAGATAAAGGTGTGGATGAAAAAAAACTTTCTCCAGTTGAACAGCTCCAAAAGCGAAGCCATTTTAATTGGCACCCCACATCAGACCCAGTCTTCCTCCATAACCAGTATTACCTTCTCTGGTCACGACATTCCCCTCTCTTCATCAGTCACCAACCTCGGTGTAAGATTTGACCCTCAACTCACATTTGAATCCCACATCAAACACATCTGCAAGATCTCCTTTCAACATCTCAGAAATATTTCCAAACTCCGTTCTTCACTCACCTTGAGTGATGCTGAAAAGCTGGTCCACGCTTTCGTCTTCTCCGGACTGGATCACTGTAACACACTTCTCATCGGGATCCCTGATAAAAGTCTTCAAAGACTTCAGTATGTTCAAAACAGTGCTGCAAGGATCCTGATGAGAGTGCGTAAACACGAACACATCACCCCCGTTCTTCATTCCCTCCATTGGCTTCCCATCTCCCCAAGGATTGATTATAAGATGTCTCTCCTCACTCACCAGTGCATCCATGGTAACGCACCCCCCTACCTGAAAAAACTACTCACCCCACTGACCTCAACACGATCCCTCTGTTCTACGCACTCATACCGCCTCCGCATTCCTCGGACTAAGCTCAGCACCATGGGTGATCGGGCCTTCTGTTCTGCTGCCCCTTGTCTGTGGAATGCCCTCCCTGACCATCTCAGGGTTCCACAGACGACTGACACATTTAAAAAAGGACTTAAAACTTTCCTTTTTAGCAGAACCTATAACTTTAATTAACATTGCTGCTTTTTGGTCAGGCTTTTATATAGTTATTATTTTATTCTTTTATTGATGCTTTTACCTGCTTTTACTTTGTAGCACTTTGATATTTGATCCAAATGTAAAGTGCATTACAAAATTAAAGGAATTATTATTATTATGATGTACCACGCGTCCCAACCTTTCCCAGTGTGTCGTGAGTAATCTCCAATATTTTTGTTCCTGTTTTTTCCTCGTGCCCTTTTTGATTAACAATAAATATATTTTGCACATGCTCTACGTCGTATGTGTCTGCATTTGGGTTCGGGCAAAACCCCACAGGGGTCCTAACAGAACGAACTGGCCAAAATGAACCCAGTGGACGCACTAATGGACATAGAGATTAATGAGTTGACTTACACACTCATCTGCATCCATGTGGAGTGGGTGAAGAGTCCTCACAAGGAGGTACAACAGGTCGCTCTCTGCATCGCTCGCCGGAAGGTCTCCGGCTCCAGGCTGTGGGATTTCCTGCCAGAATGGTTAAAGACCTTTGTGGAGAACCTGGATGCGTTGCAGGCATGTTCCCGGCCTGTTTGTTTTTCTCCTGCTCCGGCCCCCGGCGGCCAGCTCTTCGTCCTCACCGCTGCCCAGCTCTTCGTCCTCACCGCCGCCCAGCTGTTCATCCTCACCGCTGCCCAGCGCCGTGAGGGACCCACAGCGCAGCGCCGTGGAGGATCCGCTGCCCAGCGCTGTGGAGGATCAGGTTGGAATTATTGTGAATTTGGTGCTCAACTATTCCAAGACTCCCGTTCCGAGTGCTTCCATGACTCCCGTTCTGAGCGCTTCCAAGACTCCCATTCCAAGTGCTTCCAAGACTCCCGTTCCGAGTGCCTCCAAGGCTCCCGTTCTTAGCGCTTCAAAGGCTCCCGTTCCTAGCACTTCCAAGGCTCCCGTTCCTAGCGCTTCCAAGGCTCCCGTTCTTAGCGCTTCAAAGGCTCCCGTTCCTAGCACTTCCAAGGCTCCCGTTCCTAGCGCTTCCAAGGCTCCTGCTCCTAGCGCTTCCAAGGCTCCCGTTCCTAGCGCTTCCAAGGCTGCCGTTCCTAGCGCTTCAAAGGCTCCCGTTCCTAGCGCTTCCGTGATTCGTCTTCCGGCGCCTCCCATGATCCCTGTCCCGGCGCCTCCCGTGATCCCTCTCCCGGCGCCTCCCGTGATCCCTCTACCGGCTCCTCCCGTGATTCCTCTCCCGGCTCCTCCCGTGATTCCTCTCCCGGCTCCTCCCGTGACTCCTCTCCTGACTCCTCTCCCGGCTCCTCCCGTGATCCCTGTCATGGCTCCTCCCGTGATGCCTATCCCGGCTCCTCCAGTGACGCCTCTCCCGGCTCCTCCAGTGACGCCTCTCCCGGCACCTCCCGTGATTCCTCTACCGGCTCCTCCCGTGATTCCTCTCCCGGCTCCTCCTGTGATGCCTCTCCGTGGAGTCAAAGGAGATATCTGTCAAGCCTTTGTGTTCCTTTCTCCATCTGTGTCTGTCCTGTGATTGGTCATCATGCTCACCTGTGTTTCGCATCCAGCTGTGTCTCATTGTCTCGTTACGTCTGTGTATAAAGTCTGTCCTTACCTTCCCTTCTGTGCCAGTTCATTGCATGATGTTCCTCGTGTTGTCACGCATCCCAACCTTTCCCATTGCGTCCTGAGTAATTTCCAATATTTCTGTTCCTGTTTTTTCCTCGTGTCCTTTTTGATTAACAATAAATATATTTTGCACCTGCTCTACGTCGTATGCGTCTGGATTTCGGTCTGAGCAAAACCCCACAGGAGTCCTAACAATATCCTGATCAAAGATAAATCCCAGGTTCCTCACAGTGGTGCTGGAGGCCAAGGTCATACCATCCAGAGTAGATATATCATCAGATAAATTTTTTCTAAGGTGCTGTGGTCCCAACACAAACTTCCGTTTTATCTGAATATAATAATAAAAAGTTGCAGGTCAAGTCTTTATTTCTTTGAGACACGCCTCTAAGTTGGATAAGTGATAAGATTCACCTAGTTTCATTGTTAAGTAAAATTGTGTGTCATCAGCATAACAGTGACAGTTTATGGAGTGTTTCATGATAATGTTGCCTTAAGGGAGCAAATATTATGTGAATAATATTGGCCCAAGCACAGATCCCTGGGGAACTCCGTGGGAAACGTTACTATGCATGGAGGATTCATTGTTAACAGATACATACTGAGATCTGCCACATAAATATGACTTAAACCAATTTAATGGAGTGTCATTGATGCCAATTACGTTTTCAATTCTTTGTATTAGAATTTGGTGGTCAATAGTATCAAATGCAGCACTAAGATCCAACAAGACCAGAACAGAGGCCAGTCCCTAAACAGATGCCATTCAAAGGTCATTTGTAACTTTGACCAGTGTTGTTTCTGTATTATGGTAAACTCTAAAACCTGATTGAAAATGCTCAAATAAACTATTCTTACTCAGAAAATCACACAATTGTTCGGCCACCACTTTATCTAAGATTTTAGAGAGGAAGGGAAGGTTAGATATCGGCCAATAATTTGCTAAAGCCTCTGGATCAAGAGTCGTATGAGTATGTCATCTCACAGTGTAATTAAACAATCCCAGAAAGGTACATGGTGTGCTGTGGAGAAGGTGCTGAGCTTCCCACACTCCACACTGCCGTCTCACCACCCATCAATCCTGAATAATTAAGCATTATCCAGCGTGGAGATGCAATAACTCAGTGTTGACAGGGGCTAACATAGAACACATCTACCTAACCTGATGATTATTGGATGAACTTATGAACTTACTTCGATGCTTATTGGAGTCCTTGTGAAGATGTAAATCATCAAACATGTCAGAACTGCAGAGCAGAGCTCACGTTCACAGGAGGGCTGCCAAGACTGGAGCTGAGCCCATGCTGCAGCCTATGAGGAGTAAGTGGTCTGTTATCAGAGGAGCAGTATGCTGAACGCGCTGCAGAGAAGCTCCGCCATCAACATCTGTAATTATATTGTAGTCTGTAATGGTGACTGCCCTCTCCACAGGATTCTGACAGCCTACCACTCTCTGGGTAGCATTTATTTGCATTACATGGTGTATTCTCCATGCCCTCTGATCTTACATCTTGTAAGGCAACATTTAAATCAGTGGATCTCCAGCTTTTTCCAGGAATATCCCCTGATTAGCGTTAAATAGTTTTGGAAAGAAAAAAATATTTTACTAATATTTGGTAGGACAAACTTTGCCGGAACAAACCAAAATATGTAATTTCAATGGTAAAAGGTAGCACAAACAAAATTAATGATCTCTATTACACCAATTTATTTTTGTGTTTTCAAAACACATGCTGAATTTACAGAACATTTAGCAGCTGATAAGGTAACATGAGGAACATGGACCATGTCTTAAAATTTGACTGAAGGCCAACATGGCCCTCGAACGTGCCAGATGGGACAAAAAAGAGGCTAAAAAAGAGGTAAAGTTATCGTAAGCATCCAATTTGCACCCTAATTCAGTACCACCTCCTTCTATAACAAATGATGTACATGTCATAAAATGCAACTATGCAATGGCTAACCTTGTGTATAGAAACCTTTTGTATACAAACCATGTGTTGAGTCATCTTGTCTGGACTCACCTAGTGTGGCCTCATTTTGGGTGGGATAACCTTTAATTGACTCACCTTGGGTGGAATCATCTTGTGGGTTGACTAATCTTGTGTGTATTCACCACGTTTGGACTAAACTTGTGTGAACTCATATTGTGTGGACTTACCTTGGGTGGAATCATCTTGTGTGAACTCAGTTTGTGTTAACTCCCAATGTGTGGACTCACCTTGTTTGGACTAAACTTGTTTGGACTCACCTTCTAAGGACTCCTCTTGTTTTGACTCATCTGTGTGGACTCATCTTGTGTTGATTCATCTTGTGAAGACTATTCTAGTGTGGACTCATCTTGTATGGACTCACCTTGTGGGATTTCAACTTTGTGGACTCACTTTGTGTTGAGACACTTTGTGTGGACTCGCCTTTCGTTGAGTCATCTTGTCTTTACTCACCTTGTGTGAATTCAGCTTGGGTGGATTCACCTTGTGTGGACTCACCTTAGGTGGACTCAACTTGTTTCGACTCACCCTGTATGGACCAATCTTGTTTGGAATCACCTTGTTTCGACTCACCCTTTGTTGACCACTCTTGTGTGGAATCAACCTGTTTAGACTAAACTTATTTGGACTCACCTTTTGAGGACTCCTGTTGTGTGGACTCATCTTGTGAGGACTCATCCTGCGTGGACTTACCCTGTATGAACTCAGCTTGTGTATACTCATCCTGTGTGGACTCGTCAATGTGTTGATTCATCCTGTGTGGACTCACCTTGTTTCAACTCACTTTGTGCTGACTCACCTTGTTTCGACTCAGCCTGTGTTGACCAATCTTGTGTGGAATCATTTAGTTTAGACTAAACTTGTTTGGACTCATCTTGTGTGGACTCATCTTGCTTGGACTTACCTTGTGTGGACTCAGCTTGTGTATACTCATCCTGTGTATATGTGGATTCACCTTGTGTGGGCTCACCTTAAGTGGACTCAACTTGTTTCGACTCACCCTTTGTGGACCAATCTTGTGTGTAATCACCTTGTTTCGACTCACCCTTTGTTGACCACTCTTGTGTGGAATCACCTTGTTTAGACTAAACTTGTTTGGACTCACCCTTTGAGGACTCCTCTTGTGTTGACTCATTTGTGTGGACTCATCTTGTGTTGATTCAACTTGTGAGGACTATTATAGTGTGGACTCATCTTGTATGGACTCACCTTGAGGGGTTTCAACTTTGTGGACTCACTCTACGTTGACACACGTTGTGCGGAGTCACTTTGTATTGACTCACCTTTCGTTGAGTCGTCTTGTCTGTACTCACCTTGTGTGGATTCAGCTTGTGTGGATTCCCCTTGTGTGGACTCAGCTTGTGTATATTCATCCTATGTGGACTCGTCTTGTGTCGACTCATCTTGTGTTTATTCTTATTGACTCATCATGTGAGGTCTACTCTTGTGTGGAATCCCATTGTGTAGAGTAAACCTATGAGCATTCACCTTGTAAGGACTCACCTTGTGTGGACTCACCTTATTTCGACTCACCCTGTGTTGGCATATCTTGTGTGGACTCACCTTTTGAGGACTCCTCTTGTGTAGACTAAACCTGTGTGCATTCACCTTGTGAGGACTCACCTTGTGTGGACTCAGATTGTGTATATTCATCCTATGTGGATTTGTCTTGTGAGGACTCATCTTGTGTTTATTCTTCTTGTATGGACTCATCTTTTGAGGTCTAATCTTATGTGGAATCCAATTGTGTAGACTAAACGTGTGTGCATTCAACTTGCAAGTCTCACCTTGTGTGGACTCATCTGATGAGGACTCATCTTTTGGAGACTCATCTTGTGTGGACTCAGCTTGGGTGGATTCACCTTGTGTGGACTCACCTTAGGTGGACTCAACTTGTTTCGACTCACCCTGTATGGACCAATCTTGTTTGGAATCAGCTTGTTTCGACTCACCCTTTGTTGACCACTCTTGTGTGGAATCAACCTGTTTAGACTAAACTTATTTGGACTCACCTTTTGAGGACTCCTGTTGTGTGGACTCATCTTGTGAGGACTCATCCTGCGTGGACTTACCCTGTATGAACTCAGCTTGTGTATACTCATCCTGTGTGGACTCGTCAATGTGTTGATTCATCCTGTGTGGACTCACCTTGTTTCAACTCACTTTGTGCTGACTCACCTTGTTTCGACTCAGCCTGTGTTGACCAATCTTGTGTGGAATCATTTAGTTTAGACTAAACTTGTTTGGACTCATCTTGTGTGGACTCATCTTGCTTGGACTTACCTTGTGTGGACTCAGCTTGTGTATACTCATCCTGTGTATATGTGGATTCACCTTGTGTGGGCTCACCTTAAGTGGACTCAACTTGTTTCGACTCACCCTTTGTGGACCAATCTTGTGTGTAATCACCTTGTTTCGACTCACCCTTTGTTGACCACTCTTGTGTGGAATCACCTTGTTTAGACTAAACTTGTTTGGACTCACCCTTTGAGGACTCCTCTTGTGTTGACTCATTTGTGTGGACTCATCTTGTGTTGATTCAACTTGTGAGGACTATTATAGTGTGGACTCATCTTGTATGGACTCACCTTGAGGGGTTTCAACTTTGTGGACTCACTCTACGTTGACACACGTTGTGCGGAGTCACTTTGTATTGACTCACCTTTCGTTGAGTCGTCTTGTCTGTACTCACCTTGTGTGGATTCAGCTTGTGTGGATTCCCCTTGTGTGGACTCAGCTTGTGTATATTCATCCTATGTGGACTCGTCTTGTGTCGACTCATCTTGTGTTTATTCTTATTGACTCATCATGTGAGGTCTACTCTTGTGTGGAATCCCATTGTGTAGAGTAAACCTATGAGCATTCACCTTGTAAGGACTCACCTTGTGTGGACTCACCTTATTTCGACTCACCCTGTGTTGGCATATCTTGTGTGGACTCACCTTTTGAGGACTCCTCTTGTGTAGACTAAACCTGTGTGCATTCACCTTGTGAGGACTCACCTTGTGTGGACTCAGATTGTGTATATTCATCCTATGTGGATTTGTCTTGTGAGGACTCATCTTGTGTTTATTCTTCTTGTATGGACTCATCTTTTGAGGTCTAATCTTATGTGGAATCCAATTGTGTAGACTAAACGTGTGTGCATTCAACTTGCAAGTCTCACCTTGTGTGGACTCATCTGATGAGGACTCATCTTTTGGAGACTCATCTTGTGTGGACTCAGCTTGGGTGGATTCACCTTGTGTGGACTCACCTTAGGTGGACTCAACTTGTTTCGACTCACCCTGTATGGACCAATCTTGTTTGGAATCAGCTTGTTTCGACTCACCCTTTGTTGACCACTCTTGTGTGGAATCAACCTGTTTAGACTAAACTTATTTGGACTCACCTTTTGAGGACTCCTGTTGTGTGGACTCATCTTGTGAGGACTCATCCTGCGTGGACTTACCCTGTATGAACTCAGCTTGTGTATACTCATCCTGTGTGGACTCGTCAATGTGTTGATTCATCCTGTGTGGACTCACCTTGTTTCAACTCACTTTGTGCTGACTCACCTTGTTTCGACTCAGCCTGTGTTGACCAATCTTGTGTGGAATCATTTAGTTTAGACTAAACTTGTTTGGACTCATCTTGTGTGGACTCATCTTGCTTGGACTTACCTTGTGTGGACTCAGCTTGTGTATACTCATCCTGTGTATATGTGGATTCACCTTGTGTGGGCTCACCTTAAGTGGACTCAACTTGTTTCGACTCACCCTTTGTGGACCAATCTTGTGTGTAATCACCTTGTTTCGACTCACCCTTTGTTGACCACTCTTGTGTGGAATCACCTTGTTTAGACTAAACTTGTTTGGACTCACCCTTTGAGGACTCCTCTTGTGTTGACTCATTTGTGTGGACTCATCTTGTGTTGATTCAACTTGTGAGGACTATTATAGTGTGGACTCATCTTGTATGGACTCACCTTGAGGGGTTTCAACTTTGTGGACTCACTCTACGTTGACACACGTTGTGCGGAGTCACTTTGTATTGACTCACCTTTCGTTGAGTCGTCTTGTCTGTACTCACCTTGTGTGGATTCAGCTTGTGTGGATTCCCCTTGTGTGGACTCAGCTTGTGTATATTCATCCTATGTGGACTCGTCTTGTGTCGACTCATCTTGTGTTTATTCTTATTGACTCATCATGTGAGGTCTACTCTTGTGTGGAATCCCATTGTGTAGAGTAAACCTATGAGCATTCACCTTGTAAGGACTCACCTTGTGTGGACTCACCTTATTTCGACTCACCCTGTGTTGGCATATCTTGTGTGGACTCACCTTTTGAGGACTCCTCTTGTGTAGACTAAACCTGTGTGCATTCACCTTGTGAGGACTCACCTTGTGTGGACTCAGATTGTGTATATTCATCCTATGTGGATTTGTCTTGTGAGGACTCATCTTGTGTTTATTCTTCTTGTATGGACTCATCTTTTGAGGTCTAATCTTATGTGGAATCCAATTGTGTAGACTAAACGTGTGTGCATTCAACTTGCAAGTCTCACCTTGTGTGGACTCATCTGATGAGGACTCATCTTTTGGAGACTCATCTTGTGTGGACTCAGCTTGTGTGGAATAAGCTTGGATGGACTCACGTTGTGTTCACTCATCTTGTCTGGAATCAACTTGGACTCACATTGTGTGGATTAACCTTGCGAGGTCTCATCTTATGTCGACTCATTCTGTGTAGACTCACCTTCTGTGGACTCACCTTTTTTCGACTCACCCTTGGTTGACTAATCTGGTGTGGAATAACCTTCTGAGGACTCATCTTGTGTGGTCTCATCTTGTGAGAACTCATCTTGTGTGGATTTACCTTGTGTGGACTCATCTTGTGTTTATTCTTCTTGTATGGACTCATCTTGTGAGGTCTAATCTTGTGTGCTATCCCATTGTGTAGACTAAACCTGTGTGCATTCACATTGCAAGGACTCACCTTTTGTGGACTCATCTTGTGAGGACTCATCTTGTGAGGACTCATCTTTTGGAGACTCATCTTGCGTGGACTCAGCTTGCGTTTACTCTTCTTGTTTTGACTCATCTTGTGAGGTCCTCACATCTTGTGAGGTCCTCACATCTTGTGAGGTCCTCACATCTTGTGAGGTCTACTTGTTTTGACTTATCCTGTGTGGACTCACCTTTTTTCGACTCACCCTAGGTTGACTAATTTGGTGTGGAATCACCTTGTGAGGACTCACCTTGTGTGGACTCATTTTGTGAGGACTCATCTTGTGTAGACTCATCTTGTGTTGATTCATCTTGTGTATATTCATCTATTATCCACTTCACTTCACATTTTTTTCTTGCAGTTCACAGCAATTAAAAATTCAAATAGGTAGAAGACTACAGAATATAAAATTTGGCTCCTTAAAATTATAATTGTATTTTTTTATTTAACTTGTAAGAGTAAAACTGATTTTGGAATTAGAATATCATGTGCCCCATGCAATACACCAGACCAACTCTAGGGGGATAAGCATCGCACATTTTAGAACTATTGGTGAACCCAAACATTAGGGTACTGAGAGAAAGAGGGTACAAATTATTTGTTAATGAGCTAAAATAAAATAAATGGATTAATAATTAAGAGACTGAGAAAGTGTCTCTGTGCTACAGCGTTCTCCACAACTCTGGATTTTAGAAGAAACTGAAACAGAAGAGAAGGACTTTATCCCTACAATGACCCTATGACCCTATGACCCTAAGAAGTTCTCCACAAAATTGTTCCTGTCAGTAAGTAAAGATGATCTACTCCTTCAGCTTGGAAATTTAAATGGGCTTAAAATTAAGTTTGATTGTGGCAGGAAAATTCAAAAGTTCAATATCCTGAGAATTCAAGAAAAGCACTGAAAATGTTGCATCGGTTTCCGAAAATGTGCCTCTGCAAAAAGGCGTTTCTGCAATGAATGCATGAAAACTAAGACACAGAATAGGGTGAATTATGAATATGCCACAGGTGTTGCTGTTTCCTCTTCCCGATCTACTGGAACGTCCCCTTTTGAGGCTCAAGCTCACCACTCCATGATTAAAACACCGCCCTCAAGGGCTGCTCTACAGAAAACTGGAGACATTACAACTTACCAAACAGCAGAACCAGTCGGAGTCCCTAGTCTATTAAAAGACTTCTCTAAAAATGTTCTGTCTTTAAAACTCATGTCTAGTAGACAATACAGAATAGTAACTGTAGAACAAACTAAAAAAATCTAAATATTTAGAAAATATATCCTTTAATGATTTTGACCACACAACCAGTCAAATGGTTTATCAGCAACATAAGGAATAAGACAAGCACTGAAACCATTAAAAATCTAAAACCATGATTTCAAACAAGTTTCTCTGTAAAACATGATTTTTACAGATTCAAATTACTTTGAATTTTACATTAAATTCAAAAGAAAACTGCACAATACCATTTGGGTAAAGTTGTATATCATAAACCTCGTTCTTTTTTTTTTTTTAAAAACACTTTTATTTCAAGTCAGTATCTGAAAATTGAATATTTGTTCTTTTTTTTACCTTTTTTTTTCTATTACCCTGTGCTATGTTTGATCTGAAAGATGTTTTCTTTTGATCAAAATAAGCTATTCGGGAAAATAAAGTGTATAATTAATATTTTTTTGTAAATCAAGAATAATTTTAGAATCTTAGAATCTTGGATTTGTATGGATTAGGTCACATAGAATCCCTTTATATTTCTTTAAACTTGTTTATTTATGTTTTTTACCTGTTCTTGCTATTCTGAAATTGTTAGGAGAAGACTTCTGCTTTTGTTCTATGAATCTCACGAAAAACAATCTTTACCAGACATCTTTATCCACATAACGGTTAGTTGATGATGAGTTATTTTGAAGTGAACTGTTCCGATAAACAGTTTTATCTAAAACAGACAAGCTTTTTTATAACTGGGGAGTTTCCTTCTTCATCTAACATAACATAACATCTACTTCATGTTATGTTATTTTTTTCCAGACGGACCTTCGGGTATCTCTGTGATCTTTCATATCAATTTAATAACTCCATTGTTTTTTTAAGCTAAGCTACCTCTGCTCATGTGTAATGAATGCCTTTATGAGGAACCTGAGGGACGATGTCTGCACCTCAAAGCCGCTCTGCTATGCTGTTATTTGCACTGACACATGCAGGGAATTGGATAAGGTTAACGGCTTCTCCCACAGTTAGAACTAAGAGAAGTTGTGGATCAGAACGTCTGCATATCCATGGGCTTATCGGAGATATGCAGATTTTTTTTTTTGACAAGCAGGCACGTCTAAATGTGGAGTCATAATTGTACGGAGACGCAGGAATCAGGCGGAGTATCTTATGCTAATGTGGCGTCTGCTGGAGGAGAAGAAAGGACTGTGGCTTGTTTGTTCATCTCATGAAAGCAGACAACTTCAAAGTTCTCTCAGAGCTATTCATAGCTGTGGTTGAGACCGAGCAGAGCTCTCCCTCCCTGTGACTTACCATACAAAACAAGATGCATTCATAAAAAATTTAAAAAACGATCATTTATAGTGATTGTTTAATGTCACTGAGGAACTAGAGAAACATCATATTTTAGCAGAATATCCTTTAAGTCCGGGAAGGTGTGACGAAGGTGTTTCCTCAATGGATCACACTTTTTTGTCCATAACATCCCTCAGACTCTGGACTGGACCGAGATTATGAAGAATCTTGAGGTCAAGTCAACACCTTCAACTGGTTGTTGTGTTCCTCAAAAAAACTTCATCATCAGACCAGACAAGTGTCCTCCACTGCTCCGCGGTCCAGCTCTTGGTGTCATGGTTCTGTTCTTGATCTGTTGTTTATTTTTTTTAGTTGGAGTATTGTCAATTTTAGTTTGAATTTCTTGTTTATTTTGAAGGTTCATTTGTCTCGATTTATGTGTACAACTCTCAGTGCTTTCCACCTGTCTTAATCTTAATTTTTTTGTTTCATCTCCTTTCTCCTTTCCTGTGTGTGGTCCTGTCTCCTAGTGTCTCCTCCCTTATTATTTTTTATGTTGTCACCTGTCTCCAGCCCTGACCTGTCGCTCATTTGTCTCTTACTAATCTTTGTATTTAAGTCTGTGTCCTGTTCTCGGTCCTTATCAGCTCGGCTGCACTACAAAAACTAGAAAATCTTATTAAGAGTATTTATCTCTAATTTATAGTCAATACATAATATTATAGGATCTAGGGACTTTTACTAACCAGTTGAACCTTGAAAAGATTGCAATAGCAAAAAATAAATTTTTCCAGCTAACTTGAAGAAAAATTTCACCCTAAAATTCTTAAATATTACACTTCTTTCTTATTTCAAAATCGTAATGGTCTTAAATCTTCAACAGAAATAGAAAAACTTCCCTTAAGCTGTATAAGTAAAATAAAGTTTAAAAATTGGATTTACTGGCTCATATCAAGATGTCCTTTATCTAAATCCCACATCTTATGATAAGAAATCTTAGGCAGATTTTTTTTTTACTTTTTGCAATATATAAAAACCTTCTATTTCTTGTTTTTTAACTTATTTTGTAGGAGAATTTTTTTCCAGTGTTTTTTCATACTTGCATAATCTCCCTGAGTAACTCCTGCATCCTGCTCATTGGTCATCCTTGCATTTTGTCGATTTAAGATTTGCCATCCTGTGTGGTTATTTTTTTTCACTGTACTTTTCTTTAAATTGCATTTTACACCTTTATTTGCCATTTCTTTTTGATTTAGATCATTTTTTAGATCATGTTTTTGGATTAAATCATACATTTTTCCCATTTCATTTTGCTGTATTGTTTGCATTCGGGTCCTATATTATGAACTGTAACATAACGCTTGTTAAGGGTTGTGTTTTATTTTTTAGAAAGTGGAGAAGAATCAGAGACTGTGAAAGGTGCAAAAAAAGATTTAATTGTTCCGATGAGGATGTGAACTTGTCTCTGAGGACGAGGATGAGGGGGAACCATGAACCATAGTAGGCTCATGAGTAGGAAAAAAGTTAAAACTTTACGTTGGAGCTTCTTGAGAGACAAAGTTAAAAAAAATCTCAACAGATGTTTTTAAGAGCTGATGAAGTACCAATAAGAAGACGGCAATCTGTGGAGGTGTCGCAAGTAAAGCTGGAGTAGATGTAGTTCAGTTGACGATGACGTGTGGAAATCACGAGTGGAGCTGAACCTGGAAGGAACCAAAAGCCTCCACACACACACACTTGCAGGGCAGGAAGAGGAGAGGCGGAGGGACAGGGGCATTTAAAACAGACCATGAAGATACCAGATCAGGGGCGGGCGGTTCCAGTTCTGATGCTGACTAGTCCACTGTATGAGCTTTCAGCAGTGGACATGAGTCAGAGGTCACTCTGACCAGTATGAAGCTAAGCAACCCGTCACTGTGTTCTAACACCTTTCTATCAGAACCTTTCTTTACGAACTTTTCATCAGTTCGTGCTACAGTAGATCTTCTGTCAGATCATACAACACGGGCTTGCCTTGGCTCCCCACCAGCGTCAATGATCCTGGTGGTCCTTCCTTAGATCAATTAGGTAGGTGCTAACCACTGCAGAACAGGAACACCCAGCAAAAACTGCAGGTCTGGAGATGTTCTGACCCAGTCCTCTAGACATCACAATCTGGTCCCCGTCAAATCCTCTCAGATCTTCATGCTGGTCCATTTTCCTGTTCCAACATCAACATCAGGACAAAGTTTTCTCTGCGGCCTGATATATCCCTCCCACTGAAATGTAGCATGGTGACCAGATAATCTTCACTTACACTCTAAGGGGTTATAATGTTATTTTTTGATAAGGGGAATTCTCTTTGCATGTTGCTTATCAGCACAATAGTGAAAAATCCTTGTGTGTGTGTGTGTATGTTTGTGTGTGAGCGTGTGTGTGTGAGCGTGTGTTTGCGTGTGTATGTGTATGTTTCTGTGTGTGTGTGCGTGAGTGTGTTTGCGTGTGTATGTGTACGTGTATGTTTGTGTGTGTGTGTGTGTGTGTGTGTGTGTGTGTGTGTGTGTGCAGAGGCAGCTGAAGCTCACATGTAAGTGTTACATTTAGGTCAAGCTGGATATAATGAGGAGTCCTGCGGGGGCTTGCTCAACATGACGATTATCTGACTCCAGTGTTTATGGAGAGCAGCGTGGGGATATGTCTGAACGCCATATAATGAAGTCCATGGCTTCCTCCTCATGTACTGCGTTCAGGTTAACATTTCTTATCATAACTAGACACTTTTGCTGGATTATTTTGCCCCACACAGGGAGGCTTTCTGTTTCGGGCTCAGTCCCAATTACTTCCTGGTGTAGTGACTCTGTCACGGACTCTGTTAGTAGCCGAGCTGTCTGGAGAACGGAAGGAGAAAAGTTTCCTCTGGGTCTGAATGGAGAAAGAAAGAGAGCTCTGTGCCTGTGTGTCTGCATGCTTAGTATACATGCACGAGTCTGCACTGTATGTGCAGCAGCACACGCTCGCTCTTGGTGAGTAATCAGGTAATTGATCACAGAGACAGGTAATTATTTCTGTGCCAGGCTCACTGGCAAATGGATAGTACGGCAAAAAGCATCAGTCTCCTCCAGGCCAGCTTGCACCCCGGAGTGAGAGAGGAGGAGTAGGAGAGAGTAGAGGAGAATAGAGGAGGGGAGGTGACTGAATGAATAGACCTTAAATCTGAAGCCAGGTTTCATATTTGAATATTAGAGATGTCTGCGTGATCCAGATGTCACATCATTTAACTGCAGGAAATCAATATGTTGGCGATTCAGGAGGGACTAGTGTTTTAAATACATTCTCTCTCAGAGAGCATCCATTAGTCTCATTCTGTGGGTTGGGATGGAGATGAAAAGTCAAATCAAGTCAAGTTTTACAGCATATTTAAATAGAACATAAAGTTGAACAAAGTGCTTCACAGTGCTAGACAGATAAAACCATAAATTAAAGTGCAACATAAAAAAACCCCACATAAATAACATTACACATTAAGATTAGAGTAAGCAATTGTTAGAGATGGCATAAATAAAACATTAAAAGAGAGATAAAAGATTTGATTTATAAGAACAGATTGATTTAAAAAGCAGGTGAGCCATAATGAAAAGTTCTCACCAGAACTACGGTAGACTGAGAAACAGTTATCGGGAAAAGATAATAATGAGAAATGTTTTTACTAGAGACTCAATGCTGATGACCTAGAGGAGAGGTCGTTCCATTGTTTATAACCTGCCACTAAGAAGACCCAATAAGCCCTGAGTACCAGTCAGGATCTCAGCTGTAGGCTCAGGACATGTGGATGTATGTGATCTGACAGGTAAGTCAGGGTGGGTCCATTCCAGCACATAAAAACAAATAACAATATTCTGATAGCCGGCGTGAAGAAGCCTGGATTAGTGAGACATGCTCAGGTTTGTGAGCTCCAGTTAGGAACCACAGCAGTTTGGACCAGTTTCAATTTGGGTAAAAGCGAAGTTAGTCAAATGAGAATTTCCACATGTTCTTTTCAAATCTCTACTACTGTTAGGTGGTACTGGTGGTAAAGGAGAGACTGATTCATTGCGAACTACATGCAAATATGTTCAATAAAATTAATTTGTTCAGATATAGTGGCTAGCTTATTAACTTAGCAGTTAGCTACAAGCTAAAGGATTCCCAGAGACGATGGATTTGGAGTCGGACGAGAGTGGTGCTGCTATCATTGCTTTCACTGTTTGGTTTGGTTCTTTGTTGTTTTGTATTTTTGTGTATATGTTTTTCAGGGTTATAGGTGACAATGATTTTTAAATCCCCGAAAAGTTGTGGAATTTATTGAATTGTAATCGCCATCGTTGCAGATCCTATATGTTAATGCGATAACTCAAAAATTATTTCATGGATAATTTGAAAATCTTACACCTACATAAGATTTTATGTATGAGGAATAATTGATTGCTTGATTTTGGGAAAGCTTAGTTGTTATTACATTCCTGACAATAGGTCGGGCTTCATCACCAAATGTTTTCTGACCATAATTTCTCAACCGTTGGTTGTCCAATGGTTAGTCCAATTTGGTGCATATGAATCAATTTGACGGGGCCTATTTTGTATATATCATATTTCACTAATATTTCATCAATCATCTGGATTTGTTGGTATTTGTTTGGGATTTGGTATGATCTTCTGAATATCAAATTTTACATAAGTTCCTAGCTGTAGCTCCGATTTAGTCCCAAATTTTTGAATAACAATGGACTCAAGAAGATGAATTTTGTAAATACCTTATTAGACTCTCGTAGTTCTTAAAGAAAATAAGGTTTGTTGGCCGTTACTTTCTAACTGTTGATCCAATTTAGTCCGGTCTGGTGGACTAAATTTAAATCGACTATTCAACATAAAACAGATTTCTGGGACGGCCTTTTTTATCTGCGTCATTTTTCTAAAATAAAGCACATTCTGTGGCAAAAAGATGCAGAATAGTTAGTTCTGGCCTTTGTTACTTCTAGACTGGATTTACTGTAATGCCCTACTAGTCCCAATAAGCCCTTCCAGCTGATCCAGAACGCTGCTGTACGTCTGCTGACCAGAACCAGTTTAAGAGAACATATCTCTCCTGTATTAGCTTCCCTTCATTGGCTCCTGGTAAAATCAAGACTCAAATTCAAAATCCTTCTGCTCAAAACCCTTAAGGGTCAGGCACCAACATATCTGAAGGAGCTCATAGTTCCATATGTCCAACCAGAACTGTGCGCTCCCACCATGCAGGGTTACCTGTAGTCATGTTGTGTCTCCAGAAGTAGAATGGGAGCCAGAGTGTTCAGCCACCAGGCTCCTCTCCTGTGGAACCATCTCCCAATCTCGGTTCGGGGGGCAGAAACCCTCTCTACATTTAAAAGTAGGCTTAAAACCTGCTATAGGTTTAGACTGGTGGGGATCACCCATGATGCACTGAGCTTTTCTCTCTTACTCTCTCACTGTCCATCTTTAAACATCCCTCTCACTTTAATGCATGTCACTGGATTAATGCATGTTACTGGATTTATGCATGTTGCTATCTTGACTTCTTCCCTGAAGTATTTGTACTTTTCCACTCTGCAAGGTCACATGGTTGATGACTGCATCTGCTGCTTGAAACCTGCTCGATGTCCACTGATCACAAGATGATCATGATGATTATTACAAGTATTATTATCATTAATATTATTGTATGGTTTTTCCCCATAAGCTATTGTTAAATGTTATGTTACTATTATCGTTAGAATGTCGCAGAAGAAGCAGAAGAAAGTCGATTGGCATAGCTGATATCATTGTTCCAACAACCGCTGAAAAACTAGTTTTCATTCCATTTGGGTTTAATCTGGTGAATTGCTGGCACAAAGCAAGGGATTGGGGGCTTTTCAGGGATAAACCCTTGTTTTCGGTGAGAACACCATAGGCCTAATTAACATTTGTTGTAAAAACAGGTGTTTCATCAATAATGAATGCCTTGTGTACTTAAAGAAAGCTTTAGTTTCTTACTGTTCCAAATAAAATCTCTCCATCCTCCCTAAATTTTAAACTCCGCAGCCACTACTGGCTGGACTGAGCTAATGCTCTGAGTTGAAAAAAAAAACGGATTTTAACAACTGAACACAACCAACAGAACGGAACATTCCAGTGACGGGGGAAGGTTTTGGTCAGGCCCACTCTCTCTTGGTTGTAAAAGGTGAGCTATACTCTCCCTGTGACAAAGTGCTCACAGGCAGAAATTAACCCCCAATCCCCAACCCCCTGCATCTGGGATCTAGATTGCATCATTTAGGTTTGTTCTGGAGCATTGAGAAAACCAATCTTCTTACATACACCCCTGTCTGCAGTTTGCCCTGATTAATGAACAGCCAATAACCCAGGAGCCCTTGAGGCCCATTTGTCAACTGTCATTAAGATGTACTGGTAAGGTGTTTTCCTGCAGCCTTTCAGGAGCTGCTGCTGGTGTCATGGAGAGCAGAAGACGAGGAGGAGGAGGACTGCTGCGTCTCCAGCTGTGAGCAGCTCCCTCAGAAGACATGTCCAGTTTGTCTGCAGTAATTGCGCTGTCTTCTACTCTAGAAGATCTGGATCCCCTCTTGTCGAAAACTCGCTGTCATTTCTCATCTTCTCCAGCGAGTGTGCAGTGACATCCCCCCCACCCCACCTCTCCATCCCCCCATCACACACTGGAGTGGCTGCGCTCTTGTGGGCTAAAACTCCCAAAAGTGTCCCACTACATAAACAAACCAGTTTATGTAGCTTTAACCAAAGAGGTGAAGTTAAATATTCAGACAGGAGAACCTAATTTTTTCCCAAGTGCTGCTTTACATTTTCGGGATTTTCCATCAAGTGAAGTGTTCATTTGATCAGCTATATCATTATAACCACTGACAGATGATGTCAGAATAGCATTGATTATCCAGTTACCGTTGTTACCTGTAAGTGGGTTGGACATATCAGGCAGCAGGTGAACATTTTCTCAAGAAGTCGATGATGAAAGTTGTCTTTGACCAGATTGTGATTTCCAAACTGTTGGTCAATACATCTCCAGAATAGAGGGTCTTGTTGGGTGTTCCTGTTCTACAGAAGTTAAGGCCTTGATGTGTTCTTAATTTTATAGTTAGTGTCATAGGTTGTATTTCCTGTTTATTTTTGAAGCTTAATTTCTATTTATGTCCTTGTACCTTTTTTTTAATTTACTCTCTGATGCTTTTTACCTGTTTTCCTCTTAGATTTTTTATTTTATTTCCTTCTTTTTTCTGTGTGTGAATCCTGATTCCCGGTGTCTCCGCCCTGATTTTTTAATGTTGGCACCTGTCCCCAGCCTCATCTGTTTGCCCATTTGTCTCACCACCCTTTGTATTTAAGTCTGTGTCTTGCTCTCTGTCCTTGTCAGATTGTATGCTCCCTGAATCCTTTGTTTTGTGTCTGTTGTTGTTTATTATTTTGTACTAAAGCTTATTTGTTACTTTTCATTAATCAATCATTATTTGCAACTTTGGATTATTATTTGCTACGTCATTATTTTCATCTGTTTTGCCCTAATTTGTTTTTGGAATGATACTATTTTACGTCTTTTGTATAACTAGTTTTGAAAATCAGACTTTTTTATGAATAGTTATTTTCATAAGGTTTTTTTTTGTTTTTGAGGGTTTGCATTTTGAGTCCTAATTTTGAACTATTTATTTCAATCGATATTCAATAATCACGGAGGAGCAGGGGATAATTTCTTCACCAGTGTAAAGCCATAATGGCAGAAGACAAAAAATTAACCAGTTAATAATGAATAACCTGTTATTTCATCCTATATTGATTGATATATTTTCACCCAGTTATAAGTAAAGGCTTTTCCACAAGTTCTATCATCCAGTCGTCTTCTGCTTCTGGGGGCTTGTTTCTCTAATGTCTGATTAGGACTAGCTAGCGTACAAAGGGTGCTGGTCTAATGATGGAAGTAGAGCTGGCCATATACCACATTATCAGTAGCTGTAGATCTTCTTTTTATGGCATACTGTGACTGTTTTGATGCTGTCATATCCTTTGGTTCCAATTGAAGTACTAATAATAATAATACATTACAGAGAAGGAACAGAAAAAGTTTTTAAAAAAACATGTTGAAACAGGAATCAGAATCTAATATTAATCTAATAAACAGAACAAATATCAGTAGAGAACAAGTCATAGATAGATTTCTTATTAAAAGTAGATCTGAAAAGTTCTATTTGTATGACTTTATTCCTAGTGATACCTTTCGGTCCATGACTAGATTTGGTACTTTGATTAACTGGCTGTGTTGTGGCTCCAAATTCAATATTATATTGTTGTTTCATCTATGACATTTGAATTTACATCTAAAAGCTACCAGCTACAACATTTGCTTTATTAGTTTTTAATGCAAGTCAATATTAAGCAATGTTGAATTTATTTTTACATTCTGTAAACTCAAAATGCTCAAATTCATTAATTTAAATGGGTAGTGGAAACTTTGTTTAGAATTTCTATCAACTTGAACATTTTCTATTAAGTTGGAAATGTCTAATCTTCCCTTTCTGTTTATCAAACTTAAAACTTATTAAACTAATCAGGAAGGCCAGTTCGGTCCTGGGATGTCCCCTGGACTCAGTTTAGGAGGTTGGAGACAGGAGAATGATGGCCAATCTGTCATCTCTCCGGGACAAAATCTCCCACCCGATGCAGGACACCATCTCTGCACTGGAGAGCTCCTTCAGCGACAAGCTCCTTCACCCCAAGTGTGTGAAGGAGCAATATCGCCGATCTTTCCTTCCTGCAGCAGTCAGACTATTTAACCAGCACTGCTAGTAACACACAAACACACACACTTTGTGCACTTTGCACTATGGGACAATACACTACTCAACATGTCCACATTTCTACAGCACATTTAATTTAATTTAATTTAATTGTACATAATGTTATTCTGTAATATACTCCTGCTGCTGTAACACTTCATTTCCCCGTTGTGGGACTAATACAGGTTTATTTTATCTTATCTTATCTTATCACTTACACTTTTTTGAGTAATTTAGATTTTTTTCAAATTATGTGACTATTTAAAATGATTATTTCAAAGATAATGAAAAAGACCATTTGGATAACTAAAAACTGAATTTTGATTTTAAATAATTAAGGTTGGTGAAAAAACAGTTTAAAATGTCTTCTTAATAAAAAAAAGTTTAGTGCCAGCTGCACCTGGTGCATTTTGTGTTCATGAAATTTGATTAATGACATTTTTTTGTCATTAATCAAACATCGGGTCAGATCGGCTGAATCAACCCTTGCAATCAATAAGGTGACAGATGTTAGAGCCAGACCATCCTCACATCCAGTTTCTCTATCTTCAAAAATCTCCAATTTAGAACAAATATATTGTGTCATCAAATAATTTACTCTTCATGCAATTAAATTAAATGACAACACTGCCTGATAAATTAACTTCAAATATATTTTTCAATCGAGAAATACATAAAAAATATATTTAAGGTTTTAAAATTTTCTCAGGTAATGAGTTAAACGCCTATTGGTGTTTATTAGTGTGTTGGTTGGTTTGTCTGTCGAAAGGAGCCAGTTGAGGTGGTTCAACATCTGATCAGGATGCCTCCATGATGCCATCCCCTGGAGGTTTTCCAGGCACGTGCTCCTGGGAGGAGACACTGTGGTAGACCCAGAACTCAATGGAGGGACTTTATATCTCTTCTGGCCTGGGAAACGCCTCGGGATACCCCAGGATGAGCTTAACAGTGTTGCTGGGGAGAGGGATGTGTGGAATGTCCTAAAGGCTTCGAAAGATAATCTGGATCCACCAGATTTGGAATTTTATACTTTGGACGATTTTTGCCTCATAAACCAGTGACCAAATGCATCAATCTCAAACTGGTTCATTCAGATCTGTGAAGCAAACATGTTGGTTATTTATTTATTTATTTTAACTTTGTTTAAGCAGGAAAAAATTATCTAATTTCCCTAAGTGTACTGAACAAACAGCACGACTAAAGAGATCTGCAGACATAAAAATAACAACTTATAAACAAAGCCTTCACTGTCCTACCTGACAGCAAGAATATATCCCTGAAAAGGCCCCAATCCATTGTGTTATGCAAGAAATCCCGCTGATGAACTCCACAAATTGAATGTGTTTTTGTAAAAAAAAACTCCCCCTAGTGCGTTAAATATGACCTAATAGAGTAAAATATGATATAGATAGCTCTCCTCGAGTCGATTCCAATGCACCAAATTCAGACTAAATTAGATCAACAATTGAGAAATGATGGTCCTTTTAGGAGACAAAGAAAGCCCCCTCTCATGATGTATATATATAAAAAAGAAAAAGATACTTTGTTTATCCTGAAGATTCATGTTCTCTTCATTTGACCCATTCCTGAGGGAGCAGTGGGTAGTGCCTTTGAAGCGCCCGGGGAACATATTTGGTTCAGGGTCTTGCTCATGGACCCTACGACATGTACACATGCTTAAGCTTGGACTTGACTACACATTTACTTCGAATTGGGAGACCCACTGAGCTACCGACGCCCCTAACTGACCTTTCTCAACCTCAATCCAGTTCTTCCCCACACTAAGGTCTATGTTGGTATAAAATTTGAAATGATCAGGGAAATAGTTTTTGAGGATCTGCGGCAATTATGATTTATATCACCAACTTTTCAAGGATATAATTGGAATAAAGTAGTAGCAGTATTATTGTTTAACTTTCCTTTAGCCTAACTTCCTTAACTTCTATGAGCTTATCAATCAATCAATCAATCAATCAATCAATCAATCAATCTTTATTTATATAGCGCCAATTCACAACAACAGTTGTCTCACGGTGATCTCCAGAAAGAGCAGGTCTAGACCAAACTCTTTATATATTTATCTACAGAGACCCAACAAATTCCTCGGTGAGCAGGCACTTGGCGACAATGGCGAGAAAAAAATGCCTTTTTAACGGGCAGAAACCTCAAGCAGATCCAAGACTCAGGTTGGACGGCCTACTGTCATGACCGTTCGTGTTTGAAAAAAGAGGAGACAGAGAGAGAGAGAAGGAGAGAGATACAGACAAGGGGGAAAGCAGCAAAGATATCAGCTATCACCCACTTTCTTCAACCTCTCCATGGTTGGGCCGCAGTAGCAGCAGGGATCCCAGGTTGATAATAACATTAATAGTAATTTAACATTTAGCAATAGCTTATGGGGAATACTATACAATAATAATAATAGTGATAACAACAATAATCATAATCATGAGTATCTAGTGATCAGTAGACATCGAGCAGGTACACAGCAGCAGATGCAGTCACCAACCATGTGACCTTACAGGCTGAGAAAGCACTGGCTCAGGGAAGAAATCAAGCTAGTAACATAGAATTAATCACTTAAGATGCATTAATCCAGTAACATGCATTAATCCAGTAACATGTAATAATCCAGTAACAAGCATTAATCCAGTAACATGCATTAAAGTTAAAGGGATGTATAAAGAGGGACAGTGAGAGAGGAAGAGAGAAAAGCTCAGTGCATCATGGGAGATCCCCTAGCAGTCTAAACCTATAGCAGCATAGCTAAGAGCTACTTTATGCCAGCCTTAATTATAAACTTTATCAAAAGGAAAGTTTTAGGCCTACTTTTAAATGTAGAGAGGGTCTCTGCCCCCCTAACCAAGATTAAGAGATGGGTCCAAAGGAGAGGAGACTGATAGCTGAATGCTCTGGCTCCCATTCTACTTCTGGAGACCCCATGAGAGTAACCCTAGATGCTGGGAGCGCATGTTCTGGTTGGACACATGGAACTATGAGCTATATCAGATATGTTGGTGCCTGACCGTTAAGGGCTTTGTAAGTGAGCAGAAGGATTTTGAATTTGATTATGATTTTACCGGGAGCCAATAAAGGGAAGCTAATTCCCGAGAGATATGTTCCCTTAACCTGGTTCTAGTCAGCACACGTGCAGCAGCGTTCTAGATCAGCTGGAGGGGCTTCGGACTCTTATTGGGACTATCTGCTAGTAGGGCATTACAGTAATCCAGCCTGGAAGTAACAATAGCAGGAATTAACGTTTCTGCATCTTTTTGCGATAGAATGTGCCGTATTTTGGAAATATTACGCAGATGAAATAAAGCAGTCCTAGAAATCTGTTTTATGTTGGAGTCAAAGGAGATATCTTGATCAAAGATAACTTCCGGGTTCCTCTTAGAAAGTAATTCCAACTTTTTTGATGCAAAAATGTATTATTTATGTGTTTACTTGAGGTCAAATGAGGGAAGGTATCTTAAAATGCATAAAGTTGCTCGTCGCTCTCTTCATTAATTGACAAACGGATTTTTTCTTCCCATAATTCTAAAAAGCTCTCTAGAGTTAATGCGTTTATGTTGACAGTCATAACTTTGTCTGTATTTGATTTTTTCTGCGTGCATTGATTTGTCTGCAGCATCACTCAGCGGCAGATACCGGAGACTGTGGGAAATTGCCCACTTGTCCTAAAAGAAAAATTGATAGGAGATGAAAAACATTTCCTCCGTATTATTAAGCGCTCCCCTGCTCATCAGAGATTCTTCATATATCTCTGCAGGGAAGTTAAGTCTTCATGCCTCTGACAGCATAAACCAATATCCAGAATCTACAGCCCCACCACATACACTGATGTCATATCCTGGAGAAAGATGAGTGTTTCTTCTGTTACACTGGAAAAACTCTTCTCCATAGTATCTGCAGCCTTTATGCTCACAGAGCTGAATGTCCGTGTGTTAGCAGGAGTTCAGCTCTGCAATCATGTAAACTGAAGATTGATTGGCTGCACATGTCTATCATCTAATCGCTGAATCGCTGGTCAAAGCCTGCTGGTACCCGGTGATGAGGCAAACTGGAGTGAAAATACAAAAGTTGCTCACAATGAGAAAACCAGTCAAGCAGCAGCTCCTGAGGCCATCATTATCCAGCTGCTGTTCTTTTTTTTATTATCACATATAGTGGCGGTTTTAGATAAGGCGCCCTGAGCGGCATGTTGCCCCTGGGGAGGCCCAGACGCATGTATCAGTTAAAAAACATTTGAAAGGGGAAATTGCAGGTCAGTTTTCTATCGCTCATGCTGACTGTCATGCTAGTCATAATGTCAATGTGGGAGTAAATTAAATTCGCTGGAGTAGGCGCCCTACCTCTAGTTTTGTGAGCTGCCAGGCTTCCAAAGAAAGAAAGAAATCCCACGGTGGGAGATGGTGAGGGGCAGTGGTCAAACCACTGTCCCTCACCATCTCTCACCTCTAGTTTTGCATCAGGATCCGCCCAGATGCAAAGCTAGAGGTTTGCATCTGGGCGAACAAGATGCAAAGCTAGAGGTTTGCATCTGGGCGAACATTAAGTCTATGTAGGTACAGCCATCCTGATACATTCTGATCATCAGATAGTTCCTTAATGTTAATGTCTCTCCAGTGGAGACGTGACGTCAGTCCACATACATCTTTATTTATATAGCGCCAATTCACAACAACAGTTGACTCAAGGTGCTTTCTAGAAAGAGAAGGTCTAGACAAAATTCTTTATATAATTAACTACAGACACCCAAAAGATTCCTCCGTTAGCAAGCACTTGGTGACAATGGCGAGAAAAAACTGAATTTTAACGGTCAGAAACCTCGAGCAGATCCAAGACTCAGGATGACTCAGGGCGTCATCGGTCGGGTCTGAAAAGAAAGAAAGTAAGAGAGAGAGAGAGAGAGAGAGAGAGAGAGAGAGAGAGAGATACAGACAGGGGGGAAAAGCAGCAAAGATATCAATACGCACAACTAGACGGCAGGATTCACAGGAGGTTCGCCCAGTGGGCCACAAAAGCTAAAACCAGCTCTGGTCACATAGATTGATGCCTCAAGCAGGGTGTGGTGGATGGTAGCTAAATGATTAATCAGTTGCACATACTGTAGTAGGTGTACAGCAGACGGTTGATATGTCCGTCTCAATGGGCTCCTGTGGAATGCAAATTTCTCAACACAGAAATTGTTCAAAATAGTTTTCCGATCAACAGTTAGAGAGAGAGATCACCATTCACACTCACATTCACACTTACTGCCAATCTAAAGTCACATCTGGACCAGCGTCCCATACCAATTTTCTTCTCCATTTATCAGGAGAAGTTTACCTCTTCTAATTAAAATCTGACCCCATTCTGGATGTATTAATATTTGTTCAATACCATTCTTTTCTCTGTGGTCTTCCTTTCCAGTTGAGGATATTACCATCCTAATAGACTATTTTTATGATAATGTATTGTGTTTTCTTGTTGTACCTTTTTACCATTGTCTTGTAGTGTGAGGCTGAATTTAGAGATGCTGCTACAAATATTCTATAGACTGTTACAGGATTTCCCATGATGCACTGAGCTTCTCTGTCTCCCGCTGTCTCTCTCCATCCCTCTGTATCTATCTCCCATAAATGCATATTACTGACATGACTTCATCCCTGGAGTCTTTGTGCTGTTTTATCATGCAGGGTAAAGCTCTGGACCACCTGATGACATCATCATCATTATTATACTGTAGTTGTTGTTGTTATTATGCTCCTTTTTTGTATGTTGGTGTAGAATCCACATTTCCTTTTAAGATAATCACAAAACTTATTGATTTTTTAGTTTAGCTATAGCTTTAATTTAAAGCAGAGACTCAAAGAGGACAACTTTAGATTTGTGGTATCTCATATTTGGAAATAAATGTAATTTTTCCAACGCATTTTATTCATTTGTTTCTTTTCATTTTTGGATTAAATCTAAAACAGCTAGTAAATTATTGAGTTTTATCTCGATGCGTATTAAAACTGAGTTTAACAGGAATAGATAAAGGTTTCATTTTTTCCCCATTTTTTTTCCTTTAAGTTTTCCTTATTTGACCAGCCAATCAAAGTGAGGAAATTGTTAAATTACAGATAGTTAATCCCTAAGGGTTAAATTCAGATTTGTGATATTGGAGCATAAATAAGACTGATTTGAGAAAAACTCAATGACAGAGACGTTGAAGAAGTCCCACCCCTCATTCATCCTTCACTGTGGCTCTGACTCATCAAGTCACACACAGCCGTGTGTGTGTTTGTGTGTGTGTGTGTGTGTGTGTGTTCTTCTGTGAAGGTGGAAGGAGGATAATGAAAGCTTTTAATATATCATCAGAACTGCATCAACACAGAGGCTCTGTGGCAGATGGTTATCTCGAATCTATAAAACACAAAGATAAGACAACAGAGTCTTATCATCTGTCACTCGCTGCAGCGTTTCTCCTCTAAATATACTGCTGCCATTGGAGCGACCTGATGTGGTAGGTAAATCCTGCAGCACTGAGCCACAGCAGCAGCAGAGCTGTCATGAAAACTCTCCAAACATGTTAGGCCACATCTGATACTCTCGGTCTGAGGGAGGAGTGGAGGATATTAAAGAATCTTCTAACTCTAAATTACAGCAGATAAACAGAGAGGATAACATGTTCTCACTCCGTCTGCAAACGTTACAGCAAGGAAAGATTTAAGTTTCTAAAGATAATATTAAAACAACAATTTCCATACTCTGCTTTTTTCCACCCATTAAGTGTTTTAAATAAACTAATCTGAATCACATCCACAAAGTGAACTTCAAATATCTCCACATCTACCTGTTGTATTTGCATAACCTTGGTGTCTACAGGCAGGTAAAAGCTAAAATAAATTATTTCAGTCTCCGTAAGATTGTTCCTGTTACTATGTGCGAGAAATGTGTGATTAAACACAAAAAATACCAATATTTCTATCCTCACCTTATCATTTTTTTTTTTTTTGCTAAAAAAGGCTTTAACGTCATTATATTGCAGTAACACCATGAAACAAAACAACCAATGAATTTGATCAGAAATTCTCTTATAACTACGGCAAATCTGATAGTAATACCTCAAAGTTTATGTTATTCCACACATTTTTTATGGGATAGGTTCCTCAACTCTTACATCCATTATATATGTGGTTCCAAAAAACGTATAAGCCCTATATCATCGGTTCCCAAAGTTTAAAATCAAAAGTCTAAATATTTTCTCTCAGTGGTTCCCAAACGTTAAATCCTTTGGGATTTAAACGTGTGAACCAGCACACCGGACAACATTCAGTACTTCACCATTCCACCGAAACAAATAAGTGTAGAAAGTTTTGCCATGTTGAATTGTCACACAGAGCTCACGCTGGAGTGTTCTCCCGCAGAGGTGAGACACAAGACTGAGATGGGGAACAAATCTGGGGTTAGCAACAGAAACCTTATCCTGCATGGAAGGGTTCCAGGAACACAGTTACATCCATAACTCTTGAGAGGATGACGGCTGGAACGGTCAGAGGTTCCTTCTGTAACTTATAGCTTCCAATTAATTTAAATTTAAGATTCCTTTATTAGTCACATAGTCATACAGTACAACATAGTGAAATTACTTCTCTGCATTTGACCCATCCCTGAGGGAGCAGTGGGCAGCCCCTCGTGGAGCGCCCGGGGAGCTAAGGATTCAGGGTCTTGCTCAAGGACCCTACGACAAGTAGACCCTGGTGGGATTTGAACCGGCTACCTTCCGATCGGGAGACGGCCGCTCTACCCACTGAGCCACAGCCGCCCCAAATTTAAATTAGTTTTGATCCTCAGCATGACTCATGCCGAAAACCATGTTGGAAACCTGACTTAATTTGGGATTGATCCAATCTCAGGTAAGTGATTTTTCTGTTGTTATTTCAGGTTTGCATGAACACGCCTGGACAGTGGTCAGCCATAACATTAAAACCACCTCCGCCTGTTGTTGTTTAGGTCCCAATTTGGCCCCCGCAACGTCTCTGCCTTATGTAGGCCTCGACTCCAGCAGACTTCTTAAGGTTTGCTGTGGTAACTGGTACCAAAATGTTAGCAGCAATTCCTCTAGGTCCTGGAGGTTGTGAGTTGCGGACTCCATGGATTACTTGTGGATCACTTCTTCCAGCATCTTCCTGCAGGAAGAGTCCACTACCATCAGGGAAACTGTTTTTATGAATGGAGGGACTTGGTCTGGAGCTAAGGTAGGTACAACATGTCAAAGGAACATCGACATGAATGGTAGGACCAAAGGGTCACGTCCCTGTGGCTTGACCTCTTCCCATAATGCATCTCGGTGCCATATCATATCCAGGTAAGCAATGTACAAGCACCCGATGTAGAAGGAAAACCTGATCCATCAGACCAGACCACCTTCATCCATTGCTCCGTGGTCCAGTTCTGTGGCTTACGGGTCCATTGTAGGAGTTTTCAGCAGTGGACAGGGGTCACCTGTGTATCTGTTTTTCCAGGTCTGTGACCATGTCTGTCACAGACATGTGAATGACAAATATCATGAAACACCTCTTAATCAGAGACACCTCTTAATCAGAACCAGCCCACCCTCTGTGGGCAGCTTTTAGTTTTGCTGCTCCCTACCTGTTGGACAGGTGAATATTTCCTGAATATCTGAGGTCGGCTAAAACTGTCACATTTAAATCTTTAAATATTATTATATGAGGCGGCCTCTCCTTAAACCACCTCACCGGCTCCTCTTTAACTTCTCCTGATTTTATTTTCCTATTTTTCCTCGCTGTTCTTTTTATTGTTTCCTTGTTTTATTGTTATTTTTTTGAGAGAGTTGTTGAATATTATTCCCTCTTTGTGCTGCATGGTCAGTCAACATTTTTTTTTTATGCATCTGAAACACATTCACACACTTTTGATCTATGTTTATTTATTGATTTTACTATGTTTAAATATACAGGCCTCAACCAGTCCAGTTTGGAAATCAGTTCTGAACTCCTCTTATGGATTTGTCACAAGTATTACAGCAGATGCACCTCCTGCCGCAACCATCCCCTTGGGACTGGCACTTGAAGTAAACTGGCTTGTGACCCCTTAGTGGCTCGGTTAAGTAATTTAAACTTGATCAATTATTTAAAAACTTGTTTAGATTATGTGCAAAATGTCCCGTAGTTGACTTTACAGAGATTTGTGCTTCTCATAGGACAGAGACAATCGTAAAGTTAAAACTATTCAAAAGTATTTAAATTAATACAAAAAGTAATACTAATTTTTTTTTTTTATTTGTACTTATGTAAAGTTTTGAATGCAGGTTGCCTCTACTTGAAGTTAAGTATTTTCATAACGTGGTTTCTGTATCTCTTTAACTCAAGTCGTGTCAAACTTTATTTATATAGCACTTTAAACAACCAAAATAGGTTGACCAAAGTGCTGAACAGATACGCCTGGCAAAAATAAAATCATAACTTAAAAGAATAAACAACCTATCCGATCATCAGTTAAAATCAAGAAAGATAAAGGGATAAAAGAAAAGAAAATGAGCATTGAAATTCACTTTTAAACTCTGAATACTTCATCGATTACTGTCTTCCAGTAAAATATTACACTGGTTAACCCTATAATTTTGAATGTATCATATTTGATAAATGATTGTTTTTTTAAACCTCTAAATAATCTGTGAGATTTTTTCCTGAGAAAAAATGATGATTTTAACTGATATAAGCAGTGGACAAGAAATCCACCTGGGAACCGACAATTCTCATCTAGTGGGTCGCGACCCAAAATTGGGTTTTGACCCACTGATCCGTTTTCAATGGTAGTTTTGATTTATCATTAACCTGTTTTTTTCTTGTTGGCATACTGGGATATTTTGTACGATCTCAGGTTCAAACTGCTCCATCTTTTCATTTAATAGATTTTTGAATTTGAAGATGTTCCTCCATTTGGGTCGTGGCTTGTCATCAAGGGGTGATGGTGGGTCATGAAGCCTGACCATTAGAAAACCACTGACTACTATATGTCAACATTATTCTTTTTGTTCATCTAGAAAACACCTACACACTTTTGCTTTATGTTCATTTGATTTTTTTTATCGATTTGAATATACCTTGCTGTTTTCACTGTCATTTTAATGTTGTTATCTGTAAATCTATGACAATTGGTGAAGAAAATGATCCCATGAGTGAAGAAAATATATGGGTTTATTAAGACTGTTATGATTGAGAAGATCCCGGCACACTAAGGTATCCAGCCACACCATGATACGCTTAGATAGTCAGGGCAACTCTAAAAACTGTAGACACAGGTATACACAGGTGAACACAGGAAAACACAGGGGAACAGAGGTCAACACAGGTAAACAAATGAGGCAAAATTGAACACTGGTAAACACCAGTAAAAATAGCTCAAAATAGGTAGACAGGCGAACAAAGGTAAACACAGTTCAACACAGGAATACAAAGGTGAACACAGGCAAACACAGGTCAACACAGGTATAAAAGGTCAACAAAGGTATACAAAGGTGGAAACAGGTTAACGCAGGTATACACATGTAAACACATGTAAACAGAAGTATACATAGGTCAACACAGGTATACACAGGTCATCGCAGGTATACAAAGGTGAACACAGGTCGACAGAGGTAAAATAGGTCAACACAGGTAGACAGGTGAACACAGTTTTAAAAAAAAGGTATACACAGGTGTACATAGCTGTACAAAATGGTGAACATAGGTAACACATGTGAAAACAGTTCAACAAAGTTCAACATAGATATACACAGGTCAACAGAGGTAAACAAAGGTGAAGACAGTTAACAAAGGGTCAACGCATGTAAACACAGTTCAACACAGGTATAAACATGTCAACAAAGGTCAAAAAAGGTATACAAGGGTCAACACAGGTCAGCACAGCAATAGAGACGTCAACACAGGCATACAAAGGTCAACAAGTTATCCAAAGGTGAACACAGGTAGACACTGGTAAAAATAGGTCATAAACTTAGGTATAGAGAGGTCAAGGCGGGTGAACACAGGTAAACACAAGTGAACACAGGTGAACATAGGTAAAAGGTCAACACAGGTATTAAAAGGGGAAGACAGGAAAACAAAGGTTAACACAGGTACACACAGTTCAACACAGGTAAACCAAGGTTGGCAAAGGTATACACGGGTCAACAAAGGTATACAAAGTTGAACACAGGTCAACGCAGGTATAAACAGGTCAACAAAGGTATACACATGTCAACAAAGGTATGCAAAGATGAACACAGGTCAACACAGGTCAATACAGGTTATCACAGCTCAACACTTGTATAAACATTTGAACACAGGTCAACACTGGTAAAAATATGCCAACAAAGGTAGACACAGGTGAAAACCTGTAAGCACAGGTATATTGTTATTACACAGGTGAACACAGGTACACCCAGTTCAACACAGATAGACACAGTTGAACATAGGTAAACACAGGGTTAAACAGGTCAATACGGGTGAACACAGGTACACACAAGTGACCACAGGTCAACACAGTTCAAAAGAGATATAAACAGGTCAACACAGGTATACAAAGTTGAACTCAGCTAAACAAAGGTCAGCACAGGTATACACGGGGGAACACAGGTACTCACAAGTGAACACGGGTAACAGGTCAACACAGATATACAAAGGTGAAGACAGGTACACACAGTTCAACACAGGTAAAAATAGGTCAACTAAGGTCAACATACGTAAACATAGTTCAACGCAGGTATACACAGGTATAAACAGGTCAACAAAGGTATACACATGTCAACAAAGGTATGCAAAGATGAAAGCAGGTCAACACAGGTCAACATAGATATACACAGGTCAACAGAGGTAAACAAAGGTGAAGACAGTTAACAAAGGGTCAACGCATGTAAACACAGTTCAACACAGGTATAAACATGTCAACAAAGGTCAAAAAAGGTATACAAGGGTCAACACAGGTCTAATGTCAGGACTAGCATTAGAAATGTATAGAAATGCATAAATCCCATTAGGAGCAAAATATGAGAGAATCGAGAAAGTTGATAGATAGAAACTTTATTCAGGGGGGGAATTGGGTTGTTACTTTAAACACATTACCAAAGTGAAAGTGGTAGTAAAGTCAGAAAAAGTGTGATGTAAATAGAAAAAAACAACAATATGTGAATTATTTTTAAAAAGGCAGGAAAGTGAGCAACACTCCAGTAACAGGCAGACACACACGCAGTTAAAGCCCTCTAACTAAACAGGAGGGAAAATGTAGAAAATCCTAAAATATCTACTCTAAATTAAATATGTTATAGAAAACTTGTCCAGGGTTTTTCCATCAGCTCCTGCCCCTTGCATGCTGCTCAGGTGTTTTATTTTTTTTTAGGTCCAAACAAAATTCATCATAAAATTAAACTACTATATGTTTTTTTACATCAACCATCATCGTCTCTCTGACGTTTCATTGACCTTCTGTGTCTCGGGGCTCCAGGAGGTGCTTGACCATTTTGTTGTCGGTATACACTGATAATGAAGAGGATTGGAAATGACGGCTTTGAATCTTTTTTTCATTAAACATATAATAATATAATCCTCATTGAGGGGGATTGTATGGATTAGATCTAAGACTGGACTTAACCTTCTAGGTTCAGGACCTTTTCGTGACTCGTCTCACAACTGGAGCTACGGCTTTGACATTTGACACATTTAAGTGACTCAAACAAGGGTCATTATGTATCACGACTGTTGTTTGTTATGTATCAAGACGTTGACAATATCCATCAATCACAGCTAGACTTTCATTTACACATTTCTGCAAGCGATGCTTTCTCCAGACTCCACTAATGTAATGAGCTCTTGGAAGATAGCTGAGCGTGGGGCATCTGATATGTGTTGCTGATCGGGCAATGAAATCCTATCACCAGGACTCTATCAGTGATCACATGACCTCTGGAGCCTCTTCCGTCCTTTACACATCCTTCAATTAAACAATTAGAGGCCAAGGATGCTTTAATTGGAAATATGGCTGGTCCTCGTCGGCAGCAACAGCCCTTCAGCCTCTTTCCTCCCCGCCTCTCAGCCTGCCCTTGAGCTGAACCCTAATCCCAGATCTCTGTCCCTTTCCATCTAACCCCCCTCTCCCTCCATGGCTCTGTATGCCGCTCTCTCTCACTGCTTCTGTTTCTGATCTAATTCTAATTGCAGCAGTCCATATGGAGGGTTGGTAGTGCAGTGGTGCAGTGTCTGCAAAGCCACATGCGTTTGCTGCGGTCGTTGTGTCCTTTATTGTAGTACTACAATCCAAGAAAGGGTTTTCCCTGCAATATCATTAATACACCCTACACTGTGTGACCTTGAATATTTATTATCCATAGTTTGCTACATGGAAAGCACCCAGGCAGTATTCATGCATGTGTAACCAGTGGATTTCTGCATTGTGTTTGGAATAGGAGGAAGTTCAGGGAAAGGAATGTCTTTGGAGATGTTCTCCATTATCTCTTTGACAAAACGAAACCGCCCTGCACAGGTTTTCTATAGAATTTAATAAATTAAGGCAGACCGGTAAGACGTTAGCTTTGGTTAGGGGAGTACCGAACAAGACTTCACTACAACGGTATCTTACTTGGGAAAATAATAACTTAAGTGTTTCATTGCAAAAATACACACAAACTTTAAACCTTAATGCAGCAATAATTGAAAAGTAAAATAAAAAAGTTCTGACATCTCCCTAGATGGAATCAATCAAAAAGGGAGGGGTTAAGGGATAAAACAGTATATGTAGAGCATACCAACAAAGAAGAAATAAGGAAGGGCCTTTGAACAGAAGGGTGGAGAATGTGAGACTTCTAATCAGGAAGTTCAATAGATCAGTATGGGTGCAGTGAATTCTGGGGTAAGAGTAATGAAATCTAGCTTAAGAAAAGAGGTGACAATTTGTCAGTAGCAATTTGGTTTGATGCCATGAAAGAGCACAACAGATGTAACAATGATAGAAGGAGTTGTACCGTCTATTTGTGGATTTAGAGAAAGCGCCCGACAGGGTGCAGAGGGAGGAATTATTGGTTTAACTGAGAAAGTCTAGAGTGACAGAGAAATATGTCACAGTTGTACAGGATATGTATGAGAGCAACACGACAGAGGTGAGATGTGTGGTAGAAGTCACGGATAGCGTTCAAGGTGGAATTGGGACTGCGTCAAGGATCGGCTCTGAGCCCCATTCTTCTTTGCTATGGTGATAGACAGATGAAGTCAGGCAGGAGTCTCAATGAGCTATGATGTTCGTGGATGACGTTTTGATGTGTAGTGAGATCTGGGAGCCGGTGGGAAAAAAGCCTGGAGAGGTGGAAGTATGCGCCGGAGAAAAGAGGAATGAAGGTCAGTTGCAGCAAGAAGGAATACATGTATTAGAATGAAAGGGAGGCAGGTGGAACGGTGAGGATGCAAGGAGTGGAGGTGGAGAAGGTGCAGGAGTTTAAGTACTTAGGGTCAACTGTTCGGAGCAGCACGGATTGTGGAAAATATTTGAACAATCGAGTTTAGACAGGGTGGAGTGGGTGTAGAAGAGTATCTTGAGTTACTTGTAACAGAAGAGTAGCAGCTGGAGTGAAGGGAAAGGTTTCCTAGATGGTAGTGAGAGCAGCTCTGCTGGATGGTTTAGAGACGGTGCTCTGACCGAAAGAAGGCACGCAGAGCTGGAGATGTTTAGATATTCTTTTGGAGTAAGGAGGGTGGACAGGATTAGAAAGAAGCTCATCACAAGGACATCGCAGGTTAGAGGTCTTGGAGACAACGTAAGACAAGCCAGATTGAGATGGTTTGGAGATGGAGCTGCCAAGCAGGAGAAAAAGGGGAAGAACAAAGAGGAGGTTTTTGGATGTGACTATGTAGGACATACAGTTGGTTGGAGTGACAGAGGAAAATACATAGATGGAAATGGATGATTTGCTTCAGGCAACCCCTGAAAGGAGCAGCCCAAAGAAGAGGACGATTTAACAAATTGTGTGTCACTACAATTGACCCGGTCACTCGTATTCTGGAGATAAACCCGCATACATGCAGACATGAACACGTGGGTGCTGTTCTCTTGGACGAGGCCTGTCCCTGACTGTGACTGTGGAAAAATGACAAAGCACCGCGTCCCACAGGAATTGGGGGTATGTTGTAGCCAGGCACCGCGGTCAGCCTCCTGACAGCGTGTCAGTTTTATGGCTGTTCTGACTGCTGCTTTTGATGCTGTAATTGTGAAAATGATCTCATTCTCTCCCTATCTGCCTGGCCTCAAGGAGCTAAGCGACCGGCAGTCAGGAAGGAGGGGAGGGGGTGTACATTTCATTAGCTTTCAATTCATATTGAATTTATTAATCCCATGCTGGTTCTGCAGGGCGGACGGCCACTTAAAGAGGAGGGGGGGTTATCTCCCATAGAGACACCTTTCCCTCCATCTGTTTGCAATGTGTGTGTGCAAAAGTGGATGAAAGAGAGGGGGAGAAAAAGGAGGATGCGGGGGAGGAGGGAAGGTGAGGGACTAAGAAGGCAGGGATGGGGCGGGAGAATAACAACGACAGCCCACCAACTAGGGCTTGTGAAAAGACTGCAGCTGCAGAAAGCGTGTCAGATCATTTAGCAGCAGGGATGCGCGACTCGGCCCTTTAGAGGCAGCAGCACTGCAGAAACGTCCAGTCAGCACTGCAACAAAAGCACAGCTACGGCTTCATTTGTGCTCCTGGAATGTCCCCGCGTACTCAGGGGCAGCGTGAACAACCAGCCCTCAGCACCACTAAGGGAAGGAACATGGCGCTAACGTCAGCCAGACCTCATCCCATATAGAGCAGTGAAACATTGTTGAAACAACCCAGCTGACAAGAAGTGACCCAACAGAGAGCCGCTCTGAGTCGACTGCCGCTGGATGCTGTTTCAGAGCAGGTGCTACACTCTCTAAGAAATAAATCCTCACATTTCCTAGTTCTATTTATGTCAGCTCGTCCCTCAGAACTACATTAAATACAAAAAGACTATGGAACTATTTAGTACCTCCATCAAGGGGGTTATGTTTTTACTTTTGTTTGCTTGTTAGCAAGATTATGGGAAAACTAATGGATGGATTTACATGAAGTTATACCCAGAGGAAGATTCGGGCAAATCCTAGTGGTGATCATATTTTGGTTATGATCTCATCACTGGGTGTCGTAATTAAGTTTTCTTAACGATTGCGAGATAGGCCAGTTGGGGAGGGGTTTTGCAATAATTCATAAACTAATGGAGGGATTAGCATCGAATTTGACCCAGGGGAAGGTCTTGTCATATCCCTGAGGTGGCGGATGTTATACTCACTAACTCAATCAATCAATCTTTATTTATATAGCGCCAATTCACAACATCAGTTGTCTCAAGGTGCTTTCCAGAAAGAGCGGGTCTAGACCAAACTCTTTATGTAATTATTTACAGGGAGCCAACAAATTCCCCCGTGAGCAGGTACTTGGAAACAGGAGCAAGACAAAACTGCCTTTTCGTGGGCAGAAACCTCAAGCAGATCCAAAACTCAGGGTGGACGGCCTACTGCCATGACCCGCCGGGTTTGAAAAGAGAAAGAGAGAGAAGCAACAATATCAGCTTATACTAATCCACTTTGATACGCTTCTCCAGGGTTGTGCCGCAGACAGCAGGGATCATAGGTTGATAATAACATTAATAGTACTGTAACATTTAGCAATAGCTTATGGGGAAATACTATACAATAATAATGATAATAATAATAATAATCATCAACCTGATCATCTTGAAATCAGTGGACATCGAGCAGGTCCACAGCAGCAGATGCAGTCACCAACCATGTGACCTTGCAGGGTGAGAAAGCACAAACACTCCAGGGAAAAAGTCAAGTTAGTAACATGCATTAATCCACTAACAAACATTAATCCAGTAACATGCATTAATCCACTAACATGCATTAAAGTGAGAGGGGTGTTAAAAGAGAGACAGTGAGAGAGGAAGAGAGAAAAGCTCAGTGCATCATGGGAGATCCCTAGAATTCTGAACCTATAGACTTCATAGCTAAGAGCTAGCTTATGCCAGCCTTAATTATAAGTTTTATCATAAAGGATGGTTTTAAGCCTACTTTTAGATGTAGAGAGGGTTTCTGCCCCCTGCACCGAGATTGGGAGATGGGTCCACAGGAGAGGCCTGAGAGCTGAATGCTCTGGCTCCTATTCTACTTCTGGAGACTCTAGGTACGACAAGTAACCCTGTATGCTGGGAGCGCAGTGTTCTGGTTGGACTTATGGAACTATAAACTCCTTCAGATACGTTGGTGCCTGACCGTTAAGGGTTTTGTAAGTGAGCAGAACGATTTTGATTCTAAATTTTACCGGGAGCCAACGGAGTGAAGCTAATACAGAAGAGATATGTTCTCTTAACCTGGTTCTGGTCAGCACACATGCAGCAGCGTTCTGGATCAGCTGGAAGGGCTTCCGAAACTTATTGGGACTACCTGCTTGTAAGGCATTACAGTAATCCAGCCTGGAGGTAACAAATGCATGAACTAACTTTACTGCATCTTTTTGCAACAGAATGTGCCGTATTTTACTAATATTATGCAGATGAAAGAAAGCAGTCCTAGGAATCTGTTTTATGTGGAAGTCGAAGGAGATATCCTGATCAAAGATAACTCCATGGTTCCTCACAGTGATGCTGGAGGCAAAGGTCATACCATCAGGAGTAAATATATCAACAGATACATTTTTCTAAGGTGCTGTGGTCCCAGCACAATAACTTTAGATTTATCTGAATTTAACAATAAAAAGTTGCAGGTCATCAAAGTCCTAACGTCTTTGAGACACGCCTCTAAATTGGATAAGTGATTAGATTCACCTGGTTTCATTGATAAGTACAATTGTGTGTCATCAGCATAACAGTGAAAGTTTATTGAGTGTTTCCTGATAATGTTGCCTAAAGGGAGCATATATAATGTGAATAATATTGGCCCAATCACAGATCCCTGGGTAATTCCAAGGGTAGCTTTGCTATAGATGGAGGATTCATAGTTAACAGATATATCCTGAGATCCGTCACATAAACAGGACTTAAACCAATTTAATGCGGTGTCTTTGATGCCAATTAGGTTTCAAGTCTTTGTAGTAGGATTTGGCGGTCAATACTATCAAATGCAGCACTGATATATAACAAGACCAGAACAGAGCCCAGTCCCTCATCAGATGCCATTAAAAGGTAATTTGTAACTTTAACCAGTGCTGTTTCTGTACTATGGTGAACTCTAAAACAAGGCAGGAAATTCTCTAATAAACTATCGTTACGCAGAAAATCCCACAATTGTTCGGCTACCACTTTTGCTAAGATTTTAGAGAGGAAGGGAAGTTTATATATCGGCCTGTAGTTTGCTAAAGCCTCTGGAACAAGTGTCGGCTTCTTAAGCAGTGGTTTGATTATGGCTATTTTTAAGGACTTTGGTAGGTAGCCTGAATTTAAAGACAGATTAATGATTTCTAATAGAGAGTTGCTGACTGAGGGTAGACTTTCTTTAAGTAAACAAGATGGGATTGGGTCTAGGAGACAGGTTGTTGTTTTGGATGAGGAAATAAGGGAAGTCAATTGTTTTAGATCAATAGGACTGAAGCGGTCTAGATCTGCTCCAGGTCTATCTGTTGTTTCTAAGCATATAGTCCTGGGGTGCAATCTTGAGCCAATTGAAGGTGGGAGTTTGTGGACCTTGTCCCTAATACTTATAATTTTGTCATTAATGAAACTCATGAGGTCATCGCTACTAAGGGTTCTAGGAATACGGGCTCAATAGAACTCTGACTGTCAGTCAGCCTGGCTACAGTGCTGAACAAAAACCTGTGGTTGTTTCTCTCAGTGCAGAGTAATAGGCTGCTTTGGCGCTGCGGATGGTATTTTTTAATGCTATCCTGCAAGGCTAATAAGGACTCAACAGGTTTAGTTTGACGCCATTTTCATTCTCGTTTATGTCTTGTTTGTTTGAGGTTTCGAGTCAGGTTGTTAAACCATGGAGCTGTTCTCCTGAGAGTTAATCTCAGTGCGCTTCCAGCCCTATCGACAAAATAATCAATTTTCCGAGAACTAACATTAAGCTACATTCACACTGTAGGTCTTAATGCTAAATTCAGATTTTTTTGCTGAAATCCGATTTTCTATTGTGTGTGGTTGTTCATATTATAATTTAAATGACCGCCATCAGACTCCAGCGAACAGTCTACAGCTCTAAAGACGTGACGTCACACGCAGCACGCTGTGTTTACGGAAGTAAATAAGGATACTCCACATGTCAGAGTGTGTGTATCAATATTGATGTTGTGCAATCAGAGCTAATAAAATTATGACCGAGTGATAAAGGTAAGTAGAACCAGACCTTCAAAATGTATTGTTACTTCATACAGTTATGTTTATTTTACTAAATGCAAATTATGTTGAATTAAAGTTGTAAGAATTTGTTGACTGTACCAAACAAGATTCTGTCCCATTTTTTCTATCAATGGGACTGATTTAGATATTTATCCCATCAATTTGACTGTATTAAAAATACACTCAAACTCTGAAATTTACATGGACCTGAAAATAACCGAATGCAGCCCATTAATTTTACTACTGCAGTGTCTTTAGGACATCAAAGCCTGGATGGGGCTAAACTTTATAAATTTGAACTAATGTTCAACTGAGGTCACAGTGTTTGGACCCAGTAGTGTCAGTGATGAAAATTCTATAGACCAGGACTCCCTGCCCCCTCCACAAGGATACTTGTTGTCCATTCCTCAGGCATCCTCACACTCTCTAATGAACACACTTTGTCTGTAATCTGTGTAACAGTTGATGAACTGTTAACAACAAGGCAGAAGGATCCATACCTTTGAAACTGAGTTTGATGAAATGCAACGTTTCATCTAAGATATGCCCAATTAAGCAGAATAGTCCCAAATTAATGAATCCAACATCTGAATTATAGCATCATATAGCACATTATCGATCCGGTAAAGCCAATGTGGTGAATTATTATAAGGAACTTTTTGCTGACACAGACTCTGCTCCTGTGAAGAATGATAATGAGGGTTTTTCTTCTACTATAAATCTCCAATCATTGACTGAGGAAGAAGCACTTGATAAGATGAAACCCATTATATCACAGGAAGTACAGAATACAATGAAATATCTGAAAAAAAAAAAATCTCCTAGCATGGACTGACTTCCCTGACAAATTTATACATTTTTCTGCTCAACAGATTATAACAACATGACTTAAAGTTTTCAACTATGTATTATCTAATGGGCAAATTCCACAAACGAGATCTGAATCCATTATTCCTGCGCTACATAAAGACGGAAAAGATCGAATCATTCATTCATTCATTTGTTATCCATAACTGCTTATCCTGTTCAGGATCTCGGAGGCTGGAACATATCCCAGCTGACATTGAGCGAAAGGCGGCATGCACCCTGGCCGAGTCGCCAGTTCATCACAGGACAGACGTCCATTCATGCTCACATTCACTCCTATGGGCCCTTCAGAGTCACCAATTCACCTACATTATATTGCATGTTTTGGGCTGTTGGAGGGTACCAGAGAACCCGGAGAGAACCCCCAATCGTGATTTGAAGATACTAACAAAAATTCCTGGGACAAAGGAAGCCAAAACAGATAGCCAAGTTTATCACGCCAGATCTTATAGATTTTATTCCGTTTTGACAGAGAGCATAATATTATAGGAAGTATATATATCTATCAAGCACCCACAAGAATAAAATAACATCCTTATTACTCAGTCTTGATGCACAAAAAGCTTTTGGCAGCGTCTAAATGGCACTTTCGGTGTGAAGAGCTGAAAGTTTTTAGTTTCAACCCCTTTTTTGTTTATAGAAACTGTTTCTTTGTAATCCAAATTTTCATATTTAAGTAGATTGATGCTGTTTGGGTTTTTTCAATATTTGAGGAAAGATTAGATGAGGGGACTATTTTAGTCCATTGTAATCCTCTATTAGCATAGAACCATCATTAAATGATGAACGACAGTACATTTGATCTAAACATGAGTATACATGAGATCCCATCTATTGATGGTCACATAGACCAAGAAAAAAAAACATTGTGATTTGCTGATGATATACTTGTATTAGCCATTTTGAAAGACTTAACTGAATGCAGAAAGTTTTCTGGATTTAAAAAAAACAAACAATGGTGCTCGTAGGGGAGGAATCAGTCAGTAAAGACATAAATTTCAAGGAATAATATTGATTTCACGAAGATGACTCCTGGAGAGTGGTATTTGACTGATAAGTATGGCTTGAAGTACTGCAGCAGGTGATGAGAAGATTAGGCCCAGGTGTGTAACTGCATCAGGAGCCAGGAGTACGCGGTCCCCGCCACCCCTCTGACACATGCAGAGAAGAGAGAGAGAGAGAGGGTGACAGAGAAAGAGAGAGAGAGAGATTGAGGAAAAGAAAAACAATATGCCAGATGATGGGTGGGCTATGAAACTTCCAGGTTTCATTTCTTAGAATGTAGGTTTCTTAGGATGCCTCAGAACTCTGAAGTCTCTGGTTAGAGCGCTTCAAAACTTCACTCATTGAGCCTTCACGTTCTCTAGCCCCAGAGGATCAGACAGTTGGACTCCGGCATGACGCCAGCCTCTCAGCATCCTCAGCACTCTGCAGCGTCTCAGACTAATGACGCGGGGCTGCTCCCACTTCATCATAAGGAGACATGTGATTTCTTTCTCTCTGTCGGTACCGGAGGAGCTCTTCCGAGCTCTCAGACCATGATGATTTTATGGTCGTCTTTAAAACATGAGACCAATTTTTCCGCTCACCTGCAAGGTTTGGATGTGACAGTGTTCAGACCACCCCAGCAGTACCAGCTGGACACTGCTCCTTAATTCTAATAATTCATGATGTACGAGCACCTCAACTCTCTGCCTCCTGCCTGCGTATTTACTACATTAATGCAAGCTAAAATAAATACTGTGTTTATATTAAACAGCCAAATGATATTATGAATAAATTCTGTGTCGTTATCGCACTACTGCCCCATATATTTGCAAAATTTACATCAGAACCGAACAGAGCATGATCCCTTGTTACAAACTCATCTGGGAGTTGCAGGCACATACGCCGGAGAGCAGGTGCAAAAATATTTATTTTTACCAAAAGGCACGAGAAAAAAACAGGAACAGAAATACTGGAGATTACTCACGACACACTGGGAAAGGTTGGGACGCGTGACGACACGAGGAACATCATGCAACGAACTGGCACAGAAGGGAAGGTAAGGACAGACTTTATACACAGACGTAACGAGACAATGAGACACAGCTGGATGGGAAAAACAGGTGAGCATGATCACCAATCACAGGACAGACACAGAGGGAGAAAGGAACACAAAGGCTTGACAGAACCCCCCCTCAAAAGGACAGATACCAGAGGAGGAGGTGGTCGCCCGTGGAGGCGAACCCGGTCACGAGGAGGACGAGGTCGCCCATGGAGGCGAACCCGGTCACGAGGAGGAGGTCGCCCATGGAGGCGAACCAGGTACGAATTCACCGACAGTGAAAGTGGAACGAGCCTTCAGGAGGCCGAGCCGGAGGACAGCGGGCAAGATGGCGAAGGAGGGACTTCTCCGGGGGCCTGTGGCGAGGTGCCGCTGACGACGAGGACGAAACCTCTCTGGGCTCTCTGGCTGACAGTGGGTGGAGACCATCCAGAAACATGGGGCAGTGAAGGGCTCTGAGTCAGGGTCTGGGGAACCGTGGAGCACGGAGCTAGAGTCGGGGTCAGTATCTGGGACAGGAGCACTGGAGTGCAAAGTCAGTGAGGACGTTACTGAGGGAGTCGGGAGAGGAGTCACGGGACGAGGAGTCACGGGAAGAGGAGTCACAGGAAGAGGAGTCACGGGAGGAGCCGGGAGAGGCATCACTGTAGGAGCCGGGAGAGGCATCACTGGAGGAGCCGGGAGGGGCATCACGGGAGGAGCCGGTAGAGGGATCACTGGAGGAGCCAGGAGAGGCATCACGGGAGGAGCCGGGAGAGGGATCACGGGAGCGCTACGAACGGGAGTCTTGGAAGCGCTAGGAACGGGAGCCTTGGAAGCGCTAGGAACGGGAGCCTTGGAAGCACTAAGAACGGGAGTCTTGGAAGGACTAGGAACGGGAGTCTTGGAAGCACTAGGAACGGGAGTCTTGGAAGCACTAGGAACGGGAGTCTTGGAATAGTTGAGCACCGAATTCCCAAATATTCCAACCTGATCTTTTATTGCGCTGGGCAGCGGGTCCTCCACGGCGATGGGTAGCGGAGAGGACGAAGAGCTGGGCAGCGGTGGGGATGAAGAGCGGGGCAGCGGTGAGGACGAAGAGCTGGGCGGCGGTGAGGACGACGAGCTGGGCAGCGGTGAGGACGACGAGCTTGGCAGCGGTGAAGATCGGCGCCGGCCTCGCCTCTTTTTGGGAACCGGTTTTATTGGCAGCCAGGTTCCCTCAAAAAGAGAGCCCCGATCAGCATCAATCTCAGGAACACTACCGGCTATCTCAGGCGATGATGGTTGCTGAGGGTTAGCGGGTAGGAGGCCAGCGGACTCCGGAGCCGCAGCAGATAGAGGACTAGCCGGCTGGTGGCTAGCAAACACGGGGGCTGGAGCAGGAGAAAAACCAACATGCTGGAGCCGGGAACATGCCGGCAGCGCGTCTGTGTTCTCCACAAAGGTCTTTAACCATTCTGGCAGGAAATCCCACAGCCAGGGTTGGGCAGAGACCTTCCGGCGAGCAATGCGGAGAGCGGCCTGTTGTACGTCCTCGTGAGGACTCTTCACCCACTCCACATGGATGCAGATGAGTGTGTAATTCAAATCATTAATCTCTATATCCAGGGAGAAAGGAACACAAAGGCTTGACATCCCTGGCTTTTAATTTTAATCTAGCCTTGACACTTAGACATGATTTGTTTTAATTTAAATGCTTATTTTAGATGCTTATTTTCTTTTTATCTTACTTGCGTTTAACTTAATTGATCGTCTGATTTGTCTTTTACCTTTTTTCATCCCCCTCAGTTTGTGTATTTTATCAGGTTTTGGCAGTTGTTCTTTTTTTTAAATAAATAAACTTTGACTCAACTTATCTCGAAATATTAAGTTTAATATTCGTATTTTTTACTTTTAGGAAGCTCCAATGTGTAAAAAGAAAACATTGATTCTGACCTCTGATAAATGTTTTAATATGGGTTTTTTTAATAGATTTTAGTGCAGAAATATATATTTCAAGACTCAAGATGCTCAAGACTAAAGTGGTCAGACTTTAGTCTTGAGCATTTAAACTTATTTACTTACAAGATGATTACAATAACACTTTCACATCAGCTCTGTTTGCATATATGCTGATACATAACAAAGGACAAAGGATTTTTCCATTTCTAATGATAAAACCAAAAAAAAAACCTCCTTCTATCTACCTACCAAATATTGAACCGACAACCTCTCAGTCATAATAATTTGAACACAGAAACCCAAAGTTACATCAACACCACAGGTGACACCAGCAGTTGCTCCGACTATCGGACGCCACAAGGAAACCTACAGTTGGAGGTTTTCCAGGCACATACAACTGCGAGGAGACCCGGGGGTAAAACCAGAACATACTGGAGGTACTATATAATTCACCTGGCCTGGGAACGCCTGTGAATACTCTGGGATGAGCTGGAGAGCTTTGCTGTTGAGTGGGACATCTGGAAAACCCATCTCAGCCTGCTACCACTGTGAACCGACCCCAGAAGATAATGAATATATTGACGTCTCAGGTACCTAAAAGACCTACCCAACCACTCACTGTGCCATCACACAACATCATGAGGACATCGTGGCGTCTAACGATTCAGATCACAATGAATAAGCTTAGACCTTCCCTGAGCTTTGCTCTTGGGATCAGTCTTCAGTTGTATTCAAGTAGCGCATTAACAAGTCGCCAAAACATGCATAACATGAGGAAAGACATAATAATAAGGATAATACGCCTTAGAAGGGCAGGAACTGAAATAGAGTTTATGTGGATCTTTGAGATTTCTTTTAAAAGCTGGAGGGAAATTAGCTTGCAGATAATAGAATGCTAAGGAGCAACAAGAAAAAAATAAAAAGATATATTTGTAAAACTTAGCGAGGCAGAGATGAAAAGTATAATCAAAACATGAATGGAAACGAAACGGTAGGAAGAATAGGTGTAGCGTAAGAAAGGTTCCATATAATTACAACATTCAAAGGAGAGATGAGAGAAGTCTAGAGGATAAAAAGGAGGAGGATATATTAAGGAGGCACAAGAGGATACCAAGCATCCTACAAGCAGGTGTGATCACTGTGGATTACAGGAAGCAGTAGACCACAAGTGTTTCGACTGTCCAACACACTGGAGAGAGAGGCAGAAGCTTGAAGATACACTCACATGATATTAACTACCCAAAGAAACATTAGAGAGAAACTCCAGTGTGTAGATATTTGGAAAAACCAAAAACAATGGACCTTTAAAGGTTTTCTTTTCTTAGCTGGATTCACTGAGAACCTGAGGTCTTTTCTTTTCAAATAGTAAAAAAACAGTGTATGTATTTATTTTTATAATCTAAAAAAGGGCTACTAACCTTTTAGAAAATACGTACTTACATCTCATACACTTTTATTTTTCAGATCAGCTCTTCGAACATTTGATTTCAGTAGTAATTAAGGTCCTGCTAGTACGAGCAGGACCTTGGGTCTGGAGATGCTTTTATTTCATATTTTAATAAGAAGCAGTCAGGGTCCAGAGCCATTATGTGAGTAAATGAGTAAGAAGAGGAGCTCACTCTCATTACCTTCAAAAGCTCCTCCATCCATCTGTGCAGAAAAGGGTTTTGGATGCCTACGGAAAGGAGGTCAACATGAAGTGTTCTTAGGGTGCTTTTGTGTGTTTGTGTGTTTGTCTGCGGGCCTGGGAGGATGGCTACTTTATTTAACTATGGCATGTTGACCCTCTTCAGAACTACTGCTTCTCTGCAGAGGCCATCAGCGAAACATCACCACTTAGCCTCTGTAAACATTTAACGGTTGACCTGCTGACCCCAGTGGCGCTCTTTAACTGACGGATGCCTCCACTGTGTCTGCCACAGAGGAAAGAACCCCTTTCCTGTCTGTGTGGTCAATTGTATTGATTTACAGAAAGCATTTCTATAAGTCACATGACTTGTCTGATCTCTCAGTGAACTGGTGTCTAAGGTCAAAGAACGCACATCTACAGTGCTGAGAACTATGAAACCTGGTTTCATCTTTCAATGTGTAACTCAGACTTTACTGTTGAATATTCACACTAACTTTCATACAAAAAAAGACACACAAAACAATAGACTAAAATGGTAATTCTATTTATTGAACCCAACTCCCCCCCTTTAGAGACTAATTCCGTAAAAAAGTACCAAACTGCATTCAGAACTTGTTCCAGCTGGACTATACCCACCCAGATCTGATCCCTAGCAGTCTTGTTCAACCACATCATCTCTTCAGTAGACCATCTTCAGGAGCAGGAATTTGGCCCCTAGGTCTCACCAGTAGCACACTATGCCAGAAAACGGAAATTCTAGAGGATGTTTGAAATCCATCAGTCTGGGAAGGGTTCCAAGCTTTTTCTAAGGTTCTGGAACTTCACAGATCCATTGTGAGAAACATTCATAAAAGTGGACCACCTTCTAAAATCCCTCCAAGACCACAGTGAACGGTCATTCAGGAACTGACAGCAGATCCTCCAAAAACATCCAAGGATTTCCAGGCCTGTCTCACCTCAATAAAGGTCAGAGGTCATGGTCTCCACTATTCCTAAGAAACTGAGCTTAAAAGGCAGCATGGGAGAGTGGTGAGAAGAAAGCCACTGCTGACTCAGAAGAAAATTAAGGCTGGTCTGAATTGACCCCCAACACACCTTGATGACCCTCAGAGGTTCTGGGAAAAATTGACTGATGAGTGGAAAGAAGAACCGTTGGGAGACAGGGGTCCCGTTCCATCTGGTGGGAACCAATCACAGCATTCCACTAGAAGAGCATCCCACATACGGTCAAACATGGAGAAGGCAGTGGAACCTGTGGAGATGATCTGCTGCTTCAGGACCAGGACGACCAGTCACCACTGAGGGAAAAATGGATTGTACTGAAGGAGAATGTCAGGTCATCAGTCTGTGAAGTCTTGCAGCGAGATGACAATGATCCCAGGTTGAGCAAATCAACCTATAATAATAATAATAATAATACATTTAATTTATAATGCACTTTACATATACATATTACAACCTATGAATGACTCCTAGTCAAAGTCTAGACCTGAACTCTACTGAGATGCTGTGGTGGGACCTGACAAAATCAGTTCATGCAAACAAACCCTACAGTGGGGCTCCAAAAAAGAGTGGGGCAGAATTTTTCCACAGTGATGTCGGAGAGGATCTCCAGGTGGCAGTGATTTTTTTGGTTAGATCAGGGGCCCCAATATTTTTTTCACATTCCTGGTCATGTGAGGGGCCTCAACAGTGAGACTCGGCCTGCTGGAAAATCTTCATATTTTGCAAATTAGTGGACCAGAGAGCATATAGAAAAAAAAGGCAAAAATGTCTATTGCTGTCATTTCCCCAATATTCTTGAGTGGGATGGATCTGTGACAGATTGTCTCTGTGGGACAAAGATAAGAGGAACTGAGATAAGGAGAGAAAACCAGACACGATAATGATCTGGTATGCCGCGATGAAAATGCTGTTTAATGGATGCACTTTTGGATATTTTCCTGTTAAACACTCTTAGGCAGCCGGTGCCCCGTTTGTCTTTGGTACGGAGGAGAAAAAGTGAGTGAAGCTGTGAATCTGAGGAAGTGTTTCTTTCCTAGGGGAGACATGAGGCAGCTCCATCCTCTGGGATCAGAGGAGCAAACAGCCCTGGAGACTCTGAAGTATTCATTGCTAATGAGACTGAAGGTGTCACACGACTAAAACACATCTTAACAAAACATTGTGACACGCTGTGAAAAAAATCTCCTTCGTTCACTGTGAAATACTCAGAGGATTTCTCTAAAAAAATATGGTGGTAAAAGTACAAAACCTTATCCACTTTATTGTTATTTTTTATTATTTTAGTCGAGAACTGTCCATCAACATAGCGAACAAAAAGGGGCTCAGAGCCAATCCTTGTTGCAGTCCCTCCTCCACCTTGAACCCATCTGTCATTCTTACTCCACATCTCACCACTGTCACGAAGGTGTTTATGTTAAAGTATCAGAAGAAATATGTTATTAGCTTGTTTAAAGTAAATTCTTAGAACAAAAGAGATATTATAAATCATTTTATGATAAATTCTTAAAAACAGATTGACCTGTTGACCTGTGGAACACAATTTATTTTAAAAGTAACGCACCAACTTTCTTCTATAAATGCATATTTCTTTTGTCTTTTAGTTTTTACTGCATACAACACTTGAATGTTATATTAGATCATGAGGATGACGTAATTGACACTAAATAACTCAATACGGTATTTAGATACTTTGTAAACAATATTATATAACTATATACATATTTATATATGCCATATTATATATAAATACCATATTTATAGCATGTGGGTTGGGGGAGTGGGAAAAACAATTATTATGCTCCCCTGTTATGTCACAGTGTATTTGTCTTTATTTGTATGTGTGTGTGAGTGTGTGTGTGTTAGGTCTGTTATGGAGTATATCCCTGTGCATGCTGGGATATACTGCACCAGTCAAAAGTCTGGTCCTTTATTGCCACACCTTCATCACTCCATCAGCGTCTGAGGAGCATCCAGCACCTCTCTGCCTCCGGCTCCTCCTATCATCACAACCTTTAAGATCTGTTTTTTTCCAAGCTCTCGTCTTCAGCTCTGCAAACAGGAATGTCACAAAATTCTATCTATTTATCACACAGAGTTAGAAACCTTTTTGTATTGAGTATAGTATTTATGGTTCCACAAACATCTACCACTGTAAAGAATGTATCATTACACAGGGAGGTGAGACTTGGAGAAATAATTTAAAGACCTCCTCCATTCTTATATTAATGAAAATCTAAATAATTATCTACAAACCACTTGTCTCTTTCAGCTCCTGGATTTAATGATTTTATTGTCCTACCCTGGTTTTAAATCATGCGTTCCGTAGGCATGTCATTTATTTATTTTTTATCCAACTGATTTTGGTATATTCAATTTAGTTCCTCTGTTTATATGTTACACAGATATGGTTGGAATGACAGCCTCTTTTGATTTTACCTCAACACCTACAGCAGTAGCACAGTCCCTCAAATGAATACAGCAGTAGATAACCGTAAAAAACACAGAGAGGAACCATTCTGTACATTCAGTACTATTACATGGATAGTTTCAGTATATTTTGTTAATAATGCTTTCATACATTTTTATGGTTTTGAATTAAGTATTCCATCTTCATCATCCTCATCTTCATCATCATCATCATCATCATTATCACCATCACCATCATCACCATCATCACCATCATTACCTTCATCACTATCATCGTCACCTTCATCAACATCTCCATGATCACCTTCACCATCATCATCATAACCTTCATCAACATCACCTTTATCCCCAATAACAACAATATCATCATCATCGGCATCACCATCATCATCACCACCATCATCACCAGCATCATCAACGTATTCATCATCATTTTCAATCAATCAATCAATCTCTCTATATATAGCTTCAATTCACAACAACTGTTGTACCAAGGTGCTTTCCTGAGAAGGTCTACATTACTCTTTATATAACCATCTAATATTATATAATTTTTTATCATCATCATCTTCATTACCATCACCCTCATCATCATCATCATCATCACCTTTATCACCATCACCGTCATCATCACCATCGTCATCATCGTCATCATCACAAGGAGCATCACCATCAAGGGTACCATCAATCATCATCATCTTCATCATTCTACACAGTTAAGCCTAAATGTTCAGCTCAAGGAACATGATTAAAAGTATATTTCTGAGTGGAGGGGGATGTTCTTAAACGTGAGAAAATTTCATCAATGAATCACAGGATAAAAGATTCTGACCAACACATAATTTCTAAGATGAAGCTCTCCTGAATAACGACAGCTCACATTATATTCAGAGTGTTTTTCAAAGTGATGGGACAAGGACTCGCTAAAAACTCATTATTAATATCTCATAAATCCACAGATACCCATTTGAATGTAGACAGAGTAATATTCTGGCTGAGTGTCCCTTTGGGGGGAAAATAGGAGAAAAGTTATGTTCCCTGATTTCTATGAAGTCCTCACTTCAGATGAAGGAACTTTACAAGATAGAATACACTTAAGGAAAGAACAGTGTTTGGGATATTTTTTGATATATTGAAATGAGGAATTAATATCAGCTGCACATATTTGCACAGAGAGGAAAACTGCTAAACTCAACTGTAACACAGATATGAGCAGACAGAGAGGCCTACTGAAAGCAGTTCGCCTTAAGCTGAGAGCAGGCTTGATTAAAAACAAGCCAGAAGACATTTGAATAAATTATTGTGTTGGGTTTATTTCTCGCACAGTTTTCATCTGTAAACCCTTTTGGTCTGGCCCAAGACCAGTTTGGATGCTGTTCACATGAGATCAGGAGATCAGCTCTCAATTGCGCAACGTTCTGCGATGTTTTGGAAAAATGATCTGTAACTCTAACTTAGCTACTTCCAGAGCAAACATGGAGCTAATAATATAAAACCGACTTCTCCAAGTCAGAAATCATTTTGAATTAAATGATGACTGCTTCCAAATCATGTAAATGTTAAATAAAATGAAATATAAAATGCAGATAATATCCTGAAGAGGACCATCCATGCATCCTGTTTATTGTCTTTGAGCCTCATGCTAAATGTATATGGCTCCTCCTCTTAGGCTGGAGAAGATCACATGAAGACAAAACAATCACATGTTCAGTAGTGTATCATGCTAAATTATGGATAAGTTGTAACTTGAAATGAATCATTGTGGTCTTACTCTATAATAAAGGTTATTGTTGTCGTTTTTCCTCATCTCAAACGAACATATGAGGGTGTGAGGTTCAAGTTAGCAATAACTGATGTTGTGTCCGAGTCGCTGAAAAGCTGCTTGAGCTGTTTACTCTGGAGCACAATCGCTCTGACATTTGGTTTTTACTCTAAAGCTGAAGCCACTTGTGGAAACATTTTAATGCAGTTGATTCTATGAAATTTGTAGAATTTCTTACTTTGCCCTTTTATTTTATTAACCTTTGTCTCTAGTGTTCTAACTGCAAGCTTTGAAAGCTTTTTCTTTACCTCCGAGTTCTCAGGCTGTTCTTCTGATCCAGTTCTTTTCAGTGATATTAGTTCATTCATCCTGAGACAACTGTTGTTTTGAATTGGAGCTATATAAATAAAGATTGATTGATTGATTGATACTCTGCAACATTATTTGACCTCACTGCTTATATTGATCTTGTTTAAGCCACATCGGGCGACATTATTGAATTTCGAATGAAGATGTTTTATTGTAATAAAATCTATACCAAAGAGAGGGACAGAATCCATCTTTATTTCAAAAGGTAATTTGTAACAAACGTGCAAAGCAAAAAATATACAAATATTATTGGAATGTGTGCATATCAGTGGCCTCATTTAAATCTTATAAAAACTTTTCTTTCATTTTATTCTCCATTCTATTGATTTATTACACTAGTTGGTCCCAGGTTATTGGTTTATACCTTTATTTTAATTGTTTTTCTGTCATAATTGTGATGTCATTGGGTTTTTGGTTTTGTTCCCCCCTGCCTTTCATCTCCTTCATTTATTCATTTTATATTATTTTGGATTTACATGGTCATTTTGTTTTTTTTGTTGATTTTATTTGTGGTTTGTAATGTAATCTATTTGTATCTATAAAGCAATAGGGTCCATTAGTGCAGCAATTATTTAAGGAACTTAATACGTAACAAAGGTGTAAAAATACACAACCATTATATAGAACACTGAACACACTGGAGACACTGTGATTTAAAAAAGAAGTATGCCCTAAAAAAAGTCTTTGTTATTTTTTTTTCTCTAATAAAATGGAAGCTCTTCGGGGTTTTTTCTAACAGTCTTTGCAGCTTTTTTGTTTTTACATTTTCTAACAGGTTGTCACCTCACTTGAGTTAAGCAGTGAACATTGGTGTGTCTTGGGTTGCATGTTTCTAGTGCAAGTGCATTTATTGTAAGCATTTCTTTATTCTGAATCAGAATTACATTTTTCAGATTTGTTTATATGATTAAATACATACGTTGAAATGAAATGCCAATAAGAAACATACATTCTTTCTCCTTTTTATAGATGTATATTTGTGACAAATGTGTACAAAAACTAAAAATAAACTGTCAGTCTTTAAGATGTCCTGCTCAAAGTCACTGCAGCTCTTTGTTCTCCACATTGTCTAGTAAGGTGCCTTATTGCCTGAATATCAGTGCACCTTGGATTGCACAAGAGCACCATAATCACACGCGCTAGGTGGTGCAACGTGTAAGTGAGCAACTTTACAGTGTTTAATCACTGGTAACAAAATCCGCTGCTCGATAGCGCCACTTGCGCTGGCCTTGCAGCAATACCCATCAGTCTTGTGTTATTACAGCCCTCATGACCACGACAGAGTCAAGGTAGGCATACTGCAGTACAAAGTACTTTCTATGACTATCAAAATAAAACATACATTTAACATAACTACGGGATAACCCAAAATGAATGAAATTTATTAGTAATCAAATACAAGTGTAAAGTTAAAAAGTTTGTGATGTCTCGAGTATGTCATGTTTGGTCACATTAAATGCGTTATTTACTTATAGATAGTACTTTATATACTTTATATGTTATGCTGCTTTTATTTTGCTGGATTTACTTCCTTGACTGTGACGTGTTTCTGTGTTACTAGCGTGAGCTTCATGTAGCTGTAAACTGGAACCAGCCAATCGGCGGTGGAAGGCAGAGTTGTCCCTGTGGCCGCCATTAAAGAAAGGAATCCATGAATTCAAATGGAAACCAACAGGAACCGAGGAGGAAAAAAATATCTAAACAATCATTAAAATTTAGACCAGTTGCGGATATTGAGAGTTTTAGGAGGATGTATTTGTTTTTTGGGGGGATTTTATCCCCGGAGGAGTAGGAGAGGACGTTTTTATTGCAGGTAGTAGAGACGGGTTTGGGGGATAAGGGGGAGGGGGAGAGTTGCTTCTTTACTCCTTTTCTTCTTGTTTTATGAACATTATTGTTTCTCTTTGGAGTTTTTAGTTTCCCTCGCCCTGTTTTAGACATGTCTACATAAAGTGTTTCTAATCCGTGGAGGTGGTCGGGGGTTGATTTAACTCTCCTCCTGCTGACAGAGAAAATATATTTAAAAACCTGCTCCTCTCAGAAAAACACCAAATTGTTCTTTATATCACTGGAAGTGAAACGATGGAGATTTGGTCCTCTCAGTGAAGAAGGATGAGTTCTTGTTATGTACCGAACGGGGCCAGCCTGGAGGATTGCCATTCCAATCTATTCTGTCTGGTAAGAGATTTAAAACTAAAGCAAAGCAGCCATTTTTAACTAGCTGAGCTGAGCTGAGCTAGGCTAGACGTTAGCCCAAGTACCATCAGTAGAGAAGAGCTTAGTTTAGGCTTAAGGCCTGCAGGACTGACATCATCTCAGGATAGCCAGCTCCAATAACACACTCCTCACATGCTTTAACACTCAGCTATAACCTCCTGTTTCTGCAGCAGGTCCAGCTCAGACCACACACACCCAGCTCCATGTTTATTTATCAGCATAAAGCCCACATGTTGTTCATGTTGCTGTCTGTGTTTACTTGTTGGAGCTTTTTCTCCCTGTCGCCTCTGTTTATCATTAACTTCCTCTCTCATCACGTTTCCCTTATCAGATGCTTGGATCCAAACCAAGCACCCCCTGTTCTTCAAGTTAGCAGCTCCAAGATCTGTAGTTTAGTCTAACACATTTACTCCAAACATTTCCAGGTCTAGGTCAGAGCCAGCACCTAATTTGGAACCAGTTCTTTGAGAATCATTAGTTAAGGGAACTGCTATCAGATTGGAGCCAAAACGTTGTTGGTGTAGAAAAAGAACCTGTCATGTTAGTGGCAATGGAAGTTCAACAGTTGAACTACTTTAATAAAAATAATTATTAGTTCCATTGATGTTAACAGCTGATATGGAGTCTAGCTGTCGAGTCAGCCTGATTGGTGCACATTTGTTGGCGCATTACCACGTGAAGGCATTAGTTGCAAAATGATTTATTAAATGTCCTCACCTGCTCCTAAATCTCTACATGTCACCATTAAATCATGTTCTCACCTGTGGTCAAGAGATTTTACCACTTATGTGTTGTTGTTATCTTGGATTTAACAGTTATTCTTTAAGATCTTTGTGAGTCAATTTGCACAAGGCACCTCTGCCCCACAGTCTTTGCTACCACAGCATGTCTTCAAGTGTAGGTTGTAGAGTTCTCTTGTGATATAATGATGTGACTCCAGGGTTTCTAATGTAATGACCTGGCTCCATTTGACGTAATGACGCGGCTCTAGTGTCTCTAGGATATTGTTACATTGTGGTAGTGCTTATGTGGTGTAATGATGATGCAATGAAATGGCTGTAGCGCTTATCTTATCTAATGACATGGCTCTAGTGCCTCAGTTATCTAATGACATCGCTCTGGCGCCTCAGTTATCTGATGACATGGCTCTAGTGCCTCGGTCATCTAATGACATGGCTCTGGTGCCTCGGTTATCTAATGACATGGCTCTGGTGCGTCTGTGATACAATGACTTGGCTTTAGTGTCTCTGTTGTTATAACGTGGGTCTAGTGCCTCTGTGATGTAATAACTTTACTGTAGTGTCTCTTCTTTATAACGTTGGTCTAGTGCCTCTGGGATGTAATGACGGGGCTCTAGAGCCCCAACATATACACGTACTATTATGACACTTCAGTGAAATACTACACTGCTTCTACCACCAGTTGACTCAGCTTCCAAGCTGTCCCCCCCCTAAAGGTAGCAGAAAATCCCCACCGTGCCCCCCTGGTGCTGCTCATTCCAGTCGACTGTATATGTTGAACTGGGAATTAAAATCATTACGATGGCACTTGAAGGCAGCGCTGGCTGTAGCAGCTGTCTGGCTGACATTTTTCCGAAGCATAACACCATCGCTGCTGTGAGTCACTCACTGAACAGTACCACTCTATGGTTTTATGCTGGAAGAATGTGAACACATTGCAGCCCCCCCCCCATGCCCCAGCCCCTTTATTTCTTTTCTGTAGATAGACTTCTCCAGAGTATGACGGTACTTGTTGCAGACTGTTTTTTTTTCATTTAAAGGTGGGATTATTGGATTTAACTGTAATTCTAAATTCAGCCTCCAGTGTTCTGCTCCTGTTGTGTGGATTCTCGTCAGTTTTTAGTTTGAACGTTTAAGTTTTGGAGTACTTTCAAACTCTTTTTTAAAAACCATGTGGCCAACACCTCATCACAACACATCAGCCATAACATCATAATAACTGGCAGGTGAAGTCACGATAACATTGATTATCTGGTTACCATGGTTACAAGTCAGTGGGAGGGCTATATCAGGCAGCAGGTGAACATTTTGTCCTGAAGTTGATGTTGGAAGCAGGAAAAGGGAGGAAAGCATAAGGAACGGAGAGCATCAAGGGCAGGCAAAGTGATACTTTGGACCATGTTCTACTGGAAAACATTGGGTTCCACCATTCATGTGCATATTCCTTTGAGACGTAGCACAAATCTAAACATTGCTGAACACCAAGTCCCCCCCTTCATGGAAAAGGTATTCCCTGATGGGAGTGGCTTCTTCCAGCAGGATGATGCTCCCGGACCCACTGCACAGATGGTTCAGGAATGGTTTAAGGAACACAAAAAAAAGTTCAGCTTAGTAGTGAATAAATTAGTGGGAGGTCAAATTAAACTGAATTTTATTCCCCCCCTACTCAAAAATGCAAACACGGAGTTTCATGTTTGCTCTGGGACCCGCCTCTGAGAGTAACTGACAGAAAAATAAACTTTGCAGAAGAAGAGTATCTGCAGCATGATTTCAGCAGCTTCACCTGTTGCTTGTCTCAAACCTTGAATGACAGGAAGGCAGCTGTTTGAACACAGAGTTCCCTACTGAGACCCACAAACTGACCAGAGGGAAGATAAGCAGCTGGCAAAATCATGACGACCTCAGGAAAACCTCCCGGCCTCTTCACTGGCTTTGAACCTACATTCAATCTGAAACTGCGGCGTGATTATTGGTTTTGTTTATGAAAGATAAAACTCATGACCCAAAAGTAGTCTCACAAGTTTTATGAAGACACAGGGGGGGTGTTTTTGTTAATGAAAGAATTGGATGGTGTTAGAGGCTCGTTTGTTGGCGCAGGCTGAGAAGCTTGAACATTGGAAGGAAGTAGGTAGATATCTTTAGGACACGCTGTATTTGGGCGTCCATTAATTATGTTGAAGGGATGGACTGAGGAACTGCAGTAGGCACATTTATCCGTGACAGAGCCCTCTGCCACTGGCTTATTGTAGTGAAAGGTAGACTTCTGGGGTTGTTTCTAACATGGGGGGGATAACTATAAAGTTAATGTGTTTATTTGAATGATTAAGTTTTTCATTCCTGACCTTTTTCATGACAGAAAAATAATTAGGTTTTTCTGTCAGGCGTGATAAGGTTCAGTCTGTAAACTTTAGGTAGATCTCTTTGAATAAGTGCAATTTCATAATCATAATTATGTTTTATTACTGCATATATTACTGTAGCTTAGGGCTGCAACTAACGTCTATTTTAATAGTCAATAAATCATTTCATTAATCGACGATTAATCGATTAATCTGATTATTTTTTTGTCCTGGTTAAATAAGGTTAAGTAAGAAAATAAATAAATAAAAAATTACTAAATGGCTTTTGAGTCTACCTGAATATTTGCCTCGGAATTACTCGAGGAGTCGTTTCAACCCTAGAGACGAGTTTTCATCGTCTAGAGAGCCGCAGGCCTCCTCTTCAAATGGTCCAGCATTACTAACGTGCTCCGCACCAGGACAGGTCAGCTTTGCAAATCTTGCAGTTACAAACATTTTTTGCAGTGTTTAAGGAGAAATTCTACCACACCTTGGATGTTTTCTGTTGAAATGGTGTTGCCATGGAGCTAATGTTTACTTTCTTCTTATAATGCGGTGTCAGGGGGGTGTCTGATGACGTCACCGACTAATCTGCGATTAAATTCGTCGACGATTTCATTATTGATTTTTTGCAAAACTTCTCAACTTTATTGAGAAGTTTCAATAACTTCATCTAAATGAGAAGTCATTGAAACTTATCTTTTAGATGCCACTAAAATTTAAACATCGCGAATAATGTTATTGCTAAACGCATGCATGCATTTAGATTTTATTATCACGGAGTCTGACTTTATTTTTCCATTTTCCAAACTTCAAATAATACTCCTATAGTCTAGTCACATTTTCAGTTACAGCTGGAAGCAAAATTATTTAATCCCAATTGTGTATTAAGTTTTTTTTCGAAACCATTTTTTGTTGTTAGAAGTTCTACAGTTTAATATCTCTGTTGAAAAGATTTTACATTGTTTTCACAAATATGACCCTAAATACCGTTTCAGCCAGAGTCTCCGAGTTGTTTCAGCCTTCATAGTATCTCCAGGACCTGATAACGCAAAGTATTGACAAAGACGCTTTTGGCCACTGTTCATGTAGAATGGAATGCTCTTGAATATTTATGGTTTGTTATGCTGCAACCGCCTTCTTCAAATCCAACCAGATTATTTCAATGGGATTCTCTGTAGTGAGGGGATCATGACGGTCGCCCTAAAACCCCTCCTGGAATCAAGTCTTGCCAGACTTTGAAGTCATATTGGGATAGTTGTGCTGGGATTGTGGTGTGACATGCAGGGGGCGGGGCCATTCAATGATAACAGTGTACAGGAAAAACAGCAGTGGTCAGATTTGAAAATACACAATTGACGGATAGTGTTGACACTGGAGAAGTCAAAGAACATGACTCTGTGTTTACAGCTTTCTCCAGGGGAAAGCAAACAGCATTCAGCAGGTGAATAACATCATTTCCCAACCACACCTATATATAAGTCTAGTTGTGTGAGACATACGTTAGTTCTATTCAGATTGAAACAAGATGGCATTACATCCTTAACTGTGAATCTAAGCCCCAACGAATCCAGTTTGGACGTCAGCTTTGTGTTCCGCAAAGTGATTCGGCATAGGTTTCAGGCCAGATGACCTTCCTGACGGAACCCTCCCTGTTTATCCAGGCTTGGGACCGGCACAAGAAGAACACTGATTTGTGACCTCTTTGTGGCTCGGTTGGGGATTGAAATTTCATTATAAGGATTTTAGGCCTAGAAGAGACTTAAATATGTGGCAGTATTTTGTCTTGAATGTGATCAGATAGATCTCAAATTTGTTGATGTCCACCTAATGATTTGGCATAGGTTTTACACCTGATGTCCTTTTGATGCAACCATCCCCAGTTATCCGGGCTCGGGACCGGCACTAAAAGGGCCCTGGATTTGTGACCTTTCTGTGGCTGGGTTGTAAAGTCACAGGTCAACCCGCTAACACAAATGTATGGGCAACTTCCTATCACCTTAGGAGGATTAAACTCCATATACACCAAAAATCAGCAAAGTCAACAAACTTTTCCTGTGTGAACAAAATGATTCACCTTTATGATTGGAAATGGCGTCGGACGTGTCCTGGAATGCTCAGCTTGTTCAGAGGTGAATCCCGAGCTGCTTCAGTTGCCAATGTTCTTACCATTAAGCTTCATGGATTTAATTCCACACCAAAGAACATTGAGCCCAGCCTCTCGCTGGAATTGTGTGAACTTGTTTTCCCCCGTGTGTAGCAGAACAGAACATGCTGCTCTGAATGTCAGTGAACCCTTCTAAGTTCCACATGCAGCCGCTCAGCATTATGTATGGCATAATTGGTCATAGCTGTGTAACAAATGTTCACAGCAGTGCCTTACATTCTGCTCACAGTCTCCAGCTATTGATCAAACCAAAGTTTTAGAGTTGGTTGTTAATGTGGCTAAAAGAACTAAGTGGCTCTCAGCGCCGACTTTAGATGATTGTATTCTTACATTTTAGACAAGGATCTAACAATATGATGATATTTTCATCTTGAGCTGCTTTTTAAAAAAATTATCCTTTTAAGTCTTTACCTCAGACCAACCTTCTCCGTCCAAGAATCTGCAGTGGTCTTCAGGTGTCAAAATGTTGTCATCAGTATCCTTATGTGATGAGGTTATTTTAGATAGATATGTTAGAAATTAGATTAGTTAGATTTTCATTTTTCAAAACTATAGTTCAAGCTTACATAAAAAATTACCAATATTATTTAATGTTTTGCATTTTGATATCTGGGAGGGGAAGAGGGAGTGTGTTAAGAGTGTTAGACAGTTCTTGAATACACCTTCTGGGTCTACTTGTACACGTCTTCAGTGATTAATCAGGGGTCATAGGGTGCATCAGATCTTTGATCATCGGACACCCTTGCCCGGTTGACCTCACCGGGATTCATGAGTTCCCGGCTCATGCCCACGTGATATGCTGTTCCATAGACCTTCCCTATAATCCTCAACCACCACAAGGCCTTTTCAGCTGCCACCAGTAGTTTTCTTTATGTTTTTATGCGTTGCAATAGTTTTACTTCAAGGAATTAGAGAGTTTTCCTGATCGAGCATCCAGCGAAGCCCCGGCTTCTGACTTCAACAGGTTTGCAGTGAGCTTTCCAGGCACTGGTACTCTGCCACCCGGTTCTGCGTACTTGGCTCTTTTTCTCCTGTGATCCAAGTTCCAGAATGACAACCTGCTTTGTACACTCAAATAAAACCACAATGTCAGGGCGGAGTTGGTTGCAATGTTTCCAAGAAACATAGGCTGCCTGCCTAGGTCAGACCTGGAGCTGCCAGCCCCATGCTGTGGCAGGAAGCCCTCCTGTGGAGCTAGGCCAGAGTTCTACCTTCTGCCTGGCTTTGACATTGGTGATGGATTGTTTTGGGGCTATGGATTCTTGCTGCTCTGCATCGCTGTGCTGATTGCGTCTGCAAATTACCTTAGGACCTGATCATGGCGCCAGTGGCCGCATGCTTTCCGCAGTCACTTCGACCAGCAGCTGAGGATATGCTCCAGGTCTTTCTTTCTGGCACAGTTGGCACGCTGGAGTTTCTGCTTTACCCCAGTAGTGTATATTTGCTTGGCCGGGGAGAATGTAATAAACTGACTGTATGAGGAACTTGGTTTTTCAAGCTTCAGCTTTCCAAAGCTCTGTCCAAGTAAACTTTCAGGGCTTGGCATGCCCCCCATCAGGCCTATTGTTTGTACATTCCCACCATCTTGCTGCAGTGTATTTCATCAAACTCTTCCCTTACTTCATCTTGGACCAGCTGGCGCCTCTCCCTTCCGTGGGCTTTGTTGTAGTACGGTCCAGCCCACAACGATGCCTACCAACATGCTATGCCTCGGCCAATACTCCGAGTTGTTTACGGCTTCCTGAGCCTGCCGCTTTCTTCCAGCCTTTACCAGGATACCTGAGGAGGTGATTGGCTCGAGTGACTTTGAATTCTTCTAACAGACACTAGGGGGGAGCTGCAGCTTTGTGGAATGCCTATACAGTGCAATGCTACTTTGAGGGAGGTCCAACCACTTCCGGAGGAACTGGCTGATGTTATTTCCTTGGCAGGACTCTGTGTTGGAACATCCAGCAATTTAAATTTCCTGGTAGCCCTGATTTGACAATTGCAGTATGCTATGATGTTAACTCACTCTTGTTTTGTTGAAGTACTGCTTCAGTATCCTTTAGGGAACTGTTGATGATATTCCCCAGGCTCTTGACTAGTTTCTCTGACACGGTTGGAATGTGAGTCTCTCCTAAGATGAAATGGAACTCGTTTACCAATACTCCCTTCCTCAGGACCAGAGACCGGGGACTCATTTATAAACGCTGCGTATGCATAATCTGTGGGATTTATTAAACCAAACTTGACAGGAGAATGTGCGATCATCTGCGCAAACTCTGAGCCATGCATAAATGGACAAACTGGAGAAATGGTGAAACTTCAACTCTGATGGTAAAAGGATGAAATGAGAAGACTCTGAAATTGTTTCCAGCATGTAAAATCAATCCAAATAATGCCAGTCAAAAGCAAATTTTTACAATGAATAATCAAACTGGTGTTTGATCCTCCCTGGAGAATTAATACAGAGAAATCTTTCATTGCAAACAAACTCAGAATTTTTTGTCATTATCAAGCAAATCAAATTATTATTATTGTAATCATCGCATGAATTAAAAAGTGAACCATTGACCATTAGCTGTTTCTGATCCCTCATTCGTGCAGATATGAGTCATTGGGTCATTATGTATCATAATTGAGTGTCAGACTGTTTGTTATTATTAATATTATTATTAATATTAGTGGGTATAAAAATGCCTGTAATTACAGCGTAACAACGCTCCCTGGCTGATTTGGCGCTTTTGGAGGATGTGGAGAATGGAAGAAGCAACACTTTGGTAATTTGTGTCAATTGGCATCTGTGAAGCTGCTGGAAAACTTTGTGACAAGAAAATACAAACCGCAATAGGAATCAAGTTTTAATGAACTTGTAAAAGGTGTCCTAGTTCAACAATCAGTCGTCATTAATATCAGACATTTGACAATCCACTGACGTTTTATGGCTAATTGTGGGGGTTTCATGAAAGCCCACATAATTCGCCAAACTTATCTGATGGTTTGGGCATGTTAAAATGAGACATACAGTGGATCTATTGGTAGAAGAATGCTGGAGATTGAGCTGCCAGGCAGGGGAACAGGGGAAATACCAGAGAGGGGTTTCTGGATGTGGCGAGAGAGGACACGCGGTTCTTTGGTTTGACAGACGAGGATGAAGAGGACAGGGCAAGATAGAAACAGATTATTCACTGTGGTGACCCCTATAGGGAGCAGCTTAAAGAAGAAAAAGAAGTTGTTCATAATCAGTGAGAATAGTGACACTGAGGAAACTCAACCAGAAATTATTATAGTAGACAAGCATGGGAGTTAGAGCATTTCTTTGGAACTGCTAAGAATGACTCTCCAGAGGATCTCTGGAGACGCGCTGGCTCATAAGGAGTGAGCAGATCAAAGATATGGGAAAAGGCCAGTCCATTCAGACCCTTAAAAACGAGCAGTAACATCTTAAAATAAAACTCAGTGTACTACTGAAGATCATCAAGGATTGGTGCTATGAGGTCAATTCTGTTGGTACATGTTAAAAACCTGGCTGCAGCATTCTGAACCACCTGGAGTCTGTGAATATATTATAAAGTTTTTATCATATAATATATTTCAATAAATAGAGACGTTTCTGATATTAGAAATGAGTAAAGTGATGAGACGTGAGGTATTCTTTCATTTCACTGCTGATGTAGTGACAAATTCTTCTGAAATACATTCTTATGTACACACTGATGATATATTCAGATTCAAATTGCGGTATTAATGCAAACACTGACAGAAAAAGCCATTGCTTGAGAAGACGATTTTAACTTTTGCTCCATGATGTGGTTGTATATCATTCACACATTAACAGCTCAGCAGCAGCATTTAAGATGCAACAAGTCACTAAATCTCACTACTGATCCACTTCTAGATTTCAGTGGCCGGTTCGGTTTGCTTCGTATAGCTGTGCCGCACGGAGCAAATAATTAATAACAAGACATACATCACTGTTTTTTCTATCAGTATGAAGTCAATCTCTCTTCCCAGACTGACTTATTAACTATCTCACCTCCTGATGACCACATATGCTCCTTGGATTCATCAAATGCTTTTTGACGGTTTGTTAGATCGTAACGGCTTAATCGCTCCAGTCAAATATTATTTGCTGATAGTCTGGATAGAGTGCAGTTTGCCTTTCCCTAAATAAGTAAATGTGACATTGACATATAATATGTAAATTATAAAATGTATAGGTGTTGAGGCCTTTAACTATTTATGATGCAAATAAAAGACAAAGCACTAGAAGATAATAAAATGTCTATTTATTAGGTCAACAAGCAACTGTGACTTTATCAACATTGTAATTCTTTATTAGATCTAGGCTCCGAACTGGTTTAACTACATTTAAAAATCTAGTCTGTTTATATTGGGTATTTGAGGTAAAGGAAGCATGGACTGTTCTAACCACTGACAGGTGAAGTCAGAATAACATTTATTATCTGGTGACCTGTCAGTGGGCGGGTTATATCAAGCAGCAGGTGAACATTTTGTCCGGAGGTTGAAGTTGGAAGCAGAATAAATGGCCAAGCACCTGACAGACTTTGACAAGGAACAGATTTTTATGGGTATTCTGGGTCAGAACATTACCAGAACTGTAGGTCTTATTCAGTGATCCTAGTCTGCATTGGTTAGGGTTAGTTCTTATTATTACTTCAAGGAACTGTAACGCAAAATATTTTTTGCATTATATATTTATGGTCCTGTCAGTAATCAGATCTCCAAATTTAGCAGAGTTGACCCAAGTCTGATGATCTTAAATTATAATCTTTCCTCAAAAGTATCCTGTTGGTGTCACCATGTTTAATCTTTCACTCCTTTCTGTGCTTTTACTCCCAGTTGTTGACGACTGACAGCTTTTTTTTCAAGCTACTTAGAGCGGTGGACGCAGGACTGCTTTAAACTTTTGCGAACTACCTGTAACTGTACCGTCTTTAGTGAACTCCTTGAACCAAAATGTGTCCTGACTCTCTTTGAAGTCCGGTAAAATATACTCCAGCATCTCTATTCTGATATAGGAATGTATAACTTCTGGGGCAAAGTGAAGTGACAGAGGCTTAACTTCTGCCCAAATCCGGGGTTGTAACAGGATTTTCTGAAGATACCAGTTTTCATGAAATGTCAAGAAATACCTATCCCCTCAAATGTTGTACTGTTTAAAACCAGAATACCGATTTTTTTTTTTTTAAGGTTTTTTTTTTAGTTAACTTTGCTGAGCCTGGACTAATGATAAGATATTTCTTGAATTGTAATGAATGATTTGGGACGAATTTACAGAGCGACAGCCTGCCAGTTCAGGCTGAACAAAATAGGAAAATTATGATAGCATAAAAATGAAGCGGCTCATGTTCACACGGATTATAGAAAACCTCATCACAGATATGGGAGGGCCAAGATCACCAGCAGAAATGGGGATGTACACATGAGGCATCTTGTTTTGCGTTTGTTTCAGTGTGTGTATGTGATCGTGTGGATAGTGGGCTGATGGTCAACGGATATGCATCCCATGGTGACCAGCAGTGGAGCGTAATGTTACTGCTTAAACAAATAATTACCCTGCCAGTGATTTAGTGTCTGAGTCTTTTTTGCCTCTGTGTTTTTTCCTCCCTATTGCCAGACAGCATTTATGGAGAGGGAGAGCGTCCCCTCAGCATTCACTAATAAAGAGGATTAAAGTGGTGAGACCACATTTAAGAGGTGTTATTTTTTCCTGTTTGTGTTTGGAACAATAGTCATACATAAGGCAACTGGGGAAGTGCAGTTCTTGAAAAAGATGGATCTCATATTCTGTGTCTCCCCTTATCTTCATCTCTCTGTTTTGGCGTAACCTTCTTGCCTTCCACAGCAGTTGGTTCAGAAGATTCATACTTATTCTTTACATCCTGCTTGGCTCTTGTTTAGTCTGAGTAGTGAGTGAATCCAACTAACAATCTTGTTTCTCTCTTCTTCCCTTGCAGGCTGACTTAACAGGGATTAAATGGAAGAGGTTTGTGTGGCAGGGTCCCACCTCTGCACCGATCCTCTTTCCAGTGACAGAGGAGGACCCCATCCTATGCAGCTTCAGCCGCTGCCTGAAGGCGGAAGTGCTAAGTGTATGGCGGCGAAGTCAGCGGCCGGGCCAGAGGGAGCTTTGGCTATACTGGTGGGGGGACGACCCGAACTTTGCCAATCTCCTCCACCACGAGCTTGCAGGTAGAACCCCTTGACTTGTCGTGGAAAAGAATAACTTTTGTTAAGCTCAGCAGGTGCATGATGAGAGGCTAGAGGTCAGAGTTTGTAGGTGTTTAGTGGCTTCAACAGGAGGAAAGCGTCCTATCTGCAGTGTTTCTTGATTTACTCAGCTGCTGCGTGATGAGAGAGAGAGAGAGAGAGAGAGAGAGAGAGAGAGAGAGAGAGAGAGAGAGAGAGAGAGAGAGAGAGAGAGAGAGAGAGAGAGAGAGAGAGAGAGAGAGAGAGAGAGAGAGAGAGAGAGAGAGAGAGAGAGAGAGAGAATATATAAATGAATGAATGAAATTTACCTTGCCTACAATGCATCATTTGTAAGACTCATTCAAGGTTATGTAGCTAAGAGAGTGATGGCTGTTCAAGATAGCTGGAAGTGTTGAGGGCTTGCAGCTTTCGTTAAAGACGCAATTGAACATCAATCAGGCTTTCAAGATACATTATTGTTTGTACAATGAATAATGATCCACATTTCAGTGTTTGATTGTTATCAAACAAGGAAATCAAAAAAAAAAATGAGGAGAGCCTCTGGAAGTAAGAGCCTCGGGAAAGGGTTACAATCACTGGGATCTGATACCTTCTTAGCGCCCTTCCCCAACGTTCCCTCCTAACTGATTCTGGTAGTGCCTGCAGGGCAACTCTTTGTCCCTGGAGACACTGTGCAGTCACCACAGCCCTCCAGCAGAGGAAATGGCACATTGCATTGAGAATGAAGAGCATGGAGTTAAACACTGAGCTTTAGTGCTTCAGTGGGCCACAAAACTCAGATCGCATATCATGATCGGTTAATTTTTGAAAATTCAAATTCTTATTTAGTTCTTACTTTCATCTTTTAAACAACATCAAATGAAAAATTCATCTTTGTCTACATCAATAAAAGTGGAAAACAGAAAGCCAAACCAACCAGATCTACTAAAATCCCTTTTTAAAATGATGACATTTTCTGAGCCAAACACAGCCTTGTCTGTGACCCTCCTCCATTATGGAACATTGTGGCTCAAAGTGGGAGGTGAAGACCATGATGGCGGGCTCACTCAGGCATAACAGGTCCTGATAATTACCCGAAGGGTCTTTCCTTCTTTCCTTGCCTTCTAATGGAGTTTGCTTCATGTCAAACAAGAAGGAATGCTTTGGACAGGATTTATTGGAAGTTGTTGCAGTCTGTGATATCTGAAACTGGAAATATGAAGTCAGATTTATGCTTATACTTTGACATGACCTGAAAATTGACCAGTAATCGCAGCATTTGCCTCCTTCAGATCATTTCGAACAAATTGATGAATCATATTTTGGAAAGGTTTCTTTCAGACAGTGCATACTGTCAGATACACTCATCCCTGGCACCTGATGAGATTTTCCACATTCTCAACTTCTCATGTACCTCATTGTTTTTGCACCTTGACTTCAGTTTGTGTCAGTCTGAATGGTTCCCAGATGGGTGGTATAATCTGTGTTTCCTGTTTTGGAAGCTGCTGTTCCTTTCCCTACAGTAGAAGACAATTACCCCCTCCTTTAGCTGCTATGGGACTGCTGGTGAAATGAAGCAGAGCAGCCCCGTAGATGGATCTCATGTCAGCCAGAAGGCTTCATTCTCCCTCTCCGATCATCAGTGTGTTCAGGAAAGTTTGTCCTGAGAGTCGATCACTCCGCTGAGACTGAGATGGTAGAGTTGGGAGTTGTTACAATTCACTCTCCTACAATATGTGTAAAGTTGGACACTAGCTGGAAGCCTGGAAGGGAGGGGCAATGATTTGAACACAACTGCCGACTGTTCAAGTGTAGGTTGTCGTTGGATAAGCCTTGGATAAGTTGGATCGAAACCTTCCGTAAAGGTTGGGTCTTTAGCCAGGCTACGGTTGTAATATCTCTTATGTATTCAAACCTGAACACTGATCCGATTTGGCTCTGTTACAATGTTCTCTCTACTGCCTTATCAGCAGAACAAAGAATGCCCCTTTGGATTATACATTTTATCCAGGATGGCGAGATATTGTAGAAGAAAACTACTTCTTTGAGAGATTGATGTGCCGCCGTCGTCGTCATCTCTGATAGAAGATATGATGAAGTTACTTCAATTAGAAAAATCTAATTGTCCATTTGTGGAAATGCCGATGAATTTCATTAAGCAGGTCTTACTACCTCATGCCGCTTATATTAAGTGTCATTTAACATTTTTTCAGATCAAAGACTTTTTCTAAACACCGTTGGGACTGTGATCCTCAGTCGTTAAACTAGCCTCCTCCTATGAAATGTAAGAAGATGTTGTGTTTGGGCTGCTGATCATCTCTCGTAGAGCTCTTTAATAGTGTGTTCATTCCACATTTTTAGAATTATTAAAACTGAGACTTAACTATTCATTATCATCATCAGTTTGTATTCATTTATATTTTATTTATTCCTCTTTGGTTGGATGAGAGGGGGAGGAGGTTAATATAAACAATATGAAAGGACATTAATTTGCTTTTAATTTGTTCATCTAATACTTCCAATAAATATAATTTAAAAAAAAAGAATCCCGAGAATAAAAACGGTAGAATAAACAAATAAAATTAATGTTTCTAAAAAAGTTTTCATGATTACCAGCTGCTTTTGTTTGTGACTATTCTAAACAGCTATAAACTAAGGTTGTGATTGAGATTATGATTCTTTCTAAAATCTTACCGTTCGGTTAGCATCTTATTATGCCTTGTCATGCAGTAAGGCTGCAACTAACGAATATTTTGGTATTCCATTAATCCTTTCATAAATCGACCGATTAATCGATTAATCATATCATATTTTTCTCCTGGCTAAATAAAGGTTAAGTGCAAATAAAAAATGAATACACAATAACTAAATTGCTCTTATTTTGCTATCAGCTTTGGAATCTAGCTTTAGGTTGTTTTACGTACATTTAAACTAACAATAAAAACAATGAAGATGAATGAACTTTTAATAAACTTTACAGCTTCTATAACAGACTGTTAAACCAAACAGGTTGCTATACCAACAGTATATTTTCTGAACTGTAACTTAGTCTGATACAAAAGGTAAATAAAATGTATAAATTAATACTATTACATTTTTTTTATATAAAAATACAGCACTTTCTCTGGAATCAAATCAAACATCCATGTAAAAAAATTAGTGCTCTGTACGATCTGCAGTCAACCACTAGATTAGGCTAAATCGTTTATAAATTGGTTTCAGCCCGCATTGGACACGCACACACGCAGAGGTATGCACTCAGGAGGCAGCAACACACTTTCAGCAGTACTGTGAAACGTCTCCATGAGAAATAGGGGCACATTTGTAACGTGAGGAGTATCATCTTGATTTGATATAGTTTTTTGGACTCTCGAAGTCATTAACAATTCACTATATTTCAAAAGTCACGTTAAACGGGACAGAAGCGTTAAGTACATGCGCTTTAACATTGAGCTAGCAAGCTAACTAGCCTAGCGAGACGAGTCGTCATGGTCTAGAGAACCAACGTGCCTCCGCCTCGAATGCTCAAGCATTACTGACCTGTTCCCCGCCAGGACAGGTCAGCTTTGCAAATCTTGCAAAAAAAATTTGGCCGTGTCGAGGGAGAAATGCTGCCACACCTTTGGTGTTGTCTGTGGCGATGATGTTGTCATGGCGGTAATGTTTACTTCCTTCTTATTACGCAGTGTCTTATTACGCAGCCCTATTATTGAGATGAGAAATGAAAAAGCGCCTTGCGCTGTCCCTGTGTAACCCAGATAGAAGTAGGACCATGTTCCCGCGCTTTGTGATGTTAGCTCTCCGGTTTTGCGGCTCCTGCACACTATTAAGAGCTTGCTTAGTTTAGTTCTGGCTCGTGGTTAATAACAAAAAAGAGTCCGGACAAACTCTGAAGCAGAAAACTTTATTTTTAATAGCTAGGATAAATACACAAAGAGAAAAAAAGAATACACTTCTAACAAGATGGAGGCTCTGGAGCATGCTCTCATGCAGCTGTTGTAATGCACGTAACAACTAACTACAAAAAACATAATTCCCCACATTACAGTTACACAATACCCATAGGGCCACCTTCTGAAAGGTTCAGGCATGTAACAGTGAGTTGGAATACAAATCCCTGGCTTTGCTGCACTTTATGTATTAAAATACTGCAGAATCATTGTACTTCTGAAAGGAGAGTGCAGTTTGCAGTGTTTTTACCATCAAGCGCACAGCCTTATCTCACGCGGTCTATGGCTTATTTTCAATAGAATCTAAATCTGAAATACTTGGTATCATCGGTTGATGATTTGCTTAAGGGACGAGCTCTTCACCTTCTGCTCCTCCAGACGTTTAATTTTTGTTTTGACTCTCTGCTGTCTGTTCTTAAATAATCTGTAAATCAATAAAAGTTTTTCAACATTAACATGACTTATCTTCACTGCATCCAGGAAATGTTTGCACAGGCAGCATCGTTTACATAGGAGCCCTAAAGGGTCAAGTAGTGGAACGCTTACTTTGCAGTGAAGCGTTCTTTGGGCGTAGGAAGTTATTATCATTTGAGCCAGAATTGTGGTTGTAGCAGATCCAGATTCCTGCTGGGCTTCACTCTGACCACCAACTTCGGCATTAGGGAATGCTGTGTGAATCCTGTGCATTATTATTGAAGTATTGAGTGTTTGTGGATTATGATTAATTGTCTGTTCCCTTTTTGAACTCTACTTGTAGCAGTGGAATTTGCAGGATCCAGCCCAACCCTGTGTATTAACTGTGGTCTCCATTTAACTACCACACTCTTTCTCACTACTAGTTCAGAGGAATTGTTTGACTTTGGTCCAGAATTGGATTTGGGGGAAAAATATTAAATTTCTTTGCCTTTTTTGCCTTTTTTTAGACATTCTGCTATGTTGGTGGTAAACATGAAAATCCTTTCTTTTCATTTCAGCAAGCAACAATGGCACTTTCTCAGCCCTCTCCGGAATCCCCAAACCATCATTAGATTTGCAGGCTGTGAAAGTCTTTTAATTTTAAGAAAGTGTAATTTCTGTACACCAATGTGGTTATAACCCCTTCTCTCCTGGGAGACAACGCAAGATGGAGTTAGCTGGAGAGACGGGTATAGTGAAGGGCGAAAAACGGGTTAATGTCTGACTCTGAACACTAAGGAAGGAGTGTTTGGGTAATCACCAAGCCACTTCTCTACACTGTTGGACCATCTTGTTCTTATAATACAATGAAAAAAAACAATTGAGATTTTCTCTTGGCCCTCCTCAATGCGAACTATGATGTTGACAGATGACATTGTGATAGTGAGAGCAGGGAGGAGGTCAGTCGCAGCAAGACAGAATACATGTGTGTGAACGACAGAGGCAGGATGAACGGTGACAATGAAGGATTGTAGGTGGAGATGGTGCAGGAGTTTAACTACTTGAGGTAAACTGCTCAGATCAACGAGAAGTGTGGAAAAGAGGTGAAGAAGCGAGTACAGGCAGGGTAGAGTGGAGTGGGTGGAGAAAAGTGTCAGGAGTTGTGATGTGTATTTAGATTCTCCATTCTAATCCATTCACCCAGGTCCTATTAATCCATGTGAGTTGAATTTAAACTGGAAGAGGTTTCTTCAGTTCTCAGGCTCTTGGATGACAGTTGAAATGTCTTCAAACCGAAACAGAAGTCAAGTTGCTTTGGATAGAACCCACATCCACTGAAGGGAATGGTTTACAAGATGGTAGTGATAACAGCTCTGCTGGATAGTTTAGAAACGTTGGCTCTGACCAAAAGATGGGGCAGAGATGGAGGTGGTACAGTTGAAGATGTTAATATTTTCTTTGTCAGTGATGAGGATGGACAGGATTATACAGGAGCACATTAGGGGGACAGGTCAGGTTAGACGTCTTGGAGACAAGTAAAAGAAGCCAGATTGAAATGGTTTGGACACTTGAAGAGGAGTAATGGTGCATCTATAAAAAGGTGAGATGGAGCTTTCAAGCAGGACAAAAAGGGGAAGACTAACGAGGAGGTATCTGGATGTGGATTCACTAGGTGGTTCAGCAAGTCTTTTTCTTGTTTTCTGTTGTTTCCCCAGCCGAGACTCCACAGTGCTTTGATAGATATTAATTTTTGATCAAACATCTGAACTGATGAATATACTAAATTTGGAGGATCTCTTCATGAAAATTCCTCTTGAGACCAAGATTATTTTTTGTTGATGAAAAGGATCTTGAAGTCAAGGAATCATCTGATTGGCCAATCATTCAGCAATTACCACCATGTCTCCTTGAGCTCACGTATTTATTCGTTATTGGGTGTGGGATCAGGCTACCTCAGGAGCCTGAAAGCCCCTTGACTGAAGGTTCCACCCTTTTTTACTGGTAAAACTTTTTGTTTTACACTGGCTTCTTATCACCTCCTCAGATCTTTGATATAAACTGCCCGCATATCTGAGAGAGGCGCTCAGCCTGCAGAATACAGATGTTTGTTTAGAACAAGTATCCACATCACTAGAGTACCAGAACACCCACTCGCTTAAGCTTGCTCTTTCTATGCCCTTTGTACATAGGGCCCCCCGTCTGTACATAACTAGGAATAGTCGACAAACACCTCTGGAAAGAATTCGGAGAAATTTTAACTCCTGCTTCTTAGCCGCTCTAAAGGTCCGCATCTTGTTGTTCTTCAATTTCTTATTTTTTTAAATATTTTTGGCACAGTAGAACTTTTCATTTATGTTTGCCCACATTCAGGCATGACTGACAGAGATTGGGCACTATGCAGTAGTGGGGCCATTCCTGTCCATTGGAATTTTGTTGTTTATTAAAGCCTGTTCCGCTTATTGCTTATTTTAAGTTGAATCTCCCCAGGAATTACATGCCTAAAGTAAACTTCAAATAGCTCCACAACTATCAGTTTTATTTCCGTGCCTTTGATGCCTATGAACAGTTAAGACCTAAGATAATTGTCTGTCAGTACAAAGACAATTATTGTACTGACACAAAGGCAAATAAAGGCTATAAACCTTATTATATTACAGTAAAACCATGAAAATAAGCAAACATTGATCCTGCTAAGAAACTGTCTGACAGAATTCAAATACAAATAATTGAATCTTAACACTAATGATTTTTGACAAAGTGGTGCTTTTCAACAGCTTGACAGGAGGAAGATTCATTTGCATTTCTGAATGGGTTTTGATGTTTAAGGTCACACACACCTGGCAGAAGCTCAACATTTGGGAGAGCTTTATTTTAGATTCAGAAACTTGTCTGATTTGGCTATGAGTCAGCAGGGGTGTCCTCACGATAAGCAGGAACAGAGTTGTTTCTTTTCTCAATCTGCTCACTGATGGTGAATACAGAGCTTCACTCCTCTCATTGAGGCCTTTAATAACTGCTATCAATGATTTCATTTTTCATATAAGATCTGACAAGATGTAAAACTAATTAGTTCTTTTATTGGGATACCAAAATTCCAATAAATGGAGCTTTGCTTTTTTCCCCCATTAAATATTTTTTCTGAATTAGGGTTATTTAATATTGAAATTAACGCCTGATAAAACCAGTCACCACAGTCATGTGTCTCACTGTGTGGTCATGAAAATACTTATTCCCAACAGGCCCATAAAACGTATTCTACCTAGTTTTGGCAAGATCTTAATGAAAGCCTTGGTTTATGTCACAGTAAAAGGTTGCAGAATGAGCCAAAAACATGTATGTGGCACAACTTTGGTATATTGTCTATCCTACTGTGACAGATGGACAGTCTTCCTGGTCCTATCCCACCAAAACTGTGTAGGATAAATTGAACTTTGTGGTATTTGTCTCAAATTTGACACAGTAGTTTTCAAAGAGTTTCTGTTACTGTAATATAATTATGTCAGGGCCTTAATTTGTCTTAAAAATTAGGTGAAGTGAGGATAGAAATGGATTACGCACACATAGTAAAAGGTACAATGTTACTGACAGTGAAAATAGATTATTTTAGGTCTTACCTGATGATGAAGAGAAAACTTGTCTTCTGATCAAGAAAAGGAATTAGCTCGAGGAGTCAAATCTGTTATAATGGAGAATATCACGGCCCGCTCAGGTGCGTGTCTCCTCCCGAAATCCTCCCACTCAGACCCCACAGGATTATTATATATTCACAATGTCACGCCCAATCTAGCACGTAAGGCTATCTTGGGTCCTACAGACCGAACGCTGCTCCTTCTCTTGTTAGAACATAAGGAAAGACTTCAGAAACAAATGGGGTAAAGGGAATATATTACCTGTCCATAGACCAAAGGTTCTAGAAATACACCTGAAAGCTGTGGATGTATTTGAAGTTTAATTTGGGTGTGTAATTCAGGTGAGGCCGTTAGGTCAGTTAGCAACCTCATGTAATTTTTAGGGATGCTAGGATAAATCATTTTTGCTATCAACCGCGATTACTGAGGTCACAGTGTTTCAATCTTAAGAATTTCTATATAAAACTCTATTTCACGAGTCACTTTAAAGATTGAGGCAAAAACTCTCTCAATGACCACTTTGTGGTAGATGATATCCAGTCCGCCAAGCCTTCTGTTAGAAAGTTGCTGCTAAAAGCTCTTACTTGTCAGATAACCCGACACACAAACGGACACACTCACACACTGACACGAAGTAAATTACAATGATTGTCTGATTATCATGACAGCTGTCAGCGGGTTGATATATTCATCAGCAGGTGAACACTTCATCCACCTATTGATTATAGGTTTAAAAGGTTTAGCCCACCGAGTGAAATTGGTGAAAAAATGTTGTCAAGGACTCTGGTTTATTTAAATGGTCACATTAAGACAGAAGTCACTTTATAATTCACTTGCTCTATAATCACTCTTTTAAATGTAATTCAACTTAGTTAGATTTTCCATAAATGCATGGTAAATTTCTGGTTGGTTCGCTGTACTTAGCTATTTATATGTCACATAAAGCAGTTAAAAACCTGTAACATATCAAAAACTATTGCACTATTAACCACTAATCACTGAGCCTCCACTTCTTAAGACAATTTGACTAGCATTTTCAATATAACAATGTAGTTTACTCTGGTCGCTTTGTTCATTCTGAATGGTCCGTCAGAAAATCAAAAGTCACATGATTTTTTGTAGTGGCGCTTACAGAGAACTCATTGATTTGTCTTATTCAACCCTTTTGTAAATGGTAAAATGGTAAATGGACTGTACTTATAGTGCTTTTCTAGTCTGCTCGACCACTGAAAGCGCGTTACATTGTGAGCCATCATTCACCCATTCACACAAACATTCATACGATGATGATAGAGCCTGCCATGCAGGGCACCACCTGTTCATCAGGGGCAGTAACCACACACACCATCATTCAAACACCAATGGAACAGCCATTGGGAGCAACTTGGGGTTTAGTATCTTGCTCAAGGACACTTTGACATGTGCACCGCTGTGGCCGGGGATCCACCGACCTTTAGATAAGTGGACAACCATTCTACTAACTAATCCACCGTCGCCCCGTTGCTTCGCCTTTGTGTGTCCAGATGTCCACCAGATGTCCAAATATGTGATTAGAAACACTGAAAAAGTGAAAATTTTACAATTTGTTTTAAAATAACCACTGGGTAGAAAAACTACATAAAACTGCTACTACTCCTGCAGTAGCCTAATTGGTGGGATATAAAGCAAAATCTGTGTTTTGGTAAGAGAATGTGTGCCGTTACGTTTAGAAATTGTAAAATACTCTGAACCTGAGGTTTGATGGGAGGAGCCACTATTTTTGCACGATGCCGGGAATGTGTATGTTTATTAAACATAATTACCTGTTAACTATCCTCAGCCACCCTCCTCTTCCCGTCCTCCTCGATTTTTCTTTCTGATGGGTCTTCATTGACTGGCACAGAGCACAGATGCCGCCATGCATGTAGCTCGGGCCCAAGTGTGCTGACTCCACGCCTCTCTCTCTCCATCCATCTCTGCTTTCCCTTCCCGCTTTAGAAATATTAATTAGTAATGGAGACTTTAAAGAGCACCGTTGCTTCTTGCCTTCCTTGTAGATAAGGAGGAAGTCTTCTAAGACAGTGGAAGAGAACTTTCTGGCCAGGCTTGAGAGAATTCCCCTGAGTACAGTTGATCACAAGGCATTAATCATGCTGTTTAATGACTCTATGTCGTGACTCTAATTGCTTATAGGCAGGCGAGAAACTGGGAGGTGATATGGAATTTTACCAACCTCCATAACTGCCTGATTAGATATGATCAACCTCAGAAACAGTGCATGCCATTTTCTGTTAAACAGGTTACCGAGCAATAGTGATGAATTTTTGTCATGATGGTTTAGAAACCATTGGATTTGTTTCCAGCAGGAGAAGATGAGTCTTGTTAATAGAAGAAAAGAGTTTAAGAGCTTCTCTAAAGGTCAGCTAATGTGGGCAGGCCACGCAGGAGGCAGGGACATGAACATGTCCCAGACATCTGCTCATCTCTTAAATCTTTTTTTAAATTAAGGCCACAGATCTTAGGCCCAGTGGACTGACCAGCACAAACCTCCTATTCCCATATGGACTTGTAGATTTGTCAGTGAGCAAGAAGGTCAGGTCACTCACTGATACTTAAAAAAGAGAACATTTACAAAAACATATCTTCATTTAATGTCAAACATTTTACGTAATTAAATACAGATGGTGAAGATTTAAATAGGTGCCAGACCAGTGGCATTTTACAATTAGTGCAAGTTTTTTTTTTTATCCATCTGATTATTGGTTGAAAAAGCCAAATATTCACTATATCCTCTGATCGAACTACGTCTGACATCAATTTACTGCAGTGACACCCAAAGTCCTCCAGTGGGTCCTGTGCTCACTGTCCCTGGACTGACGTTCACCAGAGAACACCAATCCAACTGCACCTAGAACAACCAGAGCCATAAACCTTTTTCTTTTGCCTGATAAAGTTCTTGCACTGAAACGTTGCAATAAATTACAATTGTTTGCACTTAGTCAGTGATCGGGAATTCCTTTTTTGCAAGTTTTTGAGACAAATTCTTCCGTTGAGACATCAACCAGGGAACAACATCAGAGTCTGAAACTTAAAAGGTTTATAAATGTGGGGACAAGATGTGAAGTCTGGTCTTAGTCGCGCCCGTTGTTTTTGGTCCAGAAACATCTGTTGTGGGGATTCCCTCATGTCTGACCAGTCCCAGACAGTTAGGACCCCCAAACAATGCTTATTTCTTATTGAAAATATGTTGTTTTTTTTTAGAAGGTACGTTGCTAGTTGCTGGGGAGTGTTCCTCAGAATGAGTTTTAGATTTGGACTTTGGAACAGAACTGTTCTGACCCTGTGTGTGATAAGTGAGCAATGCTGCAGCAGGCCTTCCATGATGAACATGAGCTCATTAAGAACACTTGATGTAAACCAGATGCCAGTTTTAGAGCTGCTTTGCGCTCAGGGGAGAGACTGAGAAGGAGCAAGCGACAGATGTGGTCGTATTTGGAGAAAGAAGGGCGGCTGTTAAAAATGTAGATTTCTGCCGTTTTAGCAGACGACTGCAGGTTAAACTCCAACATGCACGGTGGGTAGATGCGTCTTTAGGGGTATCTCTTGTAATAAATGGAATATATAATTAATAACTATGATTTTATTTACGTATCAACAGCTGAAAATAAGCTGCAATGTCTGTACAGTAGCCTAGAACAGACAAATGGATCACTGGCTCTAGAGAGGCCTTTTTCATGGTTTTAGGTTGAACTGGCAGAAACAAAAATAGAAAAAATGCTTCACCTCTAGAAACCAACTTAAAAGAAGACAAATATAATTGATAGATTGTCGCTGGATGACAACTTTCAACTCATTAAGTCAGGGTTCATTGTCTGGTCGTGAACCACATCCAGCTCTGGTCAGCTCGGAATGGTTCAAAGATGAAGTTGGCAAGTTAATCAGGTGTCTGTTATCAATCAGTTCAGACAAGTAAGTCTTAAAAAGACTAAAATATTGGGAGGTATTATGTGTCCTAAATATGATCAGGTAGGTCTTAGATATTGTGATGTTGATTTAAAGATATTCAGCCGTGCTCATTTAAAATGCTACTGCTGTATTTCAGAATTAGCTTTTTACATTTAAATAATGATTATAAGCACACTCTTATGTGCACCAAGTTCTGTAATGAATTGTTTTTACTTATTTGGTTATCAACATGAACCTGCTGTTCCTTCATAACTGATATATATTTAGCTAATATGGTCTAAATGTAGTATTTGATGGCCTTAAAATGTCTCAAATTTAACTCGTTAAAACTTAAAACTAGAAATCCTGGAATCCTATTTGCTGACACAACCCAGAGCAAAAAATTATATTTGTTTTCTTACATTCAAGCTTTGACCCTTAGTTTCGCAGAGTACATGATTTTGACACTTGAATGTCATCATAGATTCATGGGTATCGAGAACTTCACCATATCACTAAATTTGACTCACCGCACCTTTAATGTGTACATTATTAAATGTGGGAGTTTCCACCCCCACAGTTAAGCTTTTGGGAAGGAAAAATCATTTTAAAAATCATCTCAGACTGTTGCTTTTGTTGAAGGTATTTCATTAAATCAGTGTTAATTAATTGAGAATAATAAAAATTGGACATTTTGACCTCTTAAGGACTTTTTTAATTTCATACTCATGGCCATAAATTTGATTAATACTTTGTAAATGTGTGTGCTTGAGCTGACAAATAGGTTTGGACACATTTTGACCTCGGTGAAGATAACGTTTGGAAAGAGATTGAAAAAAAACCTCAGTGCTCAAAGGTGACCCCATCAGTTTAATCACTTCAAATAATCACACTGTCACACTGACTGTCGAGTATAAAGAGTGCAAGTCTTGAAAAAATGTTTAGCAGACTGTGATTTCCAACATATAAAAGATATGTGGTGAAAAGTAGCTGCTGACTCTTCTGATCTCTGGTAAGGAAGGACAATTGAGACATATCTGAGCCGTACATTGATTGCATTTACAATAAAAGGAACAAACTAATTCCTTGAGGTGGCATATTTCTTGATGATCACATAGGACTGAGTAATAAGCTTTTTGCATCGAACCACCAAGACATGAACTCGTCTGAAGACAGACACCTTTAGAGGCTGTGTGAAAAAACAATCAATTAGGGTTTTCATTTAGTCATTAATCCTAATCAAGGTTAAAGGTATATCAGAATCATCAAGCCAGTTAGATAAAGATAAATTATGGCCTGAGCATAAGCAGGTATGCTAGTGTATATTTCAACAGTGAAAATGTGACCGACTTAAACCACTGAATGAATTCAGACATGTTATGAAACAGCTTGTAAATCCAGCCTGAAAAACTGTCTAGTAAACATAGAAGTAGCTGTGAGAGAGAAAGTGTCTGATCAAACATTATTAAGTGAAGACAGGATCGTCTGTCACTCACTTGTTTGATGGATTACTGAGGGATCAGGTAAGGCCCATATTTATTCTTGTGCTCCTGTTGAGAACAAGTTAATTTCTATCAATTAAAAGTAATAAGTAAAAGAGAGGTCCAGTTAAATTTCCTCTCTGTACACAAACGGCAGCATGAGAGGTTGAGGTTGGCAGTATGAAGGGGGTGCGGTTAACACCACCACCTCACAGAAAGAAGGTTCGTGGTTCCAGTCCCAACCAGAGGCCTTTCTGTGAGGAGTTCACATGTTTTCTCCAGGTACTCCAGCTCCTTCTCACAATTTCAAAACATGGAATATGAGAGAATTAGTGACCTCTGAAATGACACTTTTATAAATCCAGTTTAAAATGTACTGAAAAAATATGATTGCATTCAACTTTCAGATACATTTATTTTGTGCAACCGCTTGAAATAATAAAATGAAGTTAATTCAACAAATCATTTTTCTGTGTGGTGGTGTCTCCTTTTGGTTTTACTGACGCTGCACGCAGACGTTGCTTTCCCTCTCAACAACATGCAGTGGTCTATGCTACTCGGCTGCACGAGGCAGTGAATCCATCCACTCGAGGTTTTAGTATTATTTTTTCAGAATGAGTGACACACTTGATGACATCGTCTCACACATCCTCTAAATGACCATTAAAATTTCACCTTAGATGATCCATATCAACATTCGTATCCGGGGGAAAAGTGTCGCAGGTTTACTTTCTGGCAACTTTGAGCTGTGAAACTCCATCTACGGGATCTGTCTATGAGCATTGAATGAACCTTTCCTGGAGAGTAAAGCAGTAAACTGTATCTGAAGTGGCATCTGAGAACCACAATCAGCAAACTGCTCCGTTCTCACGGCGATGGAGAGAGGTTTAGCAGAAACCAGCTGATGTCTGATTTTAGACTGGGGAAGTTTCAGGTGCTCTGAGTTTGAATACTGCTCTTTTAAAGTCACGGCTCAGCTGTTTCTGTTTTCAGTACAGTGGGGGAAAATTTAAATGTTGGCAAGTTGAAATAGGACAAGCTGCATCAGTGTGCGTGTAGAAACCAAGGCTGTGAGTTCTCATTCATTTATTTATTATCCTTAACCACTCGTCCTGTTCACGGTTGCAGGGGCTGGAGCCTATCCCAGCTGACATTGAGTGAGAGGTAGGGTACACCCAGGATGAGTTGCTAGTTCCTCATCAGCTAACAAATACAGACAGACAAACATACACGCTGACCTTCACTCCTACATGCAATTTAGAGACGCCGATTCAACTTTTTTGGACGGCAGGAGGAAGCCGTAGAATCCGGAGAGAAACCCCAGAGACACGGGCAGGACATCCAAACTGCGCACAGAAAAGCCATAGAGGTGGATTCAGATCCGCTGCCTTCCTGCTGTGAGCCAGCAGGAAATACTCAATTACATTTAACCCCATCGCACGTTCCTTTAGCTGATGAGCCGACAGGATGGCGGTCCTATCAAGTCTCTTCGGCCTGATAAGCAGAGAATTTTAAAACTAAAGATATGAGTGTGTCTTATCACATAATAATAATAAATAATAATACATTTAATTTATAATGACTTTAGATTTGGATCAAATCTCAAATTGCTACATAGCTATAGCTTATAATAGCTAACTTCCACGTTCATTGGTAAAAATGTCATAATCCTGTCAATGGACTGATCCTAATGTAAGAAAAAGACTTTTGTGATGTTGTATCTGTTGTGTAGTTGTACAGGGCTGTATTTCAGGATTAGGTTTAACAAACTCTGAGTTTATCTCTGAACTCTGGCTCGATCAATCCTGAGATGAGTGAAACTCTTGAGTTTTCGGTTCCAGAACAGCTGATCTGATTAGGTATAATTATCTCCGAGTTAATGACGATCAACAAGGATTATCAAAAGCCTTCATCAATGGATCTCAGATACTTTGATTCACCTTGGCATCCAGTGAGATGCTATGCTCAAGGTGTCAGGCCATCTGAGCAGGAAGTTGTATGCTTGCGAGCAAATATTTAGAAGAAAGGAGAAAGTCAGCTTTTTCAGAGAAGGAGTGAAAATTGCTGCCTGAGTGAAGGTATCTCGTGATTTTACTGTATTTTATTTGAATATGAGTGTGAAAAGGTAGTGGTATTGAGCGTATTTTTATTATTAAATATGGGCACTCCTGTAAAAGAAGTTGAAAATAAACTACAAATAAAGAGTTAATCATGGGAGGATACAGAATTGCTGGAGGAATTATATATTTCCCTCGGGAACACCTCTGGATACCCCCACCCCCTGGGATGAGCCGGAGACAGTTGCAGGAAAGATGGGGGCCTGGAATATTTTTGCGTGGACCGATGCCTCCAGGACTCCCGAAGAAACTTGATAGATGGGACGTTCACTATTAAGCCTCACTTTGTTTTTTAACATATTTATAATATCAGTCAGTGGCTATTTTTCCAGTAGCTGTCATATCAAGTATCCACCAATGTTGTAGAAGACGCTTATGTTAGAAACCAAATGGAGAACAACGCAAAAACTTTGCTCAAGTTGAGAGATGTCATCAGTGTGAGATGTTTGAGATGTAGCCTACGCCTGGAGAATGTAATTCAGAAAAATCATTGAATGAAAGCAGGTTTAATCTGGGTCTCTCAATCCTCAATCAATTTACAATCTGACAAAGGAGAGACGGACGCATCTGACAGTTTAGCCTCAGGTTCAGAAGGAGGAGGAGTCAGGAACAAACTCAGATTTTGTCAAAGAAAATCTCCCAGCAAACCGGTGAGCGTCAGAGAGTTGGTTACTATGGTAACTGATTCAGAGTTTTCTGCCTTCTGGAAAGAGAAACCAAGAGTTTCTCACATCTCACAGGTAAAAAATTCAGGGTTTCCACTAAAAACGCTTCCTGGTATCCCGCCAAGAATGTTTTACATGTAGAGAACTTGTGCTTTTGAAATAATAGTAATATTTATGATGCATTTTATATAATGAACTCCTTACAAAATTCGCGGAGGCGTTTTAGGGGCAAAGAAAAGAAGAAAACCTTTCAAAACAAGTATGAAAGATTGAACTTTAATTAGAAATGAATGAATGTGAGAACGTTGGAATCCCCACACTGATATCCAGAAGTTAAAATGAGAATCATTACATCAATGATTTCTGAATGGGGTCAGTCTAACCAATGAGGGCTGTCCCGAATGAGCGGACGGTCCTGCAGTCGAACAGTCAAGATTTTAGCCGTCTAAGATAACTGTTGAGGGATATTAAAAAAAATAAAATAAAAATGTATTGCAATTTTAAAACATGAGAACAGAAACCAATATTGTATGTATTATGGTACATAATAATAATAATAACAATAATTTACTTTGGCAGGTATGTAAAGGATTATGAAAAAATAGAGTTAAAAAATCAATAAACAACAAATTAACGGTTAATTAAGGGGTTAGAACGAAAAATAACATTTAAACAGTCCCTTAACTGCCATCGTTTTCCTCTGATTTCTCATTGTAATGTAGGCCAATCGCTAGGCAACATCATCAGTTGCTTTGTTTACTTATAGTCAATTTTACAGAGATCATGTGGGGATGCATTCACTGCTCCCTCTCACACAAAATCCATGTGATGAAACAATGCATTTAATGTAGTCTTGAGTGCATGTGTGTAAGATTCAAGAGAAGATCATTTCTGAAGATTCTCACAAATTATGATGGATCTTTACAGAATCAGGATTTTACATCTCCTCTAGTGTACCCCTGATTTTTTGTCCTGTAAGACTAATAACTATTTGGTTCATATGCAGCCCCAAACCCAAATATAATACTAAACTAAGCTGAAAATAGTTATACCAATATGGAAGTTGTTTACTGAATCAGATTTTTTGCTGGCCTTAAGGGTGATCTAATCGCATTGACAGCCACTGTTGACATCTTACGATTTAAGCTCCTTTTAGTCATGTCTTCAGCAAACTTTTATGCGTTCTATACGTACAGGGTCATGGAAAAATTAAATACCGTGTGTGACCCACCCCTCATGTCAATCTGAAAAAGCAAATATTCAAAGGTGCATGGATTGATTGGTGCCAGGAGGCTTATTATTATATGATCTGTGATCAGCCAAGCAGTCTCAGTATGACTGAATGTAAATCCATGGCTGTTACACACATCTGCATTGTTTATGTCGAACACATACTCACACCAAACATGATCTACCATGGCTCAAAACATCACACCAGCTTGGCAATCTCTCACGCTGAATGAAGAAAACACAAAACTCGCAATTTGTAACACCAGTAAGCCCATAATAAGCTGCGTTTCGCTCATCAAACTTAATCAGATGCTTAAAAATGAATCACCCGAAAACCATAGCAAGCTCTCAGAAGCAAGCACTGTCAGAACTGCTAAAGCTAGCGAGAGTGCAGAGCCAGCTGTATGTATATTTATGTAGGTATGTAAAATTGTCTGTACTTATTTAAGCCATTCAGAGCGCTTTACATTGTGAGTCAACATTTGCCCATTCAGACAAACATTCACAAAACAGTGAGGGCAGAGGGGGCAATGCAAGGCACCACATGCTCATCAGGAGCTTTATTCATTCATGCCATAATTCACACACCAATGGAACAGCCAATGGCATCAACTTTTGATTCAGTATCTTGCTCAAGGACAATTTGAAATGTGGATCACCGTGGCCGGGGATCGAACCACCGACCTTCCGATAAGCCAGGTGTATATAGGTGTGTATGTAGGTAGGTATGTTGATGTGTAGGTAAGTTGGTTTGTAGATATGTAGGTAGGTAGGTATGCAAGCTGTAAATTATGGTTTTGAAACTTTCAAGAAATTAAAATCTGAATCGGATATTAAATCAGTATAGGTCGGTCAGACTTTATGAATATGGAATCGTCTAAGAAAATTGCAATCGGCACAATTACAAATTCTTGAATTATAAATTCACACTGTTTTCTATTGTAATTGTACAATAAGAATTTTGAATATTTCAAAGCTTTTCAAATATATTATTATAACTTCCAAAAATTTGAGAGTTGGGCCACTTACCAGATTTTCGTGGTATAAGAATAAGCAATCTACGTACTTTTTTTTACTTTGCACAAAGATAAATTTTAATAAGACTAGGTTTACATCACGGGCAAACATAGTTTGTTGTTGTGTCGCATAAAGCTCCTACTAGGTGTTATTTCGCTGCTAAATTCACACTTTGTGAATAAAATCCCATGTTTGACACATTTTGGGTATATTGTCTATCCTAGTGTTCCAAATGGATAGTCTTCCTGGTCCTATCCCACAAGAACTTTGTAGAATAACCTGAACTTTATGGTATTTCTATCAGATTTGATGCAGTAGTTATCAAAGAATCTCTGAGAAAAGTCTATGATTCTTTTGTTTCATGATGTAATTATATTATAATGATGTTAGAGCCTTTTTTATCTAAAAAAAAAAGATCAGTTGATAGAAATATTAGTATTTCTTGTTGTTTCATCAGAGATTACTCATACATAGTAACAGGTACGTACAATGTGACTGGAATTAATTATCCTAAGTCACAGGTCTCACCTGCCCATAGACACCAAGGTGATGCAAATACACCTGAATTCAGGTATTCAGGCCAGGCGTAGTTAAAAGAAACCATTGGGTTGAAGAGGTTAATAAAAAAAGATGTGTCCATTTTAATATCCAACAAAAGGTTTATACTCCAGATGAACCACATTACAGGCAACCAGAGGAAAAGAACCACAGGCTGGATGCAAACTAGAGGCAGCTCCACATTTAATGATTGAGAGCCACCCACTCATTCATTAGTTACACAAACATGCAGAGGATTAGATGCACCACAGAGATGCAGGAAAATGGCAGGAAAACAGCAATTTCCTATTTAAGTTTAACAGCAACTGTTGAAAAAAACAAAAACAAAGCAACAACAATATCAAGCTAAGTTTGCTTTCTAGAAATTCTAGAGTATGCATGATGAAAGTCTGCTCTGAGTGATTCAGCAGCTGGTCTGCTCCTCCGCAAAATCAACTTGAAAGACACATGCTTAGGACAAAACCAGGAAAAAAACAGCTTAAATGAGTTAGTGGCCTCTCCTCAGACCCGTTCATCACTGGGGGAGATTGCCTAAAACAGTTGCTTCAGAGAGAAGCGACTGTTTTTTATAAACTGGTTAGAATCTTTGTGGTTTTACTGTTATCGATATTTTTGTATGTGTTGATTTGGTTGTTACCAGGACGTGATGCTGATGATGTGTGTGAATTAATTTATCAATGTAATAATGAGCATCCTTTAGTATTTATGAATATAATATATGTGACTATGATGCTTCATCATTTTAGCTCTAAAATATATGCATTGATATATTAAGCACTCTGAACGTTATTCATCTAGATAAGGAACCTCAGCTCTCCACTCTGGTTTAAACCCCCAGTGGGTTGAAACCGGACAGTGTTTTTCCTCTGATTGTGATGGGTTTTTTATGGTGTCATTTATTCGTTTTGATTACCCTAAAAAATAAATGCATCTTATTCCTGTCTTTGACTCTGTGCTGGGGTGGCTGAAGTAAACCAAGCAGCTTTTGTTTGTTTGTTTTACAAACCTATAATCAGAGTTGCGCAATAACACCGGTACCTGTATTTACCGATGTGATGTATGAGCGTATACCATTTGCTGGTATACACTGCTTTGTATATCTTTTTGCTGCTAGGACTTTAGCTAGACTTCTCTGAGCGTTTGGATTTACAGTTTGGTCAGAAAGAAGTTCTCGGTACCCTTGATAAAAATGTAACAGTCTGAAAAAAATGTAAGTCTGACCTTAGGTACTTTAGGTCAAAAATACTTTATGCAAGTACAAGCCAAACTCTCCACAGACTCGGTGCCTGAAGACTACAGATGAAGGATTATGATAAAAATAGTCAGACTTGAATTTAAAGATCTGATAAATGGCCAGACCTCGAATATGCAAAGGCAAACAGGAATCAGTTCTCCTGAATAATGAAACCATGAAAGTTTATCATAAGTCTCTAAAAGAACATTGCATTTAACGCATATCCGTCCCTGATCGGGTAAAAGAAAGTTCCCCTGCTGAAATCAACTCGACGGGACACCCGCCTGCTTTCCTGGGCGACTACTAGGTAGGAGGCTGTAGTGGCCTAGAGCCCAGTTCAATCCTCTGGACTGCTGGAGGATTTTTACATCCGAATGTTTCAATATTTATGTTTGCTTTATACGCAATGCTTTGCGCTCTGTTTTTTTCTTTTTCTTATTCTAAATAAGTATCATCCTCCATTTGTCTAAACACAGTAAAAACTTGAAATGACAAATCTTTCACCAGACGTCTGTATGAACACAGCTGCCTCCATGTGGACCCACTGGTGGAGTGAAAAGTGTCTTTTCTACACAAACATTAGGGATAAAAATTACTTTCAGCTGAAAGTACACACACGAAAACATAGTTATGAATATTACATTCCATTTGTTGAAAGAGATACTCCTAAATACTTCCTAAATTTTACAGACTGGACTTTTAAATCATTGTTTTAATTTTTTATATGAAGAGGAGAGCAGAACCAGTATTGCTGCGGTTCTGCGGTTACAGTTGGATATCCTCTCATTTTCATGTTGTTACTGCTGTTAGACTTTGCAGAGGCTACTATTGAAGAGATTTAAAACTAAGACTTATAGAAGAGTAAGTTACATCCATGAATGTGAAAATATGAATACTCTTTCCCTGTTTTTTTTTTTTTTAAATCACAGTTGTGTGTTTTTTCTTGACATTGTAATCGTAAAGCATAATAAAAATATTCTCAATAATAAAAACATGATGCATTTCCTACATTTTCTGTGGATGTAATGTATGACTGGGATTTTGCAATATATTGCAACACGAGGTGCAACCCAGCCACAAATCAATGTAGTTCTAGTGCCGGTCCCAGTCCCGGATAAATGGGGAGGGTTGCGTCAGGAAAGGCATCTACCATAAAAACCAATGCCAAATCAATAGGCGGAATAGGAGATGATCTGCTTTGGCGACCCCAAAGGGGAGAATAAGAATTGAAATAGTTCTTGCAATACGCTTTAAAATATTGCAATATAGCTCAATACCCAGCCCTATCTATAACTGTTTTTTACCATTTATAAAATCTTTGTACCTTTTTTACAAACTGCACCATTCTTCTTGACTTTTTGTGTCAAGATTTATTTAGAGCATTAATCATAACCAGGGGATGAGGGGGGTTTCCCTACGAAATTTTACGGTGTATTATTGGGTGGCACATTTTTCCATTTTCTCATGGTAAAGTCTTTCGACTCCTTTACATTATGGTTGCACATATATCACTCAAGGGTGATACCTAATTAAAATCTTTCTTTAACTCGTCTGTTAAACTTTATAAGTCATTTTTTTTGCAGCTTTGTCGTCGACAACACACAAAAAATTTGGAAGCAGATAAAGCCGTGCATTAACACTCAAATAATGTACCTACGGACTCCAATTTATAAATCTCATCCATTAAACAAGACCTGAGGGATGTTTTTGTCTTTTGATGGCTGAAGCAACAGTAAAGAAAACAGTTGGAGCGACTAATGCACTCCATTTATTGACTGTGCATTAGCTGTGTATAACAGGTATCTTCTGGCCATGATGAAGATGTGAAATATCAGGTTTGGATTTAAGATCAGCGTCCATTATCGGCAATTACTGGTGTTTTGAAGGAGCTTCCTCTCCTAACCCGTTTGTGTCTCTTTTCTCAACAGCGGAGGATGACGGGCTCTGGGAGAACGGCCTCTCTTACGAATGTCGCACTCTGCTATTCAAAGCCATCCACAACCTGCTGGAGCGCTGCCTCATGAACCGCAACTTCGTCCGCATCGGCAAGTGGTTCGTGAAGCCCTACGAGAAGGATGAAAAGCCAATCAACAAGAGGTACGTCGGTTCTCATGACTTCTGGTCAATTCGTGCTGTGTGCATTAAAGCTGCACCCTCTGAGGCAGCTCAGGCCAAGAGCTGCTCCAGTAGATGTAGGGGTCAATGTTTGTGTTTGTTGGAGTGTGGAGGCTGTTAAGGGGTCGGTACCAACTGGATAGCACTTGATACAAATATTCCCATGGCTGCTGATTAAGAGTCAGCTCTTTAGTAGCATCTATTGTACGTATCTTTTAGGATGTCCTTGTGTCCTATGAGATCAATACAGTGTTTGTTTTATCACTTGTGTTCCTTTTTTAACGTTCAGGCAAACAGTCTGTGCAGAAAATAAGCAATGAGGGTTGGGAATGCACCGATTGTGAATTTCAAGGCTGATAATGTTTTTTTTACTCAGTTATTACCCTTTTTATGCCAACGCCTTCAAGAAATGAAAATGGCTGTAAGTCATCCAGCACCTACATCACAAGAACACAAAGTATGTCATAGCAATGCATGATATAATTTTTGTCGCCCTATAGACAAATGTGATGTGACACAGCAGATAACATCAGCCAGCAGCGAATCCCGTTTTATTGGATAAAATTTAGTGCAGAGGTTTAGTAGATTGATCAGTGTGTTCCAGTCAAGTTTCTTGCGAAAATGAGCTTTGGGTTCGTCCGGTGGCTGGGTTCAGCGTTAGAAGTATTGTGGAGCTCAAGCATCAGGAGGGAGCTCAGAGTGGAGCCACTGCTTTTTCAGGTCGAAAAGACCCTGTTGAGGTGATTTGGGAATCTGATCGGGATGCCTCTATTTGGAGGTTTTTCTTGTCTTCTCCAACTGGGAAGAGACCCCACGGTAGAGCAAGAACTTACTGGACGGATTAGACTAAATTTCTCATATGGCCTGGAAACGCATCAAAATTCCCCTGGATGAGCTGGATAGTTTTGCCTAGCAGAAGGATGTCTGGAATGCCCTTTTCAGCCTGCAGCCATATGAGACAATACTAGATAAAAGGAAGATTGATGGATGAATAGAGAGAGAGAGAGAGAGAGAGAAATAGAGTGCCACCTTTGTGCTTTGGTTACCTTCAAATATAGGTCTATATTTATCTATTTGACATAAACACAAGATTTTTTTTAACACTGTAATATAATCGGCTGTCTGGAGATTTATCAGTACTGTCAGAAGTTTCAGGCTCAATATGGAGGACTTATCTTTGGTGAAAGTCACAGTTTGTTGTTGATCAGATTTGCTAAGATTTTGATTTTGATAAGTTGCAGTGATTTGGACAAATTTCATTTCAAGTCCTGCAGAATGCAAAGTGTTTGGCTGATGTTTCATGAGAGTTTTCTGCACATCTGAGTCTTCCTCCTCCTCCTGCTCCCTGTCTGCTGAGCAGGATTCTTTCCCCCCCGGTGTCTGGCTTTATTGATAAGAGAGGCGGCTGGTGAGGAGAAAGAGACCAGAGCAGTCTTTGATCTGCGCCCTCACCAACTCCTTGACTCTGTGACACGTCTTAATGCTGAGCATCCTGTTTATTTTGGAGCTCAGATGGAATTTTGCTTAATTTCGGTGTGATGTTTGAGCCGCTAATTGCTTCAGCATCTAGGGAAAGTGTAGAATCAGATGCCGGCCGGGCTCTGATTCACACTGCACGTGTCAACATTCTATTGTTTCTGGAGTTATTTTTGTGTTTCTGCCAGATTCCATGGGGGCCATGCAGTGACATAATCTGTGTGTGTGTGTGTGTGTGTGTGTGTGTGTGTGTGTGTGTGTGTGTGTGTGTGTGTGTGTGTGTGTGTGTGTGTGTGTGTGTGTGTGTGTGTGTGTGTGAGAGAGAGAGAGATAAAAGTGGTTTCAACTCTGCTGTCTGTGTATTTTTCTGGGTAAACAACATCGACCGGCTATTTCAATGAGAAGAGAACTCTTAAGACCAGTATGGTAGACTTGCAGAATAATGGAGCAAACTCCATGGAGCCACTGTTTTTGAATCAGTACTTATTTTCCTTGCACACACAGATGGATCAGAGGGAAACGAACAATGGGCTCTTCCTCTGTTCTGGAATCCACAGTCCACCCTCTGTCTGCGTGTCTCCTTCTTCCCTCCATCCCCCTCTGCCGTCACACAGCAGACCGGGGATGTTATAAATAGTGGTCCAGCCATCCTGAATCTCACTTGTCATCGAGGGCGTTTGTCCTCTCTCTATTTGGCGTGTTGGGCTCGATAGCTCCAGGCACACTGGAATCCTAATAAACATGCACCACAACTCCGTCATAGGAATGTTCTCGTCTTTCTGTGTGTGTTTTCCCCTGGTCATTCCCTTCATTGGCTTCCCATCTCCAAAAGGATTGATTATAAGATCTCTCACTTCACTCACCAGTACATCCATGGCAATGCAACCCACTAACTTAAAGAACTACTCAACTCACTAACCTCAACACGATCCTTCCGTTCTAGCCTCCTCCTTTGCCGGACTAAGCTCAGCACCATGGGTGATCGGGGCCTTCTGTTCTGCTGCCCTCGTATATGGAATGCCCTCCCTGACCATCTGAGGGCTCCACAGACGACTCCAAATGCTCCGGCTGAGATATGGCATCTTCAAAACAGTACCGGTCTAGTCATTTCCTCATCGTAACTTTGAAAGAGTTTAATATATTTGGATGGTTAGATGGACGAAAAGTCACTTCCGTGCATGCTGTCTTTGTCGTATTCTTCTTATGTGCGCTTTTTGGCGGTCGGCACCCAGCTCATCGTAGCATTATCTACACCTTATGAGCTGGAGTGTGGATCATCTGCGCATGTCAGGAAGCTGTTTCCGATTAGACGAGTTGATGCATCTAAACACCGGGTCGGGAAAGATCACACATCATGTAAACATGCGACCGACAATGCAATCAGAAAGGTTTAATTTGAATAGGAGAAAAATTTGTCCCATGTAAACCCACCTAAAAAACCCAATTTCTCCAAGGAACCTGATGAGAGTTCGTAAACACGAACACATCACCCCTATTCTTCATTTCCTTCATTGGCTTCCCATCTCCACCAGGATTGATTATAAGATCTCTCTTCACTCACCAGTGCATCCATGGCAACACACCCCCCTACCTAAAAGAACTACTCACCCCACTGACCTTAACACGATCCCTCCGTTCTTCCCACTCATACCGCCTCCTCCTTCTCCGGACTAAGCTCAGCACCATGGGTGATCGGGCCTTCTGTTCTGCTGCCCCTCGTCTATGGAATGCCCTCCCTGACCATCTGAGGGCTCCACCGACGACTGACACATTTAAAAAAGGACTTAAAACTTTCCTTTTTAGCAGAACCTATAACTTTAATTAACATTGCTGCTTTTTGTCATGTTTTTATACAGTTACTATTTTATTTTTTATTGATGCTTTTACCTGCTTTTACTTTGTAGCACTTTGAGATTTGATCCTAATATAAATTGCGTTATAAATTAAATGTATTATTATTATTATTATTATTATTACCTGTTGTAAAGCGCTTTGAGTGGTCGAGCAGACTAAACACGGTAAGTACAGTCCATTTTTTGAAGGATTTGTCTTCCTGTTTATGCATGCATACTCTAATGTTCAGTGGTTCCAAGGAATGATGGACGCTTTCATGGCAGCTCTCAGTTATACATAATATTTGAATTAAATTGTTTCGGAGAATTCCAACTCTTTCCGTCCATTTTGAAAGTCTTCTTAATGGATCATTGATTCATACTTATTCATCTAGCATAATGCTACTTCCTTTCTAAATACAGAAAACTCCACTAAGTTATTGATACGAGCATTAAATCTGTTGAACATTGTGTAAACCTAAAATCGCAGCCTTCGAGTCAAAATCAGTCATCAGACCTCAGAGTTTTAAAATGGAAATGTAATGTATAAATACTTGTATCTGCCTCTTATGACAGACACAGACTAATTATCAGACAACCAGTCTGCAGCATCAAAATTTTCCAGCTGCTGGGGGCTTTGGCCGTCTGAAAGTGTTCAGAACCGCCAACCACAGACCTCAGTTTGTGTTCAAACGCTTAATATTTGCAACTTAGGCCTTGTTTGCATTTTATTGTTGATAATTTATTTCAGAATTTTTGTTTTTATTACCACCTGAACCCATATTTATTGTAACTTTCCATTGTGTTGTTTCTGATTTCAATGGTATTTTAACTGGTTAAAAAAAGGTTAAATTAAAATAGAAATAACAATTTGGAATTTGGAAAATCTTGTGCCAGAGATTGCAGATTAAAATAAGTGAGTAGTTAATACCAAATGTAAGTGAGAATCTAAACATAAAGTGAATAAGAAGTAACTGCAGTAGTATCATAATGAAGAGCACACTATTATAAATGATAATAATACTGTAAAGTAATAGAAGTAATACTAAACCAGGCTATGATACAGTTAAGAAATATTGCATGTGATATTGTTAAGAGTGCCTTATGTTTCACACGTCCTTCCTGCATGGTGAAGAATTACACACTAGGACTTGATCGTATTACTGATAGCTGTCTGCCATCTTTTTGAATTAATGGTACAGCTTTTAATGGTTTTGTTTATTGATTACTGGAATTATGTAACAGGAAAATTATAATTAGTGTGTGTCATAGAAAAATGTCTAGGAGAAGGGTTTATCTGGTAGAGAAAACCCCGTATATCACTTATATTGTGACCTGTTGATTAATATTTCCATAAATTAAAGCCATGCATATGCTTTGGATAATAGCTTTGTTTATAAAACCAAATAAAAATGCAGCAATGCGCTGATGGAGCCCACGCTGATGGAGCCCACGCTGATTTTCTTTGTCTGGAAGTGCAAACGTCTCCAAGTAGTTCCTTGGTAGTAGTTTACAGGAGAAAAGAAAGATAGAAAATACACAAGAGGGTGGGGGGCAAGGGGGCGCTCATCTTGGTTGTCAAGGCAGCAGGGAAATGCAGCATGGGATGGTGTGTTTCCCAGGTGAAGCCGGATGCCAGAGCTCCATTGGTCAGCTCAAGGCACACTAACTCTCAGGCTCGCTCATAATTGGCTGTGTTACTGAGATACAAAGCAACTTCAAACCCAGCCTGCATTTGATGTTCAATTTAATCAGAACAAAAGGGATCTCATTTCCTTTTATCTGCTCGCTACTCACTCTGTAATAAAAGCAGCATTACGATCTACGATTTTCTCCATCTGTGCTACAATCAGAAGCTTGTTAAATTACCATGGCGCCGACTTCAAATCTGTTGCCTCACTGAAAGCATCATTTACAAATTAAACGGTAGCCCTCACCAGTGATTCATAATGACATCAGCACAGTATGTAATTGCATGTCGGTACTGAGCATGTTCTTCCTCTATGGTTTGAGCCCAGTGTCGGGAGGTGTCTGAGAGAGCGGCGGTGTGCTGTGGTAGCAGCACCCTGCTAAGTAGGACAGTGTAGGATAAAGAGCCACTGCCCCCAGTCTGGGGCTAAAGCGCTAAATTTATCCCCTCCCTGCTACCAGCCAAACACATACACACACAAACAATCAGAATGCAAGCTTGTCCCCAACAAGGCCAGTGGCGAGTCGGAGCGCAGACTTCTCACTATGTATAGGATATCCACGCATACGTGCCGCCACTGCTGATGTTGATACTCAGGACAGCTCAGCACCTCTCCAGCGTACCTCGCTCCCCAGCACTCGACCCCTATACCCCCTGGGCTTCCCTGTACTTCATCAGTCTCTCTAGCAACAGGAACTCTGCGGAGACTGGGCTGCGGGACCATGTGACCCCGCGCTCTGGATATATCATCATGTTGCTGGCGAGATCCTGTCCACCAGATAAATATGGCTCTTAAAGGAAAACACCAGTGTTCTCTACTGCTTTGCACCATTTCCTTAATTGCTGTGCAATTAAACATCACTAATAGTTCATTTCCCATTGGCTCCCTTTAATGTTCAGATTTAATCTTTTGCATCACTGACCTAACTGAGACACCAGAGTATATCTAATTGCTGGCTGCTCCGGTCAGAACCACATGATAGAGATCAATTTAGGATTAGAGTCCCTAAAATCTATTAAATAAAATCATGTTATTATTCTATTAAAAGTAGTATTCTTGTTTTTATTATCTTAAATTCACATTTTTTGCCTAATTCCTCTCACTTTTCTCTGCATCATTCTCCAAATTCAGCTCAGTGCTTTCTTTTTAATCTGTACAAATTGATTTAGCATTTTTTTCCTTCTGTTCTGTCTTTCTTCTGTCAATATACAAAAGCTTTGATTAATTGATTGTGTGATTGATGAATGATAAAATATGAAGCATGTCAGAGTAATGTTGATCATTACCGTATTTTAGAAAAATAATCTGAAATCCTTATCTGGTCTGTTTTGTGTTATTTATCTTTTTTTTGCTCTTTTAATGATGTGGTAAAAGGTACTTTTACCGCATCATATTTTTACTGTACATTAATTCCCCATAAGTATTAAACATTTTAGCATTTGAGACGTCCAACATCCTAATTGTTATTTTTGTTATTCAATTATTCCTTCAGTTATTAAATTAATGGAGACCAAAGTAAAATTTTTCTTAATTTGGTTTGTTCTGAAAAATGATCAAATCCCTGCCATAAGTATCCTGATCTGATCAGAACATTGCGTTTTGTCATCAGATGCAGCTCTAGTTGCTTCCGGATGAGGAGATTCTCCTCAAACAATCTGACACTATGAACAAAGAGCATGGCGGGGGATCCTGACTGTTGTAATGTGATCAGGGGAAAATCCATATTTATATTGTCATTGAACTTAAGGGAAGCGGCGAGAACAGATGTCAGGCCCTGTGTCCACAGCTTAATGAGAACCGGATCATTTTAAGAACAGGATCAGGGACCTCCCAGATTTGGACTAGATCCAACATCTCTTTCTTTGTCAGTATCAAAATCTGTGAATTATCAGTAGTATTTACATCATTGTTTCAGTTGAAGTTGCTCATAAAGTGCCTTTGGTGTTATTTAGTGAGGAGGGTTACCTCCATCTCTTAGTCACAGGATCCTCTCTGTGTTCCAGCTTCTCATGGCTCACAAATTCATCACCGCTCGCGTCCTTACATTTCCTCTGCTTCCTCACACTGTCCTGCATTCTCCGCCGCACGCTTCAGTCCTACCATGTGACCAGAGTCTACAGTAGAGAACAGGGCGAGAAGGGGTTTGAAGAAGTCGTCATAGCTCCCTCCTGTCCTCTATGCGGTTCCCATGGCGCTGTCACTAATCCAGAGATGACAGATGGTCAAATTTAAAGCCGTATATTGCGTTAGGCCTTTGACCTCGATGTTGTGGACTATAACGTGGCAGAAATCATCCCAAAAAATTCAAATGCTTACCAGCATTCTCATACTGTGGTAGACGTAAGATAGGTTTGAGTTTAAAGTCACTGCATGGCATGGTGATCCGACACAGGGGTTAAGATCGGGACTTTGGTTAATATCACTGTGTGGAAAACTCTCTGCGATCGTACTGCTCTTTTAAAGCTCAAACGGTTTACGCGTGCACTTGATCTCCAGTGCAAAAAGATAGCTTATCTGAAATAGACATAAATCAGGAAGGAATTTCATGCAGAATAAGTGGATGAAAGAGAAATACTTATCAGGTCCAGCCTGTGAAAACAATACTATTGACTTTAATCCTTTACACACCTGTCATAAGAACCTTTAGAGGTTTTATTTCAATTTTCATTATTGAAGTATAGTATTGAGTAGTTAACAAGGTATTTTCAACCACCAAGCTTCCACCGGTAAGTTCCCAATGGCTGTTCCATTGCTGTGTAAATGATGGCGTGAATGGTTACAGCTCCTGATGAGCAGGTGGGGCTTTGCATGGCAGCCTTTTATCATCACTGTATGAATGTTTGTGTGAACGGGTGGATGCTGACTCGTGTTGTAAAAACGCTTTGAGTGATTGAGCTGACTAGAAAAGCACTATAAAAGTAGAGTCCATTTAACATTTACCATAACTCAGATGGCACACATTGCAAAGTCCTATCTACTGGATCCACTGTCACCAGCTTATTCTCTATTCGATAACAAACTGACCTGTATTCTTTTGAGTTAGCGAAAAATTAAATGGGACTGCTCAAATCAATCGTTGAATTTGGTATCGTCAAAATAAAGTGGATCTAATTCTAAATGTTGAATTCTAAATGGATGCTAACCCAACAGAGACAAAGTTTCTTGTGATGGACTAAATACATTTACTCAATTACTGCACCTAAATACAAACGAAATTCTGAAATTCAGGTTCTTTAACTGAACCTTATTTATATTTTCTTCATTTTATACCACTATATATGTCGAATCCACTACTTTTATCTGACAGCAGCATTACTCTGTGACTTTTCATACTCCAATTTTTAATACCCCTCATCCCCTGACTCCTTATGCTAAATAAAGAATTTGAAAACCAACTTGGATTAAATGTCACAACTATTCTTTGTGACAGGACAGGACATTTTGGACATGACAGAAAATTAAAAATTAATTCAATAACAACACAAGTAATAGCGTTACAAAACAGTTTTTTGAGTGTAGGTGTCAGAATGACCCTTCATGTTCAACTGAAGGATTTAGTGTTGCTTTATGGGTTGACAAAAATAATATGAAACCCAATTTGGATGATACGTCACAGTTCTGAAAATCGGATTTTCAGAAAAGCTGACATTCATGGTTCTAACAGGATAGAGATTATTTAACCTGGTCCTGATGATTTTAGCGATTAAACTACTCAGTCTTTACCATCTACTGCATTTACGTAACTTAGTGCAGCTGTAATAGTAATTCCAAAATAAAACTGTGACAATTTCACAGCATTGAGTACTTTTACTTTGATACTTTAAATACATTTTACTGATAACACTCAAATACTTTTACTTAATTAAGACTTTAAATGATGGTATTTTACTTGTAGTGGAAAATGACAGCTTTTTACGAATGACATTTACGACAGCTATGGAACCAAATACTCAAGATCCACCATTGCCTTTTTTACCAGATATTTAGACAAAACGTACAGATTCAATTCCACGTCTAAATGAGCAAACATCACTTTCAAAGCTGAATCTTCATCTGCGGTATAACTTAGATTATTGAGGGCATGGTGAAGTGCTGACTCAAGTGTTCCTCAGTTTCTTTCCTTTTTTCTCACTGCTGTAACTATGATGTCCTGTGCTACGCAGTGAGAGTATGTTGTTTTTTTTGTCAAGGTGAATATTCTTATGAGAGACGTTGACACTGAGAAGGAACAGATGTGGCATCACAACGCAGTGGCAGTAATTAAGTGAGCATGGTAACGAGGATCATTTCAGATATTTATTTTTCCAGTAGAGCAAATGTATGCGACTCAGACTGAGACGGTTTGCTTTTTAACTGACAGTAAGTGCATTAGAGGAACACTGGGGTGCTGCCTAAATAATGAACTGACTTGCTGTCAGGGTGATGTTATCTTCTGTCAGCAGTATCTGGGTGAGCTGATGATAGACCTGCGAAGGATGGGATTTCTTTCCTCTTATTGCGGACTTGTCGTTCCATCTCTCTCCCGCCTACGTTTAATCTGACAATATAAAAAGGCTCACCCCCCTACCCCCTCCATTCGTGGCAGAGATAAATCAATTCAAAGTAATAGTGCTCTAAGTGAGTGTGAGGGAATGTTTCCAACCCTCCTGTGTGTCATCCCTCAGCTTTGAATCATCTCACGGCTCTTTGTGTCTGTTTTCTTGAATAACTTTGACTGTAGTTTCAGTGATCAGACAGTAGGGATTATTAGAATGTTATCACCTCTGCCAAGCAGTTTTATGTTTTCACTCCTGTGCAGTCATCTCTTTGTCTGTTTGTTTGTGAGCAGGATTACAGAAAAACCACAGGACTGATTTAAATGAAATTTTTCCCAGAGGCAGGTTTCGGCATATCTAGAGGTGATGTATAGAATTAGAATTTCGGTGATGGTAGGGGTTTCGTAGCATTTAAAATAATAATTTGGGGAAAAAAGCTGCTTGGAGAAGTGATGTCACAGTGTTGCTATTGTTCCCTCTGATTCCTTTGGTCTTTCTTTGGGGCTGGAGCTGTGGGCAAAGAATATCTTTGATGTTCCTTTGGAATGGAAGAGGGGATCCAATGTGCTAAACAGAGATGCTGAAGGGGAAGGTGTAGGAAAGAAGCTGCTACAGAGTATTGAGGACATACTCAAGAGTTTTATCTGGAGTTGTCCGTAGATTTAGAGGCTCGCAATAACTCAGACATTAATGTATTAATTTTTTTGTTGTGTCTTGGCGGAGTTTGCGTTGTTTGAGTGCCAAATCAAACAGGTTACCATACCAACAGTATATTTGCTTAACTGGGATTTAGTCCTCTAATGTTGCATCTTTTTGGTGCCAAAATATATTTGTAATTTTTTTTTTTTGTAATTAAAAAAAAAGTCTATATATAATACAGCAGTTTTTCTGGAATCTAATCAAACATCCATACAAATTTAGAAAATGAACAAGGATAGAAAAAAATATTCAATGTGCATTCCGTAGTCAACAACTACATTAACCTAAAGCATTAAAAGTAATCTAGATGCAACCCACATTGGACACGCAGAGACATTTTCACTCAGCAGGCAGGACCACACTTTCAGCCGTAATGTGAAATGTCACCATGTACGATGCAATATGCATGATTTTAAAGTTGGGACACGTTTATAATGTGAAAAGTATCATCGTGATTTTATTGTAGGTATTTGGTACTCTCGACCTCATTAACACTTCACTACATTTCAAAACAGTAACGTTTAACCTAACGGTAACGTGAAGTATATGCCTTTTAACACTGAGCTAGCTACCTAAAAATCAAGCCTAACGACACAAGTTAGCATCCTTTTGAGAGCCAACTATACTCTAGTATTCACAGACTCTAGCACGTGAAGCAATACTAGAGCTTCACATGCTCTAGTATTGCTCATGTGGACATCCCCGGACAGGTCAGCTTAGCAAATCTTGCAGGTTATACCCTTTTTCGACCGTGTGGAAAGTGAAATGCTCACACACTTTGGATGTTTTCTGTCATGACGTTGTTGCAATGGCGTTACCGTTTACTTCCTTCTCATTACACAGTGCCGTCACAAACTTATTTCCTAGTCGATACTTGTCGATAACACCGATTATTCGGCATCCCTACCATTCTCAAATTCTTACCTGCAGACAATTTTGAGTCACTAATTCATCTATATTGGACTCTGGGAAGAAGCTGGAGTTCCTAGACGTTCAACATGCAGACGTGGGGAAAACATGCAACTCCACACAGAAGGCCACCAGTCCCCATCTGGATATGAACCTGGAACCTTCATGCCTTGCTCATGTGCTTTGACTATTGTACAAACAATGATGCAGCACTTAACAAGTCCCTTCACTTAAACGCCTGTGTTCGTTTACACTGAACACAATAGCTAAACGATTATGCTCCAGCGTGTCACTTCAAATAGGGAGCCAGCTGTCTACAAACAGAGGTCGTTGATTTATAACACAGCAGAATGAAGTATTGTATGACATCTTATTTGCACTGAAAAGCAATAACATAATAACCACGAACGGGTAAAGTCGTAATAACATTAATTGTCGGGTGATTATGGTAACCTGTCAGCGGGCGGGATACATTAGGTAGTAGGTGAACATTTTGTCCTGGCGTTGAAGTTGGAGCCAGGAAAATTGGACCGGCGTGAGGATCTCACCCCTTTTCCACTAAAAAGAACCTGGTCCTAGTTTGGTGCTGGTGTTGTGCCAGTGCTTAGTTGTTTCAAGGAGGAGGAGCCAAGTCAGAGCCATGCCGTTACGTCACCGTACAACGTCAGTACGTCCCTGTCTGTTAACTCAGCAATGCTCGCGCCATACTCCAGCACAACAGCAGAGATGGGGGAGCTCGTCGTCTCCATGCAAGTGCTCTTCCTAGCTTTGCAAGCCCTCTTCCTAGTTTTGCAAGAATACATTGAGATCCAGAGCCAGAAAAAACAAGTTTTGTTATTAATTTTAAAATTTAAAAAATATATAAGGTTGCAAGCTTATCGGATGAAACTTATTCGACTGTTGTTTTAAAAATGGTGGTTCAGTGTTTGCGCCGGTGTTGTTGGTCACAATAAAACCGCCCTAAGCGTGATGTAATCAGTTCTTGGCTCTAGGCCAGCAAAGAGTTGATGCTTGTCTGGCACCAGATTTGAGAGCCAGGAGCCAGGTTTGAGAGCTTAGGCTTTCGAAAAGCAGAGAACTGGCGCTAAGTCAGGTTCTGGCTCTGAATTAGCCCCGGAACCAACTTGGAGGAAAAAGGGTATGAGAGACTTTGACAAGGACCAGTTTGTGAAGGCTAGATGACCTTGTCAGAACATCTCCAGAATTGGAGGTCTTGATGGTTGTTCCTAGCCTGCAGTGGTTAGAAACCCTACCAAGTGGTTTAAGGAACACCAACTGATAAATCAGCCAATTGAGATTAGAGGTAAAACATCTTTCAACCTGAACATGGAGTCTAATTGCATCCGATTCAGTCTTCCAGGTTCACTCTTGTTCATGTGACAGCTCATTGTTAGTGTGAGCTTTACATCCTGAAACAATGTATATTAATGGTTCTTGAAACTGTTCCTTTTAAAACTGCAGTAAAAACGTGTTTACAGTCCTGCATTGTTACAGATGTCCATGAGCCAACTGCTCTGTCCAGTAAAGGCACATTGGCCAGCAGTGGAAGGGTGACACCTCCTAACATCAGGGACACTTGCTGCTGCTGTTGTTCAGAGAAATGTAGAAGCCGAACCCAACAAACATCTCTGGAATGTGACAGTTCTGAAGCCTGCTTCTTTTGTCTCCCTTCTCTGTGTTCATGCCATCATTGCAACCACACTTGATGGTCTACCTCTGTTTGACCTTTGTCTCTTTATACGAGTGTCATGTAGCTCCACGTAGGTGTGGGTGTGTATGTGTTTCAACATTCATGCGGTGTCTGAGGAAATTTTCGGTAACTAATAGTCTGTGACGGTTATCTCATTCAAAAGTGACATATGAAGATTGATCTGTAGCCATATAAAAAATTCTGTAACAATATGTTCAAGTTGTCATTTCAGTAAAATTCAGATTAGCTCAAACTCTTCCAGGGACTCATTAAAACAATTCACGTTGAAACAAAAGAAGAGGATAAAACCATGTGGAGGCGGTAAGCCTGATGTTACTCAGAAATAACTACACTGACACGAGTGGGAATACACACTCAAATAGAACACCACTAATGCTTCAATATTTGGCGGGAACTTCATGATCCTAGGATAAAATTCCAGCTCAGGTAGTGAATAAATTAAATTTTCCTGCAGGCTCACATGTGGAACAGCTTTATGCTACCATTGGCTCTAAGAACAGGCCACACACGAATCTGCTGGCAGATCTCAGTGCAGATAACCCCTCGGAGAGGAGACTGTTTTATTCGGAAAGGACAATCAGATTAGCTGGATGGATGGATTGAGAGATTGATGGATGGATGGAAAGAGGGGAGAGACGGATGGATTGATAGATTGAGAGATAGATGGATGGATAAAGAGAGTGAGCGATGGATGGATGGACAAAGAGAGGTGGATGAATGGCTGGATGGATTGACAGAGGAAGAAAGAACAATTTACTCTCTCTCAATTAGTGCTGCTTGTCCAGAATTTTTTGCGTTTCTTAAAAAATTGTATTCGAAGTGAGAATAAAACTTTGTAAGCCTCGTTCAGTCAATTAAATGTTATATGTTGGCTTTGTTCAGGGACTTCAGGGCTCATAGCTGGCTCTCTGCTGTCGCTAGCTTTAGCTGTTCTGTCAACGTTAGCTTCTTGAAACTTGCCTTTTCTTCATATACCCTCTGGGTCTTATAGTCTCCTTGTGCCAAAGGCAAACAGAAGGGAGGTGGAAGAAAGGTGATGACATGATGATTAAAGATCTCGTTTTCTTTGTCCAAGTACAACAGAAGCCCCTCCTCCTCAACGTTATACCAAGGGGGCAGGATTTGATGAAAGGTCAAATCCCACACCTGTCGTTTTGGACTGTGTTAAATATCATACTCTTCATCTAGGGAGTGATATGTAACAAATAACTGTGTATTATGAAGGCTTGAACTTGCTGTTTTAGATTTTTGAAGACCTTACTGTACAGGTGTCAAACGCATGCGACTTGACACCTGTCGCCAATTGACAAGTGTGGACACAATAGAACAAAAAAATTACAGAAACAATGTCGGACTATCTCTTTTGTAATCAGGCAAGTAGTGTTATTGTACTTATATTATACTGGTCTGCATTCATTGTCTGCATTTTTTTTTTGCGGTCAAAGTGTAAGAAGATCATTGTCATATAAATTGGTCAAGGGAGGGCTGGAGCCTATCCTAGCTGACATTAGGTGAGATGCAGGGCACACCTTTGATGTTTCACCAGTTCCTCACAGGACCAAAACATAGAGGAAAAACAACAATTTGCACATGGATCATTTAGAGTCACGACTTTGCCAATATTCATCTTTCTTGACTGTGGGAGGAAGCTGAAGAACTAAAAAGAAAGAATAAGTTTTTGATTCCAACCCAGTCTGTACGAATAAATTATCTGCGCACACTGTAGGGTCCGATTGGACCTTATGAAAGTATATTAATTTGAAAGTTCAGAGGCAGGAAGAAGTAAGTTCTAACAACTCACTAACAACACAGAAATGAACTGCTTTGTTAACTTTTGGCTGACCTGTGTGCCGAAAAAAAAGAGGCCAAATCTAGACTCGTAGGTAGCTTGGAGGGCGTGGACAGTATGGCTGTTGTATTTTGCAGAGAGAACTGTGGGTAAACTAGCTAGATTTGACTGTACAGATTGACCGTTAACTTGGTAGCTGGCACTGCTCTGACAGCTTAAAAACTTTTTTTTTATTCCTTGCTGTTCAGTTTCCTACCAGCCACATATATCACGTCCTACTATATGACTACTTATTTAACTAATTATTTATTTATTTATTATAGATAATTATTTAACCCGCATTACACTGCACGACAAATATTCTCTACAAGCCTCGGCTGATGGCCCACGGTTGGGAAACTCAAAAACAGGCCCAAAACGCGCTTAAATCGTACAGTGTGCGCCTGGTTTGAGGTTGCAATCTGATTCTTTATTTACAACTTGCTATCTCTGCATTTTACTCTCGTGCTGTTTATACCTGTGGAATGTTTTATATAGAACATATATATATAGAAAATTTATATTTTTTGTAACTTTATTTTTTATTTTTTTTAAATAGAAAACCGAACAGACAGACTGAATGAACCAATCAGTCTCATCGTGGGAAGGGTGAAATGCTTCACATCAAGTAAGACAAGAACAGAGAAAATAAAAATAAAGTAAATAATACAATTGTATTTTTGTATACTCCATACACATCTATGCACATGATTACTTATAGAGAAAAAAATATTGGGTTATTCTCAATAAAGTCGGCCATTGTCCTTTAACATGAAAGTCTGTTGATTTAGATTTGAATCAAACAAAGTCAGTGTATTTTGAAATGGGAAGAGACCTCAAGTCACTGTTGGCCTAAAGATCTATCTCTTAATAACTACGGAAATAAGGAATTTTAATGGAATAAACAGAAAATACTAATACTATAATAAATTGTCTATTCATATTCAAATAAGGATTGTCCTCTTTCTCTAATACCTTTCACATCATCCGGTGACATATCTCAAAGAAACAGCCAATCTTTCCATAATGCCAAATTTCTGGATTATTTCTATCCATTCATTAACTGCTGGAGCCTTTTAACTCAGCTATTTCCTACTTTTCCACTACGTGCTAGTAGTATTTGGACTTTGGAGTAAATATGTATCTGTCCTGTGTTTAATTCCCCAGGGAGATGACACTTAAATTGAAGTCTCCACGCCAATTATTGATTACATCTCCAATTCCAAAATAATCCAATGTATAGAAATGTGAGGTTACTCCCAAAAGATGTGAAAGTGACCAGCGGACATCTTATTACACTTTCTCGGACATTCACCATCTTCTATTTTATCATTTTGTGTTTTTTATGTTTTAGGGGCGATGAAAGATCTTTTACGTGTATTTAACCGCTCCTCTTCAGTCAGTTCTGCGTGGGCCACTCCTGGATATTAATGTGATCATTTAGTGACAGATTTAACACCAGCAGCTGGAGACTGAACCCTCTGATAATCCTCTTAACGTATAATCTGCCACCGACAGAGAGTTTTATACATCTGTAATGTATGGATGTGATGCTGCGCGGGAGACGGGCAGTACATCTGTCTGTTGGGCAACAGATGGCAGACCTCTACCTCAGGCAGAGTGTAAATGTGTGACTTTGTCTGTGACATTTTTATAGTGTATTTTTATTAATATAATTATCATCTTATTGAGTTTTTCCGTAACCTTGGGTACTCTAGTTTGCTTTGGCTGAGGTTTGAGCTCTTTTGTAGTTATTATCATCACTTATTACTATTTGTATTTGAGGTGACCCGTTCGATCGGCACCGTGAGGCATAGCTTGTAGACATCGCCATGTTGCTGAGCAGCCTCACTTGAGACCGGTTGCATGCACGCGGCGTAGTCGCACACCAAGCATGAGCTACCACGATTCCAAACATCTCACTAAGCAGACAACACAACTCTCACAATTTACTAACACCAGTAAGGTGGTATCTCTTTACCCCAAAAACATTCGGCACAACAAATTTAATCACACACTTCAAATCTAATCACTCCAGGGAACATAGCAAGTTCAGAAAAAAAAAAGCTAAAAAAAAAAAGCTAAAACTAGCAGGAGCTCAAAGCCAGCCACAAGCCCTGAGGTATTTGAAAAAAGCCAACATATTATGGACTGAATGAGGCTTACAAAGTTTTATATGCACTTTAAAATGTCATACAATTAGTTTAAGGACGGAGGATACATTAATTTAATAACAGGTCAGAATACATGCACATTTCACATGGCCGACCAACCATGTCTCTCCGACTGTAATCTTTAAGCAAAAGAGCACTTAAAATGCACTGCTCATTATGATTTTTGAACTTTAAAGAGAAAAAAAGGAATTCAGCCAAAATCGGTAACGGACGATCAGACTTAACAAAAATCTATTTTTATTTTTATTTACTTTCCCGAGTGATTTTCTTTCTTGATCTTTAAAGTTTGTCCTGCATGTTTTTCTTTTCTGTGTGTTTAAGACCATAGTGGTTTTTTTTCTTCTTTATGACCAATTATGCTCTTTAAAATTGACCCTTGGGACAAATTAAGATCTTGACTTGAATGAACAACATGAAGAGTTTAATAAGGTGAGCAGGGCTGTGGTTGATATTGACATTTTTGGATTGCTCAGCATCGGAATGAACTACAGCAACCAATGATTTTCATAACATACTCACAGGAATATTAGTAATGAATGACGGTCCTTAAAATTCCTGGCAGTCATAGTCGAGTGCATAGTCAGGCTTTGGGTTCGTTGCTGAGTTGCTTCCCGCTATAGATTAAATTTATTATCCCGTCGCAGTCATTCACTCAAGGGCACCTCCTCATTTTATTAGAAAGAGTCCAAGAATCATCTTGTTGTCTCTCTTTCATCCGCCTCCCTGTTCTCTCTCGTCATTCCGCTGCAGAGGAGGTGTTCCAGCCTGAGATGGGAGAGGAGACGGATATTTGCTTAACCAAATCCTCAGAGGAAGCAACCCTTTTTGATCCTTGTTCATATTCAGAGCCTCCTCTCTCTTTCAGGCATCCTCCACTTTCTGTCTCATACTTTCAATAATAATAAAGCCTTTCATTTAGTAAGCGCATTTTAAAATATTTAAAGAGGCTTTAAAAGATAAAGAAAATCACTGCTCAGATCACATAATTAACCTCTTGTCTTTAATTCAGGAAAAAGAATGAGAAAAAGTAAACCCTTTTTTATTTTTTTTAAATGACAGCAAGTGGTTACTGTAAGATAAATGATCTTTGTATAAAAAATAATAACAGGGATTGCATGAATGTGAATGCATAATAAATTAGGATTGTAAAAGAAGGACTGGAAAATTATCAAAGTGTGTTGAGTATTTTGGGTTTGGTCAAGTCACAGTTAGATTTGCCTGCCAACACCAAAGGAACAGTACATTTTAAAACACATTAGGAGGCTTACAAATGAAAAGCAAATTTGAGAAGGGGAGTCTTAAGTAGAGATTTGAACATGCAGGGTCACTGCAGTCTCTGATGTATTTGGATGGAAGGTTCAGAGGGAGAGGGACAGCTGCCTAGAAGGCAGAGAGGAGGAGGTTGTAAAGTTTTCGTAAAGTTTTTTCCACATGACTGATGCGACTGCAAAGTTCCATGATTTTTTTTGGCCATAAGAAAGCCCCCCGAAAGGCAATTAACTCATTGGAATAATAATTATAATAATATAGAAGAACATCTTACCATGCTGTTAATACTCGGGCCCTAGTAATGATAATAATGTAAATAAAAATAACTTTATTTGTATAAGGTTATAAGGTGCTTTACAATATCTCTATGACAAATGACAAATAACGAAATGAGTCCAGAGAGAAGGATTCAAAAGAGGTTACTGACTTTGCCAGTCTAGGATCCTCTGGCAAAAAGTTAAAAAACGGAGAGGTTTCGTACATGAATGAAACTGTCCCACTTAGATGAGTCGGGTCTCGAGAGTTGTTGGGAACCACTGAGAGGGACTCACCAAAGGATCTCGGATGTTAATCCGGCTCATCTGTTGAATTTTGGCTCATTGTCTGTGTCGGGTTTATCTCATAATTTGTGTGGACATCAGCCATGCACTGACATATAATTGTAAGCTTTTTTATTTTTGAAAATCAAAGTTTATTCAGATATGCAGTCAACAAAAACTCTGATTTCGTTTAAAGTAATTGTTGCATTTAACTACTTACTCATCACTCTCTCTTTCTTATCCTCCCCTTCTTCACAGTGAGCACCTCTCCTGTGCCTTCACCTTCTTCTTGCATGGCGAGAGCAACGTGTGCACCAGCGTGGAGATCAACCAGCACCAGCCGGTCTACCATCTGACGGAGGATCACCTCACTCGCGCTCAGCAAGCGTCCAGTCCGTTCCAAGGTGAGCCTCCAGTCCTCCCTGACTGGTGGTTATGTTATCAGAACCTCTGCTCAAACTGCATCCTGAATCATGCAGCACCCTTTGGTCCAGCTTGACACAAACAGTGATTGTGACCTCCTTTGTTATGTAATGAGGCAGGACCCTTTTTCCTAGGGATCTGATCAGCGGCGGATTAGCTGCATGCCCAAACATAAGCAGAGCGGGTCAGACACGAGCAACAAACAAAACTCACAGCCTGATGTTCGTGGGAGGAAATTAATATTACTTTTTGTGTTTGCTCATTTTTTCCTGGTATCAAGCATGAATCGATGTCCCCTCTCTTAAACTAAAGTCTTCGATCAGCAATCGGTAAATCTCTGGGACAGCTGCATGTTTGCTGAATTGACTGTTCACTCAACTAGAACCAGAGACCCATCGTCTCTCTTGATCAATTTTTTGTCTCTTAAGGACTTTACTCCAAAAGCTGAGTCAGCAGAGTAAAGACTCTGTTGCGTGCCAAACAATACATGGATCTCTCTAATCATCTTTTGGTGATGATGTAGCTGTGTGCTCCACTCTGGTCCAGTAAAACGTTATGTTAGCATGAACTCATAATTCATCAGAGTCTGACCCAAAACTCTGAATTGAGAGTAATTGTCCCATTTAGACTGTCACACTGTTGTTGGACTTTGAAATTAACTGTTGTAATTGTCTGACAGGCTGAATTTTTTTCCTCCACTCAGAACAAAGTGGGGAGATTAGGCAGAATCGTCATTCTTTAGGTCGACTACCTAAAAACATCAGTTCACATGGAATACATCGACCGTTGAAATTGGCAGCTCCTCCTTATGAACATGCTGTAAGTGAAAAAGGGGCCTTCCCGGAAAACATACCCAGTCTTCTAAAGTTTGGGACCTCTCTAAACAGAGACCCAATAAGATGGCAACCATTTAGGGGGGAATAAAAGCAGTAATGGTGTCCCATTTCTCACCTCAAGCCTCCTTTGTCTGTACGTAAACATGTGTGCGTACATTTGCATTTGAAGTTGCAAAAAGTTTATATATGCCCATGAAGATTTGTAAACCACCTTTTAAAACTTTTTTTCAACATTCACCCCGTGACAGAGGTTATTATCTTGCTAAATTGAGTTTTTTCCAGTAGCTTCTTTGATGCTTGGTGGTTTTTATTTTTATTTTTGCAGTTAACAATGATATTGGATATTTTCTTTCTATCATAGTCGGGGCTCAGGGATCATTTTCAAATTGTATACCCACATAGGTATTAGTGAGAGGGAGAACTGATTTGATTTATGGAAAGGTCAGTTTTATTTTCCTGACACTAGGGGTACGCGGTGGGCTTTATTTTTAAAAGCTTTTGGACCATCATTTCTCATCCGGTGGTCCAATTTATGTCAAATTTGGTGCTTATGAATCGACATGAGGAGATCTATCTTATTCTTATCCAATTGTACTCTAATGGTTTATATTTAACACATTGGGGGAGCTCTTTCATAAAAAAAAACTGTTTTTCGACGAAAATTAAAATTTAATTTGAGGATTTCAATCAAGGAAATTGCTTGTGCAACACAGAGGATTGGTGGCTTCTCTTGGATATAAGCTTGCTGTCGGGGACGACGGCGGAAGCCTAGCAGGCTTTTTTTGTAAATAAGCATAATGCTGTATTGTTGAGACCTCACAAATTTACTCATCTTCAACCTTCATTCATCTCAAATGAACATTACACTGTTGAGCAAAGCAGTATATTCTAAGGTTAAGGTAGAGAGAATACAGGAAAAATGCTTTCAAAGTTACAAAGATATTTCCCTGCAAATGTTAAAAGGTGATTGCAAGTTAAAGAGCAGTAAATTCTGTGAAGTATATGGAGCCAAGCCCTGAAACAATGCATATAAATGCCTCTGTTGAGCTGTGTTTCACTAGAGACTGGCCTGCAGCCAGTTCAAGAGGAAAGGCCTCTGTAGACACTTTAAATTATAGAGTAGCTGTATAAAAATATGTGGCTCTAATGATATTCCATCATCAGCTTTAGATACATGCCAACCACTCCATAATCCCAAAGACTGCTTGTTAGCATTGTTCCATAAAATATTAATGTAATGACTGTGATGTGTATTTTGACTTATTGTTGGGATGATTCTGAATAACTCCATAACAGTGAAACAATCTCACCAGTCTTAACTCACTTATACTGTTATTTGTATCAATATGTGGAATCAACATTTGTGCTGTATATTGGAGGATATTCAGTTCATTGTTCCTGCTCCAACAGAAGACGAAAAATGATTTCTCATTTCCCCAATTACACTACATTTGAGTGATACAGAAAACATTAGGAGAATCTGTAGTCTATAATCGACGTAATCGACAATGATCGATTATGAAATTAGTTGTCGACGAATTTAATACTCGATCTGTCGGTGACGTCATCAGACACTGCCTGTAACACCGCGGAACACGAAGGAAGTAAACATTAGTGCCATGGCAGTACCATGCAACAGAAACCATCCAAGGTGCATGAGCATTTCTCCCTCAAGAGGCCAAAAAATGTTGTAAACTGAACGATTTGCAAATCTGACCTGTCCTGGTGTGGAGCACGTCCGTAATGCTGGAGCATTTGAAACTTAGGCACGTTGGCTCTGTAGAAGACGAAGACTCGTCTCTCTGAGCTAGTTAGCAAGCTAACTCCACGTAACAGGGCATGTACGTTTGAAATGTAGGGAATTGTTAATGATGTGAGTACCAAATAACTAATATTAAATTATTTAAACATTTAACATTGGCGAAAACTGTTAACTATTTCCATAATTCCCAAAATTTTATCTCAGGTCTGAGGAAATCATGCAAAACGAGGGGTGCATTCTTCAAATCTAGACAGAAGTCCGGTTGGTTCAGATTCATCTCTCAAGGATGACTATGACCCCAATGAATTAGAATCTGGATAAACATGGAAATATCTTATTGCCGACGTCGGCAACATCCACATCGGGATAACACCCCAGGAATTCCAAGCATGGATGTAGGTTGATATGGCTCAGTTGGTCGAACAGACAGATAGTGGCATGATCTCTGTTCCGATCTATTCACCAGTTTTCTTCCTTAATCTGGGGTCGGGTTGGGGCCACAGCAATGTAAGTAGGGAATTTCAGATGCCACTCTCCCCAGCAACTCTCTGATGCTCATCCTGGGGGATCCAGAGGCATCCCCTGACCAGCTGAGCTTTGGGTGCTTGGTACGGGTGCAAATCAGTACATGTAGCAGGTGAAGGAGGGGATCTGGGCTTGCTGACTGGTTCTTTTATAACGGAATTTTAATATGCAGTTAATGTGTTGAGATAATTTAGAGGTGCATCTCATCTTCTTTCCATCGTCTCCTGCCATTTCTCAGTGGAAAAGGGGACATTAGTTAATGCTCACCCTCCCAGGCTCTTCTTCACCTTCACATGTATGATCCACGCAGAGAAATAAATGGATGCTTCTGTGTTTATATATGAATAGATGATGTTGAATTGATGTGCTTATGGTTTCTGCGCTCACATCTATGCATTATGTATGATGGTTCCCGGTTCTATCTCCATCCCCTGATGGATGGCGCTCTGTTCTCTGAGCAGATTGATGGGCTTGCTACGAATCCCGCATGTCTGTGCAGTCAAGTGTTTGCTGAGGAGTGTCCCTTTTTACGAGCTTGTCTGTTTATGGACTCTGAGCGGCCACCGCTCGCCAGTAATTGGCGGCTGGATTGCTCTGTAAGTATTTGGCGAGCTAACCAGGACCAGCGGAGTCAAGCAATTCTTTGGAAAGGTCAAAGCCCTGCTGTAAAAAATTATAGGGAAAGTTAAACAGAGAATAAAGGAAGACAGGGAAGATAACAGAGATAAGAAAGTGTTTTTTAAACCTCTTATTATGTTTTCATGTGTATGTGCCTCAGATACAGAACCCAACTTTGTTATTATGTGAGTGAAAATAAATAATAATAATTCTTTAAATTATGGACAAAAAGACCAATTTAACAATATGATTGCTAATTAGTTAATTGCATAATTCCATTTATTGTGTCGTATGTTATTGCGATCTAGGAAATGGTGAAAGACATCAAGGATTTTTCAGAATCTTTGTTTTTTTTTATGATGTAGTTCATAATTTATATAGCAAAGTATACAATTGTTCCTTTCATCTACTGGCGAATTTCTTGTTGCTTCCATGAGTAGGCAATAACATGGAACAATCATGTTGTTTCTATTAACATATTTCTTCCAAATGAGTAGAAATGACGACTGAGATATTTAGTTTAAAAAAAACACCGCTAACAACAGCTTCTGACCGGAGATTTTCCACTATCCAGTGTAATGACAGTAGATGAAATGTTGTTGATTAAAAAGATCACCATTTCCTCAGCTTTTAGAATACTTTTAATTATATGGTATATATGGTGTACTGTAAGATTGTAACATTATGTGAGTAATCTGTCATAGCCAACTCAAGAACTCTATACACTGTTTAGCATCTAAAAAAGCAATGACTAGAGATTTCTTTACATAGTCTACAATTTAACGGATTTATTAAAATCCGTTCTTCAAATGAAGCTTCAAAGTGCAAATATGTTGTTCAGATGACACTAATTATGAGTGACTGTTTATAGAAAACTCCAACTTTTTGTTGATGATTGTATCTTTAAGCTGTAAAACATTCAGAGGTTAATACCTCCAAACCATCGAGCACAGCGCCTTTCAGAACCGTGTAAATACAATGTCATCAAACATAAATGTAGACAGATATGTTCATAATTTAAAGGTAATCAGGGGTCTTTCATGTTAACAGATGAGAAAAAAAAACATTTGGATCTAAATATGAAAAATTTGTCCCTTTACAGTAAAAAATGTCTTTGTTCTTTTTATGTATTATTATTGCTGGAATGTTTTTAACATTAAACACATAAAATTGTCAGAACATGTCAAAATTGTTTTACACTGCTCCCTCAGATATGGGTCAAATGCAGAGAAACAATTTCACTATGCTGTACTGTGTATGGCTGTATGTGATACATTATTATTATTATTATCAATATGTTTTTTTTTTCTTTCATAAGTTGAAATGCAACCAGTTCTGTGAAATGGGTACATAATATCGTCTGAAATCGATCGCATCCCCCTGAATCCAATTAAACCGTAATTGTATCATGGCAGGCTTTGTGATATCGGCAAATATTGTGTCGTTATCCAAAGAGTCTATGTACGTATCCTAATGAAAACAGGTGATTTACTCCCCTAATAAGTAAGAGCAGTTAGGATTGAAAGGACAGTAGATAAGAATGATGGCATGAATGAGAACTTATTGAATGAGAAGTTCAAAATGTGGACACGTGAGACATGTGAGACAATGTAGAAGGGTTTAAAACCTGACGTGTATGGAATGGATACATCTAGAAGGAATAAAGAACATAGGAAATAGGCTTAAAAAGTTAAGTGCAGGACGAACGAAGAGAATAGAGAGAGAGACATCCTGAAGCTGCCTAACAGGGTTCTCCCTCCCCTTCCTTCCTTCTACCCAGTGATCCTGAGTCCTTTTGGGCTGAATGGGACACTGACTGGCCAGTCCTTCAAGATTTCAGACCCAACCACCAGGAAGCTGATAGAGGAGTGGAACCAGTTCTATCCCATCAGTCCTAGCGCTAATGCAGGTGTGTCGGAGAACAAGGTGGAGGACATGGACTGGGAGGATGACTCTTTGGCCTCTGTGGAGGTTCTCGTAGGTGAGTCTGTTGAATCATTCTTCTTTGTGAGGTTGTAGACAGCTTTGGATCTCTCTCGTCCTCTCCCTCGCCCTCTTTCTCTCTTCCTCATTCTCCTGCCTCCCTCTTCCTCTCTCTCTAGCTCTCTCACTCTCTCTCAACCGAACCGGTCCAGGCAGAAGGCTGCCCACCCTGAGTCGGGATCTGCTGCAGGTTTATGCCTGTTAAAGGCACCTATATTTTTCTCCACTGTCTCTATGTTCTTGTTGCATTGGTGGGTCTCAGAGGAATGACAAGGCGGTCTCAAACTACAGTTTTTTGGAAAGTTCCTTAAGATATGATTTATAAATTGATTTGGATCGTGATTCGGTTTGTGTGTGCAGGTGGTGTGCGGATGGTGTACCCAGCCTGCCTAGTGCTGGTACCCGAGTCAGACATCCCAGTTGTGGCCCCTGTGGGGTCTTCCCACTGCACTGCCATCTACCCCGGTGGACATCAAGTGCCTGCTTCCCAGCGAGAGCCAGCCATGTCGTTGGTGACCCTTACCCCTCCCACGTCGCCTGAGGAGTCGCTTACAGGTAATGTTTTAAATAATACATCTATTAGGTTTATTTCGTATACTGATGATGACTACTAGTGTTCAGTGCAAGAAGACGCAGGAAATCTGTCTTTTATAAAATGTTATAGAGGATCAGTCATTTCATTTTTGATCGGATGACCAAAGGCATCCCATAATCATATCCATGAAAAGTCGGTGGTATTGTGGAATCATCATCGTGACCGAATGGGGATCATTCGTTTTTTTGCGTTTCAAGGATCATTTCAAGGATCATTTTCAGATTTTATTTCCACATAGACCTTACTGCGAGGAATAAGCAGAATTTTTGGGAAATGTCGGTTGTATATATCCAACACTAGGGGGAGCTTTATCTCCAAAATTGTCAGGCCATAAGTTTGCAGCCATTGGTCAGATTTAGTCTAAAACTGGTGCATACTAATCAACTCAGGGGAATCTGTCTTGTAATTATCACATTTTACTCTAGTAACTCATACTTAATTCAAAATGGGGAGATTTATTGTTTTGAACATAAGAACAATGTTTTCCAGACACAACTCAAAAACTGTTTCGTCGATCATTTTCAAATTTTATAACCACATAGACCTTAGTGGGAGGACGGACTGGATTGATCCGCTGTAAAGTTCTGACACTAGGGGGATATTTATCTCTGAAAGTTTCCGGCCATAATTTCTCAACTCCTCGTCCCATTTAGTCCAAATCTGGTTTATATATATATGGACAGGAGGACATCTATTTTGTATACATCTTGTTTTTCTTTGATAGTTCATATTTTACATTCTAGAGGGAGTGAAAATAAAAAAACACCATTCTCGAGACATAATTAAATTTTTTTGTCATTGATCATTTTAAAATTTTATACCCACATAGACTTTAGTTTGAGGAAGAACTGGATTGACTTTATGAAAGGTATGTTTTATATTCCAATTTATTAACCATTGGTTTGATTTATTCCAAAGTATGGATATGAATCGACTCTATACATCTACAATATATACTAGGGAGAAAAGTTTTTTTGGTTTTTTTCTTTCTTTAAACTGCTTTTTGGACATAAATTCACATTTAATTTCAGGTTATCTGTCAACGGCATTGCTTGTACAACACAGGTGATTGGGAACTTACCTATCTAACTAACCTATGCATATTTTTTGCCTTTAAATCTTTGCAAAATTTGGCCTCTGCTGTAAGGAATTTAGGAGTATGGATGTTTAAAGAAGTAGTATTTAAACAAGTAGAGTTAAAATGGACCTGTTTGTTCTGAAGTAGGTTTTGTTCCTTGTTAAATATATTTATAAATAGAAAACATATTTTGAAATATTTATGAAATAAATAGTAAGGAGAGTTTGCTCTATAAAATAAGCCATTTCTTTCACGTCTATTAACATTTCTCTATTTTTTCCTCTCCAGTGGATTCTCACTCGACCCAGAAGTGGGTTAAGTTGCCTTCATCCTCTGATATGTTCAGCATCAACAGAACAAGTCATCATGGAGGCAAAATCCCTCGCAGGTTAGCCAGTCATGTTGTGGAGCGTGTCTGGCAGGAGTGCAATATCAACCGAGCCCAGAACAAGTGAGTCCGCTTTCATCTCTACAACAACAAACTGATGCAGCGCTAAAGGCAAGATGTGATATTAAGTTTAAAACAACACAGCTCACACAACCACTTCAACTGACAGGAGGTTTTCCACACATGGTTAGATAAGATGCTTAACGAGTTATAAAATCAATCCGAATCCCATTTACAACATTTTGTCTACCTTAAAACAATATTTTTCTGTAAAAATATCCCAATGATATGACATTAATCAAAATGTTTGTTCATTAAGAAGATCATTATTTCTCCAGATATCAGGATACTTTTAAACACATGGTGTGCAATGTCATTAAGCAGAAAAAATACCAATATTTCTATCCTCAGCTGAACCTGAATCCGATCTGGCAACCCATAAAAGGAAGAGCCGAAAGACGAGGAATATGTATCGTCACCTACATTTTTTTAGTTAGAAAAGGCTCAAACATGATTATACTAGAGTAACACCATGAAACAAAATAGTAAATTACTTTTCTCTGAAAGTCTTCGATAAGAATAGAAATACCACATAGTTCATGTTATTCTTCAAAGTTTTTGTGGGAAAGGACCAGTAGGACTCTTCATTTTGCACAGCGGGATAGACAATGGACCAAAAATATGACAAAAGTTAATTCTGACTCCAGAGGGATTTGGGCTCCAAAATAGTTAAATGCACAAACTACAACAATGTCGAGTGACATTATCAATGTTTATATCAGGATTAAAAAAGTTAAAAAAAAAAAAGAAGAAACTATTATATGCTGACTAGACTGGTACCAAACCAAAACTAAATCCGATCACTAGGACTGACCCTGGATCTGCTGCACCATCACCAAACATAGTAATATGGCTAGAGTTAGCTGTTGACTTTTTGCTTTAAGCAGGGCGATAGAATTGGTCTCAGCTTAAAGCTCCCTTGTTCGTCTGCCTCTAACATCAGAAAAGTCTGTGGACTTCTGTCATGAGTTTAGAGTTTTTTGGTTTCTGAAACTAAGGAGGTGACCGTGCCTACATTAAAATCAGGTCTCAGGAGTTGTCTGAAAGTTTTTTCCCACTCTTCCTCAGGCGGAAGTTCTCAGCTGCGACCAATGGTACTTGCGAGGAGGAGCTGACTGACAGAGTAGGAGGCTGGGACTTTGTGGAGCCTTCACAGAGGTCGCACTGCAGCTGCTCCAGGTCAGTCAATCCCAGGTGGATCTACGTGCAGCATCTGTAGGTGTCCATGTAGGTGTCCATGTGAGTCATCAAGCTGTTTTCATGTCTAAACTTAAACAAGCTATTACTCTTCATATTCCCCCTCGGTGGTGTGGCCAGAGCTGCTGCTGGGCTGAATTTGATAAGAATCAGACGTTGCTATTCCCAGTCTGATGGGAATAATGCGAAGAGAAAGATTAGCTCGACCTCAGAAGGAACATTAAGGAACATCGTGGTGACGAGAAGTGCGTGAACGTCATTTTCCTAATGTTGACAAATGATCTCCAAACATGGGGAATAAGTTAAGATGTATATGTTTAAATATCACTGTTTATCTCCAGCGAGACAGCGAGACAAAAATCAAAAACATGTTCATCATGTCGGCATTAATCCACCTTTACGTTATGGCGTTACGCTTTAATGTAGTGTTTGGACATGTCTTCAGCAACGGCGCCTGTAAAAAGGTGTTTTGAGTCATAAATAATCAGACTACCTCACCTCGGTTGACCCAGCCGAGTTTGATCAGGCCCTGGTTCGGTTTCAAAAAGCACCACCTTGAAGAGCATGACTTTTGTTGGACTTCCTCCTCAGCTCTGATGAAGGTGATTGGACATTTTGTGTGCGAGTTCATGCTTGTTGTTCTGAAAAGTTCTACTGATGCTTTCTGCCAAAGACCTTAGAACTTGGTTGCGTGCTCCTTTGGTTCCGCCTTCCCCAAATACCTGATGAGGAAGTTTTCTAAGTTGCACCTCCTCTGGCACAGTGACACGGAGAAGTTGCTAGTCATACCGCAGCAGTGCAGGTCTGTTATGCTCGGAAGATTGTCAAAGACTGATTGACAAATCCACTGTCCAGAGGTCTGTCAAGGTCATTATGTGGTTCAACATGCTCCAAATCAGGTCCAAGACCAGAAGACCCTAATGCTACAGAGCTTTTCTTCCTCAACATCTGTTTGTTTCTCATCCGAAACCAGTTGCCACTTTCCTCGCTTTACTTTCAGCCTTTGTCATAGCACCTGCAGGTAAAACTGCCAGCTCCGTCATATGTAGTCATGTCTCCAATGTGTCACCAACTTCCTCGTCCGCAATTCTTGACACTGAACCCCGTGATTCTGTGTTTGTTGTATATGATTATATGGTATATTTTATAGATTGCCTCATGGAAAATATCTCATCTCCTTGTTCGATACAGATGGATTGTAATTGCTTCAAAATCTCAACGTGTGTCCCTGTTTGTCCTCCTGCAGACACAAATCGGCGAAGCAGCGAACCGGTGGCACCCAAGGCCAAACCCAATCAGCAGGCCAGCCCTTCCAGCCCCCAACCAAGCACAAATCAGGGGGAGAGAAACCAGAGAAAGGCGACAAGCAGCAGAAAAGACCACCGACGCCGTTCCACCACCGCAGCCTGACCAGTGACAGTGATTCATTAGAGACAGAGTCAGCGGCGGGAGAAAGGCTGGTCATGAGGGGGCAGGATGGAGGACAATTCACTATTATACGCTCCTCCGACGTGTCCAGCATCCAAAAAGCCCCACAGCTCCACAGCGGGCTGGGCAATACCGGCCCATCAGAACAGTCCAACTCCCCGCAACCGCCGCCACTCAGCCCCCACCCATGTGAACGTAACGAGGAGTCCGGAGAGGTCATAAAGAATCCCTTTACCCCTAGCAGCCAACACTTTTACCAGACGCCCCCAGAGCCTTGCCTGGTCAGAGTAAAGGGTGGACAAGAAGAACCCGGAGATCGAGAGGTCCTGAATCAGCACTTCCACTCCAGTCACCCCCACTCCCACCCTGGAGGTACAGCCTATTCTGAACCCTCGGAGTCCACTGTGTACATCGGTGCGGCGGTCACCCTGGGAGACGATGTCTTACACACACCTTGGAAGCTCTTCAACCTCCCCCGTAGGAAAGAGGCTGAGATGCCCACGCCCCTGCTGCCAGGAGACAAGCTGAGGGAGGAGACCTGGGCATGTCAGGAGGGTCTGGTATCCATCACAGAGTGAGTATCCCACAAAACACACTATGACACCCAAGCGCTTCCACCTGTTACACAGTGGCCTCGGTCCACACTGGAAAACCGGGAACAGACCAGAAAAAATATGTTAGGGAAGAGAGGTGACGCAAAGCCCGCCTTCTCCTCCCTTTCTCATTCTGTCTCCCCTATTCTCTCTCCCCCCCTTCACTCAGTTTTAGAATCTTTTTTATTCAGTGATGGACAATAACTGAGTACATTTACTCAAGTACTGCACTTTGTTACACGTTTGATATACTTTATCTGATTATTTCCATTTTATACTACTTAAAAATATACCTCTACTCCACTAGTCAACTTAGTGGGGGAAATTTTACTTTCTATTGCACATTCCACATTATTCTCACAGCTGCAGTTATTAGTTCATTTTCAGGGAAACAGAATTTATCCCCAAATGTGTTTACTCCGGGTTTATGTTTTGTGTCTTTATGGGTTACATCGGGTTTGTCTTTTTAGGCAAAATATGATGAATGCATTTAAAAAAGATGTTGGGTTATTTAGAAAAAGTGCTGACACAACGCAGAATACAAAGCTGATCTTATGAAAAGTTGACAAATAATTGTGTAGCCACTACTACCACTACTCATCGATTACTACAGGCATAACACACACTATCTCAAACACACGCTCTCACTCACACACACACCACACACTATCTCACAAACACGCTCTCACTCACACACACACCCACACTCACACTCCCACACACACACCCTCATTCACACACACACTCACGCATACTCTCTCTCACACCTGGAGCGAGAGTAGCAGTGGAGTAACAGTAGAGTCACAGACGGATTAAACCTCTGCTGGTACTAAGTACCGAATGCTGGCTCTGGATAGAGGCTCATACCAGGAAGAAGCTGCTAGCTGTATGTGGCAGACGGACCAGCAGGCACTAAGGTGGCTGCTGTTGGAATTATCAATGGAGTTATGCAATCCAAAGGGGTCATTCACTTGAATGGGCTACTCTAGAGGGCTGTAATCCTACCAGCCACTAATCTCCAGCCCGGGCCACTGCTCACAGTCCCCTCCCATCAGAGCTGCATAGGCATGACGAGAGGACAAAATGCAGAGAAATATAGGTGGTAGGGAGGATGTTGGGTCAGTTCCTACTGCCTCTGAGCACCACTACTTAACTGACCTCCCTGATTGAGAGGTTGAGAGGGTAGCCTTCGTTCAGCGTGTCTTTGCGTAGGTGCCATCTGATGATGCAGCTGACCTCTGCCATTCTCTAGTTGTAGTCATTGGAGAATCTTTTTACAGTTCAACCATTCTCCTCACAGGATGTGGGGATTTAAGACACGTCCCCTTCCAGGCTGATTTTTAACATCTTTATTCTCTTTAAACTTCTTAATTATTGTTCCAACTGTTGAAACTGACATTTGGAACTGTTGAGAGATCTTCTTCTATCCATTGCTAGTCACCTCCCACATCATTGCTGTGTTCTCTGGTCTTTACATTGTGAAGAATGCTCAAGAGTATTTTCGGCCTGTGTCACCTCATATTCATACCCCAGTAAAACAGGAAGTCATTGTTCACCACTTCAGAGTTCCTACAAAAATTATAAAATAAAAAATAGGACCGGAAATATGCTACGAGTATATTTTAATCACAGGATTTTTAATCACAGGAGTAATTATGGCCTACACATTTTAGAGGAAATAATTTGTTGTATATTAAGAATCTAATATTTTTCATTTTGTTACTTAAATAAAAAGTTAGGTAATGTGAATAGTATGAACTAAAGAACATGGGAAACAGACAATACAGACGTTTCTTGCTTCTCATTTTACAAATGTTTTTCCGGGGGGCAAATGCTCTCCTGTCATTTGGGTGGGCCCAGGCCAGCAAGGCTTACCCATAACGCCGTGCCTGCACAAAACAGACTGATGTATGTATGATGAACCTAAGTAACAAGTGACATGAAAGCAGTTGCCACGTTTTTTACAAATCTGTTATCAATGTAATTGTCTGACAACAAACATGATGCGTCGGGTGCTGCATGATGGCAGCTGCCAGAACCGTTAGCAGTCACTGTCATCTCTGTTTCTGCAGATAAGCACGGTTCTAAGTGTGACATATGCTGTCAGACAGCATCAGGGCCAGAGAGTGCACTGGAGAAAAAGGTCTTCTGAAGTCATCATTCATCTCTACTACTCTCAACATAGATCTCTCCTCTACATAGAGCTCTTTCTCTGTTGTTTGTTCACTGATCAAGCAGAAATTGAAATATCATTTTGGGATGACAATTTCATTTTTGTGCTCACACTGCACCTTTCCCTTCTTCCCAGAGTGATGTCTACATCCAAATGGCCGCTGAAGGTGTCTGAAGAACGTCTTCAGATCTACAGGGCCAGGAGGAACCAGTACCTATCTGCTGCCATAGGTGATGGAGATCACGAGCCAGAGGTGGACCCCTACGCTTTCGAGGACGGAGACGTCAAATTCACTTTCTGCAACAAGAAGGATAAAGCCGGCGGAGAGCGTGAGCCAGGAAAGAAACATAAGGTAATTCAAGTCAAAAGGAGGAAGGGTTGATGCTGGAACGGATTATCACAGTAGTATTTAATAGGAAGGTCCATCTTGACCCTCTGCATTGGATATAAGCCATTTACACAGTTGTTATATTTTGTCCTGTGCATCTTCAGATAAACATATGATTGAAAATGAGTTTTCACAACAAACCACAGAGCCTACAGTGGAAAACCTCTCCGACAGAAAACACTCTGCCTAACTCTGCTGTCAAGCTTCTTCTTATGGTTGTTCCCCTTAGGAGTCACCACAGTGGATATTCTGTTTCCATCTTGACCATACCTCTGCGTCTTCCTCTGTAACACCAGCCAAATGAATGTCCTCTCCCACCACATCTAGGAAGTTCCACCTCGTTGGTCTTCCCCTTTTTCTCCTGCCTGGCAGTTCGATCTCCAGCCTTGTTCTGCCAATAGATCCACTGTCCCTCTTCTTCACATGTGCAAACCATCTCAATCTGGCTGCTCTCTCCAGGTTTTGTTCCACCTGCGCTAACAACAGATCATGTAATTTGCAAACATCATAGTCCACGGAGACTCCTGTCTAACCTCATCTGTCAGCCTGTCCATCACCATAGCAAACAAAAAGGGATCCGAGCCGATCCTTGGTGCAGTCCCAACTCTAACATGAGGCTATCCGTCACTCCTACTATCCTTTTTGCAAAATCTACCAACATCTGTCTTTCTATATTTTTTCACTTAACAATATACCTCTCCATCACCTCTGTTCCCTTCGCCAACATGCCGATTGAAATCCCCTCCAACCACAACTCTCTCACTACTGGAAATACTCTCCATCACTTCATCCACTTCAGCCTACTCCATGCTCCTGGCTTGATTAAATATTGTGATTAATCAATGTCTTTGTCAAAAAAAAAAAAGACTAAAATGTAGTTTAAACAAAGTAAAAAATAATCTATTTTTATTTTTATCAACTTAAAGAGGAGAGGTTAAAATATTAGATATATATTTTTTTTCCATATCACAATCCAAGCATGACAAACATTGGGTGGTGTTTGCAGCATTTTCATTTTCCCCATGTTGCGCCTACTGAGGTGGGATCCACCAGCGCACCACTGGGCCATGTCAACCCCTCTGACAGGGAAGCGGTATATTACCACGTTAGATAGGACAATAAAGATGGTGGCTTATACCTGGGCAGAGCCTGAAGTGAGCTCAGTTTCAGTTTGAGCTTGTGAAAACAATGGAGATGAAGATCTTATGACGAAGTACTCTAGCCATCACCATCTGGTCCTGGTCGAAGTCTCTCAGATCCTCATGCGTGTCCATTCCACAATGTATCCCACCCACTGATGGGTAACCATGGTAACTAGACAATCAATGTTATTTTGACTTCACCTGTCAGTGTTTGCAATGTTAACGCTGATGATGGATGTCCTATCTTAGGGTGGATTAACTCAGAGTATAATTTAACATCGTCATCTCTCAGATTGGATTTGTGTCCAAGTAAAGTAGATATTTATATGGGGATGCTGCTGTAGCTGGTTTTGATTCTCCTGGGTCCGGTCAAGAACTAACAGCCCGTTGTTTCTTTGTTACTATTTTACCTGAAAAAACGTTCCACCATTGAAATAAGCTGAACACACTTCCTGTTTCGACTCTATAGACACACACCATTGGGTTTCATGCATAATGGTGGCGGCAGGTTGAAAAATTATCAGAGTTGTGAAGCCTTCATCCACACCTTACTCAGTGGTCCAGAGGGCTGGTTCTGGTTCAGGGAGGAGGTTACTTTATAGGCCACTACTAAAAAATCCAAATCTTCTCATGCATCCCCTTTCGCTGACCAGGTCCAACTGAGCAGAATGTTATCTCAATTGTTAGCTGAGGAGAAACTAACACCAAACAGTTTCCCTGTTACAAAATTCTGCTTTTCTATTTGATCCCCCCTCCCCCTCCGCTTCCTACCGTTTCCCTTTGCCTAAGATTGTTGGCTCCAGCCCCAGACAAGCGCCACCTGTTAGCAGCTCTGAAAGGTGATTCATTGTTTGTGTGTCTGTTCCCTGGCTGGAAGTCTGATCAGGAGCCAGTAGCCCGACCAGAGCGGCACCACCACTGTCCCGGCCTAAGCTGGGTTCTTAGCCTTCTCCCCTGTCCCGGTCTGATATCAATAGCTACTGGATGCTTCACCTCTGCTCTGGTTGAATCAGAATGCAAACCAGGAGAACCGCAACAATTTCCTCTCTCTAGATGAATATTTTATATCAGGATAGAGTTCCCTCCTCTTTAAGTGGGAGTGGTGCTCAGCGAGCTGTGGAAACATCTTCTTTATTCATTGTTCAGTCTCTTTAATCACCACCGACCCCCTCCAGAGAGCAGATACCTGGTATGAACCCAACATCAGCATCTCCAGCAATTAATCTGCCCAATCTAACAACAGGACGGTTGTTTGCCTCTCCTCAGGTCACGGGCCCTAAAGTTCACTGAGCTGGTCTGTTTTTACTTGCTTCTGTGCAAATCTTAATTCATCACATTACCGTGATCACAGCTAATTGTCAGGTTTATTCTTACTCTGGTCTCGAACGAGTTTCATCGACAGCCGCCGATCACAGCATTTTCTCTTCATTTCCCCATGTCATCTAGTCTCCTGTGGTGACGACCCAGTTGATTAAAAAAACCTTCCTTCCAGTAGCAATAATCCTGATGGGATGCTCTCATGCAGACAGCCATGGAACCAGACACTTTTCTTTAATTTTTTTAATTCCTTTTTGTAAAGCTTGAACCCAAACACTCCCACCTTAAACCAGGTTATTGATAAGGAGTCAAGGCATCATTAGCAACTACAGATGGGGGCAGGGCCTCTGTTAAAGGTGATGACGCTCCTTTAAGAGAGGCTGATTAAACATGTGTTAACCTGAGAAAAGCTCTATGGTGTGATGAAATCAATGGTAGGGAGATAACATTCCTGTTTCCTGCCAGAAATGTCTCAGCACACATTTTACACCCGACGCATCGTGATACACACACATACACATTGATGGCCTGCCCTTTCAGATATTGATGTCAGAACTGGAAACCAAGAGGCCGGTCTTTCGATCATGATTTCACTCTGATCCACTCATGAAATTTCATTTACCAAAGCAGTTCTTATCTTCATCTGTACAAGAAACAGCTTCACTGACAGGGGAGGTGTTTTATTTTTATCATATCAATTTCTCAGTGTAGAAAGAACATTATTACAGTTCCTCCTTCGAATATTCTCATTCTTCTGGTCCTCTCAGGGTGAAGATGGCGGAGCAGGCCCATCAGATGGTAAGGAGCTTCATTACTTCCTTTCAGTAACACACATGCGGGTCTGTCTGGGTCACACATTCCATGACTTTAGACTCCTCCAACCTTCCAGCCAGTGACTCATGATTACTATTGAGCTTGAGTGTCTTGATTTCAGCACGCATGATCCCTCCATCCAAACCACGGATCTAACACTTGATATTTACATCTGCCATGAATCAGATACAGGGTAACCACAGATCCTTAAAAAGTCTTGAAACAGCTAAGATCTAGTCTTTGATATTGAAGGTGTAAAATGTCTTAAAGGTGCAGTCCGTAAAATAAGTTTAGTGGCATTAAGTCACCCCGTGACTGTCCAAGAAGCTACAGTGGATTTCAGGTGTCAAAATTATATTAGATTATATAAGTATATATCTATACAGTTTCTCTCTCGGACTTCTCATACACCTCAGGAACATCCTTGGACAAAACTGACTGGACATTTTACTGACTGTTTTCTGCTAGAGAGACTCTGCCAGCTGAAATAATAGGCATAAACGCACTTTTATGTCTATTCTATATTTATTTTTTATATATATATATATATATATATATATTTCATATATATATATATAAATAAAATATAGATAATATATATACATATATATAATGTATATATATAATGTGTGTATATATATAAATGTATATTGTTTATATGTATATTATATTTTATATATATATATTCTATGTAGATATATATGTAGATATATTATTAGCGCAAACAAAAAACTCGTAAATCAAAGCAAATTTCCCCATTCAAATGAATGGAAGGCCCATTTGTTTGTTCCACATCCCAAAAATATTCATAGAAAAAAAAATGTCCACGTTATTTTATAAAGAGTAAAAGTTATTTTACTAACAAATGATTAATGATATAAAAGCCTCACGTACGGCAGATTGTGGCTCACTTAACTTTCACACTCGGTTCCTTATAAACATAAGGAACCGAGCCGAACTTCCTTTTCGAATGTATGATGCTTACTGAGTGCGAACGCTAGGGAGGCTGACCTGAGATCCATAAAATTACTCGTAAATGATATCAGCGCACGTAACGCAAGGCAAATTTTTTTGAAGAATCTTTGCTCGTAAATCCAAATACTCTTAAAGCAAGGCACTCGTAAACGGAGGTACCACTATTTATATATATATATACATACATACATACATACATATGTACGTTTTGGAAATTTGTGTGTAAAATTGTCTTAAAGGTGTGGAATTTCTGTAGGAGGTTATTAAATAGACACCAGGGCAGGACAAATGAGCGAGTCTACTTTTTGATCAGTGTTGGTGTTTTCTGGTATGTCAGCTGATAACTATACTGACTTACTGCCTGTTATGCCAGCTGGCACATAGGGCAGCAACAAATATCCTCTACTGCTGTCTGTGTTATGCTAACCTCTGGATGGCATCCCATGTGTCGTTCCAGGTCGTAATCTCTGTGTCCACTGTTTGATGCCAGCCTTTCTCTGGCCGTCTGTTCTTTCTCTTCCACTCTGGTGTTTGCTTGTGTCGGGCTTTTCTGATGATGTTGTCAGGCTTCTTTCTTAATACATCCCCAATCAATATCCATCGCCCTCTCGTGGGGATAGTCCAAAAAGTTTATGGATGGTCATTTACAAGTAGTTCTTCATTTTGAGATTGGTGAGAAGATACTTCAGATTCTTCTTCGTGTGAAAGATGGTACGTTTGGTCACGCTTTCGTTCTCCAGCATCCTGAGACTTACAGGAGGGTAGAGAGAACACAACTCTGTAGACCTTGGATTTGGTGATGATGCTGAATAGCTGGGATCTATATACGTTGTTGAGCATCTTGAAAACACTTTTGCCTTGTTGAGGTGTTTCATGATATCATTTCCTGCTCCCCTGCACTTGAATGGTCTTTACCGATGATCAGATTAATTGATTTGTGATTGAGTATATTAAACATCAATGCAGTTTTTGCCTGGCTAATTAGAGGAGATGTTTTTTTTCCATGCAAGGTGTATGTATGTTACAATGTTATCCCCATACCTCAGTCTCGATAGAATATTATTTTGAGTATAATCATTTCGGCGATATGCTGCGATAACATACATTGATTTATCACCCGTTATCCACCTGTAAAAAGGTCACAACCATATTATCTATGGATCATATTATGTACAACATACATTATTATTTGTGACCTGTTATAGCGCAGTATAACAGGTTGTTGTATAAGGTAACCATATTATATATGCAGCTGTGGATCTTGACTTGACTTTGCATTCTGGACTCAGACTTTTGACCAGCAGAAAAATGTCTGACCTTTGGACTCCAGAACCCTCAGAAGACCTAGACTGAGACCAGAGGGTACTTGTTGTTTCCTGGACTTCATTCAGCTCTAAGCAGGTAGCATCTCAAATAAGACGCGTCTGTTAAACATTTAGTTTTAATCAATAAAAACTGCCTCCTTTCATCAGATGAGGAACGTTGACTCTGTTACTTTTGATTTTAATCCCATACTGATCTGCCTTGGCAGGAGTGTTTCAGTAATTGAATGAAGAAGAAAGTCTTATTCCTGAATGATTGGGAAGTTAATTGGGGCTAATGTGGGTTAGTTTGATCAATCTCACCTCAACGGTTTCTGCATGTAGTTGACTTCTAAAGCAGGTATAATGAATCTCCAGTGTTAATAAGAAGTTTGTGTGGGCAGATGCTCAGCAGGCAGCTGCTCATAACCGCATGGCCTCGACCAGCCTGATCCACGAGACAGACCTAGCAGTATCCATCAACGACCTGGACAACCTCTTCAACTCAGATGAGGATGATCTGACGGTCAGTACAACCTCATACAACCTGCTCTGGCAGAACTGAAAAAATCCGATATTAAAATCTGGAACTAACTGAATCTCTTGACTCCACAGCCGGGCTCCAGGCGACCGTTGAACGGGACGGACGAGAAGTTTAGCGGCAAGGAACCAAAGCAATCTTCTTTGGACCCTGTGTCCTGCATTAGTACGTATCTCTCCTCATGTCTCTCTCCCTCTCTCACCCCTCATTGTCTCCTGAAACCACCAGGATTTATGATCAGGCTCCTCATTCCTGGGAGTCCCTTGAAAATTAAGAACACACTCTTTGAGATTCTCCAAGAGTCACTTCATCATTCAATTCAATATTTCTCCTGTTCCCAGTGGCCGCTAAGTTGAATGGAATCAAATCTTTTAAATCTATTAATTAGATGAAGCCTTTTGTGACTATACCAGCACTGATGCTATTTGAAATGGCCACCTAGTGGTGGGGAGTATGGCTGCAGTTAAGATGTTCATTCTGTAGCTGTGTCGTTCCCTGTGTTGCTTCTGCTCTTATAGAGCCACACTCTTACTCGGCTTTTTGTCTCAAACACACCTGTTCCAAATGGCATTTATAGTTTTAATGCTGAACTATGAATGAAAGTAGGGCAATAGAGGAACGGTAACGTCCCTATGAGCTGGTACATCTGAGCCAGAGTTCTGAACTAGATTCATACATTTTCTTTATAATGTCACTTGGTCAAATTTTCGTATTATTATATTTACTTTCACTTTCTGTGCAAATAAAACACTGAATAAACCCTTTCACATGTAACAGCTTAAACATAACATGCGCATATTAATAACGACAATATATTTCTGTAATATCAAAGGAATTAAAACATACAGTACTGTAACAAGTCGTTTACATATGGATCATACTGTAGAGCACAATGTAAAGCATATTTAAGAAGTTCGTTACACAGTTTGGACGGAAAAAAATGGTCAATTTAAATATAAAAAGTAACATTTTGAAGTGACATTATGATAACATTACCTATCTACAGTCCATCTGTGGAGACCCAAGCCTTTGGTTGACCATCCCACCCGTATTTGATAATTGTCTGACATGTACCATGGGCCCTTGGTAGTCCGATTTCGATTATTGCGCCCCTGGTAGTCTTATATGTATAACTCGCATAGGGAAATCTGTTGCTATTTGGCAGTAGGTAAACCCCCCACCTAATAAGGTAGTCTTACTGTAAAGCGGTACAAATTTACAATTTTCTCTTACATTCACAAGTAAGGGAAAACAATATTATACATGTTCCGTTCCCATAATTATACCAAAGAAAGTTCTTCAGGTGTTTTAATGAAATTACTTGTATTAAAGAATATTTTTCACACTTCCTCTACACAGTTAACCACAACAGAGTTTTGGGTTTGCTTTACTGTAGAAGTCATCGGTTACGGTACGACATCTCACTCTAATGACATAACTACTCCATTACTAGTTTTGTTGCTGAAATGTATCAGTTACAGTACTGTTGGAATCATTTTAAGAATACAAAAGGTATCAGCACTGATTCACGTGCAGCTCTGTATTTCTTTTTTCCAAGAGGTAAACTTTCACTCATTCTGCATGGGAGTCTGGGATTTCTATCAGATACTGGTTTCCAGACCCCACGAAACCTGTTCCCAAAACTTACCATACTCATCTCCCATTTACTGGAGGTGTGTCTTTAATCTTGAGCATATAAGCTCTTTATTTCATTTAAAAAATTGATCTTTTTCTCATATGTGCATTCAACAGGAGCATCTTCCATTTAAATATAATGTAATTTGTAAGTAATGACGATATAAGAATTTGCAGTAAGAAAAGTCAATGCAATACCCAACCGTAGTGTTAAGCAGTGTGAAAAAGAATTGGAGTTTTTACTTCTTGAAACAAATCATAAACTAAATCCGTCGGATTTTAAAGAAGCCTTCATTCTCTCTCGTCCGTCAGGTTCAGTAGATCTGCATCAGATGTTTCCCACGCCTCCCTCGTTAGAGCAGCACATCATGGGCTATTCACCAATGAACATGTGCAGCAAGGACTACGGCAGCATAGAGGCCAACCCGGGCATGATCGCGTTAGACAGCACATCATCACCGGGGGGCCACTTCAAGATCGAGGTGGAGGAGAGCTTCTGCAGCCCGAAGCCGTCTGAGATCAGGGTAGGTCTGGACCAGCCGAGTCTGACCGGGCCATAAGTCAACATAGTGGGTATGTGATTTCCACCATGCTGATGTTTAAGACGTTTGGTGGTCTCATGCTGAGAGACTTCCCCTCAGGTTTGAAATAGAAGGAGGTCCCCCATGTGAACAATTGCAATCTTAGATCTTAGATCGAGAGTGACACTTTCAAAAATTGTTATCATCTCCTACATATTTCAATCCAAACAACATGTTCCAGAATAAGGATGCCTCTAATAACTTAAGTAGAAAACCACATACTTTGGATCATGACCTGTTAATCATGATCATACTTATTGGTTTCACGCAGTTAAATGATCATGATTGAGGGACAGCGTTGCCAGATGGGAGATGAAGAATTATATTACCAGAGGCTGAAGATTATCTGAAAGATTATTCGTCAAATTTACCTCCTGGTTCCTCTCGGAGCTCTATCCGTCAGTAAATTACAATTTCTGTACAGTATGTCCCAGTTTTACTTTAACAAACAGCAGTTACAAACTTTTTTGCAACCTATGTGTCTCTTCCTGTGTTGAGTGAAGGCTGAGCTCCGCCCCCACTGAACCCCTCAGACTGTCAATCAAATATAATTTTAATATTCATATAATAATTTGATAGTGCTCATATTATAAACACTGGCGCTTTTGTACTGTGTTACTGGGCCTGGGATTTATTTTTTCCCTGATGTGTTTTAGACATGGTATGATTTTATAGAACAGGTTATAGCCAGTCACTAACATTAGGGTTGTTTTCCATTAAGCTTGGTGATGATACAGCTCACTTTTTTAAATCAGATGTCTCCTACTCTTCGCCTCCCCACAGTCTGATCCTTGCCAACCAACAACATAACCGCATCCATCCAGCTCACACAGACATGCTGATGTTAGTATTGACATCACCAATGAATTCACATTCCATTTGGCCTATAAACACCATTCATCTTGAAGCAGAAATGTGTGCACTTGCAGGAGTGATGCACGACATACATAAGTTTTATATTTGTATCAAAAACAATGAATAATCATAATTCTTATTTTGCTCCCTCTTTAAAAATCTGAAAACGTAAACCAAAGCTGTGAAATATCCCGATAAATACTTGATGTCATAGTTAATTAACTGCAGTTTAAAGTAAATAAGTGTTTTTCAGTATGTGTGCTGTGATGTAACTAATCTGCTAATTTCTTATTTTAAATTAAGCCTAGCCTGGATTACTTCACCAAAATAAACTTTAAAAAAAAGCTCTTCTATCAGGTGTGTTGTGTAACATTGGTTTCTGTGGATAGACAAGACCTAAAATAATGTATTTTCAGTGTCAGTAACATTGCACCTGTTACTACGTGCGAGTAGGCTGTTGTTCGTTGTTGATTGTTTTAGATAAAAAAGCTATAGCAGCATTATATTACAGTAACAAAAAAACAATTGGTGAGTTTGCTCAGAAACGGATTGATAACTACTGCATCATATTTGATAGAAATACCACAGAGTTCTTGTGGTATTTCGTGTTCTTATATCTTTCTTATATATTTATATATTTCTTTCTTCTTCTTATATATATTTTGTGGGACTAGACCAGGAGGATTCTCCATTTTGGCAAAGTTGGAAAATGTGCCAAAAATGGGATTTAGACCCCAGAGAGGAGTTCAGCCTTCAATATACCAAATATGTCCACTAGGGGGAGCTACATGCACATATGACAACCTTTGGCTCTGACATAAATCAGAGTTTTTATTCAAAGCTATCTTTGTGCAGATTTAAAAAGTAGGCAAAACCTAGGTAGAAGCCTGACTATAATCCTGTCAAGGAGTACAGGGTAAATGGAAAAGATGCTGTCACAGATGTTGTGTTAATAAGAAGATAAACTTTCAGTTAGGGATGCCTTCCTTTATCTTTGACTTATCCTGCTGTTTGATCCTGTTTTCCTGACGGTATGACCATATTTTCAATCTATCCTGTAGGA